>JAVJGI010000064.1:34371331-34441663 GCA_035590275.1 Ibycter americanus | reverse complement strand
CCTTGATTTAGTATAAACATCACCCAGCAACAACTAAAAACATCAGCACGTTATCAACGTTGCTCTCACAGCACAGCACCAACTACTAAGAAGAAAATTAACTCCATCCCAGCTGAAACCACGACACCATTCTACCTGTTGTGTCAGAAGGCATAATACTAAAATTTCCAGCTGAAGCAGCCAGCTTGAACTCTTTATTTTCAAAAAGCTAATTTAAGTGATTTCCCCCCTGCCCCCCTTTTTCCTGTCTGTAAAATACTTACTCTCCTTCTGATCAAACTCTAAATACAGTTCACACAGTTCCAAGGTGCCTCTAGCTTCTGCCATTGAGATAACTTTTCTTCTCTTTCCAAACTATGAAGTAATCCTTTGGGGACATTTATGAAGCCTTCTAACTCTGTAAATTTATGATATACCACATTCTTGGGTTTTTTTCTTTCCTTCCACCTTGTAGTCAGTGTTGTACCATTTGCATGGCTTTTTCAGACTCCTGTCTTCAACCTCTGTCAATATTGATAGAAGTTGAAGGTGCAGATATCTTCAGTCATCAATACCTGATATTCCCTAGAAATGTATCTCCTCTATCTCTGTAAAAGCATCATTAAAATAAATACAGGGGTTAAAGTACATTATAATGGCTCTGCTTCTGTTATACTCAGTGCGAAGATTGCTGTTTTTCAGACCTAGGGAAGAAGTGATAACGGTATAGAATCATAGAATTGTTTAGGTTGGAAAAAAGCTTTAAGATAACAGAGTCCAACTGGTAACCTAACACTGCCAAGTCCACCACTAAACCATGTCCCAAAGTGCCACATCTATATGTCTTTTAAATAGGGTATGGTGACTCAACCACTTCCCTGGACAGCCAGCTCCAGTGCTTGACTACCCTCTCAGTGAAGAAATTTTTCCTAATACCTAGCCTAAACGTCCCGTGGTGCAACTTGAGGCCGTTAGCTCTTGTGCTGTTGCTTGTTACTTGGGAGAAGAGACCAACACCCACTTCGCTACAGCCTCTTTTCAGGTAGTTGTAGAGAGCGATAAAATCCTCCCTCAGCCTCCCTTTCTCCAGGCTAAACACCCCCAGTTCCCTCTCCTCGTAAGACTTGTGCTCCAGACCCTTCACCAACTCCCTTGCTCTTCTCTGGACACGCTCCAGCACTTCAATATGTTTCTTGTAGTGAGGGGCCCAAAACTGAACATAATATTCGAGGTGTGGCCTCGCCAGTGTCGAGTACAGGGGGACAATCACTTTCCTATTCCTGCTGGCCACACTATTTCTAATACAAGCCGTATCTGATATATCTGCTATATATGTCATGGAAGGTATTCTTCCCCATTGAAAGAAATATTACAGGCTAGCATGTGAATGATACACAAATTACACTACACAATCTGCAAAGAATAAAACTTAATTCTGTGTATCACTGGAAGGTTTCAGGTAGTGTCCTCAGCATTTCAGAATGCCAAAGATGAACTGGAAACTGTAAGCACTTACTTTGTCTGTCTTGGATTGCCACTGTTACCTGCAGGTGTTGTTGACATGGATACTTAGTTAAGCTAGTTGTAGCATTTTTTCTCAAAGCAAGTTTAATCTCAATCATTTACTTGAATAATTATAGCGTCTACTGCTACCTTGCATCAGTACTGGGGTAATCTGTGCTAAGAAATACTATGTGCAGTGAAGAACTAGACACCAAGTGATAAAGACGTGTATTAAATCCCTCTGAATGGCCTTTTTTAATGGGAAGTCTTCCTGGTGATACCATACACCATATTAAGTTGATTAGTATTTAGCTTTTAAAGACAAAAATAGAATGGAGATATTGTATGTTGCACTATATAAAGTGCTGCACGTAGAAAATAATGAGGTTAGAGTCATTGCAAGATTACAGAAAGCCGGTGATGACAGTCACACAGTTCATGTGTTGTTGCTTCTGCAGGAAATGCACATTTTCATTTTCTAGCCATAGCAGCACAGAAGTCACCATACTTCCTGTCATTTACCACCATAATTCTATCAAAGTGACTGTTACATGATTCAGGAGAGAACATCGCTCCCCCACCATTTATTTATGCTCCACGTACAAATGCTGTCCTTGTGCAGCTACCCACTATAATGTGTTTATGACTAAGTCCTTGATATTTGCATGCAGACTCCACCACCTTCATCTTTGCTGAAGGTTTGCTGGGATCTGTTCCAGGATCACTCCTGACAAATGTTCAGGGGAGCCACTCAGATATCTTTTCCATCTATGGAACAATAGCAGTATAAGGGAGGAAAGGTTTGTCAGCTCATTTTGTCTCCTTTAGATTTGAAGAGACTGTGAAATGTTTGCCTGTAAGTATGTATTTGCTTCTGAAAAAACAGTGAACTGACTTTTTACTTTAGTGCCTTCTATTTGCTGTTAGTGAATTTCCTGTAACACTCAAACATTAACTGCATGATCATCCATGAATAGCAGTAACTCTTAATGTTGACTGAATGCAAAATGTGTTACATTTTACGGAAATATTTGGAATTTGTATGTGTCTCTGTGTTACAGGAATCACCAGCTGGTGAACTGAAACAATCTCTTGTGTCTTCTGTAATTAAAGGAAAATTCTTTCTTAGTGTTAGTAGTTTCCTGTGAAGGGAGAAAGATTTATTTAAGGAATTCACTGATGAACTTTACAACAACTGCATGCAAGCATTTTGCCATGTTGTGTATATAAGTAAGTAAATAGCAAACGTTAATTTATCTAGATCATAAATGTTCATTCCGGTTCTATCGCAGGCAATGCTAGTTACCTTCTGCAGCATAGTCCCCAAATCTTTTCCAGTCTGCATATAAATCAGAGAGTTCATCTTTTGCTTCCTGTGGAAGATGCTTCCCACCAAGATGAAGCACATTTGGAAATGGATTTTGTGTACTGAATGTCCTTCACTATAAGGGCATCTCTCCTTTTCTGCTTCTCTTTGATGATTGTATGACATGACACAGCTACCAATTCTGTGCTTTGGATATGGAATATCTGACAGCTGGGTTGGGTTTTGGTTTTTTATTTTGAATTTGAGTATAAAAGAAGTGATCCAAGGGTTAGACTAACAGTTAATGCTTTAACTTTCTACTTCATGAAACCTAGGGCTATTGGAACGAGTATATCTTACAGCAAAAATGTCTGCAGAACGAAAACTAGAAAAATGTTTTCTTACGCATTCGTCTAGACTTGACAACAGCTTCTCTCATGAAATGCAAGGCAGAATCCCTCTTTAGTGCCCCTGTCCTGGGAAGGAATGACTCCTTCAGCTGGTTTTCTGAGCTCAAGTATTTTGTGTAGATCAGTTCAGTCTTTATTACAGTACCAATGTAAGCATGCAGAGGCATAAATAAAATTATTGTAATATCTGAATTAGAAATATTGGTCATCTTATTTGCTGTCCAAATGAAAAATAAGACTTGATTTAATCCTCCTGGCCACCAGATTACTGTCATCTAACAAAGATGTCAGAATGCACTTCCATCATTGCCATCAGCAACTGTAGAATAAGGTACTACGTAGAGAGTTCTGTTTCTGTAACCAAGCTGTTGAGGGTAATTTGTTCTAACAAAGGATGCAAAGCTAGGCAGGGTGCTTTTATAGCTGAAGTTGCTGTGGGTGACAGACAAAATACTCTGGATGTGAGTATGGTGTAAGTGATGTAGAAAGTACTGCCCTTATCTGTGTTATGGTTTACTCTGTTTTGCTTCTATGACTAATCAGTCAGAAGTTGCCCTGATATATTAAGCTTTTAAATATTTTAACATTTCCTCTAAACCCACATAGTATTGAAATGATACATTTCACATTTACCAAAAAATCATTAAATTATAAAAGAAAAACCTATGTAAAGGGGAAAAAAACCCCCTACTTTTGCACATTTTGAAACATTGTCAATTACATTGAGTAATCACATATTAGTTTGGTCAGCATCTCTAGTGCACAATTAAATCCATCTGAATTCATGATCTAGATTAAGTGACTGGTGCTGTGCCAGGTGATCACAGGTTCAGGATCTGGTCTGAGAGATGAGCCCTTCCTGGACACCTGTCCTTAGGCCACTGTGCTTGCTGTCCTTCTCCTCCCTCCCTGTGAGCCCATGCTCATGCCTCTGCTCGACCAGCCATCTCAGCAGCTGCTTAGTCTCATTACACTTAATACTGCCCTGACTTCTTTTGCATGAGAATCATTATTTTAGTAGGCATTTTAAAATTGCTACTTAGAATCATTTACGTCATGTTTATGTTATGTGAACCATATGTTTTTTTAAAATAATGTGTATATGAAGTTGTGGAATTGATAATATTTTCTTGGTACGTGATGTGTATTCACGTTATTATATGGTGTGATTGATGTTAATTGGACATATTGAATAGTTAAGTGTATGGGTAGTATCTTAGCAGGCAGACAGTACAAGAACTTCACAACAGGATGAGTATCCTCTTAAAGAGGATGAGTATTATATTACCTCATCTACAGGGATATAGGAAATTCTGATGTGGTCTACACAATGTAGCTAATATTCACCATTTGGTAATTATTTGTAGGACTTTTTTATTGACTTTATAATGGTGGATGTAAACTGTCTGATCAAATATGTAAAAAATATATTGTACAGTGTTAGATGTCACATCACTTTAACATTTAATTATGTTAGGATGTGCTAGCATTGTACTGTTTGTCCCCACCTCAGATATATGTATAACCAGCCATCTATTTTACAAGCAAAAAATAAATGCAATAGAATCTCAGATACTAATTAGAAGTAGTAACCAGAAATTCAGTACTTGGAAATAACTCTATACTGAAAGACTTCAAAGGTTTTTTGTCTTAAAAAGGTAGCATGTTAGAAAAAACAAAATGCTAATTACTTATTACGTTACAATTTTTTCTGTTGCCTTGTGGTATTTCAGAAGTGTTTATTTGGCTATAAGACTGCAGAAGCATAGATGATAGCTCTTTACCTATTTTTTCATACCTAAAAATAAAAATATGTTTCATAGGTACTCCTGTAACTACTGCTTATTTACTGAAAATAATGAATGTGGGGTTTTTTTTTAGCATTATTTGGTGTATATTCCCAATATTTTTCCTACAGGTAGGAAGAACAGTGACCAAGTCCTGCAGTAAGAGCCAGAGCCAAGCCGTGCCAAAATTTGTCAGTGATGAGTTTCAAATATTTTGAAAGTTACAATTTTCCCCCAGCTGCTTGCCTTGCTGTAGGGAATAAGTAACCTGCTCTTGCCAAGAGATAGCTACCTTCCCCCTCCCCCCCCGCCCCCCCCCCAAGTAAGAATTAAGGCACTTCTCTCCTTTCATCTCCCCAAAACCATGTATGCCAAGCATGTCCTGATCACTGAGCACAGACTCAATAGTGCTGATATTTCACTCCAGGGTGCTTGGAAGCTTTCTTGCTCTGCCCTTCTGCTGAGTAAGAAATGTGAAAATCTTTCTTAGTCATTGGTATCAGGCCAAGGGTTCTTGGCCCAAACTAGGCATCTGCTTGGAACAAGACATCCGTCCTCAAATGTAGTAGCTATTTTCTTCCTAGGAAGTAGTTTCTTTCCTAGGAAACTCCATTTGTGGGTTCTTTTCTTGAAGGAAAAAAAGTGGACTATCTCTGTTGCCAGTACAGTGCTGAGCCTTTAAAGCTAATCCAATGCTTTTTGAATCTAAGCTGATTGTTTTAGTATAGAATACAAAGGATTCTTGAAGTCTGACCTAGAGTGGTGGAAGAAACCTCTACATTGTTCCTGTAGACGGTTTTGATAGGAGACATGAAGTAATAAGGGAGTGCCAGACTTTTTTTATTTTTAAGATTCCTGTTCTTTGTAGACAGTGAATGTTTTTATGCCGTCCCTTGCAGCCTCCCTGGCTCTGTGCTGTCGGCACTACCTGCTGTGCAGCTGTGAGACATAGCCCATCCCTACAGGTGGTTATAGCCCGGTTGGCTGGATCCCTGTTTATTGGCACTTATGGGTCTAAAACCAACTGTCCCATGGCTCTGAGCAGGGCAGCAACAGCTGAACATGGAAGTCTCTTGTCATCATTGCTTGGTAGGGATTTTTAAAGAAACCTGTTTCTGTAAATTTTAAATTTTATTTCTCTAAGCCCTTTACTGTTTCAGAAAGCACACATCCTGATGGACTTGCAAATATAACCATTTGCTTCTTCATACGTGTAATATACAACACAAACATGTTTCCTCTGTGCAAAGCTCTAACAATCAAAGGGGGCAGTATTTAAGACTCTTCCCTATAATGGGTGAGAGGGAGATAGTTGAAGCAGTTGTGCTGTGACCTTGAATGGCAAAGTGCTGAAGCAACAATGTAGGGCCAGTCCCTACTGTATGTCTGCAGTATGCTGGATATGTTTAGATATAATTTTGTATTTTTACCCTAATAGTTTTTGTTTCATTGACACAAACTGGATTCAGACAGCAGAAGTGGTATGCTCCACGGAACAGAGCCGAATAGGCCTGCATGCTTTTTACAAAATAAAACAGACAGGAAATTGTAGGCTTGGTGCCAGAATTGCAGGTCAAAACCCTGTGCTCTGAAAGAATTCAGGAAAGAAGGCCATAGTGGCACCTTTTGGCCTTGAAATCTCTGAATCTACTGTGTATAATGAATGCAGTTTATTTTATTTACATCAGTTCTGACTGTCCACCTTTTATGTAGTTGGAATATATAATTTAGAAGACAAAATCCACTTTGTGTATTGCAGATGAGTCATGGAACTGCTAAGCAGCTTCCTTGCAGTGACTTCAATTTCAACCTGTAAACTAGAATAAAGTTTGTATTTAGAGCTGCTTAAAAGTGATCTGCATTTTGAAAAAACTGGAACATTTCTGTCTATGTTCCAGTTTGGTGTATGAAGTTTTTTTTTTTTTAATTCCATGGGAAATGAAAATCATATAACAAAATCTGCTTGACAAATTCAGCATCAGGAAAATGTTTACTAAAGATGAGAAAAATGAATAAATGTAAACAAATTTAAGACCTCTCATTTAGCAAGGTATTTAAATATTCTTCCAAAGCAAAATATTTAAGTTTAAAAATACAGATGTTTTGCCAAAGGCACAGTTACATCAAAACAAATTTCATTCTTGTTAATATTTGTGGATCGGCCTTTCTTACATGCTCTGTGATACATTCTTGGTAGTGGAGTGGTGGAGAAAAAGCAAGGAAGTTTCTGTTCAGGGTTTTCTTGTGATATAATGGTACTTACTCTGGATCTATTTATTTTAATAATTATAGATTATAAACTCTGGATATATATTTTCTGCCTTTAATCCTCTAGTTTATTCAGTCCTTCCAGCTATTTTCCGGGGGGATTTTGGGGCAAAAATAAAAAATCTCTGAACAGGTGTGTTAAACTTACTAGAATAATTTCAAGGTGCATAAAGCAGTTACTAAGGAGGTATAGATTTACTAATAAAGTGAGCGTTTCAATAAAAAAAATGACAATTTTACTTAGTGGGAATCAGAAACTGATAGAATCAATAATAATGTTAATCTGATGGGAGCATAATTCAAATGGAAAATGAAAGGTGAATTGCTTGAGTTATCTGATTAGAAGCAGGTAAGCAGTGTAATTCCTTGGAATAATCCATAGGATAAATTTTGAACCATAATTTGAATATTTATTCTTTGAAACTAACATATAACTAAAGGATGGAGGAAAGTTCTACTGTTTCACTTGCGCATCACACCTGGAGCAGAACTGCGCTCCTCCTTTTGTTGGTAACATGCAGTCAAATTACCACTAGATGTTCATGCTGTTAAAGAACAGTTGTTGACTTGCCAAGAGTGCCATTGTTCAACCTTTCCTTGATTTTCTTCTTGTTGTAATAATGCCATTCAGCTACATTTTATTTTAAATTAATTGCATAGATGAGCTGCACAAAATGTCCCTAACTAACATGTCACGTCTGTAATTTTGAGAGAAGTAAAGCAAAGCACATGAAGATAATGTTAAGATAGAAACTTAGTTGCTTATGTCTCTTTTGCTTTGGAACTAAGCCAAATAAAATCTGTTAGCAAGTGCTCCAAAATACAATCAGAATCCTTTTCAAACCAATATGAGTGGCTTTAGTTGATCTGTTTCTGTCTGAAGAGTTTGAATGAGTTTGAGCTTACATCTGATTTTACTGTTTGCATCCTGAGGGTAAGAGTGTTTCCTAGGTCATTTCATCCTCCAGACCTGCTTCCTGCTCTTCCTCTCCTTCCTGCATCTGCCATATGGGGCAGAACCCACCAGATCAAGATAAGCACTGTGCTGGTGATCCTACACAGTTACTGGCACTGCCGGTCTAATTCCCTGGTTCAGCAGACCAGTGGAATTATGTGTACAGACTAGGCAATGATAACCAAAAGAAATGAATGCCAAAGGAAATTCTGCCAATGTTTTCAAATACTGGTGCCAAATCTGTGTTTCCATATCTATGTTGATTAGGTACCTACACATTCACCGTTTAATTTTCAAATTAGCTAGCATGGGTATTTCCCAAGAAGTCAAGTAGTATGGTAGGTAATGAACACATATGAAAACAAGACCACTTAAGTGCTTTCATTTCATAAGTTAATTTAGATACACAGGATTTAATACTTCTGGGCAAAAATTTTAATGACGTATGACTTTTCAATGTCTAATTTCTATTCAAAGTCCAGGTGACTGATCAGTAGATGTAATTTAATATAGACTGGTGTTTTAGGTCCATAAAAAGATACAAATAAAATCACAAAACATTGCCTTGATGTGACTTATATATTACTGGTTGCATGATAATTCTTAAGAGCTAATGATTTTCATTTAATCAACATGTTTTTCTCGTAAATAAGAATGAGACACCTGCTATTTTGGAAAGAGTAGGTTAAATAATTAAATGTGAACAGAAAATTGCCTACCTTTGTTTATTTTCATAATAACTCAGAATATTTTGTTTATCTTTTAGTAGTATAAAAAACAAAAAAAAAAGCCCTGTCAATCATGTGGTTTATGACATTTAGCTGCACCTGCTAAACTGTGGGTTCACTGCACTGTGAAGGAAAACTCTCATTAACTCCAGTATAGTCAGGATTTTAACAAAGATGTCTAAATTCTAGCAAAGCTGTTGGATTCAGTGCAATGAAATTGAAGCGCATGGTAAATATTGCAGTGAAGAGGGCTGAGAGTAAGCGCACTACTGGCTTACTGAATTTTTTGTACCTACTACCATAAAGATGAATATTTATTAAAATAAGAAGCATTTCTATTGTACACAGATAATTTCAGTTATTATTCAGCATCATATTTTAGAAGTTCATTTAATTTTCAGTGGGACCAAATTGATAGCCGTGAAATATGTCTTATTGTTACCTATGTCAGAATTTCATAGTAGATTTAAACTACATATCTAAGATCACAAACTTTTGCGTTTTGCTACTCAGTAGTTAGATACTGTCAGACCTACACCAAAAGTAATAAAAAACAGAGGGAATTGGTTTTCACA
Source organism: Ibycter americanus (assembly GCA_035590275.1). Lineage (NCBI taxonomy): Eukaryota > Metazoa > Chordata > Aves > Falconiformes > Falconidae > Ibycter > Ibycter americanus. The sequence continues at coordinate 34,432,152 of JAVJGI010000064.1, read as the reverse complement.
GATAATTAGCAATCCCTTCTACCGCATGTGCCATATCTCAAATGGTGTGCATTATCACCATCCAGTTGATGATGACCTAACTATTTCTAGAGGTAGAGGCTCAGACTTTGAGCTGTGGTGGTACCTTGTTCACTCCTAGCCAAAATAGCAGCTGCGTTGACAAGTGGTTACACCAAGTGACGGTGTATTTACAGCACTGGAGGAGGCAACTTGCATCTGTATGTGAAGAGACCATGTGTACATAAAGGAACCATCTCTATTTTTGTTATTAATATATTTTCATATTAGTAAATAAATCCAAAGCATTTTTTGTCTTTTGAATAATTTCCTGGTTTTGATGAGGACTGAAGATTCAATGTCATTTGTGAATGGGGATGCACTCTGTGGTGTACTAGTCATGGAAAAGGCAGTAGAGAGCCATTCAAATTAGGCTGGATAGAATTAAGTAATTCTCCTGGTCATTGAATATCATGACATACTCCAAATAATCAATTTTATTTTCATTCTTAGATTATTCTTTCCCTCTACTGACTATGGGCCAAGGTTCAAGACAGTCAAACCATTCATTACAGAGGAGAGTTTGCTTTTGTAATGGTTAATGAGGTAATTCTTTTTTGTGTGTGATGCAGTCTTGTAATACCAATGCCAGGTATGGTAAATTTGGTGATTGTCGTCCTCATTACAGTAGAAAGCTTATTCTGAAGAAAAAAAGTAGACATTAAAAATTAAGGAAAATGGAGCACTGAGTGGGAATATTATTTGCCACTATTATACTCTGAATATTGGTATTGATATGCATATTTTCTTTCGGGACATAATATATTGTCCTCTGATTTCATTGACTAAAGTTGGAGAGTTATGATAAATTGTTAGAAGGTATCACCTTCTATGAATAAAACATATGATAAGATCTGGGTAAAACCGATTTGATAGTATATGTATATTTATTTCACCTTTCAAGTGCCTGTGGGTGCTTACTTTCCACAAAACAATCAGCAAGTTTTTTCAGTAGCAAATAATCTGACCGTAGACTATCCTTGCTCTCACTTAGGGTTTAGATATTACTTTGCATAATCATGCGCTCTGTGTCCTCTATTTTGATTATAATTTCTTCAAGATGAAGTTTACTAGAGGCTGTAATGGATTTAGCACAATTTCCACATAGTACAGAAATTAGCTGGAGAGCAGTAGATAATAAGCATCAGCATTGTCAGTGTAAACCCAGAAATCCTACACCATAACCTCATTTGCCTTTGACATGTTCTGCGGGGAGTGCCAGATTCTCGAGAGCTACATTACGCAGATTGTTAAGGACAGCCCCGGGACCACTTTGATATTGTACTTGCGATCTTTTTACTGCAAGCCCACAGCCTGAGCTTGATGGTAGGTGCTGACCCATCATCTCTGGCTGAATCAGCTTGCTGATGCTGAGCTTCATGTGGACAAAAGGGAGTAAGCAAACTGCAGCCCTATGGCTACTCCAGAGACTGGTCTTATACTGTGATGTGTACGTAGCCATTGAATTTTAATTTTCTCACTTGTTGGTCTTGTCTATGAAATGACAATTTCATCTAGTGCATCGCAGAAAAATGATGGTGAAGTCTCGGGAGTGTTTGAAAGCACAGGAATTTCACATTTCTATTGCAAGTTGAAATACCCAGTTTTATTTGAGAATTGTAATTATATACGAGTAGAGAAGCACATAAATCTTCCTTCTTTGAAATCACCGTATCTTATCCAAAGTGCAGCTTTGCCAGTTCAGTAATCTGTGAAATCTGGCCTGGGCCATGCTGCCCACTCCAAAGCAGAGCTGTCCGTGTCCCATCTGGCTTGTCCTCTTGACAGTGTCAGTAGAAAAGTCAACTCCCAAGGCCATCAGAGAAGTGCTGCTATATTGAGATGCCTTATTATCTCTCTGGGGAAGAGGCTGGAATAGGATGTGTGACTGATAATTTGTTCCCTAATTTTCTGAATAGTCCAGAGACATGTACATTATTTGGGCAACAGCTGGCTGAGTCCATTGCCAGTCTGGCTTGGTAATGGTCCTTGGTGCAATGCAAGAGAGCAACCAGAGGTTACTTTTTTTGTTCCTGACCAGAAATGTTTCCATGTAGTTGGGAAAGCTGAGCAGTTCTGTGGGAAATTTAGGAAAAGGTGAAATGTTCTAGACTGGCAAAATCACATCTACAACAGTGTCTGATGTTTCACCATCACTGCGCAATGTAGGGTGAGAAAACCAAAGTGCTGATATAACTTTCCCTATTCTTCCTCTTTAAATTTTTTAGCACCTTGAGTACTGTACATTTTCTAATTTGAAGTCCCCATATATATATATTTATTTATTTTACTTTTTTTTTTAATGGAGAGAACAGCTAACTAAAAGTGTAGGTACCAGAAGGTATCCAGGAGTAATAATCTCGTGGACCTTACTGGAGCTGTGTGGCACACAAGCAGTGATAGAATCATAGAATCATTTAGGTTGGAAAAGACCTTTAAGATCAAGTCCAACTGTAAATGTAGCCTATTAGGAAGGCTCTCTGTCTGCTGTGAATACTGGGCCTTCCCCTCCTCTTGGTGCTGATTTACTGTTAATTGCACTTCAGACGGATTGGAATGGACTATTAGACTCAAGTCTATTATCCTAGCTTTTAACACCATGAAATCATGTTTAGTGCTTTCCTCTAGGGGGGAAATGGATATCCCTAAACATTTTCCTCCCAGTAATGACAGAAATACAGATGGAGATTTCTGCATTAAAATAAGTAGAATAGGGAAAGTGTGAGGAGGAATGGCAAAAATAGTAAAATCTTGTGCTTTAGTACATCAACTGATTGCTCTTTGTGTTAGATAACTGCCTCCCATTTATGCTAGTACACACTTAGATCTTTGCATTTTCATTTATTTTTATTAATTTGCATTGTAGTGGTTTATCTAGTTGTGTTCTAAAAGTGAAGGAGACTTTTGTTACTTCTGATAGGAGATTAATTATGGCATAACTCCTATTTTCTTCCAACTTCTTGTAACTGTTAGCTCCTTAAATGATGTAAGTTAACATCTTGCTTGATGGTGTATTGTATCACATGGTGTATTGACCATTCCAGAAAGCTGGAACTCAGCTGCAGCTGTGTTATTCTGAGTGTGCTCTTGAAACAGAGAAAATGAGACAGACCCTGCTAGAGCAGCCTGGATTTGGGAAGTCTGAGTGAGCAGATCTGTATAAAGGTGCTATGCTCACTCCCAAGCAGAGTCCCAGGGGAGTAGAAGAGAAATGCAGGAAAATTTCCCAAATCCGGGAAGACTGGAGGAGGAATGGCTTTTACTCCATCCAACAAGATTGGAGAAGAAATAGCTCCAGCAAGCTATTTCTGCTATCTGCCATGGACAGCAGAACGAAAGCCCTCAAGGGGCTGCAATTTAAGTTAACAGTTAATAAACTGGTAAACTTGTAGGAAAAAATTGGAAACTTCTAAGTTAGAACAGCTTTGTGTTATCATGGCAGTACGTAGAAGAGGAATGTATCTTTCAAAAATCTGGGTGTGGTGGTTTCATTTTGCTCTGAAAACTAAGCTGACAGCGCACCTGGATTCCACAGCATGTCTGGGTAGAGCCCCAGTACAGTGTCTGGAACTTTATTCAGCTGCATTCTCTATGATTACATGCATTTCAGTCAGTCTAGCTATCTTTGTTGTCTTCATGAAGTAATTCAGCCCCTTCCCTTGTGCTTCCATCTTTCCAACACGTACAGAAGGGACTTGCCTAGGCAGCAGACAGTCAGGCTCTTCCATCTGAGATTGCTACAGACATTACTACCTGTGGCTGATGGTCACTGTCCACCTTCTTGCCTTCCACAGCTCTGCAGTGAATATTTCCTCACCTGCTTCAGTTCAAACTGAAGAAGGCTTGATTTGACTGCACTATATATTTCACTATTGTATTTTTTCTTTGTAAATCAATACCCCAGTAGATTTTTTAATACTCAAGAGCTGTCTACTTCCTGTGTCCCATCTGAAGTGCTGGGATAGGTGTATCAGCAGTTGTAATAATGAGGCATGATCCTGTGCAATTGCATGATAGGGATCTGCACTTTTGTAAATGGATGGTGACTGATGAGAAGATTTGAAGGTTTTCATACATTGATATAGAGAAGTAATTGGGACCACTGAAAATCAGCATGCGTTGAGCATGACTTTATATGATACCCAACAAGAAGATTAGGAAAAAGGAAGATACATTGATTGTGGATGGAGATTTGAGTTTTCCAGGCCAATCCACCATATCTGGTCACTTTGTTCTGGAGTTGAAGAAGATAGAAGGATAGGTTTTGTGCAGATGCCTGCACTCCCAGTCTGTGCTACTTAATCCTTTCTGCACAAATATACAATATGCAATAAACATAATTTAAAAAAATCCTGGTTGTTTTTTTAGGCTGGTTAATCCATCAATATCAGCATAACAGTGGAGATCTGCTCTCTTGGGCTCTATCTTCAGGTTAATATAGCTCTGTGTAATAACTGAGAAGTCCACCTTCTCAGCAGAGCGAACTTGGTTGTGTCTGGCGGGATGCTACTGTGACTGTGCTACTTCCATTTCTGTAGCCACTTCCGTAAGATCACCACCTGTTTTTTGATTAGTTTGTGTTTGGCGTAGAAGGGAGAGGGGAGTAGAAGACCTGTAGAAGCCAGAAAGTGCAGGAATTACCTCTGTCTACAACTTTGCAAGCTATTTTGGATAGAGAATCTTCTAAGTAATGAAAGATTGTCTGGAAGAGTCACAGTTTACATTATAAAACCAGTGCAGAATAAATGCTTTCTTGAAAGCACTAACAAGAGCCTTAACTTCTAGAAAAGCAGTAGAAATCTTGCTCAGATGACATGTGACTTATCTGGCATATTGAAATTTGGTCTGTATCTGTAATATCTTTGTAAATGACTATTTTATTTAATTAGCAAACACTTAATTAGACAAAGATTTGTCTAGCACCTCCTGTTCATTAAATCCGAAAGCATTCTCTATTTTAATTAGCATGACATTTTCTATAATCAATTTAATGAAATGCCATCTGCGGTTCTAATAATACTGTGTACAGCAAAGGCTGATTGACATATGTGTTGACAGCAAGTTATCAACCTTCTCTTACGCTTGCATTTTAAAAATGTAAAATGTAAGGAAAAGGAGGACTCTGACTTGCTAATGCTGCTGTTTGTGCTGCAGTGGAGAATTTTATTTAAACAAGCCAAAATTTAGTAAATATTTTCAATCCGAAAACAAGCCTTTACAATCTTCAGGTTAACACTATCACTAATTTCAGAAGACTGCCCTGAGGCGTCATTATCCTAGATACTGTGGAGCAGATTTTCAGCATTGCCTGGTTGTCTCTCCTTCTCTTTCCTTCACCTTTTGGATGCTACTTACACTCTCAGGACAGACAGATTGCCTTAATATCCAATTGTTTCTATGCACAAAACTGCCTGAGTACTGATGCTGCTGTATCCCCAGCAAACTCCTTGGGCTGTGCCCTCAAACAGGAGCCCCAGGGCTCATCAGCTGAGCCTCCTCTGGCTGAGTAAAAGGCAGGCTCTACTACAGTGATGGGATGATGTATCTGCTCCCCTTGCTATGGTACTTACTGGATAGTGAAAACCTGCAGATCTGGGTCCCCGTTCAGTATTATCATGACAGCAGAGAAAACAAAGTGAACAAAAGCCCATCAGATTTCTGTAATGCTCATAATTTTTAAGCGAGGGGAGATAAGGATGTGAACACTTACAGAATGTCAGTGCTTAGTAGTTTTGGGTTTTTTAGGCAGTAAGCTTATGCTAAGATTTACAGTGCTATGTATAAATCAGCCAGCAATTAGCTGTCTTTGGTCTGTGTACCTTCTTTATAAATCATATTTTTCTTTAAACTAGTCAGTATCAGTATTAGTAAATTCTAAAACACTGCTGAGCCAGGTCCTAGCAAGTTGGATTTGGCATGTCCCCATTGAAATTGATGGAGCCACACAAATTCATTAGGAGTTACCATGAAAAAAACCTTATTATGAACAAATAATCCAAATCTAGCAAATATTCTACCAAAGTACTTTTGTTTGGCAACCAAAATTTACATTAACAATACTGTGAATATAGTAGGAATTAGGCTGTTTCTTTCCCCAAAGTAGTACTATGGATTCTGTTACTCCTTGTCACTATTAGCATCTGCAGAGATTATTCAATTTAATCTTAGTGAACAAGGTGGCAATGTAGATTTACAAGCTAGACAGCTTTAGTTTTATTATAAGATGGGATTACAATGATGACTATGAAAGGCCAGTGGAAAAACACAATGTGTATTCACAGGTCAAAATTCACAGCTTAAAAACTCTGTGAATAGAATAGAATAATACTCAATAAAACAAACTTACTCATAGCAACACAACTCTTCCATGACTAAGATGAAGCATGCACAGAGCATTGGAAGCTCAGTTTCAGGAATCTCCTAACTCCTGTGGCTTTAGTAAGCTTAGACTGGCTCTTCAAGTTTTCATAAATTCTCAGAGTCCATGCAGGGCAGGGTTCCTGCTTTTATGCTTTATCAGAGGAGCCCCACTTGTTCCTGAAGCTGTTGGATTTTCCAAGTACAACACTGATGACTGTTTGTACTTGGTTGACTGGTCATGTCTCATATCTCTATTGGTCTGTGATCTCTTGTAATATATCCCAGATTTAGAGACCTACAGAAATGACAAAACATTTCATATCACCTTTGTTCATTCAGACATAGGACGTGACTAGCTTTCTCTTGACTCTTACAGCTGAAATATGCAGTTTGTCATGTGTGTCAACAGTTTAAGGCACACAGGGAGTCTCTTGGAGTGACTGTGGGAGAAAAAAAATTATGCGATAAGCAGACTGGAGCTTTTTGTGTCATGTAGAGGTCTGAATATGCAGATACTACCAATAAAAGAAGAAAACTTCCGACTACTAGAAAGTTGGATCGATGCTGAGGTGAAAGAGAATAGGGCACTGGACTAAAACTCAAGAGACTTAAGTTCTTCAACATGCTATTAACAGGCTGTGTGACCTGCAGCAAATCACTCCAGCTCTTTTCTGTATCTTCTTTGTCTATTACCTTTTAAATTGTCTTTTCTTTTCTAATTATTTGGAGCAAGAAACTGATGATATGTAATAAATTTTCTAACACAACAGACTTGTTCATCTGTAGACAAGGTAAAGGCTGGTTTCTGAGGAAATAGTTGCCCTACTTAATATTAATTTTATCCCCGTGAAGTAAGGTGTAATGGCTCTCTGTAAGTAAATCTTGGTTTTCAAGTTGGTGAAAGAACAATTAATGCTCACTTGGGGAACACTAGTGAGAGAGAGTAAAGAAACAGCTCAGTGGACTAACATTGCACAACTGCTTTTTGAAATAATTAGGTAATTTGACAGAGCAACTGCAGTCTAGATACCACTTCTCATAGCACTGCTTACAGATAGAGTAATTTTGAGTAAAGATAACAGAGGCTGGCTTTAAACAATAATAAGGTTTAAGTGTTTGGAATATAGAGGTTTTGACATAATTTTGTTTTTTTAAAGTATACGATAACTTCCCCTTCCAACCCAGTCTGTGTAATTTAAATTACAGGACAAGTTGCTTAACTTCAGTGACATGTTAAATCAAAATTTATACTCATCAAATAAAGCACCACCATTCAGTGCATGCTTTCAGAAAACTAGATCAATAAAGGCCATATAGATCCTGGGCCAAATTCTTAGACTAGCAGAATTGAGGACTTGATTTGCAGTGATGGTGATGTAATTAAGGATGGGAGTTAGTCCATTTTTCCCCCCAAATAATACATAATTTTTCATTAGAATTTAAAAGGGGCTGAAATTTTTTAGATCATGTGAACACACATGGTGCCATGTGAAGCTAGTTGGAATAGTGAATGGTACAAACCAATTCTGTAACATTTAGGACGTGGCAGAGTGTTGTCAATTCAATAAATGAGGGTATATGCAATAAATGAGGGTGAAGAGTTATTGCAGAATTGATGGGGGTCAGGCTGCTTGTCAAATATGAAAAGTTTTGCATTGATTTCTTTGCATTGTATGATATTTTGCCTGTACTTTGACATTCCCTGGAACCATATATATTACACCAGGCACAGTACAGAGCTGCAACTCCTGCCAGCAACAGGTATCCTGACCTTGAGCAGAACCTTTACCAGGGTTGAACCTAAAAGAGGAACAATAGCCTTAGTAAAATTATTTATATGAAATGCTGCTTTCATTTTAAAGACACTTGAGATTATGATGATGTCATATTTATGTAATAGTTGCATCGCTGAGAGCTATATTTATGATACAGACATATACATCCAAACTATGGTTTAAATTGTATGGAGTAATCATTTCAGCAGAACATGTGTTCCACATTCTTTGCCTAGAGATAGAGCACATGATTAAAAGATTTACTTTTATACACATACAATAGCATAAGAATTTGGACATTTAGCCTCACAATGATAAAGTAAATTACTGTTGGTTCTGTAGCTAATGTAATTCTGTAAGAGGATTTATGTTGCTGACTCAGGTGAAATTACTATGCTGTGATAACCACAGAAGAACTTTCATTTTAGAATTTGTTTTCGTGTAACATCTAATTTAATATTGCATTCTTTGTGGAAGCCAAATAAGTTGTAGAGACCTGCTCAGCAGCAGGTTTGGTCTACAGAGCTGTACGTTCAGTAGGCAGCCTCCGTCAGAGTTAACTTTAGAAATAAGCTCAAAATCAAGGTGCAATAAATTCTTTGCAAAGATAGTTATCTATAATAACAGCAGAACCTACCATACCTTTTTTCTGTCTGTCTATCATCAGAGTGACTGCTGAAACACCAAGTTTGTTACCTTATTCTGACAGACTTTAAGTTTGTCTTCTAACAAACCCAATGAGTTTAATTAAACCAGACACTGCAGTTCTGAAGAAAAGCCTGAAATATGCAACACAGAGAACAAGAAAGATCTTTATGACATTCTTTGTTGAAAACCCTGCAATCAAGTAAATCAATTTGGTAAGCCACACCAGAACCACCTGCTGCAGAGTAAGGCAGGTCCGGGGAGAAACAGTGGTAGTCCTGTCTGCCTGGGAAAAAATTCTGAGGTTTGTGGAATTTGCATGCTAGATTTGAGCATCATACCAGGCATACACCCACACAGATTCTCTGAAGGAGGCTGCAGCACTAACCAACCCCAGTATCCCATCTGCAGCTCAGATCAATATTTGATAGTTTGTAGGAAAGTAGAGTAGAAGGCACAAACAGGAGGTGAATTATGCATCAGAAGGAAAAATAAATATCCCTTGATCCCACAGGCAGTCAACTAAAAAAACTCAAGGTTTGAAGTTTTCATTAAAATTGTCTTAGCACAGAGCTACAAACAGAAGTTATATTGTGCAGACAATCCTGTATTCCCAAAGATTCATTGCAGAAGAGGATGAGAAAATCAATAGAGGGAGTTAAATCCATGGATTCCAGTCCAGAAGAGATCGCAACAGGCATCCAAACTCAACTCTTTATAGTTTTACCCACATTCAGACTAAGCTAATTCTTGATACAAAGATCTATAGCATATCTTTTAAGAAAAAACATCTCAGGGCTGCTGATTTTGTCATCTCCCGTGCTGAGCTCTTCCACACCTCCCAACCTCCATACCTGTCATCAGCTTTTCCCTAACGATGTATGTAATGACCTATATGTCTTTGAGCTTTGTTTTTGTTAATCTGAATAATTTTAGCCATTCCAGCTTTACATTTTTATATTTGCTTTCTGTTCCAGAGTTACACTGACAATTTCTTAGCATTCCCTGTTGCTCGTTTCCCATTCTTGCAGCATACATTCCAGGAACTGGATGTTTTACAATAGCGTCAATCTCACCAGTGGTGTAAGCAGAGGTGAGATCACCCTGGGACTTTATTTGTGATCCACTTATGCTGCAGAATTGCATCAACTCTTTGTGCCATGATATTGCATCGAGAACGTAGTACAGTATTTACCTGAATAAGCCCATATACTTTTCTTTCCATCGCTGCTCTTCAGTTCCAGTCTCCCATCTACAATAATGACAGGTTAACCAGGTGAGCCAGATCACTTGGTAGGAGCACGCTGTCTTCCTCTTTATCTTTCTTAGTGATACTATTTTTATTCCTCCTAATGTGTTTCCCATTAATTTTGTTTCATGTAAGATTTGGAATCACAATATCATAAAATAAATGAAATAACTTGAAGAAAAGCCAGTATACAGTTTCAGCAGTCGGTGCCATCAAACACAACCCTGCCAAACATTGTTTAGCAAGATCTCTGTTCCATAAAATGCTATCAAGTATTAATTATATTGCTAGCCAGTATTTTGTAGGAAGATTCCTGGATTTATTGTGCTACTATTTTATTTGGGACTGATGTCAGAATAACTTATGCACAGAACCTTGGTTGTCTGTCTTCACCTTTTAGTAGCACAGAATAAGCTTATTTGTCATTCAATGGTCTGGAGTTTCCAGAGTTTTCAGAAATCTGAAAACTATTGCAAGTAGGAAATTTTGAATGAGTTGTAAAGCCTGTTTTCTGTACATCATCCAGTGCTGGTGACTTGGTAATACATGTTCTTTATAGAAGGTTCCTCACATTCTCCTTTGCTAGACAGAATGCTTTCTATTTTACAGATGTCGTTGGATGGATAATGTGGCTCTTCAGAGCTGCAATTTGTGCCTATCCAAGAGGTTTTTACATGATACTACTCTTTGTTTTAAATTAAAAGAGAGCTTCATTGAAGTAGGAACTCTACTTCTCTGAATGGATTTGTGAATGGTCAGGGATCCCTGAACTTCTTTGTGGTGAAGACACCAAGATGATAAACAAAATAAATCAATCAGTTGTGTGAACGGACTATGTTAATGACTAGGTATTCTTTTATTCTGTAGACTTTTTGACTCTAGGTAACAAAAATTTCAAAACAAATGTATGTTTATGGCTCTTATTTATATTTGAGCTATCAATGAGAAAAATCATCGTGTTGTGTAACCCTCAACTATCACATTATCCAGCCTGACAAGCTATTGATTGGAATGAGACTTCCATATAAATTAATATGATTACTTTTGAAGACTATATGTATGCTCAATGCTTGCATGGCATTTTGATATAATCCTGTATCCAAGAATCTCCATACATTTTGCAAGCATTCATTTAATTTATGCACTTCAGGAGTTAACCTCTGAATCCAATACAGAGATGAAAGCCCAAGTTCAGTGAGAGGTATAATTACTGTCGAGTAACGTGTGCCTTTTGAAGAGGTCTGACTTGATTTTCTCTTCTGATCATTTGAATAAATTTTCTTCTAACTTAAGAACAATGGCTTTCATTTATGTCATTCACAGTATTTGCTGTTCCAAATGTGGTTTCATACCATGTGTATGACTTGCAAGAAGACCCTAGGACTGTGTATTTTACTCATGGTCCTGTTAGCAATTTTAAGGGAAAGTTCTTGATTTGGGTAAAAGAAGTTGCAAAAACTGTAAAGTTATGTAGTAGCCAGTAACTTGAAACCAGAATGACTTTTTACAGAGTGTTACTTCTTTTCATTCAAAATGAATATTTGAAATCTTTTTCTTTGTAAGAAGTTGCTATTAATTCCACACTTCACAATATAATTTTGCTTCCTAAACAACAGCTCCAATAATACTGTCCTAAACTCCATCAATCCCACCCCACTTACCAGCCATGATCCTAAAATAGCTTAGTAAGCTCTTCAAATGAGGCTTCATTAATTTTACAGAACATACCAGAGGACATTCACTAGTGCCATGTATCTAGAGTTTCTGTGGAGTCAATTAAAACACAGCTACATTTTTCTGAATAAGTGAAGCATATTTTTTATGATAGCTTAACCTTTTTCTCCAGTCATGTTTACTTCCCACTTCATAAAATTCAGGGATCTGTGATGAATTTCTCAGACATTACTGAGGATTAGTACAGTTCTATTGTGTTTCCTTTAGGCTTAATTTAGAACTGTCTTTGTGCTTTCTACATTTTTATAACAAAATAGTTTCATTTGATTAAATATAAATCTCTTACATGGGTTTTAAATAACGTGAAAGAATTAGCATTCAATCTATTCAATCTCTTATTAGAAATAGTGGGAAATTTGGAACCTTTTTTTTTAATCAAGGCTTACGTAGTTATTGTGTATTTCTTGGTAATTTTGCAGGCATTGATACAAACAGATACAAAGCCTTTTTCATAGGAGCCACAATTATTTTTTTTTTTTCTTTAGTTCAGGTGTATTTGATTATTTTTCTTATGGAAACTTATATATCAAGTAAGTGGTAGAAGGAAAAAATTATGACAGTTCATCCCAGAGTGTTTTAAATGTTCTACAAATGGACCCATCGTACTTTAACCCTCCTTTTCTAACATTCAGGTTATGTGATGATCTGGTATTATGTGGCCCAGCACTAATTACACAGGATATGGACTGTCTTAAGATATAGTATGTATGTTTGCAATCCAGTTACCAGAGATACAGAATAGTACAGAAGTGTTGTTAGAATCACTTCTAAGGAGATACGTGAATGTGGTGCCCAGCAAAAGCTTCTTCCTTTACAAAACTTTTCTTTGGTGTATGACCACTATCACAGCGAATATGGTTGGACCTTAAAATGTCAGAGTGACAGTGACATGTAAGTGAACGTTCAAGATGTCACTTTGCTCACAGCATTCCCATCGGATATGTTTTTGCCACAGAAAATGTTTGCATTTAAGTGAAATAATATTTTTGAGTGAGGTGAGCGTGCTATAGGGCATCAACTGCTATTTTTGAAGCTCAATGAGCCAAATCAACAAAACTAGGTATTATGAATGCATTTCTTCTCTCAATCTTGTTTGCGCATTGTAATAAAGATATTCCAATAACTTTAATATGCTGGTTTTCTCTACAGGTGCTGTATTAAATACTCAGTGTGTTTGCTAACCATTAATGCCTTTGTTCTTGCAGATACAGCAGTGGTATATAAAAATAGGAATGGACATGTTGTTGAACTGAATGTAGAAACAAATACAACTACATTATTATTGGAAAATACAACTTTTGTAAGTAATATATATTATTTACTTATTTCTTAGTGGAAGTCTGCTAACATTTTTTCCTGCAACAGGAGTGAGAGAGTTTAACATTTAAAGGTCATGGAAAATATGTTTATAACATAGACTAGATTATGTATAAATGGAAAGTATAATCCATTCCTCTGTCAGTGTGATTTCTGGCTGAAGTTATTTGTTGTTTTATGCAACCTACGTGTAGATTACCAAGATGTTGGAGGATATGTTGTTGGCTGTAGTCCATGCTTTCTTCAGGCCACTTGAAGGATCATGCCTGGCATATGTGCTGGTAAATCTACCTGATTTCTGTTATAATAAGAGATTTCATAAAATGGGGGAATGCTACTTAAAATGTTGTTCCTCTGTGCTTTAATGGCAAACCAGATGACTGGTGATTATTCCTCTTGACCAGTGAATGGTATATACATAAGCAGTTTGCATATGTTTCTGACTAGCAGTAATTGCTAAGAAATGCTTTAATGCCTTAGTCTACATTTACTTTTGCTTTGCTTGGTGCTCTTATTCTCAGTGGTACCAGTTACATCCTACCCTGTAATTCTTGTTTGTCAGGGGTTTGCAGCATAAACACGTGGCTTGTCAATCCTTCCTCATAAATACTCCATACAGACCACTGGCTGTTATTGTTAATCCATGTATGTTTAATTTAGTAAAGTCTTTTGCATCTGAAGACCCAAAAGGATGACTCATTTTCATCAGTGGTCTTTGGCAAAGGCTGATTTTATTCCTGGTCTGTTCCTGGCCTTTGCTGTTACAGATTCCTCCTCTCAAAGAATAAAGCCCCTGGTGACCTTTTCTTCTAACTCCTCGAACTAAAAAGATGAGAGTAGAAGTTCAGGAGAAAGAACTTGATTCTAACTTCCTAGGTCAATCTAAAGATGAACGAGAAAGGAGGAGAGACTTGTATTTTAATGGCATGTATGTGAGCCTCCCTTTCTGGAAGCTGCATCCTTCAATATGCTGGGATGTGCCTCGGGGTACCTCTTAGTCCAAAAAATGCTGACCAACACAATTAAAAGTGCATGAAAAGGTGAATTTCTGTAGAGTACAAACCACAAAGTATTGCAGAAGCATTTTACCTCTGATCTGTGTATGTGTGTGTGAGCACTTGCCTGGCTAAGTAGAGGATTAACTGTGTAAAGCATATGTATTGCCTTTAGTGTATAACTTGAGTGCAAGCAGCTACTTGGACAGCCCTGGCTATAAAACTTGACTTTAATGACAAGACTTGAGTTTCCTCACAGATGAATTCATACACTTTTGGCTGCAAGTATTTGGCTTATGTGATGTCAAGTGTAATGCCAGCATGACAAGCTATTCAGGCCATTATGCTAAACCAGTCTTGCCAAGTAATGATGGATCAGTATGGACAGGGAGCTTCACACTGTGAGTGTTGCCTCTTTTCACAAAGTTGCTCTTCTCTGGGCTTTTTATGTAACTGCTTTAACCTTAAGTCACACAGGCTGAGAGCACTCTAGGCACTAGATATCTGCTCTTTATTAGAAATGTGGGAAACTGATCCAAAATGGATAATATTCAAGCAATCATTTAACAATTATGTATGGAACAGAGATGAATAAAAACATAAATGTGTTTTTTCCTGTAAAACTCCTCTCTATATTCAGTCAAAAGCTGAGTGTTAGAGGTAAATAAAGTGAATTCCAGAAATGATTATTCATATGGAATTAGAATAAAAAGCTGAAAACAGAGTATAAGACTCAGTAAATTTGTTGGTGCACGTTTGGCAGAGAGCAATGGGAAATGTTGCTGTGCTGAGTTGTCTGTTGACAACGTGGCCAGTGATCCTAACGGATCATAACATTACAGAGGCAGACTGTACAATTGAATCAAAAGCTGTCCTGTTCTTCTAAGCTCCACTGTCTGCAAATTCACGCTGCTAAATGTACTCTTCCAAAGTTAGACACCTGGATCGTTAATCAAAATTTTCCTTGCTCAATGTCACATCTGCTTAATCACTGGTGCATAATTAGAATGGTGCTGGTTTAATGATTCTGCAGAGATGTCTTGTATTAATGAAAAATACAGCACAGATCCAACACAGGCAGTGGCAATGCAAGTTCCCTCATTCTTCCCTATCAAAGGGTTTTAGTTATGGAAGAGTCACCTTTCGATGGAAGTTATTAGTCTGCTTTCAATCTGCGTTCCTTCTCCTGTTTGCCTCTCTGCTCAAGCAGCCCACAGAAGTGGCAGGTTTTTCTTAGTAATGTTGATAATTGTCCATTGAAAATTGAACTGCCACGATAAACTCATTGCATAGAGGCAAGGGGCTAGTAATGACTCTTTGTCACTACTGATTGGGCTGTATTTGAACCAGCGGCTCAGAAGAGATTTTCTTTTCTCCTCATCACTAATTCCCTGAAGCAGTTTTCCCCTGTGTACAGATCACTGGCTCTTCTTTTGCATCTTAGAGACTGCCATTTTTGTGCAAAGTACATTTCTTTTATCCTTCTTTGTGTTGCTTATTGTCTGAAAGTCAGATAACCCTACTGAGGCACTGCTATGCTCACTATGCAGGTGTATCAGCAAAAAAGCAGACTACAGTTTTTTAAACACATATATGTTACAAGTATAAAAGATTAAAAAAAAACAAAAAACCAACTTTTAACACTACCTTTAGCAATAGTCATGCACCTGGAATGAAGAAAGGCTAGTGTTTTGAGATGCCCATTTCTCTTCCATATGGGAGTATCTATCCAAAGTTCCTGAATTAGTGTGGGGTTTTTTCCAGTTTCATTAGGTTTTATTCAGATGTAGAAGAAATTCCTGCACTTCATTTGTACTTTTCAAATGAAATAATTTTCTGTAATCCATCTATTAGTAAAACAATATGGCCTTTATATAATTAAAATCAGCAAAGCAGTATTATGGATAACAAATCCAGTGACATAAGTGAAGAAGAGTAACTTGTCAAGCACAAAGAGTCTCTGTTAGCATCTCTGGATATCATAATTTAAAGACATTTTCTGTTACATATTTGTCCTGTGAATGTATACATGTAGTGCATCCTTTTTAAGCTGTCTAATAAACAGTTAATATTCTGAACCAGCGGCATACAAATGTTAACAGCTGGAGGCTGGGCAAATCTTGTATTAAATGGAGCCAAAAAAAGCCCTAGACATTAATCACTGTGTGGCATCCTGATGTTTGCGATGCTGCCTTGATATGTGATTACAATATGGTCTCTATCATCTATCTGAGGTGCCTATCACCATTATCGTAAGTGACATGCTACCAGTTTTTCAGCATTTAGCAATACTTTAGTACACATTAGAGTTTCAAAATAAGTACCATTATGCCATATTTATCTAAGTAATTTCAGTGTTTAACAAGCATTTTATTTATTCCTTTTGCTGTCAACTATTCCATAAAGTCACTACGAGCATGTTACTTGTTCATACACAACCTAGCCTCAAGCTCTGCCTAAGCTGGAGAGGAGAACATGGAGGACCACATGGGGTCTTTTGCTCAGGGGAGGTTGTCCATCTGGTCCCTTATCATGCTTCTAGCTCAGCCTCTCTGGTCTGTTTTGCAGTCCTTAAACCCAAATCAAAATGAAAAACAAAGACATGAGAGAAAATGCATGTAGGGACCATGTGTTCTGTTACGGTACTTTCCAAATGTGTTGAATCCTCTGAAAGAAACATTTAGAAAATTTGCCTTCATTTCTCCCTCTTAAAAAAAAAAAAAAAGGCTGCAATAATTATGAAAGTGGTAAGACTGTTATTTGTTAGCCCTCAATTCCCCTGCTTTTGTGGTGGATGCATGCAAAATTATTTGGACACGATGCATACACCCTAACAAGTGCTCAGTCCAGGATCCTGGGTCAGAAATTAATCTAGCATGACTCCTTTGGAGTGTAGATGATGGGATATATTTTGAATCATCAAATAAGAGGATGTTGATTTGTTTGTGATGCCTGACAATACAAGTATAATTGCTTTCAGTTTGGAAGCTCTGGAATAGGGTCTTGTATTTACAGCAGCTTCCCCCCAGCTGTATGCTTTGCTGTCTTCTAGAACCCAGCAATTCCTGACCTGTTCTCCCCCTTGATTTCAGCACTTTTCCACAGCTCTTTTCAAGCTGAAAGGGAAACTGCATCCTACTGCACAGCAAACAAGTATTACTGAGTTGCAAACCTGTTTCCAGGGGCTTGCCAGGAGTATGCCCTAGAGTATGTTGTATTGTCGTATTACTGCGGATCATCTTTACACAAGGGTGGAGAGAGGATTACTTCTTGCTGCCTGCTAGTTAGGGGATGGCATCAGAAGGGTGAGAAGAGCAGGAGTAGTCTTGGCTCATGAATCATGATTAGGCTGTGGCAGCTCAACTGTGAAAACCCTGTGCAGGCCTTGCAGCCAAAGCCAGAGAACGAGAGTTCTAGTCCGAGCAGAGCTTTTGGCAGGGACTGTTTTGTGGTGTTCTACAGAGCGTTGTTCATAAACAGTCCTTCTTGTTGATAGTTCTCTTCTTTTTGGTATTTTTTTTTGTTGTTGTTTTGTATTCCCCATCACTACACCCCTTTCCTCTTTTGACGGGAAACTCAGTGCAGCATCTCAATGCAATTGTAGTTCCTTTATTGATTAATGTAGATTTAATTGCAAGAGTAGTTTACATGCTTATATTTTAAGAGCCTTGTGTAAAAGATTAATGAAAGGGTGAACAATGGTAAATACATTAAACAACATTATATAACCACATAAATACTAGTAATTGTTGCAACACTGGACATTTTAATGACCCACACATGTTGTAAATAGGTGGTTATGAACACTGTAACATTATCTCTGCTCTCCCATGCTCCTCTAAACATTAAATAACCCCCTCAGCAAAACCTTTTCAGTAGAGGGGTTTTTATGAGGTAGGGTTTATTGTTGCAGTGCACCACTGTGCATGGAGATGGGAAGGCCTGACAGATGGAAGGGTTTGCAGTCACTGTGGTTTGGTGGTGGCCGTTGGTTTTTGTCCAAGTGAAGGAGGTTTCAACATACAAAATGCAGGAGACAGTACTGCAACCTGTCAGGTTAGGGTAGCTCTATGTGGGATCTCTTTAAATAACAGTCCTGATGAGATGATTCCTTGATATAGAAAATAGTTAAGGGTTAACTATATCAAATATTGGGAATGGGAGGGAGAAAATTCTGTGATTTACTGGTTAGATGTTGTTTTCTACTAGGGAGTCAATGGTGTGAGGCTCCTGCAAGCTGCACAGGTCTGTTCATGTCTTTTTTATGTCCTACAGTCACCTCCTGTCCTAGTTTCAGCTGGGATGAAGTTAATTATCTTCTTAGGAGCTGGTGCGGTGCTGTGTTCTGGCTTTGATGTGATGAGACTTTTCAGTTCCTCAGGCCTTGCTAGAAAAAAGTCTGACGGGGCAGAAGGAATTGGGAGGGGACACAGCCAGGGCAGCTGACCCGAACTAGCCGGTATTCCATACCATGGGATGCCATGCCTGGTATATACACCTGGGGGGCTGGCTGAGATGGGCAGGTCGCTGCTCGGGGTCGCTGCTCTGTCGGCGGACGGTGAGCAGTTGCGTTGTGCACCACGTGTTCTCTTCTCCCTTTCCCTCTGGATGTTATTCTTTGCCTTCCTGTTTTCATTATAACTGTTATTGTCATCAATGTTATTACTGTTCTTTCATTTTAATTCTATTATTAAATTGTTCCTATCTCAACCCTTGGGTTTTACATTCCTTTCCAACTCTCCTCCCCATCCCTTGGGGTGAGGGGGGAGTGAGCGAGTGGCTGCGTGGTACTTAATTACCAGCGGGGCTTAAACCACGACACCTCTTCACGTGTATGAAAGTATCTTGGGACTACATGAGGAATTTCAAGTGAGCTTGGGGGAATTTGTTTTGTGTTTTTGGGAACCACCTGTCCAGGATGGTCCCCATCCCTAGGGTAGAATTTTGCTTATATCGTGTTTTAAGGCACGTTCATCTTCTGTGTTCGCTAGAAAACATGAGTGTTAACAGTTGCAACACATAGCATTGCAGCGTTTTTGGATCTAGGTTAAATGCTAAGGTGACACAAGAAACAGTGCATTAAGAAGTGTAACCGCAAAAAGCCAATTTTTTCAACATTCTAGTTATCATGCGTTTTTCTAATTACAACCTGGCTTTCTTCTCAGAGGTCCCCTGTTTTCAGTGCTACAATGCTTGCTCTTCTGCTAGGCTCCAGTCTCAGCTGCTCTCTCATCTAATCACCCTGTGGTCCATCTTCCCCTTTCAGTTGCAGCAGTGGTAATGGAAGGAAAATCTAATTGTTCCCTTGGTTGCTGGTACCACCCAAGGAAACTGTTACATGCCAGATGCCTTCTCATTTTGCAGCTAGTGTAATTCTGTCCCATCTGATTCCTCTTAGGTATTGCCATTTGGTCGATGCCTGTCAAGATGAACTGAATACCTATGAATGCTAATGAACTCACAGACATCCATGTTCAGTTATACATTAAGTTAAAATCCTGATACAGATGTAGGTATGTGATATACAGAGATGTATAATTTCCTAAGCAGTAGTATTGCCACCAGGCTTTAAAGTGACATCTTAGAGGTCTTGAAATATTTTATCCTGGATGAATAACAAAAAATTTTAAAGCCAAAATGAGTGTAAAGTGAGCACAAAACAATAATTGAAGGATAATAATGGTAGTGTGAATGATGTAAGTGTCTGGGAAAAGTAGAAGTACAAGAAACTGAAACAGAAGGATGGGTAAGACTAAAGTAAAAAACCCAACAACAACAAAGTGAGCTCCAGAAAAGTGAAAATTCCCTCTAATCAGTTTTAAGTCTGATGTATTATTTCATCTAAAACTATCCAGCTAAAACCATGAAAAAAAAAGTACTGTAAAGTATTTGATGTGTTAAGGATACATTCTTACAGCTCTGAGCTAGACTGTTATAGGTAACTTCCATCTGTCTGCTCTGTAGTATATTTTTGAAAGACTGTAAGGCACTGATTTAAATGTTATAGTAACTAAAATCCACAAAAATAGTAAACCCAACAGTTTATAGTAGGTAAAAATATAGAGCAAAGATGAAGGGAGTAGCCAGTACATCAATAACTGAGAACCAGGTTTTATGAAAACAGAAGAAATAAAAAGGAGCTGATACTGAGGGGGGATGCAGAACCCAAACATAGCCTAAAACTTTTCTTAAACAAATCATAACAGGCATTTCTGTTAACAGCAGAACAGACATAAAATGGAAAATAATAAAAGAAAAGTAATTAGTGCAAAATATTGACATTGGAAATCAAACATGAGAACATATTGTTCATCAGAATTTTGTTTTCCATTTTAATCATCCATATGGAAAGGTGGAAGAAAAGTCAATTGTGTGTGGGGGGTGGGTGGGTGGGGTTGTCCCTTACATGTATTTGTTGCAGAATTGCTTTTTCTTTTGCTTTCACACTCAGTGTCTCAAGCTGTTTTCATCTTTTCTTGCCATGCAAAACTATGTTTAGTAAGACATATTTGGAATGTGGATGAGAGAGGAAGCTGGAAAGCTGAAGGGCAAAAGACTGTTTAAATGCAGCGTGGCCTTTTGCCTCTGCTTGGCTTTTACCCTTGCAATTTATGGTGACAAGGAGACCAGCAGTCATTGCTTGTCCATGGGATCGTCACATCGTGCATCACTGTCAGGAGAGGAATTAAAACTCTTACCACATGAGGTATTTCAAAGAATCCTAGAAATGCAATGCTTAATATGGTTAGGCCTAATTATACAGTCAGTGGGGGTTTTGGTTGCGTGAGGAATGCAAGATCAGATATAGCATCATTCTTTCATGTCTGAAAAAGTGAAATGATGTCAGGTTCAGCAATACAGGAAAAATGGATGACAGATTTGTGAATTAAGAAGGGAAGACAGTGTGCAGGTGTTTAAAGAACAGTCTGCAACAGTGTGAAATGCAACTAATGTAGGGATTCCCACAATTTATCTAGTGAAAGTGTTTTCTAGTTGCATACAGATGATGGATTTTGTAGAGATTTTAAGTCAGATGTGCCTAAGTAGAACTGACAAATACTAGGAACATAAAGAAATTACCTTCCCTTTTTCCTTCTCTCCCTTTCTTCTGTTGTGGTTTGGAAAGGGGTAAGGGTATATATGGAGTGCACAGTGCAGTACTGTGTTGAATTATGCCCAGTCTCCTGACTAGCTGATACTGTGCAGTGATGCAAAAAGAAACTAGCCCTGCTTCTGCATCCAGGGACCGTGTCTAATTAGCCAGCTATATTTTCCCTGTTTCAGAGCTGATTTGTCCAGAGCTACATTTCTTAGACATCAAGCACAGCTAAACCATAGAGGCATAGTCATAAGGGGCAGCATTTAGGTCTTTCTTCCTGAATGAAGTCTAAATAGCTCCTGACAAGGCAAGAAGCTTGAAAAATTGCAGATAGGCAGACATGATAGCGAAACAACCATCCTCTGGATTTTTGATAACAAGAACACCCGAAGTTTCTTAATTCCCACTGTTTCCAATATGATATTTTCCCAACACTTTCTTTAAAAGTCAAAATACGTTCTTCTGAGAAGAGAGCAAACCCTTGGGGTCAGATTCTTCACAAACTCCTCTTTAATGAATGAATAAATATATCTAATCCCTGTAGTGAATACCCCTATAGACAGTCTCGCAAGGGCTTGATTGGCATAGATCTCACCTTCTACAGCAGGGACTGAAGCTTTCTTTCAAGTCCCGTCACCAGCTGATGCTATCTCCTCAGTCACTGAGTCAGGCATCTGTTGGTTGATGAAATACTGTAGACATGTTTATGGGAAAAAACCAAAATCTTTCTTTCGTTTTAGTGAACTCACAGATTGTAAGCTTACTTGCCATGTTGGGCAGGAGGAATTTGTCAGGTGATTTTTATTTTTTTCCCCTGTTGTTAATCTAGAAAGGCTTCTTCTGTTCATACAAGTAGACAGTTTCTGAATTTATTGCCAAAATTGTGCTTGTCTTCATCAAAAAAAACCCCAAAACACATCTCTAAGAAAATTTAAATCCCTTTAAGTGACTTTAAGTCACTTAAATCTCTCTGAAATCCTATTAGAATTAAACATATATTTCCTTAAAAGCTTGATTGTAAATCCAATTTTAAAAAATGGGCTGATGATGTTTTCATGATAATTTAAAGAAATCATCATTGCTGTCAGCTTTGACAGTGCACATGATTTCTGCTGGTCTAATTTTTATTTTCTTGTTTCTAAAGTGAAACATTAAAAAGTATGAAATAGCTTTGTGCTCATTTTAACAAGAATAATGTCATTATATCAACAAAAAGAAAACTCTTTTGCCAAAGCCATTACCTGCAATCAAGGGATTATAGCTTATTGGCATTGCACATACACCATGTGTATGAGGCATTTCTGGAGGCAAACAGAATTTTGCCAGGTGAGTGCAAGCTGAATGAACAAGGTCATCTTCAGTAGGATTTAAATGATTTTAAATCTCAGATCGACAAGACTCTATACTTTTATATAGAATATGCAAGTAGCTATTGCTGGTGTTGCCTCTAACTGCCAATAGTTTGCAGCTGAGCTACTCAGGTGTTTGCATTAAGTGCATCATTACTTTTGTGGTGGCATAATCAGTGACTGAAGAGTCTTACTAAATGCATGAAATGGTAAGCACCTTACTCCCTGAGAATGAATTTGGAAAGCTGCCTGAGTTATATATTGCTGAAGACTGAGGTAGTGGGGCAATAATTAATATACTGCTAGAAAGCAGAGAAATTTCACATCTAAGAATGTTTTTAGTGATGTGCCAAGAAAAGGGATTGTTACTCATAAATTAACATTAACATAGTCTCTGCTTAAAGATAGTTAACTCATAAAAGCTAATTTGAGTAGAAACCTGTTCCGAATTCTTTGTAGATACAAAAGGATGCTCTTCTGGTTTTTTTCCTCATCTGTCCTCAAGACTGCAGATTTATCTTCTAATCATACTAATACACAGTTTATCTTCAAAACTAACTTTTTCCCTTTGATTTCTTTAGATAGCTTGATTCTAATTATATTGCCTAGGAACCTGAGTTTAATCTGTGTATCAAAACATAGCAACTTTTCAGTTTATTGGAATATTAGCGTTTGGGGTTTGGGTTTTTTTGGGTTTTTTTCCCCCCCTCTTTCTTTCTTTAGGAATAACTCCTTAGCTACTCTGAATGTATTAGTTTGTGACTTCTGGTTTGTGTACCTTAAACCCCTGTTGAATTCGTTAGTTTAGCAGTAGGATTAGGCTAAACGTAACAGGATGCTTAAGAAGTAAAATAAGGGAAAGCCTTCCTTTCAATAGTGGATAGATCTTGTTCTACATAGCTATTTGCTTATTTTCTTTCATATTGTACCTTTGTGGTTCTGTTATTTTTTCTGTCCTACTTTTTCTATTCTTATCTGCATTTTTCACTTCTCTCTTTTCCTTTCATGCTGCAAATAGTTGTCTTGAGATTAATTTAAAATTATTTCCTTCAGTATCCTTTAAAGCACATTCTTATCTTCCTCATACATTAGATGTATTAAATGCTTTCTGACATCAACATTACCCCTTGATTAAATTACAGCCCTGAATTCAGTTGGGTGTCATGTAGTCTTGGATAGATGTAAAGCAATATTAGTTTTATAATGCTACCTTATTTTTCATTTTGCTCTCCAGTAAGCATTTTCTTTCCTATAAGAAAGAGTTTTTCTTTAGTGCAAGTTGTCTTGCAAAATATTTATATATGAACTGCTAAAAGAAAAGCAATAGAGACATAGTGCACACCTATTCTTTTTCTTGTATGTTATCTTTAAGCCTAACCTAGTGATGAATCTCCTATATAATCATTCCTGAAGTGCACACCAACAAAAGTGTCTTCCTTCATCCTCTGTAAATGAATTGGTTATAGTTGTTGTTCTTGAGCTTAGTGCTTGCAGTCATGATAAAAAACTCATCAGCTTCTTAATTGGTATTTAGTGTTGAAGCCAGATTCATCTGTTGCCGTTGTACTGATACCAGCAAATTAGATGAAGAATTATTTGAGTCCTCCTTTTGTGAAAATTACATGGGTGCTCTAAACCAGATCTGTTTTATGAATGGGAAGTTCAGTAAGAAAAACCAGTAAGAAACTTCGGAAAAAATGATCCTTCTTGTTGCAAACTCACTTTTATTGTTACTTCATTTTAGGTAACATTCAAAGCATCAAGATATTCTGTTTCACCAGACTTAAGATTTGTTCTTCTTGCATATGATGTTAAACAGGTAAGCCAACTATTCATGATCAGAGAACCTCTAAATTAAAACCTGAATGCCTTGTTTTGTATATTTTGTCTGCGATTCCACATAATATAATACAATTAATGTACTTGATTTCTCTTCCCAAAACCTTATGATGCAATGATGGTGAAGTATGTATTTAAGAGCATATAGAAATATTGCAAGGTTTTTAGCTAAGGTAAATGCTCGTGGCTCCTTTGAAGTGTCAGGCTGGTTTTTGGGGTAGAAGAACCCTTAAACTGTTCTCTACTAGCTGATTATGTGAAAGCCTATCTTTTCGTATTCATTCTGTTTTAAGCAGCTGTGCATGTCGTTTATGAACTATACTAAAAAAACAAGTCAAGGCTGATTCATGTCATGGAAGTTTTATTGTTGGCTTCAGTAGTCTGAAACCCGGTAGTCTGAAAGTCTCTTGGACTATATAATGCAGTATACTCTTTGTTTCTCATAGTATGTAGAGATTTTGTGGGCTATTGTGTTGTCAAAAAGAGTTTCAATCAATACTATCATATAGAATTTTCTATAATAAATCTTTGACCACAAACAAAAATAGTTTTTATGAATTTCTTCTATGCATATTGGTGTTTGTATTAAGAGTGCTGTTAAAATATGAACTGTTTGTCATTACAGAAAAGTTCTGGATTGATAGACTCAGTGGTTATTCAAGCAAGTTTGGGTTGTGGGGCTTTTTTTAATATTTATTTATTTTGGAACAGTAAAATTTAAAAATACCTGTTAATACCTGTCACGTTAGTATCAGAAGTCAATGTTCATTAATAAGAAAAGATTACTATTGTTTATCACATTATACTACAGTACAGTAGTTTATTTATTGTTTTTGTGTTGGTAATTGATAATACAATAGCAGTGTGTTGTGGATTGAAATTCATAGAACAATAAAATACTAATTTCCAGGTCAGTATACAAACCTTTACGACCTCCTGGTAACATTGCCATATTGATCTGTATACCTGCAGCTTTAATTGTATCTGCGAAGTGGAGAATGTGCTGAAAGCTGACCTGAAATATTCTAAAGGTGTTGATGTAAAATGACTCATTTACTTGGTACTAGATCCAAGTAGGGTTTTCTTCTAGTAATTCTAGTGGATTCTGGATCAAGCCTTTTTAGCAATATGCATGTATCGATGAACTAGGAAAGAGCTGCAGCTGTTCTCTGCTTTTATTGTGAAGGGTTCCAGTTTGATTCCTGCCTGAAAAATCCTTGCTCCTTGACGGTTCCCTTCTTGATTGCTGCTTATTTTGTGAAAGAGTTTAGTAATCCCTTACCCTTACTTAATTTCCTTATTTGATCTACTGAAATTTTCATTTTGGGTGGGTTGGTTTGTTTGGGATTTTTTTAGTAATAGCACATATAGCTAATCTAGAAAAATAAGGAAAACATGAAAGTATCCATCACACTTTATTACATCTAAATGTAGTAACATCAGGCATGAATCCCTGCCCCACAATAAAGATGGTCCGTTGACATGCAGATTGATTGCAGTGCATGATGAATATATTACTTTGCAGTAGAAGTCCCTTTCCGTATTTCATTCTTGGTTTTGTTGCAAAAATAAACTTTTCATTCCTTTTCCAGTCCAGTTGCTGGTAGTTACTTAGAGGGATGAGTTTGCAGCATTTACGTTTTCCATCTAGTGGTTTCCTTTGCTCAAGTAAATTGGTAAGAAGTAATTAAAATGAGAAATGAACAGGGTTTGGTGAGCAATCTGTAATGGTAGTTCTGGATGGCTTTGCATGAGGTTTGTGATGCTTAGTCTCGAGTGCTCCAGCTGGGCTCGCTTATGTCTTTCAAGCCAGTAACATACTGTGATTGTTGCGTCCTCTAGAAGTGGTGGTGGCGGCGGTGCTAAAATTGGTTATTAGCTGGATGTTGTCAGTCAGATGTAAATAATAATAATGCCACTGAGGTCTGTTACCTTCTGAGAAGAATCTGTAGCTTAGGAGGGAAGCAAAAATAGCCAAGGAGTGAAAGTGAATTCTTTCAGAAGTTACAAAAAATATTATTGTGAATATGTGGTAAAAAGTCTTTTTTTCCACCAAATTTTCTGATTCTTGGGATACTTGTTAGGCTGGCGAGGCACTTCCGTATTCTCAAAACCTGTAATACCTTGGAAAGCCTGTTGATTTCTGCATAACTAATGCTTGTGAATAATGTGAAGGGTTAAGTTAGTGTTTATTCTTCTTGGGCCTTCTCCGCACACACACCCTTTTTATTTTTTTTCTCTTTCTTGATCAGAGCTATACTTACTGGATCTGGATGAGAGGAAATCCACCTGTCTACCTTATTCCTTTGCCCAGCTGTTAACTAAATTATTAAATATATTGCCTACAAAATGAATATTAAACAACATAACTTAATTGGAGGTTTTCAAATTAGCTTCAGTAGAATCAGGCCAGATTCTTTCATTATATCTCATTTCAGTGTAATTTTTTACGAAACTGAGGATTTGCTTATAGTCCTGTATTACAACACACGGTTGAGTCTTTAATAATACCCAGTTTAAGGAACTGCAAGTAACTTGTGTTTAGTTGACCTCGGCATCTGTTACAAATTGCCATGGATCCCTAGACTTTACTACCTATGTTTACCCCTTATTTTTCCTTCTTTGTTAAGATTTAGGTTTATAATTGCACTGTAATATATTTGGTGGGATTTCTGCTTTTGCAAACTGTAAAGACTTCGGGTTTTTAAAATTGTAATGGTTGTTTACATACATTAATCTGTGTTCTTTGTAACATACAGTAATACAGCTGGAACACATTTATTAATCAACAGTTTTATAAATAAGCCAGTGTGTTTCAGCTGAACAGATTGGAGAAAAACAGAGACAAATGTTTCTTCAAGACATTTTATCATGAAATTGTAATTAGAAACAAGGTTATTTTGATGTTTGGATTAAAAATAAATGTTGAGTTAAATTAAATAGTTGAATATTTATTTTACTGTTGTCAGCATTTTCTTTAATCTGTTTTATGCTTGGAATGGCAAACTTTAATTAAATTTGCAGTTGTTTCAGCACAATTAAGAATGTCCTCTGCATAACGGGACATAAATCTGCATGAAAATAAGCCATCTTTGAATACAAAAGTAATAATTGAATGAATCATTTAAATCATGCTTAATAGAAGGAAGAAAACCATTTCATGTGGCTTAACAGCTGTTTTGGTGTAGCTTTCTAAAGTTCATATGGAAGAAAATTCCTTTGCTAAGGAATTTAAAGTGTTGTAAATTAATTTTTGGACATCGGGTTCCACCACCTATATCATAGCAGGTCACAGAACGCGAGCCAGTATTACTGGCATAAGTGCTGTGGCTGTCTGGGTTTTTCTTTTGCAACAGAAGGCTGTGGCAGTTTTAGAGGTACTTTTTGTGTGTTCTTTGCTGCAGTACTCCATAGTTTTCCAGACTTCTGAAATGCTTCCATCAATTCTGAGTTTTTTTGACTTTGTCAAAACTTGCATGGATTGACTATGTATAGTTCAGACTTTATTTCTGTCACTCACCATAATTTGGTTGGGAACACTGAAAAAGTCTCATTTTGCAAGGCAACAGATCAGTAAGTATGAACTAATTTGAGAAATGAGCACATACATTCTTGCTGAATGCCCTGCCATCCTGATTCTTCTGGGACAGTGTGAACACAGCAGCAGGGAAGCCATTGTACGTATTGTATGGAGAGGGTATAGTTTAGCAGCGTTACGTCTTTTATATTTTGCTTTGAAGATTGTCAAGGTACGAGCAAAGAACGTGATGCTCTGAGAGGCAGAACATCCAAGCCAGTTGAGATTTCCAGAGGAAAGGTTATTTCATTGTTGCTTTTAAATAAGGACTGTGTTAAAATTACATTTAAATTTTTTCTTAAGCTGTTGGTGGTGTTATTCACAACTACCAAAATCTGATTTGTAGACTTGATTAGAAAATGAAAGTCATACACTGTGTTCTTGCATTAATGGTAAAGAATAGGGTGGTAATTTGCAACTAGCAGTGGAGTGAGCACTGGGGTCCTAAGAAATTCTTTTGCCATTGGGGAACTTCAGTGTCCTTCAGCAGAAGCTTGTACCTTGCAAGTTGTCCCTAGAGTCCGTGTGAAATGAAAATAAGCTTTATTCTGGATATTAGTGGGTTTTTTCTCAGACATCATAGGAATGTTCTCCCCATGCTCTTGCTAGGATATAATATGGCACAAAAGAGCAGGTGAAGAAGTAAATGAGATCAGTTCCTCTCTTTCTTTGAAAGTCCCCTTCTTTTTTTTCTAACTTGATTTAATAATCCCTTCCTTGTGATTTTGTTTTTCTTTCTATGAGCTTTTCTTCCCTTCCCCCTGCTTTCAAATCCCTTTTGAATACCAACTTTCAGGAATTTTTCCTACTTTATTCTCTTTGCTATTACTAATGCAGCATTTTCTGCTTTCAATGCAAGATGAATTATGTACGGGGTTTTTTAGCTCTTGGTTCAGAAATGTGCTTAAAAAACAGATTAAAGTTCAGCTCTAGTTTAGAAGCATAAGCAGTTATACACTTTCTAAAAAAGGAAATGTCTTCCTGAATTAGGGCTTCAAACTTGTAATCTTTTTTAGCTAGAGAATTTTAATAAAACAATGTATTTAGCTCAAAGCACTGTGAAAATAACTTTTAATAATTCTTACAGTAAGATCAGGATGAAGAATAATCCGATCTTTTTCAGGAAGGTAGGAGAAAAATGTTTTTAGATCTAAACATCACTCATTCAGTAAGAATGAAAAATATTTCAGAAGTATTTCTGAATATTTGTAGTTTAATGTATTGAAGTAAAGATGAGATTCTGAAGCAATGAAACCCTCAGAGAAAGAAGTTATTTATCTGCTGTGTGCTGATGCCTGTCATCACTTTGCCGCTATAATATCTATTTTTAGAAGATAATGATAGGGAGTACTGACCACAGTCTACAGCGAATGGAGGACAAACGGCAACAAGTGACACACTGGTCAAGCTTTTAGAGGTTGCCTCTGGTACTGGCTTACTCGAGTGCACTGAAAGGATCTTCAGGAGTTTGCAGATTAGAAGAATCCATGAGAGGAAAAATTCAATGAAGTCCTAAATTACTATTATCAGTTCTGCGTTAGGAGGTTATCTTTTGACCAATTAGGTGGAAAGTAAATGTTCAATTGTCAGTAATTTTCTTGGTCAGTGAAATTAATTATTGAATTTTTTTCCTGCAGAAATCAAAGGATAAAGAAAGTATGTTGCAATATGTCTCATTTTTAACCAAGACATTGTTTGACGTTACGTGTGCAGGTGTTGTCAATAAGATAGTTTATACAGTGCTTATGAAATTCTGAAATTTAAGAGCATTACCTGGAGTACCAACTAGTGGTTGGAAACATACACAACAAAGATGAAATGAAATCTGTCTTCTAACATACGGAAATAATATTTTCTCAACAAGATTACTCCATGTGGAAGAATAACAAAAGACTTCTTAAACCAGCAGTGATCTGGACAGCAATATTTTATGTAGCACTGTCTGTGAAGTAAAGATCTGATAGAAAATTCATATGATCAACTTTTTCCTCGAGAAATACATGCTTCTTTAGCTAAGCCTGTTTTTCATCTGTGTTTGCTTAGGTGCTTAGGGTGATCGTTCCACTTTCATTTGCTCATTTTGAGATGAGTCCAGAAGCAAATCATGCACATGCGTACTCCTGAACCTACAAGATCAGAAATAAAAGTCCGATGCAGACATGGCTTTCCCATTCATCTTTATCTCTCATCAAGAATGTGAAAGACCAATTTTTATCAGCTTTAGAGCAGTGAGGAAAAAAATAAGAAGGGAATTTTAAGTGAGATCCATCCTTAAAATTTGAAGTTAAACCTGCAAATAATTTTGTGATATACTTTATTCCTCTCTAAGGTATGACAAGATTAAGTGTTAAAAAGTCAGATACTGATAAATTCACGAAAGTCAGTTGTTCAAATTTTTCCCTTTTAAAGGCTGTTGTTTTACATTGAGTTGAAATTTTAGCTGGACAGATTAGAATTTGTTAAGGTAATAGGTAGGCTGTAGGTGATCTTCACATACTACTCATTTATTATGTATTTTTTACTTTATATAGTTCCACATGTATGCCAGGCATTTTAAAGATCTAAAAAGACAAGGTCTTTGCCTGAGATGATGTGCTTTGTAGTAAAATGTGGCAAAATGAATCTGATGACGCTATGTGCTATCATGAACTATGCCACAGGAGTGAGTATTCATGTGAATACATAGTGTCCCACTTCTGTCCAGGGTTTCATGCAAATTATGTGGCAAAACATAATAACCACCAGACCCCATAAATAGAAGATGGAGAAAATAGTCTGTTTTATGCTGAGAATTGTGGCCATTGATGTTTACTCACATATCTTTTGCTTTATTTGTCTTTATATATGTATTATATTTACATTACTGGTGTATTTGTGATGGGGTGATGGTGATGCTGTCTGTTGGGGCATTACTATGATCACCTGCAGAACAGAGGGTGAACTGGCACAGCTTCTTCCTTTTTAAAAAATCTGAATTAGAAAGATAGGGAAAGAGGGGTACTGTTTGGATGCTTCCACTGTTTTTTTTTTAGTCTATTATGAAAGCCACCATGTTACATACATGTCCATATGCATCCACTTACCTGTTTTTCAGAAGGGTTTTTAAAATTTCTTCCAGAAAATGCTTGATTTCATCAGCTGAGATGTTGATTCATATATGCAAGTTCAGCCTTTTCTAATGGTTAAAAAACCCCCAAAACATCACCCTCCATTTTTCATAGGAAACCACGTGAGACAAGGTGTTGCTGCTTTTCAAATAACTTACTGGGTCTCTCTGTTCCATTTATACTTACAGGGTTGCTGTTCAACTTCAAATTTATAAGTAAACAAATAAATAATTCCGATTTAGGTAGAGGATGGGTCTTTCTTCCCATTCAGAATTGCCAGAGTTGAAAAATGAGAATCTGTTTTCAATTTCTTGTTCAAAGACAGTATTGAGAAAAGAACATTGTGCTTTGCTATTGTTCAGTAAAAATGGATTCTAGGGCATTTAGCTTTTCGAACGAAATGTGTATTGACAGAAAAAGTATTTATTTTCAATAATATTGTCATTCTTATCAAGTATGAATACTGTTGTTTCAGGAAGACTTAGGTACTGTCCAGCTGAGTTTCCAAGATCCAGCAGTTTAGAAAGTCTTAACACAACTCTGATTTTCACGTGGTCGTATTCCTACATCACATGCTAATAATCCATGGGGACTGGAATCCCTGTGTGCTAATGCTGTATAAATAGACAATATTACACTATTTGTCAGCAGCTCCCTTAACCTAC
Source organism: Ibycter americanus (assembly GCA_035590275.1). Classification (NCBI taxonomy): domain Eukaryota; kingdom Metazoa; phylum Chordata; class Aves; order Falconiformes; family Falconidae; genus Ibycter; species Ibycter americanus. The sequence continues at coordinate 34,400,384 of JAVJGI010000064.1, read as the reverse complement.
GAACAATTTATTTTATATGGCCTAAGTTCTAGCTTCTGCTGTGAAATTGCCAACTCTATCACATCCTCCCTGTTTCTCTTCTGTGCATTGATAATGTGCAGAAATTTCCCAGAAATGTGCATTGTAAGTGAAGGATTGAAGGGTTTGTCCATCATAGCCCACAGACAAAAAACCCCAAACAAACAGTGTTTAAAAGTTGGATTTTTAAAAATTCCACTTATTTCTTGCTATAATCTGTTGTGTGTAGTAACTATGTTACCAGAAAATAGTATACAATTGGAAGCTAGTTTTACAATTATATTTTAATGTATATATTTTTTTAGACAATGAGGTACTAGTGACATTTTATCAAATATTTGTGAGACTAAATCTTCCTCAGCAATGCTGAATGGAAAAATAAGGTGGTTGCTTTGTTTTTTGGTTGGGGTTTTTTTTTCCTAATTAAAAAAAACCAAAACAAGGACAGCCCGTATAAATAACGGGGCAAGGACTGTTAGGGGTCGTAATTGGAGACTGTATTAGTAACTGTTAGAGGCTGGAAAAGCTGAACAGAGCTTTAATTTGGATTTAGATCTGCGAGAGTTCACCACAAGCAACTAGAGTCAACAGATACACCCATCTGTTTTTAAAAATTCTTTGTTCCGTGCTCCCAAGAAATATTAATTCCCTTCCTTGCTATGAAAAGAATATGGACTAAAAGAATATTTTACACATCTCTCAGTTTTGACAGGTTTTACCCTGAGCATGAATCGTTGTTAGTTCAACTGCTACACTTATTGATTTCTCAAATACAAGAGCTGGCTCACATCAAATAGAGTGAATAAATGACTTCTGAGGAGCAAAGTCACTTCATGGATCTGCCTAACCCGTTATGTTAAAACATTTCACTGAAAATGCCATGTATGTTTTTATGATGTAGATATCAGCATGTTCTGTAATGACTCATTTCAGATCTAACTTAAACACATACTCTTTCTATATGTACTGAAAATAAACAAGATTGAATTACTTCAAGAATAACCCTCTTAACAAATGCCTACAGTCCGGTTCATGTGTTCAATACGCTTAGAAAATCCATTTTAAACAATGGGGTTTTTTTGCTTTTATTTCATTTTTCATAATACACTCTATCTGAAATTCAATAATAATGTATCTTACTGAGAAATGTGATATGCATTATAGCTTTCTCATTAAACTTTTAAATAAGATACCATTAGTACTGATGAATGTAATCCCAAATGGTCACTTAATCTTAAAATAGTCATTGATCACAGGTCCAGAGTTTTAGTCTTGCAGCCAAACTAGTATATGTTGTTAGTAATCATGAATTTTATACCAAAAGGAGTTAGCATCTTTCTTTGGCAGCAGTGTCATGAGTTAGATTTACAAACTAGGGATGACTTAGTGACTTTCTACTTTGGTGGGTTTTTTAGTGCAAAAACATTTGCTAAAAAATCTTTGCACATACATTTGATATATGAAATAGAATGCTCAAGTACAGTCCAGAAGCCCAAAGTTTTCATCTTTTGAAATATTTTCTCTTTGACTGTTGAAAATAATTTTTAATATAGAAATTAAAAGGCAGAGTTATTCCACAATATTGATTGATGTGCTAGCGTGTGGTTGAAGTGACATCAATAGCAGAGGTATTAGGATGGTTTTTTTAGTTTTTTTAGAAAAGTTAAACCAAATCTTTGTTTAGAGGAGCCCTGTTGTTTTTCACATTTTATACATCTATAAGGATGTATTTAAATATAGAGAAATATTTTAATATATTTAAATAAATATAGATTAACATTTAAAATAATTTAGAATTTAAATAACAATACGGACAAAGTAGAAGTACATACAAAGCAAAAGAGCAAATGCTTCTCTAGTTTTGTTAGTTTTGTCGTACGTCTTTTGACTGAAGTCTGTCAGTGACAGTACCTTGAAATCAACTCCCCCAAACATTATATGCATATCTAACTCCATTTGTTAAACACAATCAAGCATAATTAAACTTTGCCTGGAGAGGCTGTGCACTTTAAGGACCCAGCTGGACCACGCCCTGGACTGCCTGGTCTGGGATTTGGTGTTGGTCCTGCTTTGTGCAGGAAGTTGGACTAATGACTTCCTAAGATCTTCTCATCTTGGGTGAGTCTGGGAGTCAGTATTATCACATCAGTGGTATTCTCCTTTGAGATAAAGTTTCCCAAGATCAGCAAAATATTAAAAAAATACTTTTTTTTTTTTTTTTAACAGTTCTGAAGAAAGAAAACAAATGTCAAATGTCTACCCAAATGTCCAGTTTCATAAAGTGCCAAATAATGGTTTAAGAAATATTTATACATTATCAATAGTTTTATTCATCCTTTTCTGTTTACTTAAATTCTTAATCTCCAGACGTTTCTATACCTTTGTATATATGAGAAATCTCATCCTCTGCCTCTCCAAGCACATGAATGGATACAGTTCTTGCTGCAGCAATCAGATTTGGCTGGAATACGTTCTGAAATGTTTGTGCCCTACAAAATGAGGAGAATCAGATGAAGGAAAAACCTAAGCTCTGACTGAAGGTTTACAATTACTTCTTATTATGATTAAATAATCAAACAGGCTGGCCAGATCTGGAAACCAATTATTCTAAAGTGGGGGGGGGGGGGAATCTGCTTTTTCAGTTATTCTACATAATTCTGTCTCTATCAGCAGCACACATTGAATAATAATTAAATTTCACTTAAAATAGACAAGTTGGAAAAAGATTAGTGACTGGAAAAAAAAAAAAATCACAGCAGTGGATGAGACTCGCGACTTGCTTTGTAATTCCAAATTGCAAATCAGAAGAATCTAATGCACAAACTAAAAGTGTAGCTGTAACATTCTTAATCAAGAAATGTTTTTTGTCTTGAAGGAGAGACTTTTTGTGTTGTGCATTCACTGAAATTGCTGGGGTTGGGTGGTGTTGGCTGTTTTGTTTGCTTGTTTTCATAAGTAGAGAAAAAAAACCCAAGCAGGTTGAAACCTTAAAATCCTGGCATTTTTTTGGAAAAAATTAGTCACTCCAAAGAGAAGTTCAAGTGTCAGTGCCTTTGGTAAGGACAACCTGTAGCAATGGCAAATGGTCCAGAACATGAGCAAATATGTTTAAAAGCTGTCCCATACAGAATATTTGCTCTTCCCAAATGCCTATACAAAAGTGATCGTGAAGATGGAGCGTGTTCTGTGCTGTGAGAGCTCCAAAGCTGCTTGTTGCATTTCAGAGAACCAGTGCATACACGTCAGAATTTGATTTTCTTCCACAATCTTTCACTGTGCAGGCAATATCATTAAATTTATTTTAAAGTAGCAACCCTTATTTAGCAGGCACCTAAAGTCCTTATCACTTCTGAACTTCATGAAAATGCCATTAAAGTCAGTGGAACTTTTTCCATTGACTTTAAAATGGATTTTTGGATCAGCTCTTGTCTACCTATTACTCAAACGTAATGAAGTCATCTCTGTAGTGTGACAGCATCAGCCAGGTGGACAATGAATAAGGCACAGTGTGCCGCTGGGATTTTCAGCAGGATCTTGCAGAGGATAGATTTATCAATGTTTTCAGAAGCTCATCTGTGCTATAAGTGAGTCTTTAGGTCTGTAGGTTGTTTGCACCTTTGTGAACATTAGTCATCTTGCTTCCCATGGTGTTCCCTTCCCTGTAGGGACAGCCATGACAGAGACTTTTGACAGCTCACTGTCGTCATCGTTATTTTCTGTAGCATTTTGGGCTCAATTCACGTGGCCCTGTCAACTTGCAGTGGTTCTAATTGCTGTCTTCAGTGTTATTATCTTAAAGATATATTAAAACTACATTTTCCTCCAGTGGAAAGCTTCCTCTATGTGACCTTCAGCTGCTTCTTGCGGATGCTGAGAGAAGAATTGATTCAAGTTCTTCTCACTGTCAACTTCATCTGTCCATGGTTTCTTTAAAGACCCTTCCTTTGTTTGTGCTGACGTGTATGTGAAAGTGCTGTGTTTAACTTGTTTAAGAGGCTGCATCCCTCCATGGTCTTCACTGGCTGTGGTGGCCAAACTTGCAGAGTAGAGAAAACAAGTAACTGATACTCTGTGCTAAGCGCTTCTGAATCTCAGCATTTCCTATGATAATTCCTTGTCTCTGTAGTGTCCCCTGGGGATGGCTATGTTTGAAACTGTGATCTAACAAATTCTGCTCAACAACTTGAACTCCTATTCAAATTCTGATGGAGGATTTTTGACTTTATGTAGTTCATTCCGACAAATACTTGTCTTTCTCTAAACTTAGCTTGGAGGAGGATTAGTTGGAAGAGGCCATACCTATTATTAGATCAGCTGAGGAAAGGTTTTCATGTGGAAGAAGTGTTCTTGTTTTCATGCTGTATCAATTAGTAACATAAGCTGTTATACACCTTGATTGTTTATTTGTTTATACATTTAGACAACTTACAGCTGCAATGGACCTACTAGCTGTAGTCCTTACTGATACCATGTAGTCCTCATGTGTTCTAATGATGCATCTGTTTTTTTCAGTTTCCTTTAACCCTTTGATTTTGTTGTGGTTTAAGCCCTGTAGGCAGCTAAGTACCACAAGGCTGCTTGCTCACTACCTGCTGTGGGATGCAGGAGAGAATCAGAAAAAGTTAAACTCCTGGCTTGAGATAAGAATAATGTAATAAATTAAATAAAGTAAAATATAATAAAAATAAGAATAACAACAATTGTAATGAAAATGAGAGAGACAGAGAGAGGAATGAAACCCAAGGAAAAAACCAACCAACCAACCAAGTGATGCACAATGCAGTTGCTCACCACCCTCTGACAGATGCCCAGCGAGTCCCTGAGCAGCGATCGGCAGCCCCCGGCCAGCTCCCCCCAGTTTATATACCGGGCATGATGTTCTGTAGTATGGAATATCCCTCTGGCCAGTTCAGGTCAGCTGTCCTGGCTCTGCTCCCTCCTGGCTTCTTGTGCCCCTCCTCGCTGGCAGAGCATGGGACACTGAAAAGTCCTTGACTTAGGGTAAGCACCACTTAGCAACAGCTAAACCATCGGTGTGTCACCAACATTGTTCTCATACTAAATCCAAAACCGTGGCACTGTAGCAGCTACTAGGAAGAAAATTAACTCTATCCCAGCCGAAACCAGGACAGATTTTAAGTGCTCTGTAAGACAGAGTAGATCAAGTTGGCAGAAGTACCTTTGTGTCTCTGGCATCCTGTGCTACAGTGCTACTTTATTTTTTGTCTTGGATGTCTTCTTGAGCCAGCAACACTAACAGTAATGGAAGTTTTGGTACAGCAGTGTAATGAAGATCTTAAAGGACATGGTGTTAAATGTGTCTTTAGCTTATCAAAATGTCCCTGAAGTTAGAGGCAGATCATTGGCACTAATGTAAACTTTTTTTGGAGCTTTCTTTCAGGTAGTGGGTTGAGTAAATAGTTTAATTTACTGTATAGGCCTTTACACTTTGTCGCAATGTTTATATTTGTCAAGAAATGATGTCTGTGAATGTTGGTCAAAGCTGAGGAGTCTTCTCTTGAAAAATATTGTGATATCTTAACCTGGTGTTGTACCAGGAAGGCTCAGCTTACCATAATGGCTGAAGAACTTGAACTAGTGTAAATATACTGTAGTTAGACTTAAATTAGCAAATTGAATGGTACTTTACCATTTTAGTAGGGAGCATATGGCTATTTCTTTGTTGATTTTTCTGTAACCTGATCTCATGTCTTGTAAGTTAAATAAGGCTTTTGTATGAATGTTAGAGAAGTTAAAACAGTCTTATTTTTGAGGTAATGGTTTTTCCTTCCATGTGCCTCTCTCTGAACCCATGTGTGATCCCATAATGCTGTACTGGAGGTTCTAGAGTCTCGATGTGGAAAAAAAGATGTTACTCTGATCATACAAATACTCTGTATGGTAGCCTTTGAGGCGGATGGTTGGTAAGACTTCCACACAGGAAGCTTAAAACCAATTAAGCCAATATATATACACATAAAATAAGAGTATAGTGATTAAATTTAAAGTTTGGTTTTCAACACCTTGAGACACGTAAAAACCCAGCCTCCCCACAAGGGGAGATTATCAAGTTGTGAAAGGAAACTTTTATATTAATAGTATTTCTCATGAGCAGAATTTCACTGTGACTCTCAGCTGTGGTATTCATTTCAGCAGCCATCTGCTTTGGCAGTGCCATAATATCTTTTTTCAGTATCTCAGATGAAATTAAAATCATCATACAGTGAACACTACTAGGAAACTAGAAAATCTAAATATGAACTTGGTATTAAAGTTATTATAGCTGTTGCAATTTGTGTTCTATTTGTATAGTATTCCAAAATAGAAGAACAACATTAACTGTTTTGAATATTTAGGGAAAGGATGTCTGTTTGGGTGGTTTTGCTTCCATTAGCGTTCCACTAATTTTTGCAACCTTACAGTGAAATAGGATTTTAGAATTTGTTATAAATCTGACAAGCAAATGAATGGGGAGAAACACAGAATCAGCCAGGGTCACAGTGAGGAACAGATTGCTCTTCTCTTCCACTCTCTTCCCTATTACTGATGTCCAATGATATGTTATTCTTCTTTTTAATATATATCTTAATAGTCTTAAGATTCCAGGTATTTGCATTTATCCTAGTAATTTGTTGTCATATTCTGCCAGGGAACATTCCCAGATTTTTGTGGTGTATGCTTCCATAATCAGAACTTGTTAATACCAAGCTTTCTGAGAAATCTTGCCCCTCCTTCTTTTTTCCCTTTTCCACTTCTCTGGCTTTTCTATTTCTGCCTGTCTTTTCTCTACCTTGTTTAGTGTTCATGAGACTTTAACTTTCTGTTTCTTAATCCCATACCCTCCCAGATATATTTATGCATTCTCTTACTCCTTTCATTTTCCTTGTCTTTCTGTCTTTCTCTAAGAGAGAAAATTCCCTTTTCTGATATATTTCTTGATCTCAAAAAATCATCACTTAATCCATATTCTGTCTAATCTGTTATTTTACTACTTCTTACAATTAGTAATATCTACTTTCCTTAGTACTTGTCTTACATTTTATGGTTTTACAGATAAATCAGTTATAACAATCTTAGAAAATGTGAGGTATGTTCCAGCAAAAAATGGGAATTCAGCGCACAGTTTCTCTGCAATTTCTTACAATTTGGCTGCACTGTGAGACTAGAGCATGCTTAGGAAGTGATTGAACATGAGAAGATACCTGATTCCAGAACTTCTTTGCTAATTGTGCTGATTGCATCGTGGGCTCAGAGGTGTGATACACCTGAGACTGGATATATCTTCAATGAACTGGGCAGATGGTCTTGTTCATGCCCAGTGCAGCTAGATGGTATGAACTAGAAGGGTAGCCCAGCTCATTCAAATTCCTATACAGTGCTTGCCATTGTAGTGGGTTATCAAAAAAGTCTGAGACTACAAAAAGTTCCCATGTATAGAAATTAATTTAAATAATTTGCAGAGTAAAAAAAAAAAAGAATACAGTAGATGACAAATGCTGGCAGCTAAATTTGGGCCTCATTTCCACTCTCTTATATCTGATAAAGGACTCCAAATGGATAATTATTACTAGCAGTGGCTAGCATATCTATCAATCTATACATTTACTTATCTTAAAAAATGGAAATGAAAGTCAGTTCATCAGCTAGATCTCTTTCAGAAATGTTTGAGACTTTTCTTTTTTTTTTCTTCTTTTTAACCTTGAGATGATATATATGGTAGTATGTTAAATTAGCATAAAATGTTATGATCATTGAGAGTGATGTATGGTTATGTATTCTCTTACAATGCATAAAGAATAATGAGTGGTAAGTGGTTCAGGACATTGATTAGAGCGCTATTGAGTAAATTGGAGATGTAGTTTACTACACAAATGGCATATCAGGTTTCATCTCTATTGTATTTGCTACTTGATTACTCTAAAATGAAAATATTTCATGGGAGTATGCCTGGACATGTATATATAGCACTTTATAAAGTTATTAAGTCAAACTGTGAAAAAAATCCTTTATTCAGAGGGGTTATTTAAAGGGATTACTTCAACAGCTGAAGGAGTTGTCTGTGGATATTTTAGTGAAACTATGTCTTTAGTTGTCACAGCTTTAATTGCAGAGGATCATGGAGAGCACATACTAGTCACAAAAAGCCTATTCTTAACCATACTGGACAGAAGTCATTAAGCTTACTTACCTATTTGATGTTAGACATTACCATCAAAATGAGGCTAAAATAAAGGAAACCTCTTGGAAATGACACAATAATACTATGTATGTCTTAAAATAGTTTGGAAATAATGATTTTGTTGTTGTTAGCTAAGGAAAATATATAGGGGACAGTGTACCTTAATAGATTCTCAGAGATTTGTGTTTCTGACATGTTTCTCATTTATTCACATGATTATTTTTTTTTCTGTGTTATCCCTACAAGTTGTAAATTCCAATATGCCAAAGGAAAAAACATAGTACACTGAGAAGTTTTTATTTTGGAAGTATCATATGTTAGAAAATGGTATCCTCAGCTTAATCATTTACATTTTTGGAATAAAATGCTTTGCCAGCTAGCTTTCTGCATACATAAGAACAACACGGTTGTATTGAATAACATTTCACTTGTATTGTTTTTGAGCAGCATATTAAACAACAGTACTGTATTAGAGGGGGTTTGCTCTAATAACAATCATGGTAACAGAAGAAATCGCTCTTTATGCATACTTAATAGAAAATTACATGAAAGTATCTTAAGAACGGTAGAAAAAGACAGATTACCCTAAACCCTTTACACATGTCTTCACTAAATCAATGTGGCACAGAGATCTGCAAGTCAGTTGATGTGGCCTTGCACAGCAGGGTGCAGAAGAAGTAGTCAAGATCCTGAAAGAAAGGGATAGTTGTGTCAATGTGTCTTTCTCCTCACAGTTAGTCTCCATTGGATATGTTATACTTTTAATGACTTTTTTTTTTTTAAATTCTCTGAGTAATTTTGCACACCTTTGCTCAAGATGTGTAAAGGAAGACCCTGAAAAGATCCAGGGTGATTACTTTGCTATCTCATAAGAAGAGCTAAAAATGGTTGGTTTGCTTTATAAAAGGAGGGGGTAAGAAAGGGCTTTAGATGCTAAAGACTGGTGTTGCCATGAGAACAAATAAATGAACGTAAACTACAAAGCAGAATAAGTAAAAACCGTTAGCCTCCAGAGCAGCAGGATCTTGGGCCAATCTTCCAACAGTAGAGCAGAGGCAGCAACCTACTCAGGTTGAGGGGATGTTTGATCAGTCTGTGCATGAGATTCTGGGAGAGTGTGCCATATGATAGCAGCGGGATATATTTGATAGAAGAGAGGTCTTTTTAAGTCTTATTACTCAGTAGTTATGGTGGAGTTTACAACCAGCAGTTCCAGTGACTTAAGAAAAAATAAATGTAGAAATTTAAAAAATAGAAGCTGATTGTTAAATACTTTCAGATCCAAAGTAATTCAAAGAAAAAAACCCTGTAATGAAAGTGCAACAGTTCTATACTATGCAGTAGGTGGACTGGGTGATGTGTAAGATTTCCATGTCTAATTGCATTTGATCCCCTTGATCTTCAAACACTGATATATTTCTCCCTGATGATTTCCTGCTTTCAACTGGCTTGCATTCATTTATTTTCAGTCCTACACAAAACACTCTTGCCCACCTCTGCACCATTCATCTATAATCTATTACTTTTCCTTTTTTCTTTTTTTTTTTCCCTTAAAACATCTACTGTAAAATATTTATCACCCAGAACCATTCACCATCAAAGTGAGTTAACAAAGGTGTGAGAGAAAACTTTTTTGATAGTGGAATAAATTCTATGGCGCTCTGGTCCAGTGAATTCCTGCTCTGTCCTACTGTTATCACTGAAATGGAAGAGAGCTTTTCACTTCCAGGGAATTTCAGACAAAAAATTTCTCCAGTTCTTTTTGACTTGACTATGTGAGTCAATGGAAGGGATTCAGTAGCTTAAATGAGAGAAAAGTAACGGTAGTGTGAAGTCTGTACTAAGGATTTTTTCCTCCATCTCAGGTTTTGGCAGTAGATGAAAGAGTCTATATGAGGGTGAGTTGAATCCAGTCAGTAGATTCAAAATGCACAAAGATACCTAAGCAGATGAAATAAGTTTGAAATCAAAGCTGACTCAGTAGCAAACTTTAGTGTAGACAGTGAAATGCCATATCCATAGGAAGACACCAAAAACTGCCATCTAGATCTTATCTTGGATAAGAAGAGACATTCATCTACAGCTAGAGGTAGCATTAGGAGTCTCCTTTCATTCTAAATATTTAATCACTTATAAAGATTGCATTTACTACAATGTCTTCCAGTCGTGAATTTCAAAGTGTTTTAAGAATATGTAGACGTGTATTGGCAGTCATGGTTTTGCTGTCCTGTTTTTGTTCTCTCTGAGAACTGTTCTGTTTGTCTGATACCCTTTCTCATGCTGGTTTGCACCCGATCTCTGCTTTGAAATAAAGTGGAAATAAATCAGTTGCTGGGAAAGGGTACTCATGTGCAGGATAGTGTCGTGCCACGGTCCTTACATTTAGTATGGATGTGGCCAGTCAAAACTTACTTGGCAGGCAGTGAACGTTGTTGTGACCCCTTTGCATTACTACTAGATACTAGCTCTCTTCGGTCAAGTTAAGGGTGACCTGTAAAATTTCTGCTTCTCCAGCAGTTATGGTTCTTCTGTTGAGGCAATATGATTAGTGGCGCTTCTGCCACATGGGCCATGACTGCTGTGCAAAGGCGTGCTGAGCAGAGACTGTTAACTAAGCACTGGAAGCAGTAGGGAGGTTCAATGTCATGGCCAGACTGTTTCACACTGTGAAGAGGCAGGGATTAACTGCTCAGGTCAGTGTGCATCTTGCACAGGTGGACTGTTTTGAAGCTGTCTCCACAAAGGGCTGCACTGCATTGTGCTCCTGCCTCATTCCCTTGCTCCCTTCTCGTTTATTATTAGGCATTATTGCAGGCTCCATTAAGCACTATTGCAAAGTGCTATAGGTCTTTGGGTTGATCAGGGTAATTTTTTTCCCCTCTTTTAATTTCCTGCTTGTTGCTTAAATGTGGAACCTCTGGTTCCATACATGGCAACCAAAACTTGTAGTGGCACAGTAATTTTAATACAAGAACTTCCTAATGCACTGAGGCACAATATCTGTTTTGCCTTTTGTTCACTTGCTTTGGAGTAGCAAATATAATATTCTAGAGGACAATATTGTGTATTGATTTTACTTACAAAATCAATACATAAAAAATAACTTGGCACAAGAGGGAAGTCTATTACAATCTTCATGGAAATTGTTTGAAGACATAATAAAACCTTAAAATGAAGTAATATGTGTAAGTAATCAAACAGTGTTGACTACATCATTATGAATGACAAGCATATGATATCAAGTACTTTCTTAGTACTGAAAGTCTGTTTTTATCTGTGACTCTCTTCCTATTCTCATGGACATAGCACATAAAAATGATCTATATTGTTTAGAGAAGTGTCAGAAAGGCAGAATCTTTCAGAGAAATCCTAAAATATGCTCTTCATTTCTCTTCTGCTTGTTTTCAGCTTCGTCTTCTACTCATTATACTTCCCAGCTCTTACTGATTCAGTGGATGCAGTAAAAACTATTGTACTGAACTAATTGGCAGTGGATTGCTCTGTGGTGTTTGGTTTGAGTGAAGCCACTATGGAATAAGTTAAAACAGCTACTATGCATAGTACTCTGGCAAACATTAAGATCTAGACTAGCATAAGTGAAGGCAAGATTAGGTAAAGAAGACTACAGCTGGAACACCTGGCTCATTATGAAGGCATTTTGGGGCTCTTTTGACAATGTAGCAGACTAGAAATCAGGAAAACACCTGCAGAATTTTTGTCCATTTCTAAAATTACTGGGTTTTTTACCTCCTCAATTATTACTCATTACATGGTTATTATTATAACTGCTTACATAAAGAGAAGAACACATTTCTCAGTTCCATATTAAAGATGAAGCAAAAAGGTCTTGTTACTTTTGAGTGTTCTCCTCTCTCTGGAAGTGCGGAGGATCAATAAACATATGTAAAGGTTGGAAGAATTTAATGAGAACAGAATATAAAGAGTTAGGATCTCCTTTGCATATCTGTGGAACATACTCCCTAAATTGTTTCTATAAGATTAAATTGAATGTCTCTTATTTATTATTCTTTTAAAAAGTTAAGTCAGTTAATACATTACATGAATCAGGAATTTGCATTTGATTGAAGATTGTATGGTACACTGACGTTTGCAGCTTAAGATCTCTATGATTTTGTAATCAGGCTTCCTGAGAACTCCTTTATACTGAGAGAAATATTATTATCCAGTTACAACCAAAGAAGTTCACGGAGGTAACACCAGTTTATCGTTGACCTGATTTATTTCAGATTTTCCTGAAGTTCAACATCACTCATGGTGCACAGAGCTAAAATAAAACCCTTTCAAAATTCAAAACTGGGTTTTGAGTAAGATTTGAATGTGGAAGACTTTACCTGCTTTTGAATGGCTCTCCCTGCTGCTCCAAAGGGTCAGTACAGACTGAATCATGGAGTGAATAAGTGAGAAATCTATAAGCATAATTTTGGGGCTTATTGCCATTGTTCTACTGCAAAGCAGGAGAAGCTACCAAGACCTTCTGTACTTGACGACTTGATCTGCCTTTATTTTACCTCTAACAAACATGTGGACCCTGATATTTGAAACATGTTTGTCAGTTATATCAGGAATACATTTTTTCCCCCTTCCTTATTTAAGTTACTAGATTCATGCATACTTAAATAAAATGTTTATGTAGGCTCTTATTTTATTTCTGATTAAGGAATAATTTATTGTGTCTCTGCACGTAATAATCTCCCCTTTGGGAATCCAGCCATTTTGTCAGAAAGGAGAAAAGGGGGAAAAAGGCAGAAACGGGGAAAAGTTATCTAGAGTGGGAACGTTGCAGTTTCCGTCACTGGGTCCAAACATCCAGTTTTACAAAGTGTTTTATTATCTGGATCAAAAGAGCAGGAGCAGGGGTAGGGGTGAGTGAACAGGCAAATAGGGGATGAAAACATAAAGAACAATTAAATGATTCAGCTTTATACTTTCTGCGATATTAGACGCTGTATTACATACCCTACATATCAAACACAGTAACTAGATCCACAGAGATCTTAACCACGACTATACTGAATGTGTAAAGCTGTCAGACAGCACAGTCATTCAGGCACACACTGCTAATGCTTATTCAGACAGAAAATAATGCAAAATGTAAAAAGAAATGCCAAAAGTCGCAAATTATAAATGAAGACAAACAAGTATGAAGTTCTCTTATGTTAAAAGCTTTCACTTAAAATCTTGTCCTAACAGTTTAAATGTACATTTAATGAGATCAAGAGCATTTTAAAAAGTAACCTGTAAATAAAATGTAAGTTGGATTTAATATAATGGATTTTATTTTTCCTTTTCTGTAAATAAGAAAGCAAAGAACCTGAAATCTTAAATCTAAGTCTGATCTGGAATATCAACTGATGACAGACAGTATCCTCTGAAATTTGATTTGTGATCTGCAGATTGAGGTAGTCAAGGTGAGCATGTGGATTGAAAACATCTTCCTCTTTATTTGGAAATTGTAACGTTTAGTCTTTAAAGTAGTTGCTGATTGAAGATTGTGTTATGAAAGAAAGCATAGGATTTCCAAAAGTACATGAAACTTAGAGCTTCTAATTATTCCTGAATAAGAATATACAGAATTGTTTGTCACAAACCCATGTTTGCGTAGTGTTTCTCACTTTTCACAGAGCCTCCCACATATGATGTTACCCTTGCATCCTATTACAGTTGTCCTCTTTCAGTTTTGATTTTAATATTTGTTAGGTTCTTAATATCTTAGCTTTTAGTAAAAAAAAAAAAAAAGGTATTTTGAGAATTGTACCAATTTCTTATCAACCCTTTCAAGAGAGAAATTCATGTAGAAAGGAGTCTTTAAAAACTCTTCCCATTTGTACTGCATAAACTAAATGGGTCTGACTGAACGATTAAAATCAATTAACTATGCTTACGTAACCCAGGTCAGATAATTGAAGTGAAGCATCAACATTTTTTTATTTTATTGTTCTCTAACTAAGAAATGGATGGGTAAAAACTACCTCTAATGGATTGATATAAATCAATTTATTTGGATTAATAAATAAACAGGATGGATAAACATTTTAGTAAATTGTTAATTGTTTGGGTTAATTGTTTTTCTGTAAGTGAATTAGAGAATCTTCAGAAACATTCAAGTTCTGAGCAGCAGATGTGGTAAAGATACATATTTTTGTATGCATTGACATGAAATTTTAATATAAAAAACCATGCAAATACCTGCATAACTTGTGTTAAAAAATCTGGACAGCCTTTTGAGGAAAAAAGTGGTGAAATATTTATATATTTCTAATGTACTTTCTTTTTTTAAAGGTTATCTACCGTGCCAGAAAGGCTTTTGTTTAGTTTAATTACTACTGAAATCATGCTATCTCTGCTGGCTGCAGAGCTTTCAGGAACTGTCACTCTCATTTTCCCATTTATAGATGTGCCAAGAAAGTATCTCCATTTTCCTCCTCTCTCTAAATTCAGAGCATTATCAGACTTTCTTGCAGAGAGTACTTTGCTTTTGAACACGGCTGTTCTCCATGTTTGCGTGTTTATTTTCAGAGTGCTCTTCCACATAGCTCTGCAAGAAAATCATATTAATTAGAAGTAAACCTCAGGAAGATTCAGACTTTAGTTCCAAGGTACTTTTGAACCTTCTTTTGTCTATGAAATAGGTATCAACTTTCAGATGACCGAGGTTTATTTGGCTGTTTTAAAAATATTTTTCACTGTTTCCCATTTTACCATTGCTTGCAGAGTAATAAGACTTTTCAAGTGTGTCCTAGTTTAACCCCAGCCAGCAACTAAGTACCACGCAGCTGCTCACTCGCGCCACCCTGGTGGAATGGGGAAGAGAATTGGAAAAAGGTAAAACCTGTGGGTTGTGATAAGAACAGTTTAACAATTGAAATAAAGTAATAACAACAACAACAATGATAATGAAGAGGAGAGGGAGAGAGAGGAATAAAACCTGAGGGGAGGGGGGGGCGGGGAACCCCACCAAACATGCACAATGCAGTTACTCACCACCCACTGACTGATGCCCAGCGAGTCCCTGAGCATCAATTGGCAGCCCCTGGCCAGCTCCCCGCAGTTTATATACCGGGCATGATGTTCTGTAGTATGGAATATCCCTCTGGCTAGTTTCGGTCAGCTGTCCTGGCTCTGCTCCCTTCTGGCTTCTTGTGCCCCTCCTCGCTGGCAGAGCATGGGACACTGAAAAGTCCTTGACTTAGGGTAAGCACCACTCAGCAACAACTCAAACATCTGTGCGTTACCAACATTGTTCTCATGTTAAATCCAAGACCATGGCACTGTACCGGCTACTAAGAAGAAAATTAACTCTATCTGAGCTGAAACCAGGACAACAGGCCACAAAATGCTTTTCAGTTTTCAAGAGTGGGGAGGTGGTGCTTTTGTTCTGTCTTTTTTTGTATTCATCCAAATCATATATTTAGAAATAATCCTGCAGTCCTCTAGTGCTTGCCACAAAATGAGCTGTAATGCTGACAAGCAGAGGAGAATTAGTGGTGATGAAAATTGGAAGAATTAAGCTGCATGGAAGTTGAAAGAGGACCCATTAGAGCTGTGACAGTTTTGCAGTTTTGACACCTGCAGTTATCAGATTTCTCTTTTCCTTAAATGAAAATTGAAAAAAATGAAAACATTGATTTTTCCTAAGGCGTTCAAACTCCAAAGCACTCCAGCCAGGTAATACATGTATAAAGGCATGTAGTCGAGCTTTTTTGGTTTTGTATTGTTCTGGTAATAGACATGAGCACATATTGAAGGTGTGGAGAAGCATTATCAAGAGGGCTGATGTGGGAAGCTGGGAGCCCTGAGTGCAGTCAGAGTATGCGACTGAAATGAGAAACTGTTGCAGCTCTCCAGCCTTGTTGGGTTGTGCTGGTAGGCATTAAATGAAAATGTGGGTTGAAGGAATATTCAAAATGGGCATTTGGTAGCTTTCATTTTTCCTTTGACTACTAAACGGAGACTGGTTGGTTAGGGAGGATCCCACTCCATCATGTGTGAGTACCATGTAAGGATGCTGTCAGTTCATACAGGCACAGCAAGTAGTTGTCTTGAGTCCTCTGCTTCTCTCCCCATCCACCCCCTATCCCCCAACTCCAGAGAAACACGTACTGCAGAGACAGGAGTTCCTAATAAAGTAGTGCTAAAAAGTGTTTGATAAACATCAGAATTAAGAGTAAAAGAGTATGCAATAAAATCTATCGATTTGTTTTTAAAGCAATGTAAACCAGTATAGGCTAATTACACCCTTATGTCTGTGGTACTTACACAGATACTTGTTCAGTAGAATACACATGTTGCTATGGCAATCATTTTGTTTGTCAAATGTTAAGTAAACTTAAAAAAAACCCCAACACCCTGGAAGTGTTTCTTTCTGTTGTGACTAGTATCTCCAACCCACACATAGCTGTTCTAAAAGAGCAAATAGTCTCCTAGTATATAGGATTTGTATTCTAAACTGGCAGTAGGATCACTGCTGTCAGAGGTGATCTCTGCATTGCTAGCTGTCCATACACTTCTCTGCAAGCACAAAGCAGACAAGACACCTTTCTCCACGCACGCTGTTTTGCAATGCGCTAGGCACCACTTGCTTGTGCTTCAAGGCACTTGTCTGCCTGGTTTCCAAGGGCAGAGCCTGTCTTCCCCATGTGCCTAAGATCCCTGTTAAGAGCCCTGTGGGATAATTCACTTTTCCTTGTGGCCCAAATGAAAAGGACGTTCTATCCTGTCATCATACACAGCTACAGAAGAAGTGCAGTTCTGTGAATTTATGGTTCAGGGATGAAAGTGTAGTTTCTTTGGAGAAGGTCCTATTGTCTGGCTTAGCTGTTTACATGGTAAGGGGGGTGTCCATGTGGAGGTATTGCCAATGTTCCCTCCAGGAGTGGAGAAACCCTGATAAGATCCGCAAGTGCTGTTCACCTATAGCCATTACTGACATCATCTCTCCTCAGAGAGCTACCACAGTGGGTGTCTTGGTTTAACCACGACAGAAAAGAATGAAAACCAATGCTTTACACTTTGCCTGATATTTTCTCATAACCTGTGAATACTAGTTGTATGGATTTTTTCCCCCCTGCTATCCAAGGCAACAGCTTGCAAGGACATACCTGACAAATGCGGTCCATAGAAGGGACCTTCTTTTTCAAAGAAAATGCTACAATGCCATTTTTATGAGTGCTGTCTTAAATTTTCATCTGTGAACATGTTTTTATAAGCTGTGACAATACATTGAGACATAGATACACCTTGTCTAGTTATAAGAATTTCTGGTGAATATATAACAATGACAGCACAGTTAACTATTTGACTTTTTCTGATTCATGCATGTGCTTACAATTCTTTGTTTCTTCTGCATCACATCCATTTTGAAATGTGTGAGTGTGATATTATTTTAAGAAGGAAGTACAAAGCTGCAGCATAAATTCCTTATATGAATTCTGCCCATAATGGATCATATCCAGAATCCTCCTTAATTTGAAAACACTTCAGTACTTTTGTTCCCTTTAAAAGAAGAGTAACTGTGCCAGCACTTACTCCATTGCAGCACTATTTTTGACACATCTATCTCCATGACTGTGCCCATAATTTCACAACTTGATCCTGAATTCTTTGGGAGGTGAAAGCTTTGTCTCACATAGAGGAAAGATCCTGCTAAGAAGTGAATCAGCTGTGAAAAGAGGAGTTCATATATCTACCTGAGGTGTAACTTGGACACCTGCCTCTCTCTTCTCCTGAAGACTGCAGTCCTTCCTCCAGACTGCCAGAACTATGCAGAGAGCAGCTGTTGCCTGGGTCTTGCATCTCTGTGAAATATTACCTTTGTCGAGGTTCCTGCAAGACCTGGGAGTGCAGCCTGAAGCCAAAAGGGACGATGCTTATAGCCAGGAATAGCTGCTGAGGAAAATGAGGGTTAAGTACTAAGGCAGATATTGGTCTTGAACTGCAGGAAGACTAAAGAGGAGGTAGGTAGAAAGGCAGGAAGATAGAAAAAAGAATAGAAATAGGAAATTGTCCTTGTTCGACTTCTGCAACTTCAGTTTATGTTGTGACCTCACTGCATGGAGATCAATGGTGAATGAGGTGGGCCCAAACCCAGAACAAGAACAGATCTGCCAGCTTTGGCAAAAATGATGTATGTTTTGTGTATGTGTGTGTGATAGGGTTGTATGGGCAAGAATTCATATTCAGGTATCTTGAAGTTTAGGCCTATTATAAGGATTGCCTTAAGCTTTAATTTTAAGAGGAAGATACCTTGGGACAAGAAAGGTTGCTCTGAAGGGGACTTAATTGATGTGTTGGTTAAAAAAAATATATTTAAATGCATTTATGTATTATGTATGAGAAGCAAACAAAACTGTATTGCCTAAAAAAGACATAACTGATCTGTTTTCCTGCGTCCTCCCTTAATTGAACTACTTAGGAAGCTGAATTTGAGAAAACACATTTTGTGTTGAGCTCTAAAAAGAGGTGCATATAGTTTGACTGGGAAAGGAAACCTCATAGAATTTATGTATGGTGAGAACTGGCAAACTTTAAGCCTTATAATCTTTATTAAAGTCAGTATTGTCTGCAAGTCAAAAAGAAAAGGGAAGAAGTGAGAACTTTTGCTTTAGCTAGGCTTAACTAGCCTTTGGCCTGTACCTACTGACGTCTTGATACTACTCAAGAAAAATGCCATACGTTTCAGCAAGGTGATCATTTCACTTTTGAAGCTTTGACTACAAAGGCTGGTCTAAGGTGTGCCTGGATTTTCTGGAAGGGGAAAAAAAATATCAGCAAACCAGCCAGCAACTACCCTGAGTATCAGGCCCTCTCTGATTCATTTTACCAAGGAGATCATGTGAGGTGGAATTTCAGCTGAGATTGTTAGCTAGCTTTCACGGTCACACATCAGCACAGCCTGTTTCTGTTGTCAGCCTTGACCTGATGTTTGCATTTGAGAGGGAAGCAGTTGCTGGCTGGTTGCTGCTCTGGACAGTAGAAGAGCCTTTGTGATGGTTGATTTTTAAGGGTTCTGATTCAGGTTTCAATAACATTAACAAAAAATATTCCTTCAGCACCAAAGCATGGGCAATTCAAGGAACTGATGACATTAGGCAGGGCATTGAAGAGACGTTTGTGTTTTTACCAGAATGGAATTTTTAAATTTATTTGCTAGTAGTAGGAGTTTTCTGTGTAGTCTTTTTCCATTCTTAGATGTTTCAGATGTTTGGAGTTTTTCCCCTCTAACTGCTGTTACTTTGTTGCTGGTCAGACAGTTGTGGTTCTGAGACACTCTACGTTGTTATATCACACTGTCACTTCCAATGGAAAGCACGAATACACAGTAGCAGATCACCCGCAGCTTCTGGGCTTTGCGAAGATGAAATTAGTACTTTCCTTACTAATTTCCTGTTATTCATATCAGCAGTGTTGACCAGGGGAACTGCAGACATCCCCAGCTTGCAGGTCAAATCTCTGTGTCTGCTGCAGTTTGAAGCGGTTGCCCTTCATCTTCCCTTCTCTCCTCTCCCCCCTGATTCCAAGAAAGTCTGCTAGGAAAATGACACAATTTGTCGGCAGTAAAGATTTGAATTAAAAGGTATTGTAGTGGTATTTCTCTGATCCATTAGTCATTCAGTCTACTTTATAAGTATCATTTTAATGTGGGAGCCTGAAGCTTTTGTAAACAACACCTGAAATCCTCTTTTATAGAACAAGGAATAAGAAAAAAAAAAGTTTTCATCTGTTTAGTGTTGCTTAATGTTAGTATGTGTTTTTCTTCTACTGAATTTTATGTTTTTAATGGTAGCTCTGATTTTGGTGCATGTTTAGTGAAACACATTGTTCCCAGGTTTTCTATAAAAAAAAAAAAATTAATCAAAAAATCAGGAGGACACTGTAATTATAAGAACTGCCCCTTTCTCCCTTCAAAGCACTCCCTCTGTCTCTAAACTCTAAGTGAACACAGTGGTTGAACTTCAAAGTGAAATACTGTTTCCCTCCGTCAGGCCAACTGCTGCCTTCAGCCACTCCAGAAAATATTAGAGTGACTTTCAAGTTTCCTTACTTAAAATGCTGAACTGGGATTCCCTCCGATTAACTCACAATTTACACATAACTTTTTTTCTCCTTTTCCTTTCTTTTTTTTTTTTCCTTCTTTTGAGCTTCAGAGTAATTTTTAAAGCACAGTTATGTGCAAGCAAGGCATACCTCTTGAGGAAAAAAAAAGACTTATTGGGAAATGTGACTTCACAGTGTACTTCTTCCTGAAACCTCAAATATTTATGGTAAACGTTTTTGGTACTGGAAAATACATTTTTCACATTTTTTAGTGAATTTTTTCATCCAGCTCATTTATGTCTGTCTATGCCATGATATATATATATATATACGGGAAATGTACTGATGACACATGACCTGCATTTAATTTGAACATGCAACAGCAATATGATGGTGACAGCATGTGTTTACTCAGAATTGTACAGCAGACAGCAGATACAACAGAATGACAGAGACCACATATGGGGTTTTGTCTTCCCTGTTACATTTAAACCAACAGCATTATTGCATTCACTTGTGGGGGGGTGGTTCTCAGATTTTCTTCTTTTGTTTTTGTTTTGCACTAACATTGCAGGTTTCTTGGTACTAAACTGGTGGCATTTCAAATGTCATGCAGGAGGCTTTATTACGTGAGCTATTGGCTGTGAAGTTGAAGACTTTGAATGTGCATATGTGCACAAATAAATGGAGGCTAAAAGAAGAAAGATGTCTGTATAAAAGGGCGGGTGCAGTGTGTTTCAGCTGTTTATGTGCGAACACAACTTGCACTTGGTAAAGATTTCAAGTTAGCAAAGCTTTTATTTCTTTCACCACTATTCCCAGTTATGATCACCAGCCCCGATACAGCAATGCAGGAAAGCTTTTTACATTTATGTTCTGAACTAACTGATGGACACTTCCAGCCTGTTTATACATAGTATCTGTTCTTACGCATGATACCTGCAGGTGGTGTGGGTGCCTTGTAACATGAAACACTACTCCCTATTGCTCAACTCTTGCTTCCAGAGTACCTTTGGAGAGAGTAGACTGAGTGTAGACTACAGGGCTGGGGAAAGTTCACGCACAACACATTTTATATACTTTATATTTATATATTCTAGCACATAATTAGCATACTGATCTTTTAAAGTTTGTACCTTGTTTCAAAGCTCTCAATTGGAGGAAACCAGTATGTACTGGGAAATGAGCTTGAAGACGACACGAAGAGAATCAGTTCTGCATTTCAGTGAGCTGGTTGTCAGTGGTTTGTATTTCTTTGATCATTGTCTAGTCAGGTTTTCTTTTTGGCATCAAGAATTGCTATTCATCTGATGTTTCTTTTTTAAATTTGTGCCTGCGTAATCTGCTGTGCATAGTGGACTCTGGCTTTCAGGCTAAAATATGATATAAATATACTTGACTTGAGCAGAGATTATTCTCAGTACGTCATCCAGTTCCACACTGTGATGATGTCCTTGAAATCTGGGATTGTTTCAGTGCTTAACTTCTTAGCTTCTAAGCTCTTAAGAAATAATGTGATTAGGAGCTGGCTCCTGATTCTGTTGTCTTCATTGACTTGATTCAGTGGTGATGGATCAAGCATTTCACATACAACATACAAGTGAAATAAAGACTTTAAAACCGTAATTTCTATTCAGTTAATGGGGATCATTCTGAGACTAAATTTTCTTGAGGAGAGGCTTGATAGACAAGGGAGAATTTGAAGAAAGTCAAACAGGAATAGCTAACAGACCTGCTAATATAGCAGGTTTGAGTATGTATGTAAGGCTCCAATCTGCTGTGAAAACAGGTTGTAAGCTTGCACATTACAAATTACTATATGAGATGAAAGTAATTTATTTTAAATGGCAATGGCAGTGTTTGTAATCTGTCTTCTCCCAGTGTATAGCAAATTTTGGAGAGTTGTTAGGTTACTAAATTCCAGCCAGCTGACACCATCCATGCTTTTCTGCTGCATGGAAGTCCTGGCAAGAGCAGAAGCTGTGTGTTGCCATCTAGAGGATTTGGGAATCAACATTTCCTATGCATTGTAGTCTTGCATCATAGGAGTTATTGTAAGGGCTGAACATAGAAGAGTTTGTGTACTAGAATGATGTGGGTAGTTGTAGGGGAAAATTTCTCTTAAATGGTTTTCATCAGAATTTTGTTCACAGGATGGTGGTTGCTTTCATTTTCAGGGTACTGGAATCTTATTAGAGAACAAAGAATCTTAAATGGAATCTTAATTTGAAAACCCTCAGCTTATGAACCAGTAATAAGTGCAGGTCATCAGAGTTAAAATTTTAGAGCTATTTTGCCAGAACTGGAAACTAAAAAATGGTATTACATACAGTTCTTTAAAATGAATTATGCAACATAAACAGCAGATAGTGCTCAATATGTAAGAACTTTAAAGCACCGTAAGGTTTTATAATTAAAATCTTGGGTTAGTGTGGTTTATCAGGTTCCTTGAGGGATCTGTCCTGACTCGCAAAAGCAGATGTTGAAAAATGGAATAAATAAATTTGATTAATAAAGATGTCTAGCTGTTATTTTTCATTTTGATTAACAGTGGTCTTTGGCATAAATAAACTTCAATGATGATTTACTTTAAAATTATATAGTTTGTAACCGAAAAAAATCAAAATCTAAGGTGGGTAAAGTGTAAATTATTCTAAACCTTACCAGACTGAACTTCATCTATGGTTTTGTTAAATATGCATAAGCAGTTTAGATGAATTTGCCTTGGTGAAGGCTTACTGCCTGTCAGTATACTGAATCCTACTTTGTAACCTGGACAGGTGAGGCCCTTGCTGCAGGGCTGCTCTGAAGAAAAAGGTGGAAATTCATCTGCTCTATGTCTTATGTCTTTCTCCCTCCCGAGAAGTCTGAAGACTCAGTCTTGTCTTCTTTTAGTGAAGTTCTCCAGATTGTAAATTCCATAGGATTTGAGAGTTTTCATGAAGGAAAAGTGTTTTGTAGCTTATAAGGCTGAACTTCTAAAAAGGCAAAACAAAAAGTTGTCACTTTTTGTCCCTGAAAATGTGCAAGGAAACAAATCACACGCATCAGTGGAAAAGAGCAGGACAAGAACAAGACATTTCTTTAGAGGTGTGGAAAGGATCCAAATCCACAGTTTTACATATGTAAATTAGAAGATTTGCATCTCTGGTGTCTCACTGTTTTCCATGAAGAAGGAAGAACTTCTCCAGGGGTGATTCAGAGCAGAAGCTTAACTTAGAACAGTAGGCTAGTAAAGTCAGACTTTGTGATACTGATCAATTTTTTTTTTAAAAAAAGATTTTGTAATTATAAATGCTTAAAGAGATCATTCCAGGTTTGTCAAACATTACTAGAGAAAATTAAGAATATTGATGATTAAGCGGTTATTGTGAGATTAGCAGAATGCAGATGTTACACGTGGGTTTTTTCCTTGGAAACTGTTTGGGTTTTTTTTTTTCTTGTTCGTTTGTCTTAATGTCATGTTAACCAGCATGATGTCACTCCTAAAGGACTGCAGGACATTTTCAGGTTTCATTCAGTTTGACAATTCAAGCAGATTTCAAATGCCTGAAGGTCTGTATAGAACACGAAGTGTTTGGTTTTTAAGAATTTTACCTGAATGCGTATCTCATCCTGCATTAGATGGTTTGCAGTATTTTAGCTGTAAATGCCTCTTTGTAGTAATTAAAGCTGAATATGAATCTAGTTACCTGGGCTATTTTAATCCCCCAGGGGAGCGGGGAGGAGGTTGCTTATCTTTTTTCATGCAATGACTTAGTAATTCTGTACAACTCCATCAAAACTTGAAACAATACACCTGAGAAATATTTATAGTTCTTATTGTCTTGGTAATGGCTTTTAATCATATATGGCAGTTGTCTTTTTTTCCTGCCATCTTTTTTTAATGTTTCCATGATACTGTGCTCTGATTATTGGTTCTTTCCTTCCTGTCCTCCTTTTTTCTGATGTAGTGCTACTAAAAGCAATTGTAATTTTAATGAAATATTTTATAGTCATTTCACCTGTTTCATTTTTCCTGCTGAAATTCACAGTGGTCAACATTTCAGGTTTTTAGACTGGTTTCTTAAAACAATCATGTTTCTGGGTGTTGACTGTTAGTTTTTCCTCCTCCTCCTCCTCTCCCATCTCTTATCAAAACTTTAGCATTTCTTATCCAGCCTCTATGAAATAAAAATAGGAGGAGTAGAAGTGTTGAGGTTACAAACATTCCTCAAGTGTTCCTCTACTTGTCTTCTCATTTTTACTAAGGGATCCAAATTAATATGTGATGGAAAATCTTTCCATAAAAAAATGGAGGGGGGGGGGGGGAATTCTATGAGAGGTTAAATCAAAATTTAAAAATGGTTAGACTCTTTCTGTTCTGGGGCATCCCAAACTGACCCCTTTTCTGTATTTTACTTTCTTTGCATTCCTAATCCTCAAGAGTTTGCAAGATCCATATCGTTCCTGTTGTCTGTGCTTGGACATCCTCTCCAACCTTCCACTGTTTTCAGGATATACTTCAGTTTTTGTATGGCATTAGCAAGCTACCAGTACTAAGTGTAATGGGTTCACAAATACTACCATCAGACATGATGAGAGGCCATGAGATAGTTGCAGGTTATACGTTCAATGCCCTTGCCAGTTCAACTACCTCTTACACATAGGATCTTTTTTCAAGCACTGCTTTATATCTGTTCTCATCTTTCTCACCAGCAATTGACAAGTCAATTTTACTGTTTCTGTGTATGTAATATCTCTTCTTTCTTTTACTTTAGATTCTTACCTGTGTTTTGTTCTCCTGCCATCTTGATCAACATACTTGAATTGCACTTGA
This sequence comes from Ibycter americanus, assembly GCA_035590275.1. Classification (NCBI taxonomy): domain Eukaryota; kingdom Metazoa; phylum Chordata; class Aves; order Falconiformes; family Falconidae; genus Ibycter; species Ibycter americanus. Next base: position 34,375,314 of record JAVJGI010000064.1, on the reverse strand, counting down.
GTATTGCTTAGATACCAGTCTGCACTGAAGGCAGACATTTCTTAGTGATGCAGAATTGATCCAGCGTAAGACAAGGGAGGTGGGGTTTATTTAACCAGTCTACTTAACATTATTATCTCTGATATAAATTGCAAAATTGACAAGTTACAGAACATCGTGTTGTCCCATAGTGGGCAGAAAAGGTTAATTTTTTCATTGCTTCTTTAGTTAACTGAAATTTTGTATGGTTTAGCATGTATCAGTCTTCGAAACCTGCATACCTGCCTCACCTTTGAAGTCCAGAATGTAAAAAAGACAAAATCTCTGTGATCGTATCACTGTTAAGAAAAGTCATTTATTTGACCTAACAACCTTGACTGTATCCAGTTATGTCAGGGAACTGATTTATTTATTTTTCCTAGGTTATGTGAGGTTGTAACTGGCTGTTTGCAGTTTTTTAAATGCCTGCATTTTTTTTTATGCACACATTTTATAGTTCACTAAACCAACCCTACAAGTTCCTCATCTTTGGTGCTACTATAGTGTGAATGTTCTTGTGTATTTTAAGCAGTTAGGTTGGCTTTGGTGTGAGTTAGGAATTATGTCCTATAGTAGAGGCTGTGACCTGTTTGATGTGATTAGTTCCTGTTAATAATAAATGCATCCACAAATCAATGATAAAGTTGTATTAATTTGTTAGATTTTAGTAAGATATACAATGCTTCATTAAGGTACATAGTAAGTCCCAAGAGCAAGGACCTTTGGGTTAAAATTTTAGAGGCATTGAGGACATATCATAAAACTAATTATGTTCTGGTACACTACTAATTGTACCTTTGTGATAGGTATAATTTGGTATAATAAAACCATGTACCTTGGTTTTCTTGAATGCAGGTTAGAGTGCCCCTGGATGAATTGACTTCCAGAGATACTCAAAGTGAATTAAAGATAAAACTCTGTGTGAATTTTAATAGTAATTTTGTACAAGTTCTGTTCTCATTATTCTTTATGAGTTGTATATACTTAGGCATTTCTACCTGACTTTTTTCAATGTTTCTATATGTTTATGTATTTTTAATGTCTTCTGATTTAAATGTTTCAAATAATCTGTTTCATCATCATCTGTTACAGGTAAAGAATATGTGCTTGATTGAATTTGAAATAGAGTTCAGCCAAATTTAAATTATTTTAAGAGTCTACAACCTAGAACCATCATGTACAAAGACGGAATTTCTAATTTGTAGGAGATAACTTTGAAGCTGACATTTCTTTTCTCTAGCAATGATTGCAAATGTAGTTTCTGCTTAAATGGTGTATTGCATAAAGTGAACGCTTAATTATAAGGGGAAACGTAATTGAATATTTCTGTTTGATTAATAATAAAGAAGCAGGAACATCACATTTGATTTTAGATAAGCCATGTAAAGGATGTTGAAATACTGCTGTCAGTGAATTAAACATGGTACAATGCTAAGATGTGCTTTCTTTCACTGTGTTTCTCATGACTGAGCATGTGACCTTGCTGCTTTGACTTCTGCTTGTATGTGGTATTAAGAGCATAGTCCAAGGAAGAAAAGATATAGGTCAGAAGGCTTTTACTACAAACTCTCTTGGTTGTCGATATACTATCTTTAGTTTAGTGAATGTAGCACTATTGCCTAAAGGAGCAATAAAACAGCTTTATTTAAGTGAAAACATACTGAAATGGTGAAAAGGCTGAGTATAGTCCTTTCCTCAAACTACCTGAAAAATAAGACCTAGCGATTTCAAAATCAGTGGGTCCAATTCACGTCTTCACAACTTCAGCGGAAGCTTGATCTGCTGCCAGAGACATGTACTTTACTCTGGGCAGACCATTAATGGCATGTAGTTCCCAGATGATTATCGTATCACTGAGCAATCAGTTGTTCCTGAGCACACGTTTAGTGTATGTGCAGGATTATTTTTTTTTTACCGGCAAAGATACTTCACCTATTAATTTGATGTACAGGAATTGAAATACAAAATGCTACTGAAAATTCAAATGGGTGTTAGTTGACAAAATATGCCTAGTAGTTACTTCACTGAGCAAAGAAAATAAACCTCCTCCTCCTAACAAAACAACACTACTCTAACTTGTAACTAGAAGTAATGAGTGTCAGGCTTTACACGTTATATAAGATGTGGATCTCCAAAAAGTGGTGTATTTTACAACATTGTTATAGGATATTGTTTCAGTAATTGAGAGAAAATCCTCCTGAGAGACCAAAACCACTTTTAAGTGCCTTTAGTTTTCCTTAGAAGTTTCTGTCAGAAAAATTAACATTGGACTTGGGGCTAACATCTCACGCAGTTACAGATGTAGCTGCGGTGTGATGGGATCATATCTTATACCCAAAACAGTCCTATGTGATTTTTTTTTTTTTTTTTGGACTCATTAAGTACAAAAAAAATCAGTGGGGTCCAATTTCTAACATAAAAAAGATATAAGGCCCAGAAGAAAATTGGCTTTGATTTTCAGAATATTATTCAGCTTCACAGGCTGGTGCTTGTAAATGGATACTAGTTTTCCTACAAAGTTTAAGTCTTTCTGGAAATAACCATATTTAGTACAACATTAGCACTGCTTGATATTTTGATAAATGAAACTGCCCTCATGATGACGCTTTTGAATCTGCATTTTAGGAAACTTGTACTTGCTAGCGTATCTGCACTGTATCTAACCCATGTATCTAACCCATACTTTTTTGCTGTAAAAATTGAAATAGAAGCCTCGTAATTCATCTGAAATGTAAGCCAAGACTCCCGATGCATAAGAATAGCCTGATGGTGCTGCATGTGAAGGAAGAAACACTTCTGAACTTTTTAGTAGGGGATTGAATGTATATTTTGGCAAATAGATAATTTTAAATTAGTGTTATGTACATTTAGGTTAGAGTGTATCTTTACTCATGCATAAATTGCCTCTGAAAACAATACAAAACCTCTGTCTTAGGCTTAGCAATGAGTGTTCCAAAGAAGTGAATTAATATCTTCATGGGGAAGAAATATAGTTTATTATAGAATCACCTACTATTGCCACTACAATTATGGCTTTGTCAGTATTTCTGTGAAAACTCTATTTTTTTGAGGGGTTTTGGAAAAAAACCTTTCATTATAACATGTAGCACAGCCTGCAGCTTGGCAGGCAACACCTGAGCCTGAGGTCTGTCCTGCGTTTAGTGCCCTAAACAGACATTTGGACTTTTTTTCTAGCAAAAGGTCACACACAAGTTGTGGGGAGATTCCCAGAGATGCTAGCTTTACTTTTTAAGTAGCCTTTTTTTATCTTAAACAGGGAAACATCATGTGTAGGATGCCTTTAACAGAGATCTTTTCTGGCTGACGGTGTAGTGGCTGGAAGCCAGGTCCTGCCCATTCCTCCAGGGCTGGCGGTGGCAGAGCAGGGGCAGAACTGGCCTCCCCTCGGCTGGCGGCCTCCAGCCACACCGCCAGCAACACCTCTGCAAGTTGCTAATGTCAGAGTGACCATAAACCAGGGTCTACTCACTACAGGAGATGGCTGCTGCCTGCCAGGCTCTATTACGTATTTCTGTTTCCAGCAAGCACCCGGTCTTCTGTTAGGAACTTCTTAGCTTTAAATCCCAGCACTTTCGAACAGAAAGCATCTCATACATATGGAGCTTTCTAGCTGGAGTTTGCATCCTTCATGTGTTAAGGCACATTCTCAGATGTTTCTATGTCCAAGAATCCTAATTTTGAGAGTGGCGTTGGCATCTGTGTGGAGCAATACAGAAAAAGGGCCCTAGAAAATACTGGCTGTATACTATAAATCTGCTTCATGAATGAGGAAAAAGTAGAAAGAGTTTTCCATGAAAACCATTTTATGAGCTGAACGGGAGCCCCCCGGGTGGCCAAGGAGGCCAGCAGCACCCTGGCTGGTACCCCAAGCAGCGTGGCCAGCAGGCCCAGGGCAGGGACCGTCCCCCTGTGCTCGGCCCCGGAGCGGCCGCCCCTGGAAGCCT
>JAVJGI010000064.1:34358544-34371091 GCA_035590275.1 Ibycter americanus | reverse complement strand
GCCTCCAGCTGCCCCAGGGGAGGTTCAGGTTGGAGACTGGGAATAATTTCTTCCCCGAAAGGGCGGTCAAGCACTGGAACAGGCTGCCCAGGGAAGTGGTTGAGTCGCCATGCCTGGAGGTATTTAAAAGATGCATAGGTGCGGTGCTAAGGGACATGGTTTGGTGGTGGACTTGGCCGTGTTAGAATAAGGGTTGGACTGGATGATCTTAAAGCTCTTTTCCAACCTGAACTATTCTATGATTACTTTGCTTTCCTTACAAGAAATAAAAGATGACATACCTGCAATTGGCTACTTACTGCTGTTTTAGCTTAAAAAATTACAAACTGTTGCTGTATCCACTGGCACAGGAGGAATACATAATTTGGTCTAAATATTTTCCTCAGCAATAGTGCATATATATTAAAAGGCTAGTAGCTGATGTTGTAAATTACAAAAATAAATTTAATTCAGATTTCAAAGTTAGTTATTAGCCCAAGAGACCTATATAAGTTTGTGAGAAAATCTGAATACATTAAGCAGATGCTATTTGGACACACTGACTTTCTGCTTTAAAACAGTGACTTTAATTTTCATCTATTCTTCAGTTGGCGATCTTGACTTTGTAGTTGGTAACTGACTTGTGGTTCCTAAGAAACTCTTCTGAAACTAATGGAATGAGAACTGGAGGAAAAATGAGGTTAAATAAATAAGATGGAAAACCAAACCTACTCAGAGTAAGATTACTGGAAGTATTGACAGACTCATAGTGTGAATGCTCTGATGTCTCACAATGTTCTTGTAATGTGAGCAAAATTAAAGCAGGGAAATAATAATTAGAAACTTAAGAAAAAGCGTTGATCCTAGCTTCTTTAATCTGCAATCAGGCAAGCAAATTTTAGTGAGCCAAGAGTGTCTGTCAGGATAAAAATAGGTACAGATTAAAAATTTTATTGATTGTAGGATTTGTAAAAAGAGAAAACCAATCAGGGAATTCTGAATAATCAACTAATCCAAATGTTATATTGCTTCATTTTACAATTGCTAAACCCACCTCTGTTGCTGGGATTTACTCTCATTGAAGGGCCTAAGCATAACGGGGAAAATAGTATAGAGCTATCCTTCATCGTTAATAGGGTGTTTTCATTTGTGTGGTCTTATAAGCAGGGAGGTTCATGGCTGTTTCCTGCCAGGAAATCCCATTTTGGGGCAAAGGTCTGAGGAATTCTAATGCCGAATAGAAATTTCTCATCCTCACCCATGCTGCTGTGTCCTGGTTAATTTTCTCAAAATTTCTACATTTAGCCAAAAATTGTGTAGGATCATCGTGGTGATAAGATGCCAAATTAAAAATACCAGGACATTTTCTTTGTTTTCCTGTGAAACTGTGCCCTGGTTGCTGGAAGCAGGACAGTATCTGAGTCTGAAGCATGTTATCCACAGGCTTGTTCAGAAGGGAGGCTGAGTAAACTCATAAACTGCTAGAATTTTTTTTTAACTCTCATCAGGCCTGTGTTTCAGTGCAGAAGCAACCTCCCTTCTCCAGAAACTGCTAAAGAAGGGAGAAGGGAAGGAAGGAGTTAGGAGAAAGGAAAAAAAAAAAACCCAACACAAAAAACAACAACAAACAACAACAACAACAACAACAAAAAACCCAAAAAGAGAAGAAAACATAAAAAAGCAAAAATGTGCAACAAGCATCATCTTTCTGTGGGCAGTGACTAAGAGAAAGAGACAAAACTGAAAGAAGGAAAAGAGGAAAGGAAACCTAAACATGAGAAACCACGATAAGTAGAAAAAATAGAAATGATGACAGGGTAGGGCATAGAAGTAAAAAAGATATGGTGCAGAAGAAATTCAGACTCTAAAAAACATAATCAATGAACCTAATTTCCAAGTCATGTAATTTATAGTGGAACTTACAATAAGGCAATCAGACTGCAGCACCTTGGAGTTATTATCATGACGCATATTTTGTTCTAACCGCAATACTAATGTGAGTGGATATGGTGGTAGAGACGTCTGACTTCAGTGTCTCCTCTCATGGTTTCCTGAAGACTTGGAAACAGTGGTTTCAAGAAAACAGAATGTATTGTTTGTTGAGTCTAATCCACGATGAGATACGTTATTGTTTGAGGAGTCTAATCTACAATGAGATAGGCATTTCAGGCAAGATGCATGTCCCAGCGAGTCCCTCAGGCTGCACACTGTGTGGTGCTGTGGGTCTTGTCCAGCAGGCTTAATCCACAAAGCCCATGGCAAAGCTTGGGGCGACCAGTTGGTGAGGGGGGGTGCAGGATTACAACACTTGGGGTGCACTGCACTGGAATTATCTCTCAGGAAAAGAAAGCTTAAATACGAAGTTTTGTTTATTTCTAATTTAATTTTATTAGTACAATTGTTTTCATTAAATCCAAGAAAGGCTCCATGTTAGCTTACAGCGAGGCAACAGAGAGGCAAGGGAAGATGCAGAGTTGCTTTGGGAGGGAACATACTCCATCCTGTCCTGGGGTCAGAGGGTTAGGGCAGGTAGAAGTGCCTCTTCTGCTTCTGTGAGCTTTAGTTCAGGGAGTGAAGAAAGGAATTAAAATTCTTCCACCCCTCCATCAGAGATCATTACGTGTCAGACATCCCAATAAAGCAGTTGTTTCTTTCCGGAGAGCTAAATGTGAAGTTATAAAGACATTCACAAGTACAATATTCCTTCTCAGCTGATAATGGCATTTGAGTGTTACCAAAAAGAGTGTTAATGAGTGATTAAAAATTGGCATAATTTAGTTTTTAAAAGTCCTACTTGCTCTTCACAATTTGCAGCATGTGTTTAGAAATTAGTCAAGCTTAATCAGATTATGAGGAAAGAATTTTAACTCAGAGGAAAGGAAATCCTGGGGAGGATTTTTCAAAACAGAGATCTGAACATATTTGCTTTATTTTAATGATTGCCTAAACAAGAAAGGATTCATTGATGGTGTAACTCTGGCTATAGAAAGAAGATCGGCTGACTCTAAGTTATGACAGTGACTTGATGGTTTCCTTAAAGGGGTGTTCAAAATCATACAGAAATTATGTGCATGATGTGTCAGTCACAGACTAATGTCTGCCATTAGCATGAGGTTGGCAGGAGCTCAAAATATATGATTATAATGGTCACTTTTGGCCTTAAAAGTAGAAAAGTATAATACTGTTCTCTGTATTCATATCTGGCACAGAAACTCTAATTGATGATCATAAAGGTCTTTTCCAATCTAAATGATTCTATGATTCTACAATTCTATGATTTAGTCCTCTAAAATATCAGACGCTGGATGCCTTTTCCAGTTCTATTTATTGCTTGTGAAGGAGACTATGTTTATTCTCTGGTAATGCCAGCTAAATAAGCAGAATTAGTAGTTAATTAAGATGCTTTTAAATATGAATAAGGCTTCCATAACCTGAACTTGTAACAGAATAAATGGAAAACAGAAAATGTTGGTTGAAAATGTAACATTAAAACTTCTAGGGGTAATAGTAATACTTCAGTGTTTAATAGCTTGTGCTCTCTTTTGTCATAGATTAAAGACTGATACCATATCTGAATAGCAGCATTTTGTACTCATTTATATGAGGTAAAGAAATTTTAGTAATCCAACCCTAATTTAATCGGAATACTTTATAAATATAACTTTAATTTCTACATGCTTCAATAATCTTCAGATTTATTTCAAATAATGAAGCAACGCTAGAATCCCATACAGTCTGTCTTAGTAACCACAAACCACTGTAAGATATTTAAAGTAAGCATTTAAAAAGTGGAATACAGAATAACAAAAATGCAGCAGTGCTTTTAAAAAATGTTTTAAATATAGGAAAATTATTTTTTAATACAAAGTGAGTGATTTTAAAATTTTTATTTTCTTTACATATTCTGGCATATTATAAAAATCAAAGTGAATCACCCAGGACTTCTGCATACATGTGAGCATAATTTTTGTAGTACTACTAAGACAAGAAAAAAAACTGCCAGTATTTTAAATTAACATTTCCCAACCTTTTCCTGATTTTCAAATTAGCTCAGATCACTGAAATCATGACCATGAACTTGGTATTTGCAGTTACGTACAAGCTATTAGTAAACATTTGAACAAAAAAATGGATGTTTGGGCAGCTCACAGAAGACACAGGAGGCAGACTTTTCTCAAAACAACCTTAACCCATGTTCTGTTTTAATCCCAGGTGTGAGATTGAAAAGACTGGTACAGGAGGTTATGTACAGCCATGGGTACGTGTAAAGGAGTATATCTGGTAAAACATAGGATGTGTCAGGTACATGCTACTGCTTTTCCCCATTCCTGCTGCAGGGCAGAGTCAGGCCATACCTGAGACTAGATTCTTAGTAAAATTGTGTAATTTTCTTTTTCCAGGAATTCATTATTGCATTTAAGATATTGTATTTCACAACAAAGGCAAACAAGCATCTTAGGCATGGTTATCATGATAATACTTTAAAACACAGAATGACATTACCTTTTTTAGCATATTCCTTTCATCTTCTGCAAAATGGGGTATATCTTATAGTACTGTGAGTACCTAAGGCAATTCCACATATTTCTCTTTAATTTTTAAGATTATAAGAATATGCAGAATGTGTTTTATGTAATGGTTGGTTTAGTGAGTATGGTGTCATCAAAGATGAAGCTTCAATTTCAGTTTCTCTGCGACTGCTAATGTTTCACTCTTAGAAGATGGAACATTAAAAAAAATATATATACACACACACATATTCAGTTTCTAAATTATTTTTTTTTTATAACTGTTTATATCATTATTTTCAGATGTGCCCAAAATGCAATGGAAGCTTTGAAAAAGTAAATGAATCATTTCAGTAAAAGTAGTCTAACCAGTTTTTAGCAGATTATGTCCAGTGAAGGATTACAGAACATCTGATGATATGAGTGTATGCATATATGTATGTAGGGAGCCCTCTCCCCACAATGTCCTTTCCCTGAGAAGAGGATTCATAAATACAGTTCCTTGTTTCCTCTGTGGAAAAAAGGATGAGTTTCTTACTCCAATCCAGGCAAATCTGGAGTCTCATTTTGTTAGGCTCAGAACCACAGGCTCACAGACATGTGCAGGCTTTTAACAGGGATTCGGCTAACCCCAAGGAGCCAGTGCTGCTGCTGCTGCTGCTTTGAGAAGGCTTTTGCTGCTCTGCCACATGCTGTGTGCTGTCCTCTTCCTCTGCTTGTTCTCAGAAAAGGCAGAACTGTTTTTCCTGAAGCCTTCATTAATAAGGAAAAGCAAATCCAGTGCATTTTGCTGGAAAACGCCTGTACTGAAAAAAAGTCAATGAAAATACTAATGTTCAAGGTCCTAAGCATGTAAAACAATGTTTCAAGAGGTACCAGCAAACTGTAGCTATAGGCAAATATATAGAGCAGCTTCTACACCTTTGTAAAATATTTAAGTATGTGTGAAATGAAGTTGTTCCTCACAATGAAGAATAAGTAGTCAACATACCTGCTTTAATTTATTTTTTTTAAGTGTGAAGGGCTTTTACTTTGAAATCAGATGCAGATTGTTTCTTGTCTCAGTGTAAAATTTAAAAAATCAAATATGGGCAAACCCATAGACCTCATCCTGGTCTTAAAATATTTTCTGCACTTCCCTTTCAGCTCTGTGTACAAAACTTCACAGTTTGAGTGGATTTAATTCTGGAAAGTTATCAACTTTATTGCCTAACTGTGGGAGATGTTTCTCTAAATGTCACGTATTATCAGAGCACAGTGCATTTAGAAGAACTTAGACTGTATAACCCCAAGGTTATATGTATTTAAATCTGACTTCATTATATTTTATACAAGACAGAATACTCTATCTAAAAAGGTCTGTGATTTTTTTTTTTCTCCCATTAGTTGCCATACTTTAAAATCAGTAGAAAAAACCTCAAAAGCAGAGCCGTGAGGGCCAGAGCTGCACAAAGCATGGACATATCGTGGTTGTATGTGTTTACTTAACAGTGAGATACAACACTGTGTTGTTCATTGTGACAAAAAATACCCCTTTAAGAACAGACTAATTTCTCCTCTGTTAAGGACTGACAATATGAGATTTAGTTATTTATTAATATGAAGTCTTCCTGTTTGGTATTAGAAGTTGCCTGGCTTGAAAGTATATTGGCACAGGAAGATGTCCCTATGAGTCCAGTTTAGAATTACTTGAATCTTTGAAATGTCCCTGCAGTGACTCAGAAAGGTCTCCTGAGGTTGGCTTTGAAACCAGGGAGAACTAAACTCACAGCAGGATGGAGGAGGCATATCTGAACAGCATCCGTGGTGCTCACACTAATCATTGCATGAGCTGCTTCTTTCTGCCGTCTCCAGCGAAGACCCTGCTGTACACTGTCTCTTGCTGCAGCCCGTTGTGGACCGTGACAGGAGCCCTTGAAGTCCTTGCCCTGTGGGTTGCATGAGCAGTGGTCTCTGGGGTGGTCAGGTCTCTGGTGCAGCACATATTCAGATCTCAGCGGGCAGGGAGAGAGCGTCTGCTGGAGGCAGAGAGAGAACACCCCTTCCTGGACACCCGGGTGCTTGTGGTAGCTGGCAAGTATGGCACCGCAGCTGCTGCCTTCCTGGGCACCATTTGAAAGGGCAGCAGTGATTACTGGGGCATGGCATGTGTAGGTGCAGTGAATCGTGGTCTGAAGATGTTCAACAGAGGAGAGTAAAGAGTTCAGCTGTTGTGGATATCAGCTGCATTTTATGTGTGATAGCAGAGCAATTTAGCGCCTGTTTCAAAACAGTGATTTCCCCCACCACCACCACCCTGTGTGTGAGGAATTTGAATGTAAAAAGGACACCTCTAGGAGTAGGCAATAACTGAGTTTCTTCCAGTCATTCTTTTTCCCTCAGGGCTGCAATACTGGGTTGCAGCCTAAATTTTGCCTATGATCCACTTTACAAACCTGAGTTCTATTTTACGTCTGGATCTTAAATGATATTGAAAAAGGCATCCTGTATTCACATAGGATTCCAGCTGAAATTAATAAAAAATGTGACCACATGATGCAGTTAAATATTTAACTTCCATCTGAATCTTGATGCATGGGTGCTTAGCTGAGCCACAGCGCATGCAGCACAGTTGTTTTAAGCTGCCTGACTGGTCTATAGTTGCGGAGCAATAGCTGATTCTTTTTCTCCCCTTGTTCTTTTCTTTGCAGTGTATTTGAGCAGTAGCTAGAAGTCAGGGTGTTTCCTTTTATTATATGTCATCTCCTTTGTTTGTTCTTGCATGGGCCTTGCTGGAAATAAACAAATGCCTTGTGCCAAACTTTGTACAGAGATAGAATAATGCAAGCAGGTAGAGAAAATCAGTCAAATACTATAGCCAGGGATGTGAAAGCTGTGTATAAATTGCAGTGCAGATGGTGGCCCTCTGGGCAGTGTGGAGAATGCCTAGGAGAGCAACCCACCTTCCCACCTGGCACCATGGCAGGCTTTCCCACCATGCATGTTGAAAGTACAAGAGAGGAGGAGGAGGAACAAGGGAGTTGTTGTTCACTTGGGTTTTGTATCAGTGTGTAGTTATGGCATGGCCGGGACATACAGGACCTAGCATCTAGGAAGTGCCCCTGGGGTGACTGAGTGAGTGTGAAGAGTCATTAGAAATACTTAAAGAATAATGAAAGGAAAAATGAGGCAAAAGTCAATCTATGTCTGAGAGAGAGAAGGAACTGCTAATGACTGTGAAGGCTAAAGTGTTGTCTCTTTTACTCCAGTGTTCAAAAGCAAGGTTAACTGTGACCTGATGGTTAACACATTTAACATCAGCAACAGATGGGTAAGAACTTAGCTTAAGATGGTGAAATAAAAGGTTAGAATTGCTCTCCTGGCCCTGATAAAAATTGCTGTAGGGAAGTAGCTGAGGTAATGTAATTGTGATTATTTGTTATCCATGAAGACAGATGGAAGATAGACAAGATACATAAGACTGAAAAGGACTAACAGTAGTCTTCCCCCAAAAGAGACCAAACAGGAGCTTCTGGGGAATTTTAGTGAAGAAACAGAGGAAGACTGATTTTTGAGAGGAGTTAAACTGCTTGAAGGTACCTTGAAGTTAACAAGGCAGTACGTAACTGCCAACATCCATCTGTAAAATTCAAATCATAACAAATCAGTCTAATTTTGCCCTGTAATTGTACAAAAAGCCTGGTGAGTAGATAAGGAACAACCATGGCATTGTCGTCAGGGAGCTGAGGAAACATGGTCTAAATGGGTTCACCTTAAGTAAAAACAGATTGCAGTGGATGCTGGCAAATAAATGGTTCACTGTCAAAAAAGCTGGATTTATGGTTCACAGGGCTATGGCCAGAAACCAGTGATATTCAGCATTTTCCTTAATGATTTGAATGATAGATCAAGGATTAAGTTTATTTAAGTTTGCAGATCATATCAAACTAAGTTACTGACAGCCTTCAGCACAAGGTTAGAACTGAAAGCTATATAAACTGGAGAAGTGATTTGAATATCTGGGTTATAATTCAATAGCTACAAAGGCAAGCTCTTACATTTACTTGGGACTAAACATAGTAAACAAATACACAATAGGCAGTGTATTATAGACAGTATTGCAGAAGAAGATAGGGGGATATGAGGCAGGTCACAAACTGAACACACCAAAAGTGTCCTACTGTTTAGGAAAGAAAAGGAGGTATCACGCTTCAGTGTTTAAGCATGTGTTTTCTGTAGGACATGTGAGGTCTTGAAAACATTATCTAAGTTAGGAAAAAACTGGGTTTCCTTAGCCTCAACAAGAGAAGGCTAGGGATGTAAGTCTTCAAATATGTAAAAGGTTCCTGTTCCTGTGAGTAGTGAGATGATAACCTTTTTTTTTTTTTATATGCCCTTATGGTAGGAGAAGTAATAGGATTATCTTGTAGTCAAGGAGATTTAGGTTGGAATGAAGAGAAACCTTTCTAAATCTAAGCACAGTTAAAAACTAAAATAAATCTCTTAGAAAGCTTGTAGAGTTTCTACCCTTGGACACTTTTTGTAACCTGGTTAAACCAGTATTTTCTGTATGCCTTAGGGACAGCTTATTCTGTCTTGAGGTGAGAGTATGACTGGTTCTCAGTCAGATTTTTCTATCATTTTTGCATTAAGCATTGATATTTTGGATACTTAATCTCATACTGCTTAGTATTACAGTCCCCTACTCACTCTGTTTCAGTGCAGAAGATAATGCAATAACAGAGAAAGTCTATTTACGCACATCTCTGAGACTTAACAAATTCCCTTTTCCTATTGATTGCAAAACCTGTTTAAGTTGCATGAAGTATGATCAGAATGTGGATCAGCTTTTCTGCATTAGCAGACAGGGTTGTAAGATTCCAGTTTCTTTACTACACTGAGCTCTCTTCTTGCAATAGCATGTTAGAGAAATGCATATTAAGCCAAATCTGATCAGCATGGAGAAAAACCACATCATGGTTGGGAAAACTATGTCAATAGGAGGAATTAAAAAATTGCCCAAAGTAGTAATTCAAAAGATCATGAAGTAAATACTGTCTGCATTCATATATAAATGGAAATCTGAATTTAAAGCTAATACTCTGTAACAGCAGTTCTTAAATTTCTTGGTGTATGTCCTACTGAAAAATAAGGCAGTTTGCTATATTGATAGAACATTTGTATTGGTGAATTACGAGAAGTTGGTTTTAGTTGGCTCTTATTTTTTACTAGCAAATATTTAGTTAAAGTAAAATAGTTGCACGTGAAAAGTCCACTGAAGAATGTCAAATTCCAGACATATATTTTTTTTTTTTAAAGGGTGCTTTTGTGAGTTTGCACACAGGAATTTAGTACTCAGATTCATTGCATGCTAATTAGACAAGGAATCATTGTCAGTGTTAGAAAGTTAATGATAACTTGTAACTAACTGCTAAAACGCTGTGGACAGAGCACTCTGCGCTCAAATCACTTAATTTCTTAAAATGTATTAAGGGAATATAATGCAACGCTTTAATATTTTCTCAGAGATTTTTATCACACAGCAGAGAAGTAAATATGTTATTATTAGCATGGAGTAAAATGGATAGCCTTGCTAGATACAGTCTTGCTGTACAAAGCATTACAAAACCTTTATCTCATCTTTGTATTTCAGAGTTACAATCACCAGAAGGGTAATTGCTCGAGGAGCTCTATGGTCAGGTTAGCTGCAGCGGCCACAATGGGAAGACTAGAGAATTTTAGTATTACATTTTACAGCTAATGGTGGTCCAATAGAGATTCATTCAGGTAGGAGCTATGCCAGAAATGCAAATGGAAATTTAAAAGGGTCTGCTTGGGAATACTGGAAAATGCAAGTTCTCCTAGATAAAAATAATAATAGGCTCCTGGGTATGAGTCCAGTTAGATCAGCTCTACCAGAATAATACATATGTAAAGAAAGCAGTCTTCTCTAGGAAGGCCCATCAGTTAATAACTGGAATGAATGATGAGAGAGTTAAAATTGCTTCTATCAAAGCAGATCATTAGCTTACTGACTAATTTTACCTGCTTCCTAAGTACTGATAGAGAAGTGTCTGCTAACAGAACTCAGTAGCGTTTAACTTATATATAATCTTATCTGTCAGGTACCACTGACCTAATTTGAACCAAAAGAAGAAAAAAAAAAAGTTGAGAGAAAAGAAGACATATCTAATAAAGAACAGATTTCTTAGTAGATCCTTATAAATTCCTAATCCTCTAAATGAATATGCAATTAATCACATAGCTTGCACCCATATATAAACCAGCAGCAGGCTAAAGAGATCTGTATGTGTCCTGTATTACATCAGTAGTACTGTGCTTGTAGCATACACTGCTCTTAGTGATTATTGTTCTTAATATTGAAAGAGAGAAGGAATGTTCAACTTTTTAACAAGTACTAATTCTTAGGGTTACATTTAGTTTCCCAAAGCATTCACATGTAAACCATATGTGTCTGTGCTCATTTAATATTGGCTGGAATGGGAATGGTGTGTAGTAAGGTCACTCTGCAGACTCTTAAGAAACATTTATTTGTTTAACGGCAAGGTGAGTTCTACACATGAAATAGGTGCCTGAAATGGCTCTTTACGTTTGTGAGGATAGCTGTGCTCTGTACCGCTGAGGACCATGAAATTTTGTTAATGAATTCAATTAGACAAGATCCAGACTTTGAGAGTACTGGATTGGTTACACTGCTCAGTCTTGGGCCGCAGAACTAGATGGAGAATAAATCTACACCCTGCAAGAGGGAGTATTTACTATGAATCCTATCCCTCCTCCTTGACAGGTACAAAGCTTTGCTGCTTGTATTAGTTTGACACATGGTTCTTACCTTTGAAAGAAGCCTGAATCATCATATATGTTTCTGTGTATTATTTTTAATCTCAACTTCCATATTGAATGTATAGATCTTATAAGTAAAATATAGTTAAAAGGACTTGAGTAAGAATCATTCAGACTGCTGCACCATTATTAGTAAAAGAGATTCTGTAATGACTTTGCTAAATTGATGATAAATTTCTGTAAGGGAAGAGGAGGAACATGAGGGAACATGATGGTCAAGACACAGATCAAACGAAAACAGCTGTTCTCCCTCTTGAGTATGTGGCCTATTGTGTATCTCTTATGACAAATAAACCACATTTTAAAAACCAAAAGACAAAATCAAATAATTTTAAAAGAGGACATAGGTGTTCGAAAGGGGCATAGATCAGAGTAGAGTCCAGAGCTAGAAAACAGTAGAGCAACTGAGAATCTGGTCAGTGGATTATAATAAAATAGCCACTGCTTACTTGGAAATCTAAGAAGCTTAATTTGATTAAAGTCCCATTATTATTTTTAAAAGGACACAAATGTGAATTTTACTAGGTAGTTCCTCAGATTAAAGGTGCTTAAACATTTTTATAACCCCCACTACTGAAATTAAAAAAAAAAAAAAGGATTGATCTGTTTTTACTCATTATGTACATAATCACTTTAGGTTTAATCATTTAATTTTGCACATTGAATTACAAGGAAGATGAATTAAATGTCAGATAAGTGGTTATATTATGGAATTTGCTCCACATGAGTATGTGAGAGGAATATAAGCACTTTACATAAGGTATTTGATGTAAGATCGCTTAGATTTCTATGTTTTGATTATGATGGCTTTAGCGCGCATGGAAAGGGTAAGGGTAACAATTTCAAGGGTTTATGTCAGATTTACAGAGGTATTTGAATGCCAAAAGGTGCAGGTAAGCACCAAAGATGATCTTTAAGAACCATACCAGAGGTATGCATCCCATTGACTTTTTGATATCTCATTGACTTCATCTGACACCTAAATGCATCCATCCTTAGAAAGTTTAGAATTCTGTTCCCCACATATGTTTTACGCTGAAGAAGCATTGAAAATAATGTCAAATGTGGCCATGAGAGAACCCTGGTGGTGGTGTCCCTGCAAGAGAGCTCCAACACAGTAGGTTATAACCTGTCGTCATAGGTTGCTGACTATTTAGTTCATCCCCATGAACAAATAACTCTTTAGGGTTTCATTGTGCAAATAACTGAAAATCTCC
>JAVJGI010000064.1:34296855-34358444 GCA_035590275.1 Ibycter americanus | reverse complement strand
GGTTGCTGACTATTTAGTTCATCCCCATGAACAAATAACTCTTTAGGGTTTCATTGTGCAAATAACTGAAAATCTCCGGTTGTCACTTCTTTTGGATAAATATATGATATATATATAAGTGAACTACTGTGAGCATATATGTGAACTTAATAGTAGTGCATATTTAAATTTACTACTTACTTGTTTCTGGATACAAATCACACATTAACTTAAACCAAAGTTTACAGAGATCAATAAAATAAAATTCTTCATCTGATATAAGTTTCCTGTAGCCATCTCTTTTCAGATACATTGATGTCCCACATGATGTAACCATGTGGGAGTGGTTGAGAGGATCAGGCAGTAAACTATTATAATCAATACCTAGGTTGGAAAGGCCTGAAGTGAGGATAGGCTTCCCTAACAGAGGATTTCTTCTGTTAAGAATCTTAACAGAAGTTAAAGTCCCTCTGAAGATCACATTCATAATCACATTCAACTCTGTATATACAAGGATAAATACATTTGCAATGAAGCATGCTTGCCAGAAAAACGTAGCAAAAAGAATGTTCCATGTAATAAATCATAGAAAGTTCTGGTTTGTTCATCATCATTTTTTTTTTCTATTTTTTTTTCCTTTTTTCCAGCTGAAATCATTAGCTTTCTCACAAACGTTTAGGGATCAGAATAGAAGCTTGGAAAATGTGCAAGTGACCTGTCATAAGGTTTTGAAAATTGACTTGCAGCCCATGCACTGGTGTTAAAAGAGCAAATCCAGCTGAGTCTTTACCTTGCTGTTGTGAAGCTAGATCATGGAAATGTTTAACGACCTACAAGAAAATATGTCGTCTTACTGATGCTTGCTTAGCTGATGACTGACGTGAAACATTCTGAGCACACTTACTGCAGCTTCTACTCAGAGATTATTAGAAAAATGTTTTTAAAGTGTAATCACTGATGTATCTTTGTACTTGAGATAGCAACCTCAGATTGCACCTCATTGTAAAAGGTACCCTACCACAGCTTGAAACAAGTAGCTGTTCACTGTTCATGGGCCTAGCAATCACCATGAAATGCAGTCAGTTCATAAGCATGATGCACTACCTTGTAAATCTTGTTTGCACAGATTATCAGAACAGGGCTTTAATGAAATACTTGGAACATTAGTCTCTGGATGGAAATAGGGAAACTAGTGAGTTGACAGATGGGCAAATCCATAAATACGATCAACAAAATTATGAAATGTTGAAAGCCAGAAAGGAAGGGTCTATCATTACAACAAAATTAATTCTCAAGGGAGCCATATTAATACAAGCAATACCATCTGTACTATCAGTTAGTGAGCCGTATTTTTAGTAAGTTCTGTACCGACCAACGTAGATGAATAAAATACAGACAGTTTTTCTGTTCTGCTGAATTCATTCTTGAAGTTGCTTTTCTCTGCTTTGAAAAGGCAGTAGGTGAAGATGATAAATGGCATAGTTGCCAGTGCCCTTTTAAATGTCTTGGCAAAAGCACAGTGTCAAACAGAAACCAAACTGTACTGCATTTTATCAGATATGTTAACACAAGAGGAACCAAAGCAGCATTACATGGAGGTAATGGAAGGAAGATGTGTGGCAGTAATGAAGAAATTTTGCCACTAGCCATTGCTATGTACACCATTAATGGTGATATTATTTAAGAGTACTAACAAAATGACCAAAAAAGCTGTTTTGCCGTTCCTTAACAAGAACTAATATGTGGCAGAATTTAACAAGTGGTCTGTTATGTTCTGTGACTGTACCATCAAAGCAGAAAATAGATGTCTAGGAAGTATTTAAAATCAAGAATAAAATAAGTTAATCATTTTTAAAATAGAACAAAAGATGTGGTAAGAACATTCTGCAAAGGAAAAGGATGAAAACAGATTAAAAACCCAACCAAACAACAAACAAACAAAACCACCACTACTTTACCAGTCTCTTCCCCAAAGAACAAAAAACCTGGAGAAATAAGGCAGTAAAGTATCAGGCTAGCTACTTTATCATTGGAATCTAGAATTTGCTACTTCTTCACTGAAGCAGGGACAAATAACCTTCATGGAAAGCCTGTGTCTTTTTAGTAATATAGAATTACTTATTCTAAAGGAAAACAGCCAGCCTGACCCAGGTCATTGCTTAAAAACCGCGAAGGTAGAGCTTCCTTTCACTAGAAACACCATTGCAACAACATAATTGAATCCACCATGCAGGTGGATGTAAATGGGGATGGCTGGCACTGCTTTGGCTTTTAAGAAGTAATACATAATCCTGTAAGTGAAAACTGTCCCAGAGCAAATGCCCAAAGACAAGAAAGGTTTGTATGTGTTTCAAACTTTTTAACCCTCCTGTCTCACAATTCTCTTCTTGTAGCTCATTGTGTGGCAGGGGTATCTCCCGTCTACATTATGCATGAGGAACCCATCCCATCTTTCTCAGAAGAGGCATTGGCTGCATTCCTGGCTCCTTGATCAAAGAAAAATTGGCTGACTGTCTCTTCTCTGACTAGGCCAACAGGTCAGTCAGGAAAGCAGATAAATCTGCTGGCATTTGCATCTCTCAACAGTGTGGAAAGGAGGAGTGTTGAATAAGTGAATCCCTGCAAAATCAGAGTTAGCAGTTACTTTGGTACAGATAGAATGAAAGATCTTTTAAAATACATACATAGACAGAGTTGAAATACCTTGAAGTAGATGGCAAAGACTAGACCTTTATGTAACTGTCCCGGAGAAATGTTTTAAGCGCATCTTTCCAAAGCTGTCTTTGTTGCACATCATGCTTTAAACCAGGCTTCAGTCTCATGCTCTGAGGAACACTGATAGTGTGACAGACCTAACAGATCAAATGGTTGGGTCCACTTTTTAGAGAAATATTAAGATGTGCCCCTTTATTATCCAATTTTTGTGTTCTTTTTAAGTAAGGACAAGTCTTTTTGGGCATGTGAGCATGAAAGGTCGTTAGCCTGGGGTCTCAGGCAATAAATTAATGTTTCAGTGAAGGCAGTCAACCACCTGCACAAATTTAACCTTTTTAATTCTATTTATTGTCTGCAAATCTAGCACCAGATTAGATGTGTCCTGGAGAGCTGAGTTTGGTGTGAGGTATTCATCACTTTGTTATCAGTTCTTTGAGATCACCGTGAAGTAGTCCCTTGTACTAAATGAATAGCTCTCTTATCATGACCTTTTAATCGCTTCATCATGAAGAGGTCTTTTATTTGCTATGAGAGTCTACTTAATGTTACCCCCATCAAAGGTACTGTAATGTCATAAAATGGTGACAACAGAGACTAATACAGAAATATGGTACAATAAGAGAAAATTAGTGAAGGTAGGCCTAGTTGACTACAAGCAGCATCATGGCTTGCTAATGGGAAGTGCTGGAGTGGATAACTAGCTCTGAGCTCAATTGTTGGAAGCTACATATAGAGGTGATATTTTGCTCAGTTTTGTAACAAGGTAGTGGAAGAGAAGGGGAACAATATAAGCCAGCTAGCAGGACCAGCAGCACCAAAGAAATCACAGAGATAAAAGAGATGAATAGGGCATGACCAAAAAGGAATTTTAAAACTAAAGATGAAATTTAGCTGTAGTGATACTTGTGGGACTTACTGCTATGGACAATGTTTTCTTTTTATGCTGTCTTAACATAGGTATAGTTTATTGAAGGTACTGGAGTTCACACTCCATAGCAGAACTGATGTAAGAAGGGGAGAAATCTAAATTGCAGTGTTTAAATAATTTGAAGAGTTTAAACAGGGTTTCTAGAGAATGGTTTGGAGGGATGGAGTCCTCGCCATATTGGCTGCTTGAGTTGTAAAGGTTTGACTGCAGTACAAGAGCATTTAACCACATGGATTTCGAAACATGAAATGTGGAACGTGTTCGTAGCTCAACCTACAGGCAGATAAATACTCAAAGTCAAGGCACAGAGACAGTCATTTTCTCATAAAAACTATGAAAGATAATATACGGAATTGAATACTATTGAAAAAAACCACCAACAGTATACAAAAATTCCCTGGACAGTCTAGCATGCAGAGATACTGTTACAGGTGTGTTGGTATCACTGTGGGAGACTCCCAGAGAAGAGGTGACTTAACACATGAGAAAGACCCACTGCATTTCTGCTTTTCCATGTGGCATATCCACACTAAGCAATTAGTGATGATGGTAGGCAAGAGAGTGAAAGGCAGGAAGTTCATATATTTAAGTACCGAACTGTCAGATTCCTGAGGAAACTATTTTCATGCATGTCTTCTATCCTCCAAAAGACAAAGGGTCTAAATGCCAGTGTGCTTGGCATAAATTTCCTTCATTAGTCCAAAGAGCCTGTGTTTTCCAGCCACCATGCCCACACACTGCAGATCTGCTTACTGCTTTCCATCCGTGCTGCGTATTCTCTTTTCTCTTCATTTTCAGCCCTTTTAAGGGGCTCGATTCTGTTTTGTTCTGAACTTGTTCTGGTTTTTTATTGTTCCTCTTTTTTCCTATCCTGATATTTTTAGTTTTATCTTTTTGTTTTCCTTCCTCCATCCTGCATGCTTTCTGGTTTACCTATCTACTTCTCCCAGCCCAGTTTTTCATTTTCCCTTTGCATTTCTTCGGACCCAGAAGCCATTTATCTCACTGTTTGTCCTTTCTGCAACTCCACAGGGCCTTTTCATCTCATGTCATTTGTAAGCAAACAGGAGAGGAGCATCCAGTATCTGCTTTCTTACTGCTGCCTGAGTGAGTCAGAGTCTCTGGAGAAGAAAGAGAGATATTGAGACTGTAGTCTTTACTTCAAAATTGTCCCATTGTATACCTTGATTTTCTGTTGTATCCTCATCATTTCAGGGCACCTTCAGTTCAGTTTTGTGCTCAGAACCTGGACATTTTATTTTATATGGAATGTGATTTTAGAAAGCATTTTCTCAACTTTTTTTACCTGTTTCTTTGCATATGATGTTTCACTTGAATCATCTTACACACATTTTTGTAAATATCACTACACATAGAAGTGCATCTCTTCAAAACAAGTTGTATATTTTCTCCATTTGGCAGTTTTCTCTCTAGCAATCTGTTTGAATAAATATAGTATGCGAGGAACATATTACCTTGGAAAAACTGAGAAGAAAACCAAGTCTTGGCTTGATTCTTTCTTCCACAGTATCCCAAAGAGCAAACTAAATTAAACCATCACAAAACACTCTAAGGAGACTTCTTGCAGCTCTGCCTTCAAGAAACAGTGATTTAAAACATACTTTGGTTTCAATTAACAGTTTTCAATATATGTGGAGATACTCAATCCAAGCTTCCCATAAAGGATGCCTCTCACATGGGATTCGGGTTGTACTGGGAGGACTCTACATGTAAAAAGATAAGACTGTTTAAAGTATTAAAAGTATTTAAATACATATTTTTCTAAGATAGATTTAGTATCCTCAGCTGCAATGACCGAAGCGAGCACCTTCACCAGCCTCATATTTCTACAGAGAAAACGTTCTGGTTGTGTTGTCAGCATTGGTATCTTCTGTTTCCCCTTATGCTAGTCCAGATCAAAATATGCACGTATGTTGTGAAGCTGCGTGCATATCAGTTCAGGAAAAGACAAGTTTCTATAAATCCAAAAATATGTGTAAAGTCAAAATTTTAATCATACTTAACGTGAGTGTGAGCATACACTTGAAAATTATGTGCATGTACGTGTGTATCAATATAAAAAATGCACACGTTATGCTTGAGGCTAGAGACTTACCAGTTTTGCCATCATGTAACAATCATTTCAGTGAAATCATACCTGGTTTTTAATGCTGAAGGTGAATAAGCCAGAAGAAATTCATATAAATTTTTGTCGTAAGTCATCTCGTACAAGACTCAGAAACGGATTTTACGTGATAGTGTAACTAATAGAATTTCAAATGACATTGATATATGAGGCTTTCAGAAGTAGCAATGCAGAGCATTCTTTTTCGAATAATTCACTCATCTGAAGTTATTATATATTCAAAAATGATTGAGTTGCATATCCAAATATAGGGTGGTCTATCTCAGCTCTTGATGTAGGAGAAGAAAAAGAAGTTTCTGCAGTTATTCAAAACTGTGGTTTGTATCACATTACTGTTGGTTAGATGAACTACGTTTAACTGATTGTGAATTAATTAACATTCTGTGGTGGATGTCTTTTTCTTGAGATAATTAATCTTACTGAAAAATTATATGTGGAACAATTGAAGCTTTAGCAGATTTTCTAGAGGTGCTTTTTTGTTTAGGCTTCCTTGACACACTTTTCTCTTACAGATAAATTACATGTCGAGAAATGTCTTGCCTTTATATTTATTTTGGTTTGGCAGCATATAGTTGTTATGGCTGGCAATATTTCATACCCCAAAGTATTAATGCTAACCATAAATTGTTACCAATGATACACAGTGGTTCTTATCAATCATGACAAGTAATTGATGTTGACTGAAACAAATAAATGCAATGCTTTGCAAAGTTACAACCTTGTAATTTAACTCAAATGCATCAAGCTATCTTACATTAATTATTTGCAATTAGATACAGAGCTTTCAGAAATAAGATATACCACCTATAAAGGCCAAAAATTACACAAAAATATAGAGAGACTTAGGCATCAATATTGGTAAAATTTACCTGTAGTTTTTTGCTTCCAGAATTGGAAATAATATAGAAACAATAGGATTCAAAGATGTGTGGAAATTAATCATCTCATTATTATAGACTCTTTGGTTGGTTGTTTCCTAGGGTTTACTCTGAACCCCATTGAAGAAGAGATTGGGAATCTCTGTTTGAGTATCATACTATTTAAAATGAGAAGTCCCATAAATCTTGTTTCAGATGTAGGAGGTCAGGCACGATGATCATAGCAGTCCTTTCTAGCTGCATGAACTATAAATTAATGTAAAATTACCTGTAGTTTTAGATTATGGTAAGCTGGTGCACATCCACAATTCATGAAAGAGTTAAATCATATCACCCAGTCATTAACTCATGTGATTAAATTCCTGCTGAATCTAGGGCCAGGAAAAGAACAGCCAAACACTACACCTCCCAAGAACAAAAGGTACCACTTTACTGAAAGACGGTGTGAACCATTTCTGGTGTATACCCCTAAGTGAGTTGAGCTTTGGTATCAATACAGTTTCACTGCTTCTGTTGCCGTGGCATGAAACCAGCATAATTCCAATCTTTAACCGATGTTATTTTCATAAATATGCAGAGTCAGTCCCTTATCAATATAGCGTGTGTTTCAAATTCTTAATTTGTAGTATGAGTGTTATATAGTGCTTTCATGTGTCTGTGGCTGGGAAGTTAATGCTGCAGAGCTCTCGATTCACTTTTTACACACTCAGACAGCCCATTACATAAAACCCAAACACAACCATGCCATATTTAGTTCTTTAATCCCCTTTAGAAGCAGTTCCTATGCTGGAGAACACATGGAGTCAGACTGAACAGGCAAATGGGGAACATATGAAGTGAATGATAAAGAAGTTTTATAGAAAGGTGGATTTCACCTAATAATGTTATTGATAACATTATTAATTTAGCACTTAAATTGCAAAATGGATGGAGGATTCATCCAGCAGCTGTACTTTGCCTTTGGCAGTAATCATGCTGCTGCTAATTTCATCTTAACTCCATCAGAAGTTTTACTAACAAGGATACCACACACCTCTCAATACAAAGGGAAGATAAGAATATATCATTTTTATTGTTTTGTGAAAGTTGTGGCTCAGCACTTTAGATACTGATTCCATTCTCTTTTCACTGCAGTCCTAGCAAAGTCACACGTCTTAATGCTCATTAAAAGGAAATGAGGAATAGAAGTTTGTTATGTGAATGTTGATCTGGTTTTTTGGAGAGCAAGAAGTTGCTGCTTGAAATCCTGATGGCATAAGGCAAAAACTAACACCCTCCCAGTGTAACTCATTTGCTTTCAGCAGACTACCACAAAGGATGAAATCTGGCCACAAATAATATGGTGTTCTCTAAATGTGTAGCAGAATAAAGAGTTTGTATATGACATTAATGACCTGCTCAAAGTCTTCTCATTTTCATTGCTGGGAATCTGAATTACACTAGTGTACACTGAGCAAAACTGAGAGTAAAATATCACTAGCTAGAGGACAAAGAATTTAGATAATAATTTACATAATTTATATAGCTAATATGTATAGACTTTGTATAATTTTGTATAGTTTGTATAGGCTGTGATTTTTTATAGAGAGTGAATTTGAACATACAGTAACGACTTACTGAAAGTATATGATACAATATTTTGGTTGGCTTATTTCATGCCAGCTGAAAATTGAGTAACAGAAGTCGGATTTCTACGATACAACAGAGTATGTTATTGAGCCATCCGGCCTCCTTTTAGTCTTAATTTGTATGTTGTCGCACTGTGTGCAGATACTAATTGCCATCTGCAAATGTTGTGGCTGGATCAATAGTTTCATGCTTGAGAAGCTGTGCCAAAGCCCTGCATCGTGAGCTCACGCACAACTAGCTGAGCGTTGCACTTCATTGCACTCCCCGTTAACTGGGGTTACATTGTGTGCAGGTAGATGGGTTGTGTGCATCTGTGGGATCGACTTACCCAAAGTCGTCAACACGGTCTCCCATTGTCTGCTATGTCACTTGCTTTTGATGTGGCTGTGTCATAAGCATAATGCATTAATTTCAGTAACGCCTTCAAAAGGCCTCAGTAACCATCCTGTGCATCTGTATTTCGTTATGCTCCCCTCATATTCTCTCCACTCTGTGTCTGGTACCACCTTATTATTTGTAGTTCATGGCATGTTCTGCAGGCTTCGTTTTTCTTCCGAGATACTTTTATCCCAAAGGCAGAAGAGGAAGCAATATATGTTTGCATTTCTTTTCCGAAATTGAATTTTTGAGTCTTTAGTGAAGGGTTATTGAAGGTTTGATCTTGGAACTGTGAATTGAGGTTCTGTGTGTCATTGTGTGGGAGCACTTCCTTACATGAATGACGGATAAAATATTGGTTAACATTTATCCTGGCCTTGTAATTGCTTTACCATGGCAGAGTCTTTTGGTTCAGTTTTGAGCATAAGTAGATTTTTCAGTAATTCTTCAA
Organism: Ibycter americanus; assembly: GCA_035590275.1. NCBI lineage: Eukaryota > Metazoa > Chordata > Aves > Falconiformes > Falconidae > Ibycter > Ibycter americanus. The sequence goes on along the minus strand of JAVJGI010000064.1, from coordinate 34,349,340 downwards.
ATCCTTGATTCCATTGTAGAAAAGAGGATGAAGGCAAAATCCTACTCATGCTGCGGTTCTTCAAACTGTGTACACCAGCCAGTGGTTCCTCTGTCTGGCATTCACTGAGGCAGTTTGAAAACTTTCCAAACCATTTCACTGATGTATTATGAAAGATCTTAAAAAGTGAGAACAGCCATGGATGAATGAAGAAGCGAATGTCCTTGTCAAGATGCATTCCTGTTTATTTCCTTTCCCTTGATTTCTCAATTCACATGCATTTTCTGATATATACTGTAACACAGGTTATTAATTACGAAGGTTTATTTTTACTTTCAGGTAGTCCTTTTTTTCACCTGCACTCAGGAATGTTTGTTTCTCAGTAACATTGTTTATAGATGAGATGGCCTGAAGAGTTAAATGAGCCAAGACTTGTGGGAAAAGGTAGTATCTTTTATTAGACCACTTGATGTAGCTGGGAAAGAAGCTTTCAGGCACACAAAACCTTTTCCAGGTCAGGTTCTCTTAGCTCTGAACTGCCTACTAACTGACTTGTGCCAGTGAAGCAATAAAAGCAGTTTCTTGATCTTTGTCTTTTTATGAATAACACTATTTGGGGGGCATCCATATACTGCAGCAGTTAAAACTTCCGGCATTCAGAATAGTAATCTCTTAAAATACTAGGTTTTGTTTTCCATGTGATCAGAAGTGTAAATTAACCCATAAAAGATCCAATACCTCACTGATGAGTCATAAAGGTCTGTATGATCTTGAACCTGATCTGAGAAACTGCCTCTCTTTCCAAGTCAGTGTATGTGTTTTGAGATAAGTGGGATGGGCATGATGGCATATTCTGCAATTTCAGTTATTTAATGATACTCTGCTCAATATTTTGTTTTAATTAATAGGAATAGCATAGCTTTTAAAGTATTTTTGTTATTTGCAAGGTACAGTACAAATAAATAGATACCTACCATAGGAATATTGTGTGTGAGATACATACCCATTTGGCTGGTATATTTTGGAATAACCGAAAGTATTACTACAGATGCTGCAATTTTCCGTGTATTTCATATACTGTCACTTTTTGTCATTCTTGCTCAGACTGAGTGCTGTTATGCCCTGTGAGAAGTCTTTTTTGAACCTGAAAGGGGAAAGTGAAAGAATATAATTGGTTTATAATATAGGAATATTATTATAATTGGTTTATAATATAGGAAATAATATAGAGGATGTGTCAAGATGTTTGGCATGCCCAAGTATTTTGTGATTATAGTGCTGCAAGGTTCGAATGTCATCAGCTTTCCTCCGTTTCCCTGGAGCTGAGGGCCCTCATCATCCTTTAGAAATACTGCTGGTGAGGTTTTCTTGGCAGGTTTTTAGCACAAACACTGTTCTGCTGAGGGATGTTTCCCAAATTGCCCAAGGACAGTGAACCGAGTATTTCCTGGAGTATAGTACAGAATTAGTGGAGTGTATTTGGCTAAGTGTATAGGGCACATTGTTTTCCTGCATCTTGCTGGGCGACGCATTGAGTTCCATGACGGTACTTCATTTTTAGAAACCTTAGAAAGACAAAGACATTCCTTGAAAGGTAGAAAAGAAAGGACATATAAGACTCAAAACAGTATGTCACCTAAAAGTTCAGATCATGATTGATAAGTGTGGGTTTTTTATTGTTGGCTGTTAGCTGAATAATAGATTGTTATTTCAATAAGTTTTGACTGAAGCAATTTGTCTTTGAATACTTTTTTCACTTTTTTCTTTTAGGTCCTTTGTAATAGAGTTCTGTAATTTTATTTTCTTCGTACACAAATGCAGCTAACTTTTTCAATGTTGAACAACATCACAGGAAACCCTGTCTTCAGTTTATAAATTGATGAAAGACTGAATTGAGAAGAAATAGATGATATGCAACAGTTGTTACCTACTGCATTTTATGACAAAAGAAAAATTAAATAAATTATATTGAGGGGGAGGTTTGCTGTCTGTCTGATCTAAAAAAACCGTTTTCACAATTCTTAACATTATGGGGAATGTTTTCCAGCTTATCCTAATAGGAACAGGCAAGTTATTTACTTGTGAGAAAGGCCTGAACCCCAGCAAGCGTACATGCCACTTGTGGAGGTAAGGGTCCTCCCAGTGTCCCACCTCAACATGTATAGTTATATTAATAAATTATGCCAGGCCAATTTCCTCTCACCATTTCCCTCTCTTAATTTTCCTACACTGATGTGACAGTGCAGAAATTACTGTAATGCATTAAATATTTTAAAAGGCTTTCCTCTCTTACATCGCTTCACTTCTTAGAGATGTTCCCTGTGTCCATATTCATTAATTGATTCTCTTCTTTGTACCTAGCTGAGTCTTTTTTTACTACAACCTTTTTTTCTTTTCCTCAGTTTCACACTACTTAAATGTATCTTTTTTTTTTTCTTTTTTTTTTTTTTTTTTTTTTTTGGTCAGCTGGAGTAATTTACTCTCCATGTTTAAATATTAGTCTTAGTTCAGTCTTTCGATACTGCCCCAGTTAGAAGGTGTGGAGTACAAGAGATGTTTGACAACATTTCAGAGTAGGAATGATAGCACTTTGGATTTCAGTGGTGGAGACAGTGAGCAGCCTTCACTGTAAATAAACCATGAGAGGGGTCAGTGCAGTGTGAGCTTTTCCTGTGTGAGCTCTCAGTCTATTTGCAAACTCCGTCATAAATTACCAGATTTTTTTCTGATTAGTGCACAGCCCACAAAACAAGAGTTGCAGGGCAGAATCCTTCAAGCCTTTTCCAAAGGGGATGCAGCTGGTGGCTGTGCAGAAAGTCTGATCCTGGTATTTTGAGGGTTACTGATACTCCGTATGGTTAGCGTAAGCCTTGGTGCTTTCAGTTGGGCTTCTCTTGTGTGATGCCAGATGTGGTATGTTAGGGATCGGGAGATGTGTGGTCCTAGCCACTGACATGGCTCTAGGCAAAAGGAAGCCAAACAGGTTAAGCCTATATACAAAACTACAAGAGCTTCCTAGGAACTTATTATATAAGCCAGACTTGAAAGGGAAAGATTTTCTACATCCTCTTTTTTTTGTTTGATTTTGATTATGATTGTGTTTCAGTATGTGGCTATTGCAAACAGGATGAATTTTAAAGGTATTAATACTTGTAACACAAAGATATTAATACCATTACAAAAACATTTAGATAGAAATTTTACCACAAGGCAAGAGGAGAGTTTACACATGAAATATGAAGTAGTGTTCTTGTTGTTATAGCATATTTTCTGTTAAAGCTGTCAAAACGACTTATGAGTTTAGCATTTCTTATTAAAATATATTCTGTCTAATAATTTACTTTTTAAATACTTCTATTCTAAATACTTGTCAGCCCTTCACACTTTATCTGTGATATACTTTTCTCTTTTTCTGGAAGCACAAGAGATCCGTTCCTCTTTGCTGTAACTGGCTATATGAGACTGTCCCCTTTAACAGCTGCTGACAAGTGCCCCTCTGGGTAACCTCTGACAATGGATGCCCTATGCAGAAACCACCATTTACGTCCCTTTGAGCTGCTATCTCTTCCCTCTAGCAATATAAGATTTATAAAAGAAAGCAGAAGCTTTGAAGGTAATGGTTTGTCTCATTGTCTTACCAGCAGTACTTGAGTAACTCTATATTGATAGGCCCTCAGTCATGTCATTACCAAGTTTATTTTTCCAAGAAACGCCACTGAACTTTAAACATTGTGGTATGTAAGCAAGTACTCTACTTCTACTATGTATATAATTAGATGTATATGTACATATAGTATAGAGACATGGTAGTAGATATGTTTTTGATAGTTATTTAGAGAAAATAAATCAATTTACTTAGAATATTCTTCTTGGTGTCCTTCTACCTCCTACAGCAATCATAATATTATTATAATTTGTTTCTATTTCTGTCACACTTAGCACTTCTCAGAAGAGGCTGATACCTTGCATGACCAAACACCTTATCATAAGCTGTAATATAAAAAACCCACAACTTAACAGTTTGGGGCACACTTATCAATATTTGTGTGATTCTTCTCACTGAAGCAACACTTTCAATGTTAATCATCATAGACTTGGAAAATGGAAGTGATTCTTGTCCGGAAGGGAAATTTTGCAGAAGGGAAAATCAAGTGTTGCGCAAAGTACAGTTACTAATCTTACAGACCTCTGTGGGCTTCTTGCAGTATCATCCAGCAAGGATTTAGGACATGCTAAATTCTTGGTGTGTGTTGATGGGGAACTAGTAATGGAAACAGAGTCAGCGGAAAGATGTTTCAGGTGGTTCTGTTACTGAATGACCTCCAGACAAAATAACAACCTCTAAAACTTCTCTCGTGTGATAGTGGCAAATTCCAATGGCTCTGTTCGTATATGATCCTCCTTTGTCTCTTCTCTTCAGAGGAGATACTGAAAGTTTCTTGGTGCAAATAATATAAACTAAAAAGTTCCCAACACATATATCTGTATCAAGGTTTCAGCTGTACAGCTGTATCTGTTTCCATCTAACTGGAACTAGCCTGACACTGTCCAGAAGTAAGTCCTTCATGTGCCAAGCAGAAATACTGTAGTTCTGTAGACATGAAACTACACTAAGTCTAGTGGATGTCACCCTATGTTTCTCTCTGTCAGTAATTTACATTAAAAGAAGAGTTTCTTTTATGAGTAATAATTAGTCACAAATATATTTTATATTCCAAGACCATGAAGTAATTTAATTTTGTAATAAAACTAATTAATACTATGGAATTATGCAATTTGCATAATGTGAGACGTAGTGGTAAAGAAATGAGCTCAGTTAAAATCAATCACCTGAGCCTGGAAGACAGCAAAATGTCAGTTACTCACATAGGTGTATAGGAAAATGTTTGACTTTAGGGAAAACGTGTAATAGTTTGCTTTGATTTATCAATTTGGTGCGGTGGGACATCACATTATACACTCTGCCGTGCTGTTCCCCACCATGAACCTTCTGGGTACGTTAGGCCCTGATATTTTGCACTTAAATGACAATTCTGTTGATTTCAGTTGACTTCAACAAAATTTTCAACAAGACAGCAACATAAGACTGTACATTACATTTGCTTTTCTGTTCTATCCAGACAGTCCTGGGGTTTCTGAGAGCAGAGGTTGCTGGTAACTTTCTGATGAGTTAGGAAGGCTTACTGACAAATAGCTCTTTGTTTTACCCAAAATGTTGCATATGAAAAATCTTAGATAAAACAAAATTTCCCCAGATTTCAAAGTCGATCAAAATGAGACTGAACCATACTTAAGCAAAACCACACCAAACAGAGCTCCAGTAAGTGCTTAGTTTTTCTATTCTGTTCCATGAGCCATAGCCCAGAAAGTTGTTCAGGCTGTACCTAGCAGGTGGTCAGGAAAATATAATACGACCCTGTATCTGTCTGCGTTTCAAGTAAAAAACTGTGATGCCTGTACAGTCGTTTTGACCATAACTTAATGAAGAAATACAGGAAAAAGTGATTAATTTTCCTAATGTATGTTCTTGGGTTTTTTTTGTTTGGTTTTGTTTGAGTTTTTAAAATACTTTTCTTAAACACGAACAGAGATTTTTCTGATTGGAACCTTTTCTATGCAGTTGTTGTACAGGTTAAGTGGCTGATTAAATTAATAGCTCGGTATGTGTCCTTCACACAGCATTCAAACCCTGCTTCAAGTCTATTGGTTATAATTAATTCAGTAAAATCTTTTGGTAATAAAGATATTGGTGTTTACAGGGATTGAAAGACTGTGACTATCATAATGGTAGTCTATTTAATCCAGTATTTGTTTTTGTAATTCTTATGTTTTCTTTTTTTTGTCACAGGTTTTTCATTATTCTTATACAGCTTCATATGTGATTTATAACATACACACAAGGTAGGTCACATTGTTTTTTCAATATGATGTTATTGTCGGTGGTTCTATACATAAGGTGATGACAGCATGTTCAAGTAAAAATTTTTGCATTTTTTCAAGGGAAGTTTGGGAGTTAAACCCTCCAGAAGTAGAGGATTCAGTTTTACAGTATGCAGCCTGGGGCGTCCAAGGACAGCAACTGGTAAGCACAGTCATTAAAAGTGCTATAGTTTAATAATGTATTAATACTCCAGACAGACTGAAGTTAAAAAAAAATAATTAAAAGCCCTAGGATATTTTTTTTATATATTTTTGCATGATGCTAGTATGGTCCTGTTATAGCTTTTAGAGGATCTATTTATTGATTCATTTTTATTAAAGACATGTAAACATGCCTTTCCAGTCTAATCCCAATAAGGAATTTGTACAATCATTGAAAGAAGCACATCTTTAACTGTACAATTACTGAAAAAATCACATCTTCGTCTAAATATGCACTCAGGTAATTTTCAGAATAACCATCTTTATGGCTACTACTACGAGAGAAGGAAAGTTGAAGGTGTAGAGAAATTTTCAAGTACAAGATCAATGAAAACTGTGGGCAAAAGCTTAACATCCAAAAGTGGATGTCATGGATTCAATGTAAAGCGGTGTTTTCATTTCAGTATGAAAATTGCTGCCAAGGTCAGTTGTGCTATACTGAATTCATAATAATAAAACCAGAAAGGCTGTGTTTCATATATTATTTTCTACCAAAAGTTTTACCATTTTTATGAACATAAGTCATCCATGATCATCATGACTGACCTCAATATGAGAAGAAAAAAATTGTTTTAGAACAGCAGTGATTTTAAACTGACCTGTGTTGGTAGTTGAAGAAAAGAGACTTATAAAAGCTCCAACTCTCTGAGTAAGAAATTCAGATAATCCTTGTTACAGTGTTCTGATAAGCTCATTAATGCCCACAAGGTATGATCCCTAACTCTCTATGAATGTCTGACTTGTTCATGCAGAGAAGCTGTAAGTTGAATGTCTAGAGAATATACCCCGTTGCTTACAGCATACATCAAGATGGTGGGACTGTAAAAAATGTTTCTGGTTAGAATGTATTGCATTAAGCAAATGGAAGCAGGAAGGAAAAAGTAATTGGAACATGCTTGGTATGTTTTAATAATTAACCACATTAATTTATTAATAATGAGAGTATGGTGACAGGATTTATGGTAACAAATATGTAGGTTATTTACCAGGCAGTATTACGGAACATGGCGACCTATGTAGGTTGTAGCAGAAAGGTGATACATTTGCAAAAACAAACAGAATTTAAAAGTATTTTAAATTAAATTGCAGTTCATACGATTTGTCTGTGCTTTACCTCTGATTAGTATTGAGATTTCAAGTACAACTAAAATCACATGTGGTGATTACTGAAAAACGAATTTTTTGTTTTCCTGAGATGTATCTTAAGAACAGGGGCAGACTTACCAATCATAAACTTCAGAAAAATAATAAATCAGAATAATGCTATCTTTTTTGCTTAATTGTCATTCTGGAAATATGTACGAGTACTTACAGATATGGGCACAGGTGGACTGCTATAAAGTCTCAGAACTCCAAAAAAATAGGTGGTCATTTTAGATATAACCTTAATCATCCAAATTTGAAAACATTGGCATAATTCATACTTCAGTGAAGATAACATTACACAGCTTTGTTAATGTCCCTAGTAAAGTTAATGTCATGCTTTAAAAAATGTCTGCTGTACTGTGGGCTTTATGGTGCCATATGTTCTGCAGAATTAGGAAATAATAACTTTGATTAAAACACAAAATCTTCTGTGCACTCTGAATGATACCGAGTGTGTCATGTAGATGTACACCTGCAATGACAACGTACTGAAGGCCACTTCCATAAGAATTACCAAGAAGAAGGATGTCCTTCTGAAGCTGTTTATGTGGTAAAAGGAGGGTTTTAAAGTGACAGAAGTGCCTTGCCACATTACTCTCCCACTTCAGCAGCAAGCCAGAAACGCAGAAGGAGCAGGAATGAGTAAAGGCTGTTGTGAACAGTGGCTGTTGCTGCTGTCCAAAGGAACTGCTGCCTCTAGCAGAAACAGGCCAGTAGAGATCATTCCAGCAGAGAAAAGATGCGTGACTGAGGATGCGTTGCCGTGACTCTCAGTTACAGAATTTGTCACTGAACAAACTCTTCATCAGTGAGTTTTGAATAAAGGTAGTACGGGAAGCAACCAGCAGTGAGGCTGGGTAGACAGCGAGTCGTAAAGGGAGAGGTCTGAGGCGTGGTAATCTGTCAGCAGTAGCTCCAGATAGCACCTGTCTGGGTTCAAACAAAGGTGCAGTCTCACAGATCCGTGTTACCAAACACACTAGGACTGGTTTACCAAAGTCCCTTCCTAAACAATACTCATATGTCTTCCATATGATAAGGAAATAGTAACGATTCATAATAAGCAAGACAAGCAGCGGAACACATACTCTAAACAATAATCAAGTTATAGTAACCTGAGTAATCTCCAAGAGTTGTTCATTACAACTGAAGGACAAGCAGGGAACAAATTAACTTTATCTAGAAAAATTTCATCTAGAACGACCCATGACACATACCATGTGGCTATCACATAAACCAGGAATGTGTAAATCTCTAAAGTGAAGAGGAATAGCACCCTTCCAGGTGCAGTACAGAACAAACAGCAGTACCATAGCCATGACTGGTCAGCAAAATTAGCACAAGATGTGAAACACAAGGCACAGGTACGTTTGACTGAGCTGAAGATCCTAACTTTACACTACAACTGTTTGGAATGTCCTGGGTTAAATTCAAATGATGAGGGATAACACATGAACTTGGATCAACTATTTTCAATAGATAGGCTGGAGTGTATAAGATACTCCCAATCCTTAGTTCTGCGGAAGACCTAAGTAACGGTGTAGTCTACACAGGAATCTTAATTTGAGTTCTTCAGATGAGGGAGAATTGTCAAGAGTTTCAAATAGATGATATAAGAAGATGAAAAGAAAAATAATAGAAATCTAACATGAGCAGGAAAATTTGTATGCAGCCTGGAACTTCTTATTACAGAAAGGAGGGAATATGGCTGCAGTGAAATCAAGTATACAGTAATACTTTACATCCTTGTTAAAATCACACATCAGTCTAAGTTGTCAACTGTTATGAATAATTTCTAGGGCTCACTAATGGGATGGTAGGCCATATATGGCTAGTGAAGAACAACAGAGTTAGGTTTATATCAAATACCAGATGACTGGTCCATAATACCATTGCTTTGAAGCTACCGTGGTGGTTGCAAGTTATTTCTGTTTCTTGCTATTTACCTAGAGTAGAGGGTTTTGTGAAAATTAAGAGAAAAGCTCAGAGAAACATCTGCTGTTTGAGTCGTGACATTTTGGTAGTGAAATTGAAAATGTTTGCCGTTGTGGGGAAGAAACTTTTATCTAATGAATTAATGTGTTTTAAGGTCACATCGCTGTTATTTTTGAGAACTGTTTTCAAGGTCACACTCTTTAAATTGCTGTCTTATAACTGTGTTAAAACTGTACCAGATATAAAGCACCATTTCTGTGTGTCTTTGTATGTTAGGGAGCTATTTATGTACTTGCTAAATATTTCTCATATTTGATTAAAATTTTGAAAGAGGTCAGTTGATTATCTCTTTGCCTCACCTCTATGGAATCCATTACCACAGCATTAAGTATTTCCAGGGAAAAAACCCAGCACAACTAGATGCCTAATTGGTTTCATCAACATTTTTCTGCCTCCATTTTACTTGATTAGAGACCTCATTCAATACGTCTGAGAAAGAAATATCCCATACCTGGTAGGAAGGCTTTACTCAGGAGAAGAATGCTTTGCAGGGGTTTAAAGGGCCTCCGTTGTTGAAAAACCCAATTTTTATCTGATGTTCTCTCTTCTTTGCCTTGTCTTCTCCAATAGTTTGTAGCAAAGGTTTTCACGTTTCTGTGCTGGACCTGGCTTGTATCTGACACAGGGGAGACACCCCTTTCTGTCTGGATCTGTCTATGGAGATGTATCACAGCAGGAGCCTGACTATAAAAACTGACCTCTGGTCCTCAGTGTAAGCAGAGTTTTCTATGAAAGGTGCAGTGTTTCTCTGCAGTGCTTCTTGTAGTACGGTTAGTTCTTCCGATTAGTTCCTGGATGGATTACTTCGTGTAGCTTCCAGTGAAGTGTGGTTAGAGGTTGTTCAGTTTGACATAGCTTTTTCTTAAAAGTTTTACACAAAGTTTCTTCTGCCTGGGTGGTAACATGTTGTTTATTTTGTATTAAATACTTTATTTTCACTTTGTTCTATGAACATATATCCATGCAAGTCACTTTGCCTTTGTATTTGTAATAGGTATTTTATGTTATTTCTTGCATTCAGCTCATTTTTCTTTTGATATATTAAGTATTTTTGAAGGGAGCTTGAGTTATATATGTGTATGGATCAGCATAAATAATGATCGATTGACTTATGTGTGAATGTCTATGCATAAATAAATGCATATTTTAACAAAGAAGTAATCAAGAAAATAGTAAAGCTATCCAGAATACTAAAAAGATGATTTTGTAGAAACTTGATGGCTATTTTTGTCAAAATTTGATGCTATTAAGAAAACATAGCATTATCAAATGGTAGGACTGAAGATCAGCTTTTACTATGCTTTAATGTAATTTAGGTCATCATTGTGTAGAACTACCTGTTATCCTGTATACGCAAAGAAAATTTGTTGACTGTAGCTGAATTGTGGATTCTGGATGCTCTCATCTATTTTTAGAAAATATTCTAAGTATTAGAAAATAAGAAATTGCCCTCTTGTTCCAAAAAATGGAACAGATTACTCGCCGATGATAGGACTTAAAAGCTGAAGCTTTTACAAAAATAATGGGGGGGAAAAAATCTAGTGAAAAAGGACCTCGCCTTATGTTAAAACTACCCCAAAACAAGCATACAGACAGAAACCCAGAAACAAAATGAGCAAAATCTGCTGTAATTGCTATTAATAAATGTTCAGTTCAAGAACTCCCTATCCCTCTGCTTTGTGATCAGTCACCTTTATCCTGGTTGTCTTGTTGGGAGGTTCATTTTTGCCTCCCCTATTGCCCCACAAAAATGCAAATATCTATCAGACTGTTGGATTGCTGTATTAACATGACATTTCCTTAGTATTGCTGCTTTTTCAAAATTTTAGCGTTTTTCTGTGGCTTTCAAATACTGTTTTAGATAATAAAAATACTGCAGCAGGAATGTTCTTTGATTTTATATTATTTGCCAAGTACCCAGATAAGCACTAGAGTAATTTTAGTAAATGAGAAATTAGCAGGACTATGCTAGACACATACCTTGCTCAACAGATGCTTTAACAACTATCAGTTGCTGAAAGCTTCATTTACTATTTGCTCTATCAAGGTTCAAAGTACAACTACTATAAAAGCTGGTAACTTATATTTCTGTAAAATATTTGCCATGTGTTTCCTTTTTGCATAATTAATGCTTTGGGTACTTGGCACCCCCTCCTGGCAAAAACACTTCCATTTGCAAATGAAGAAGGAAAGATCTCTCAGGGTTCATGAGCCAAGTAGAAGCTTAATTAATGCTAATGAAGTAAGTCCTAAATAAATATATTTAATCTGCTGGTTTGATTTTCAAAGTCTTTTGCTCTTTTGAATTGCTGTATTTTCATATGAGTAACTTAAAATCACATATGAAAATGTCAAGGCTTTATTTCATCTTTCCTTTTAATTGTGATGGTAATGAGGCAAATGGCAGTAACACTGAGAGGAAAGTGTCTGCTTGAATTTATTCTGAAAACCAGAAATAAACAAGAACATTTTAATGTGACATTGACCTCGGGTATGATTTCTTGTTTAAAATATATGAGGGGCTCCTTACAGAACTTCTGTATTTCACAGCATATTTGGAGATCCTTTGTCTTGCTGAGAATGTTTCTATGAGGAAAGGGAACCTGTATGGCTGAGCATTGTCCACCTAGTTGAGTCTTTAAGGGATATGACCATAATTCTAGCAAATGCTGAAGTCATGTCTTCCAGAAGGCAATGAGGAATTAAGGAGGCTACTGAAGCTTTTTTATTTTATCTTCCAAATATTTTTATTACATTTCTAGATTCCAGCTGGGAAACTAACTGCATCAGAGGCTGAGGATTTGAATTCAAAAGTGAAAATATTTACAGAAAAAGGCATACAAAAAAGCTCTTTTAATAGCAACTTTTGACCAGCAACTAAAGTTAGATTGTGTATGATTTTGCAAGACTGTGCATTCCGGTATTTTTTTCATGTTAGATGAAATGTACTAAATTATTAGATCCTGTTATGAAGTGATATGAAAGCCACTTACTGGCATACTTGCAAAAGCTTTCTGCTGCTTTATTTTTGATACAAGAACTGCTTTTTGTCGGAGTCATGGTGAACATGACCAATGTAATATTTTTCTTCACATAAGAATTAGTTACCTAAAAGTCTTAGATAAAACTGTATTCCTCCTAAGCTTTTGCTACCCATTGGATTTCCTTTTGGATTTCTCCAGCTAGCATTGTAAAATGTATATGTTTTTTGCCTTTCCATCTAAATAATTCAATTAAAACTGTTCTTCAAAGAAAAAATTAAGTTATTAGTTTCTCTGAAGGTATTCTGCTGAACTAATTTCCATTTTCAATTATTAATTTCTAGGTGCCCACACCACTTAAATATAGATGAAGTTGGAGGAGAAGATAAGCATTAAATGTATGTTCTCTAGTTTCAAAAGCAATTCTCAATACGAAAGCAGTTTTCTCCATCTCAGAAAAGGGGAATGGAGAATGCGGCCAGAAAAAAAAAGGCAGTTTTGGAGAACAGGGAAAAATAAATTTCTACATATCAAGGTTGGATATATCCAATGAAAGTTTTGTGAGCTCTAGAAAGCAGAAATGTTTATAAATAGAAGCAAGGCTAGGTTGAGCATAGAAGTGCTTCATCATTTTGCTTAGTGAAATGCAATGAACGTGTCCCAGTATCAAAGTTAACTTAAAAATATTAACTATTAGGGATTAGATATTGCTAGCCCTTTGTGAGCATAGCTACTTGGCTGTATCAAAAAGTGTGAAGAAATAATGAGAAAATCATGTTTTACAGGAGCATTATTCCTCTACTACTACTTTTCATGTGGAACAGTAAAAGGCCCAGCAGCTTTAAAGTGAATAAATTGAGAGGGGAGATAAAAGATGTTTCTTTTTCCCTTTCCCTGATTCTTATTCTCTTATCACTGCTCTAGCATGCAGCTAATATTTGAACCAGTATGTAAGCCATGCACACAGGTAGTGCACTTTTCTCTCCAGTCTCATATCAATAACCCTTTTGTAAGCAAATATACAGGAAATTTGACATATCATTGTGCTAGAGAGCAAATTATTTTTTCACATAGATATATATTTATGTGTGTGTGTATTAATATATAATAAACACAGTCCCACAAAGACACATGCAAACAAGCATAAACACCCATGTTTGATAAGAGCAATCATCATGACTTTTCTGTGCAGCAGCCTGCAGGGAGCAATCAAAATAGCAATACGCGCCTCTCATCTAGACTATCATGTTGTTCAACATGTGTATGTGTAACAAAGCATATCTGAATATTCACACTTCTGTCTGTTAGCTAGTATTAACTGAAAGTCCCATGGCTCATAATATAGGACTGCTGTGCTTCTTGTGTGAAAATTGTGTAGCTTTAGGTAATGCAGAAACAAGAAAATTATACTTCAGAAGTCCAAAATTCTTTAGAAATAGCCACCCATACAAACTAAATACACAGTAAATGAAAGGTCAAAATCTGATTGAACCTTTTGCTAAATCAGAGTTGGGAAAGTTTAGGTAAGTTTTATTATGGACTGTGTTTTCGTATAACTCCAAAATCCTGCCCAAAAACATTGCAGGCTTACCTGTGTCCATGGATCATGTAATCACTTAGTCATTTAATATTTTATATATATATATATATATATAAAAAAAGATGTGATATACCACAGGATGAGGTGGAAAATTTGTCTATATTCATCTTTTGGTAAAGCAATGTAATGTAAATGTCTAGTTATCTTATCTGTGAGATAAGAAAAACAGATATATTCTATTCTCTATTCCCTCCTTACCACCCAGGGAAAAGGAAGGAGAAAATCTACTACGGTAAGGCACCAAAATGTCAAAACAGAATAGTTTGAAGAATTGACATTTCTAACGCCTTTGTAGTTCAGGTTCTAAGCCAGAGGTTGTTTTAGCTAGTGGTAAACACAAATTTTATTTACCTTTTGTAAAATTTTTGCAGACTTGCAAAAGACTTCTGAGTCTCTGTGGTGGTACCAGTGTCTACAGAGTTCAGCTATGAACAAGCTAAAGGGATAAAACCAACTTGGCAGCAAAACCCCCTGAACTCTTGCTGTGTGACAATGTTCCTCTGGCTTTTCTGTTCGTAGGTTCTGTTTGCCCTATGTTAACGTTTGTTTTCTCTATGGCACATAGTGTCCATCAATAATATAGACAGGTTTCTGTCTAGTGAAGTGACAGTGACTCCCCTCTTCAGCAGGGTTGAACCTCCTTTTCCCCTTATGATATTTGTCCTCAAAAGTTAGTTCCGTTGTTCCAGTGATCAAGGTAGGACATCCTGGCTCAGTTTAGATCAATGGGCTCTGTACATCTGTCAACCAGGATTTTACTCATTGGATATGGGTAAAGATGGAGTAGATGGTCCTTGTTATTATTTAAAAAAGAAAAAAGAAGCTGTATATACTTCATGGATGATGATGTTATGACTCCCTGTTGAATCTCTATGAGCAAGACAGCTGTGATGAGGAGAAAAAAATCTGAACAGAATATGACCACACAGCTTTGAACATGTTCAACACGCTTGTAGGCTCTTTCTATTTCAGCCCAGTCCTTCTTGAAAAAGAGAAATTAAATTACATCATCACCAAGCTGTAAATGTCCTTGCATGGTTTTATTTTTCCTACGGTGGGGTTATGACTTCCCCGCTGTATTTGCACTGAAGGATGAGGACAGATTAAACTCCCACCACACTGGTAAAGTGACTTAGGCTTTCACTTTGACTCAGCCTGAGCCAGAGCGTGAAATGCAGAGGACTGCTTGCAGGTGTGTGATTGTGGGGAGTATATATTCACTGACAGCTTCAAGGCCAGGACAACCCTGGAGAATAAGGCTTAAAAAGTCAGGTACACTTGATTTGTAAGAGAAAACAAAGCATTGATTGGCAGGGAGGAAAGAAGGCTGAAAGACCTAGCAATTGGCCAACACTTAAAACTCTTACCTTTGTGGAAACAAACTGGTATTAGAAAGGTCTGTTTTCAGCTGGTGGAAACAGCATTAATGAGGAAAACAGAAACCTGTGCCGATCAAAGTATTTATCACTTCAGTTAGGTGCTAGGGTATGCTGAAGAAATAATACACTTACTGTATTCATATGCTCATATAAATGTGTTACATACGTGAGCAGGGCTTGATCAGTAGTGACTAATAGGTATTGGTCGTATAGATAGTATTGCAGAACACTGCACATTTTTACTTCACTGTTTATGGCAGGTGCCAGTGCATTTACAGAAACAGAAGAGAGAAATTTTGTGTGGAAAGAAAGCGAACAGTTATTTTCAAGTGTTGCCTCACAGACTGAACTGTCCCAAACAAATGCTGTCATAACAGTTAGTCAGAAATTTTTCATTCCTATTTTTCTCATTCCTAATGAGATATTTTAAGACAAATTTGCTTTCTTGTTTTGAATGCCATGTCTGTATGAAGTGGTAAATGGCAGTGGAATCTATACAGGTAGATGTCATCCACTAAAATGTGGATCATTTTGTCATAAAGACATCTGGCAATTTGAACACTGTGCACAGTGGGGAGATGAAGGCACACGTACCAGATGACAAGGTAGGCAGGGTCAGCAACAGCAGCTGAAAGGACAAAGCTTTGTGTTAAACCCTGCTTCGGTTTCTCATGTAGAAGATGCTGAGAAGCATCCTGGATTTGAATAATGTACAAAGTTCTCAGGGATTGTCTACTACTGTAAGAACAGTAGAAAATATAAATACAACTTTATAGCACAGCATTTTCAATTCAGTCTTGGTTTTACTTTGGTCCTTGCTGTTAGGATGCTACTTTATTATGTTTTGTCAAAGAAAGGAGAGAAAATTCTTCCTCCAGCACCCAGTCCAGAGAGTTATCTTAGATATTTTCCCTGTCTCCCAACATTGACTTTTTTCTTCTGGAGTAACAAGGTTGCAAATGTTTCATTTTAGCTTCTGTTACAGATTGATCCGTCTGGGCATAATTGAATGCTTGATATCTCTGTGAGATGAGCCTTCGAAATACCAGAGATCATTTTAAAAGATTTTATGGTAAAGGCAGATTATGATTTTATTATAAGTCTGTAGGACCAACCGAGGCATGTAAGAGTGACATTTCTGTCCACAGTCTTCCATGCTGGTTCATTAGTCAGAAGCTCTCAGTAAACGCAAGGAACAAGGAGTGTGAGTTCCTGAGCATACACTGTTTATAAATAAGTCTGTTACATACATCACTTACACGGATGAAGACCAAAGGGCTGAGCAGTCCAATCCCTCAAAGACATTTTGCACAGTGCTGCAGACAGCATAGTTCTGCAAGCAGCTCCATGGGGAGAAAACAGTAGATCCAGACTATCAGCTTGGAGGCGAGGGAGTCTTACTGTAATCTTCTGTGCAAAAGCAAAGATTTATAAAGTAGCTTTTTGCATAGGTCATAGTTCAGATACTGTATGTGATTTTGTTTATATAACATATAGCACTATGTTTACACTCATGAGTAAGTTATCATGGGATTAGGCAGGGTGTGAATTTAGTGAATGTCATGATCCAGTATCATTGGACAGGCAGCATAATTAGTGTGTGTCTAAACAAAAGAGGGCAATGCTTCCTCACTTTTATTGGAAATCAAGGACATAAACATGAGAGTTATCATGGAGTAGCTGATACTCTGTGAGTTCATGACCTGGTTTATTTCTTGACATTAATAACTAATCTTATAGCTGCATTATGAATGGATCCTTGCGATTGTTTA
This sequence comes from Ibycter americanus, assembly GCA_035590275.1. Classification (NCBI taxonomy): domain Eukaryota; kingdom Metazoa; phylum Chordata; class Aves; order Falconiformes; family Falconidae; genus Ibycter; species Ibycter americanus. Next base: position 34,332,347 of record JAVJGI010000064.1, on the reverse strand, counting down.
CAGTATATTTATAAACTATCTAAACAGCAATTAAATATAATAGCCTTGTAGATTGTTTGCGGTTGTGCAGAAACGGTTGTGCTAACACATTACTGTGATGCAGTGGCATTAATCTAGACAGCAGAAAAGTGGTACTTCAGTGTTCTGTTGTTCATGCTATGTCTGGCAGCTTGATGACTGCAAAAGTAAAATTAACATATTGTAACTGACAAAAAAAAAGGCGGTATATGACATCGTGATGTATGTGTTTTCAGGTCTCCATGTTTCATACGGATCAGCAGTTACTTGCTCTCTGCCTTAATTACAACATAATCAAAAGGTTTGAAACCTTCCTCTGAGAAAATTCCTGTCTAGGTCAATCACAATCTTTAGAAAATTGGTACCTTTAAGGGTGAATATAGTTATTATTGCTTACAATTATAATAATGTTGGTTTTATCTATTATTTGTTTTCTGCCTCATTTGCAATGTGTCTGTTGATTTTGAAACATAGATCATGTCAGGGTAGATTTCTGTCTACTGCCATGCTTTGCTTGGGTAGCTGATGGTGCCTGCTGTGCCTAGCATCTGCATAATTCAGTAGTCTGTGGTGCACATGGAACTATGGGGTAAGAGCTGGAGAAAGTCAGAGCTGACCATCTCTGAAAATTTGATACTAATGTAGATTGACCTACAAAATAAAAAAATCTGCAGAGAGGAGATCAGAGCCATTCTGCACTACTGGAGGCTTGCAGAGCAGCTGTATCACAAACTGCATGAGACATTTTAGCCTGCAATCCCTGTCCGTGGGAGCTCACAATCCAAATAGACTACAGATACAATGTAGGGGAAAGGGATATAACATAAAGCTGCTTTGCAATGAAAATCCATAAAACCTTCCTTGAAATTGGCATCCTGTAATGTATGTGATCTAGATAGAATATTTGTAAGATGTGAAAAAAAGTTTTTTGGAAAAAGTCTGTGTAATTGTAACTGATAAAATCACTAATGAATACTCTAACCATCCAAAATTCACACTTATAAAAGCTTTATAAGCCACTGTCCTGTGGTTTATATTATTCAAAATATAGTCTTTCTCTTTCGTTCTGGACATTGCTGCAGGACGTGTAAGAAAGACATCAGCAGAATAATCAGTCACACCAGTGAAATGCATTATAGCTGTTTTGAGTGACAATTTGCTACCTTGCATTTTATTTGTCTCTCAATGTGTGAGTGTCCCAGCTCATTACCATGGAGCTTCTTCCACAGCTTATTACTGTGGGCAAGAATGGCAGTGACTGACCCTTTATCTTGCTATTTTTCCAACATGTATGAAGTACGGCCTAGCAATCTGGTTTGTCCAGGTGCTTTTGTATACAACAGGTCTCACTTTCACGTGTATGGAACAATAAATCAACACCTAGCTTGGAAACACCCATGGACAGAGCATTGTCAAAGGAAGATTGGTGGTGTACCCACCATCCTTACTATGCGTGGAGCCCATGAGCAGTTTGAGTGACCCCTGTGCCAGCACTTTACTCAGTAATGTTGAATATGGCTGTTGAATCTCAAGCTGTAGGTAGAAACAAACCAAATGGCATCACAACACCAGTTCATCACAGAACACAGGAAAACCACGTCCTTCCTGCAACCAAATAGAGACCTGAAGGATTTCTGTGGCTCTTGGCCAAAGAGGGGCTTTGATATGGACCAGGAGGTTTGGATTGCCATCATGGAACTTCTAACTGGGTATAAAAAACAACTGTTCCTATATAACACTGTATGTCCAGTTCTTCTGGACGATGTTAGAGGTGTTTTCTTCCCAAAATAAGCATATTTTTTTTCTATGAGAGGGAAAAAGAAAATAGCAGTTATGCTGTTGTCACTTTGACACACAAAACACGTAATCCTAAGTACACCTTGTTCTTCAGTGGGAAGCTGCTTCAACTAAATGAGATTTTGGCAAGGGAAAAGGGCAGAAAGGGGTACGCGTCTTCTATAGCAGTGGGTATAATAATGGTCTGGCAATTTCAATTTAAGTCTGTAAGTCCCAGGGGTACAGTAAGTGAAATCATAGATGACAAAAAAATGTTTGTTTCGTTTGGACTTGAAGAAGAGGACAGACATTGCTCTGTGACTACGAATAATGTAATCAGTGGCTCTGATAGAAAAAATGTATCTCTCAGAGCTTTGGAAGATGCTGAACAGTGGTAGAGAAGATGCCAAGCCAAGTATTTATTTGTAATGGTAATGCATTGACAAATACAGTGGCTGATTTGCAATATTTTTTAAATTGGTGAAAACTAATTGTAAGTTTCTGAAGTGGAGCTACCTGTATAATTTTTCAGATCTGTGAACCAGAAAGTTGTACCAAATATGTTAAGTACTTAAATGAAAATTAAGCTTGTTATCTTGACAGCAAGTTGAAAAACTGCAACCAAATGGTTTCCATGTGGATGCAAAGGTTTGATTTTAATTTCTTACTGTAATACAAAGTTAATTCCAATATTACTTATAAATCGAAGGAAGTGCATAGATATCTGCATTTTCCATAACTGTGGCAAAAACAGCAGTAGGAATTGAAACCACTTCTTTTTTTCCTAAAAATCATTCTAAAACAATTTAAAAATTATTTCATTTAAGATACCACTTATTTATTTAAGATCACTTGTTTGTGCTGAACTTTGCATAGGGAGCAGCATGTTCAAGAAACAAACATTGACTCTTTGTATATATATAATATGTACGTATGCATATGTAATATGCAGTGTAAACACTGCCAAGCAAGTTTTGATCAATCTATTTACCTTCAGGCTAATTTTTCCTCATAAGATCTATGTGGGAGGGCTCTGTGCTAGTATCTTTACCTCTGGGTTTTAACTGCTAGTTAACTGCTATTTAAACTGGCTATAAGAAAGCTATTTAAACTGTGCTTACATATTGCAGTCCTTTAGCTGTGGTCTAGGTAGCATAACAAGTGACTCTCATTTTTAAGGGCATGGTTTAGTGGTGGACTTTGCAATGTTAGGTTAATGGTTGGACTCAATGATCTTAAGGGTCTTTTCCAGCCTAAGTGATTCTATGATTCTGTTCTATGATTCCCCCATTGCTGTGTATGTTACTCCACTGCATGCTCCAACATGAACTCAGGACTGCAAGAAGTTCAGCTGCTGTGTGTGTCATGGGATCTTCTTTCTCTTCCCGGTTTGAGGTTAAACGGCAAAATACTGCTGTACCAACTTAGTATTGTACCTGAAACTGGAGAAGTCACGGTCTGATCTCTGAAGAGCAAAGTATAAAATTTTCGGAGCAACTAAGAAAGTATTCTTTATTTGACTTTCTTTTGTCTAATGGATAGCCAATATTGTTTGTAATAACAGTTGTTAGCAAGAAAACATCCTCATCTGGAAATCTTAGTGACCGATCTAACTAAGGGAAGTTGGATTTGGCCCTTGTTAATGTATGGTAAGACAGGAGACAGAACAAGTGGTAAGAGGCAAGCCCAGATGGAAAAACATCTTGAAGCTTTTGAGGAATTAATTATCCAACTAATTAGCTGGCAGTCTCACAAGAAGAAGGGATGGAATTTTGCCGTATGCTTAGGAGATTAAGTCTGATAGATCCTACGCTGAGATGTAGCTATCACCCGTGATGGTGGTGGAGTCAGCTGGTTAGCCAGACTGTCTGTGTGGGTGCACAGAATGACACTCGCTTCTGTATCAGTAAAAATACTTACCCCTCTGCATAGAGCTTGTGAGTGGTCTGTTACGTAGAATGTTGCACTCTGAAGATACCTGTGCTGGTCCAACGAGTGGTGAACTGTGGGTCCTTGCCAAGGTCACACAGGAATACAGCCAGAGATGGGCTGCCTGAGGGTGGTTTAGGTCCATGTCTTAACAGTCATTAGCAGCTGACAGAGTTCTGCAGCAGAAGCTTTTCCTGAGTGCCTCCTTCTGGGCATAATCAGAAATACCTTAGTCTTGTTGTAGCTGTGAAAGGTAAGGAAGACTGTCATGTTCTCTGGGGTATTAAGTGAGAGCACTGAAGTTGTTCCAAGTTGGAATAGTTATTTATATATTTGTTGGTCAGAGCGTCTGTGAAAGAATCTGATAATTTCCTCAGTTCACAGGTAGATCACTCACCGTTGCAGGAAGATACCAGTGCTTGTTGTACAGATGTGGGGGTTTTTAACCAAAGGTGTATTGATACAGATGCCTGCCTTGTTTCCTTCCCAGCCATATCTGCTCAGCAGCTTTAGGGTTTGGTTGGCACCTTCCTAGAATTAGGTATTTGTCCTGATGAATCCATGTAATGACAAACCATGCCATTAGTCACACTCCACCATTTCTTTCCTTCAAGACAAGATGCTGGATACTGAGTATTATCTTTTTATCTTGAAAAGTTAATTTCAGGAGCTGTTGAAACTTATGTAAGGGTAATTTATGGCTGCAAAAGCCCACTGACACTTGCAGTTTGCATTACACATTTCTATTATTATTGATGGGAAAATGTATTTGTGCTGATGGTATCAATCAGAATGTCAAACAAATCTGCTATGCTCAAACTCTGAAGGATTAATTAGAAAGATTCACTCATTAAGTTAGGAAAATAAGTCTGGGATATGTTAACCATTACAAGATAGGTGTCCAAGTTCTCTCTATGAGGAATATCAAGACAATTTTAAAGGCCGTGCTAACTAATTTTCTTCTGTTTTGTTTGTTAGTTGTTAGTGACTTCTGCTGTCATTTCACATCAGGTAATGTGGAAATATTAGACTGCTGATCTGCAAACTCATGCTTTATAGGACAGCTGCACCTTCTCAGGGCTTTTAAACTGTGGCCACACTACACTAAGTGTGACAGAGGCCACCAGGTCCCCTTTTGTGGTACAGAGTGGGGAGATACACCTTCAGCTTGGACGAAGCACGACATGAGTGAATAATGTTGGTTCTAGACCCAAGATGGTTCCCTCTCATTGTTGGGAACAGCAGTGGCCATACATTATACCTATATGGTTAGTGTTTGTATAATCTATTTAAAGAACTTGTTACGTGGTAAGCTACCTTACCATATTCGTATACAAATTCGTCAGCTTGGACGAAGCACGACATGAGTGAATAATGTTGGTTCTAGACCCAAGACGGTTCCCTCTCATTGTTGGGAACAGCAGTGGCCATACATTATACCTATATGGTTAGTGTTTGTATAATCTATTTAAAGAACTTGTTACGTGGTAAGCTACCTTACCATATTCGTATACAAATAAGTTTATCCATGCGTAAGTCCATTAGAGAAAGGGCTAATGCTGGATTGTTAAGTCTACCTCCTTAATGTAAAGTCTGGGAGACATGTGCCCCTCTCAGTTTGGTAGCTTTTCTCTGCAAGTGAGAACAATGGCTGGCTCCGGGGAAGGACTTAGGTTTTGTCATCAAGGTTGCAGCTGTTTCTCTTCCACCTGAAGAAAACTGGGCTTTTGGATATAAGTACAAGCCTGAACTTTGGTGTCTGGATGAATTTCTAGGACACGTGCAAACACCTGATAGTGGCTCTGTTTCAACTGCTAGAGCTAACCGGCGGTTGGCAGCCTCTGGTAGAGAAGTTGCCCCTGCTTTGGTGGAGAGCTCAAAGCCCTGCTTTGCACAGAGTTACTGCTTCTGGGCAGGGTAAGCAATCACATGGTGACCTCCACGCAGCTCCAGGCAGTCTGCTGCAGCCACCCAGCTGGCGAGTGAGGAGCTTGTCCTGTTGCCGATACACAACCCTGCAATCAGAAGAGTGATTGAGTGTGGATATGCCCGTGCAGAAGGCTGCAGTGGAGCACCTAAAGGGAAAATGTGGAGTATTTTTTCTGTAATTTAGTGGCTTTTCTCTGCTTGTAGTGTTTGAAATTATTAAAGACACACAGGGGGCCTCTCCAACTATTGGCACTGGGTTTGCCGTTCAGCTGTGGGATTACGTGTCTCTGTGTTTTCACAGCTGTCTGCCATCTGGAACTAACTGCTCGGACTGGGTGCTCTGCTTCAGACCTTAACCTGAAATAAAGTCATGTAATTGTGAAACATGTTGCAGACAATAAATAAGTGTTTTGGAACAAATTCATTTAGAAGAAGGTTTATGAAAAAATACTTTAGAGGCTGACAGATGTGGAAGGAGGAGAAGGATTAGTGCTGTAGGTAGAACATTAGAGCAAGCCGAGCCTCAGATTCTTCACAGTCAGTTGAAATAAATGTGATCATTATCAAGAATTAATCTCTCACTAATCCAAAACATTCTTGCAGATGTTTTTCATTAATTTGAAAATATTTAATAAAATAATTGAAGAAATGGTATGGTTTTTTCTTCATTTGGTTTAAGGCTTGATATGATTAGCTGTGCAAAATCTCAAAGAAAACAAAAAGTCAAAACAATTTTGAAGCCCATAGGTTTTGATATTTATCCCCATTTACAGCATTATTAGCTAAGGGTCTTAGCTAAAAAATAATATTAAATACTTTAAAAATATTTGGAAAATAGGTGGTGAAGCGAAGAGGTTAAGAAAAGCGTTATAAATAATTTTCATATAAGATAGCCTGGTTCCACTTTGTGCCTTTTTCAATTTATTTTCTTATCGTCATGCCTGAAAGCTGTGAAAGCATTTTGGGCACAAAGCCACTGACGTATTCATGAGAATACCTGTCTGATACACAGTTAGCAACCCCTCTTTTAGCAATTTTGGAAGATTCAGTAGTTACAGTCAACATTTTAGGACTTGTGATGTAGTAATTAGACCCAAGTGTATACTAAGAAAAGCCCTTTTACTTTTACTTGCTCTCAAATACCTGAGTGGAGATAGACTAGCAACAGAAATTTTTTTTTATGTGACATTGCCCAAAACCCAATATAAAGAGTGATGAAGTATGTGAAGTCCCCACTCTGCAAATGTTTGGGCGCATATTTACTTACGGGAGTCAGGATTTTAGGGATGTGTATTTGCAAGATTCTGCTCCAAGAATAATTTTTTTTGTTTTGATCAATAATTCTTGCCCCAGTGTCATGATTTGCTATCTGCCTTGCAGTATTTGAGAGTCTAAGTCTCTGTTGTAGGAAAAGTAGTAGTTTGAGTTCTCTTCCAGCCACTTGCTCTTTCTTTCAATCAATTTTAAAGACCAAATTGTGGCTTGTAAATTCAGCTCCTATGTATTGCTGTACTGCAACTAAGAGGCAGCAGCAGCAGCCACCTAAAACATAAAACTTTCCATCTAGTCCTTGTGTTCTTGAAAGAAAGGCTTGGAAATACATTTTAGTGTAGCATAAAGTGGAACCGTATGGAGTTTTCTGCAGATACTGCTTTGACCAGAAAGCATTGGAGGCAATGTTTAAATAGAGAAAGAAAGCTAAAAATGTATGAACCGAAGAAAAGGAACTTTTTGCAGGGAGGGGAGAGTTTGACCATAATATTTAAGGACTTCCTCTGCTTCTGGGGCCTGGGGCAGGATTTTTTGCATGTTTCAGCTGAGGAATAGTTCCATTTCTACTCTTAGTTGGTGGGCTCATGATAATCCACATAAAACTATTCACAATCTTGTGAACAAAATAGATTTCAAGTGGTGCTCTATTAAAATTTCAGTATTTTGAGAGTTATATATGAAATAAATTTGTACCATGTAAGTATTATACCAGGAAGAAGAATTCTCAGTGAGTATGCCTTTTAGAAATGTCTGTCTTGGCTGCATTGCTGTGGGAGTAACGTCAGATGGGAGATTGGTTTTTGTGGCTGCACAAAGTACTTCTGCTTAATTGAATCCATAGTCTGGATTTGCAGAAAACAAAGCAAAGAACCTCTCAGGCCACTACTAGGAGCCTTCACAATAATGTTGTCACTCCTGTGGCTACTCTGCTGCCTGTTTTGCTGCAGAAATCAACCTTTTAACTCCAGAGTTCTTATTTCCAAGAGGTGAATATGATAATTACAGATGAGCACTTTGGCATGTTCAGGAATGGAGGGGAATGTAGTCCTGACTGCGGGGGTTAGGCAGCATCATTGCAAGAAGTGTGCACGAAGCTGTTCCTGTTGGCACAAACAGCAGCTTTTGGGCTTCTTGTGGATAATGGCACCTCCTGAAATATAACAAATATTCAAAATTACAGATGAGATGAAATGACTAACCATAATAGTGAATCTTTCTGAGATGTTTTTACAGGCTCAGGCATGGGGATATTGATCTTTCCAAATGCTGCAGGCAGTGCCGAGCAATAACTTGCCAGTGCGCCAACCCTAAATCGTCGATGTGCATTTACATGCTGTTTAGTTATGTGGAGGAACATGAATGCTTGTATTTCATAAATGTTTTGCAAAGAAACATAAATTCATCATTTTTAATGTTAAATTCAAGTAAGGAATGAGCTTGAGGCTGGCTAGGGAAAGAGCCGCTGGGTGGCTTTGAAGTTTTAGAAGAACTTTAAAATGTTCTGATCCATATGTTCCAGAAAAAAAAATGTTCTTTGGAGTAGCTTTCAAAGTTGAAAGAACGCATGTCACAAGTAATGAGGAGAGAAGGGAAACTTCACATGACAGAGTAGACTAAGAGGATTGTGGGGATGTTTAGAGGGTGGCTGAGAACTGGCTGAGGATGGAGACAAAGCCAGTTTATGAAATCAATGGGGTATAAAGCAGAGGAAGCCAGCAATCAATCAGTGGCACAACAGTCAGTATTCCTTCTGCGATATTTACTTATCTGAAATGTGTCAAATGGAATTAGCAATGCCTGCTAACTAGTAATAACAGGATTAAAGACCTTTTCATGGTTCAGTCATAAAACAAGTAGTTCTTAATCCTGTACTTTGACTGGCGGTGATGGCATTAAATGAAAGTTTTTCATTGCAGAGACTAGACACTACGGGTATCTTCACCATTAAAAATACAAATGGCCTGAAAAGGAGGAGAGAAGCAAAAATGATACTTCTGATCTTCAAAAATGAATTAGATTAAATTAAGCTCATTTAATTAAAGAAGCTTAAATAAAATAGAATCATTTGATCAAGTAGCCTTTTTTAATTTTTTGTAATCTCCTGAAAGCAGTTGTTTATATAAGAAGAGATTGTCAGCTGTAAGAAATTGCTCCTTACTAAGCAATAGTCAATAGAGTGGTTCCCACTACTTACGCTATCTGTAATTTAGTCTGATAGGAATATTTTTAGTTCACTTAAATAGCAAGTACTTGGCTGAATTAATTTGTTTTTCTTGGTTAAGCAATTAACCATGCCTTGTTATTACTTCTATTTGTTTCTTTTACCTTAGAAAAACATGTACATTTTCACTGTTGAAGTATACTTTGACAGGAAGTGTTTGTCTATATTATTTCAAAAGCTTGATATGTCCAGCATTCTCTAATCCTTCAGTTTTGAACTCACTGCCAAGTTTGAATTTCTTACCCTAAAGAACTGGTTCCAAATCACCCTTGATTCCCAGTAATGGTTAAAATCATTGCATTGCTCATGGTATGAAAAAAACTCAGCTTTATTGCTTTTTGCAGCAGAAATCATGAAGTGGCTACTGTTAAAAGTCAGAAATGCCATTAGTTTGGGGACTCATAGGGAAACCTATTTCAGATGGTAATGTAGAAGCAAAGAGAACGGCAGTAACAGTGATAATAACACTTTGCTTTCTCGTTAATATTTTCCAAAAAGTCGTTTATCATAGAAGTATGAGAGAATGATAAATGACTAGGCTTTTAAAATATTCTTCGGTGGAAATATATTTACTTCATGTTAGCAGTCCCTGAGACTCCTTATATCAGTGTACATTGATGAAATCATGTCACAAAAACTTCTACGGTGTGTTGCTTCTCTAGTGCAGTTAGCTGCATTTTCTTGGTGTGAATCAAGATGGTGCATAATCCTGATATTAGTTTGATTCCATTGTTAAGCTATGCAAGCACATACGTTGCCATTGCAATTTAACAAAAAAAGTAAAGAAAAAGGCTACAACTCTGAGACGATGATAGCTGAAAGATAACTCTCGTCACAGGCATTGCCAACTCAGGAGAATGAGGAATGCAGGAGTACGGACAAAAAAGGTTTAAAAGCATTATTACAGGAAATGCTAGTAGCTGTGGTTCTGCTTTTTATACCAGTCTGTAGTTTTTGGCTTGTTAGTATCTTGGATGTTTGTTTCTCGGTAATGTGGAATGGGAAAGATAGGGACAGTGGAGAATTTTGGGACAACAGGTGCCTAAATTGTGTTGCAGTGAAGTGCTCAAAGGTCTCCTGGCTGATAGGAGAAAGGCAGGCGTACAGCCCGTTGAGGCATATGCCCGAGTACGGAAAAATTTCCATGTCATAAACATTCCTGATTATCACTGCGTGTGTGTCCTTCCATTTTTGCCATCATCATACTCCTCCAAAGTCTTATATTATTATTATCATTGGGGTTTGGCCTTTATCTTTCTTTTATTGCACTTTGTCATGGAGTGTGGAGCTCAGTTTCACAAAATGAGTGATCTTGAAATCCTTTGCAACAAAGTGAGTGGGAAAAGGAAAGCAGACAAGGCTGAGAAGTGGCAGAAGAAAGGCCTGTCTCTCTAGTCTGTTACTTGCAGGAAAAAGAGGAGGAGCCTAGACTTGAAAATAAAGGGCAATTATATAGCACGCTTCAGGTAAAATGATTGTGTGTCAGTCAGAAACAGGGTCAGCAAGCTGAAAAAAGTTAATGCCAGTCTGCTATTTATTTTTGCTTTTCAGGTATGTTCTCACACCATGATATAAAGCTGTAACTAACATTTATGATGTGTGTACTGTGCTGTATGTACTTGCAGAAGTGTGTCTAATTTCAGAGCTAGAAAACCAGATGATTTTATTAGATAGAATGGAATTAATGGAAAATTTCTTTATCTGTTCAACTGTTATAAAACTTGTCTCCTGTATGATTCTGAGGAATTGAGTAATACTTCATAAAGTGAACAGAAACATTTCAACTGGGAAGAATTTCAAAGGAAGAATTTGGCTTGGCGTAAGTATTAAAAGTTTGCTTAGTTTGTCCAAATTGATAATAAAAGGAAATATGAAGCCAATGTTGGTGAAAACTCATGCTGAATTATTCTGTAGACTGTTCTGAGCCTGAGGAAATAATGTATTCATTGCTGAACATTCATTTATATCTATCAAAATGTTCTTTTTTTTCTCCCCATCTCTCTTACCTCATCCAGATTTATATTTTTGAAAATAACATCTACTATCAGCCAGATGTAAAGAGTAGCTCATTGCGCCTGACATCTTCAGGAAAAGAAGGAATTATTTTTAATGGAATTGCAGACTGGTTATATGAAGGTAAGCTGGACAAATATATATGTTTATTAAAACAGATGAGAGGTTCTTGTACAAACCCAACAGCACAAATCTATTCATTTCAGGAAATGCCATCTAAGGTTGTTTTTGCTTCTGTGCCTTGTTATTTTCTTGCAGGATTGCCTTTGTAACTATTCATACTTTGTATTGACTGCTCTTTTGCATATAACAATATTTTCTGAGAAAGAGGAATTTATTTTCAAGCAGAATGTATCAAATGTATTGTGAACACTAAGTAGCATGTGAAAAGTGCTATGGTAGTGAAATCTTGATGTGGGATTTTACTACCAACTTCACCGGAGCTGGCATTTCAAACAGAGCTATTCAAATAAAACTAACACCCCTGTATGTTTTGCTTATCTAGAATAACTCCATTCATACCTTTGGAGCTATTCTGGGTTTACAGTGCAAGTGAGGAGGGAGAGGACTCTCTTGCTTCCGTGAACGACAGTGATGATCTATTTACAATTAAAACATGCTAACAGAAGAAGGCACAGAAGAATCATAGCATAGAAGCAGAACTGGCTATGTTTTCTATTTAACTGCTGGATACATCGTGAAAGGTGGTGAAAGACGGTACTGCCTAGTGCCTCACTTGTCCTTTATCAGTATCTCTCCTTCAGCATCAGTGGTGGTTGGTGTGCTGTGTGTTAGCATGACTCACGGGACACTCCAGCTCCTCAACCCAGGCAGTAACATCATGCTTGACTTTAGGAACATGCCTGAATCTGATCTGAGTGTTTTGACAAGATCTTAAAATGTCATATGGTTACCTCAACAGTGGCTGCGAGTTTTGCTTAAATCAGCCTGGCCTAGACTCCTGGAAAGCTTGCTGTTGCAGGCAAGCAGAGCCAAAACGGAGTGGACAGCCCAGTCTGTGATACCTTCTGGCTTCTGAAGCTGTCTTCTGTATAATACCGCAGAACGTTTCTCTCTGCACCCAAAATGCTTTTAACATGATAATAAAGAAAAATAAATGGGAGCAGATTATCCAGCTTGGTACAAGAGCTTAGAATTAATACAGATTTCAGTTATTCTTTCTATGGGGCTCATGAATTTTATAGATAAATAGCTCAGTGTTAAATACTTGGTTACCTGTGGTATATAATTTCTTGTATGTAGAATTTTGCAGGGCAGAGTGTTTTTTAGGGATGGTGTTACACCATACAGCAAGGCACTTCAGTGTGGCCCTTAGAAATGGTCTACCCATACCTCTTGGCATTTCAATAGTTATGAGCAGATAGGTCACATTGGGATTTTTTAAAATTTCTGCCCAAGTAAACTCTGAAATTAGAATGGTGGTTTGCATCCCTTAGCCATATAAATGCCTGTGTCTGATAGTTACCACTTCCAAGGTTTGCATTGAAGTTTTTGAACGTTTTAATGTGGCGGCACATTTCAAAACTTAGAGACAAAGGACATCTTTGGAATGGAATATGGTTTTATATGCACTTCATATTCTTCAAATCTAATGACTGCATGCAAATTGAAGAATTTAAGCATATAGAGCTCATTGAAGTTGACATAATATGTGATGTTTTTGCTAAAACAAAGTGAATTCAGTAAGTCACAGTCATGGATGCAACAAGGCAATTCTGGCTCCAATTTTGCAAGCATTTTGAGGACACCTGTTCAGAGGAGGGCAGCCTCTGTTCCTCTTCTCTTTGGGGTGCAGCTGGGTGCAGCATGGAGCTGCAGTGAACGACATACAATGAAGGATCATTATACAGCTCTACTCCACAGAATGAAATGTAAATGCGATTCTTTAAAAAACATTCCTTCCTAGTCTGCTAAGGATCATAAGGATATCATAGGATAATTCAGGCTGGAAGGGACACGAAACATTACCTAAAACAACTGGTCTGTTCTGGTATTCGCCAGGTGTTTTATTTGAGCTGTCTGGAAGGGATGGAGTAGATCCCATCTAAGAATTATCCAGCTAGAAGTTTAAGACATATTTTAATGGAAGAGATGTGGGGTTTTTTTTATGATTTGGACCTCTGTATTGAAGAGGTCTACATTTAAGAACTAAAGAGAATCAAAACTAATCTCTTTTATTTGAAACATGTCAGTATGCTTTTTTTGGTTTATGGTTCAGTTTACCTATGTATCTCAGAAACATTATCTGAAAGAAGTTGATGTGGATTTTTTGTAACTTAATTTGTTCTAAAGATCAGCAAAGTTGTTGCTAAAACAAATGACTGTTCCTTTAAGCTGCAAATATTTCACGATGAACAGAAAAAGAGAATGGGGCAACTTGGAAAGAACAGGAGCAGCTCACACAATAATGGCAATGATGCTTGTCTGAGGTTGTGGTCCTGCTACTCTATGTGTGCTCATCATTCCTACAGACACATTTTATTAATTAATATTTAAGGACTGAAAGGCTTTAAAGCTTCATGGAATTTCTTTAGCTGACAGCAAAACACAGACCTTTTCATATGTGCTGTGGGTGATTTCTGCCTGTGAACACACAGATACTAAGTCTCATACCTGGCTGATTTTCGAAACAGCCACAAGCCTGCTTCTCATTTTTTTTAAAAGGAAGCCAATTTTTTTTAAAGTCATATTCATCCAAATATCTTATACCTCCACATCAGTTACCACCCCAGTTTGTTGTTCTTGTTCCCTGTCTCTACAGCTATACACATACCTTTGTCATGAGAAGGAAAAGCAAAAGGTGTCTAGTCTGGGACAAGAAAGTTTCTGAAATGCTGTGAGAGGTGATATGCATCCCAAAGCCTTCCTCCTGATACGTGTCCTAAAGCCTTCCTGAAGTGAATTTGCCCATTCTTTTCCAAGTTTTTTAATCCCTGGCCCAAACAGCTGTTGCATTTCCTGGCTTACAGAGAATGCTTTGGGCTCCCAGGGATGCAGGCACACAGCAGGCGCTTCACAATATGCGTAATTAAAGTTGGGTAAAAGGGAATTCTGTCTATACACGCTGGAGGACCACAGTCCATGTGGCATGGATGAATATACTGCTTCTTTCCCATTAACTGTTGTTTAACTTAGAGCAGTCCTCTACTTTCAGTAGAGTTTTTAATAGCATCCGAAGCTGAGCAGGCTGACTATTGTCCAGATGAAGTTAAGAGGTTTTCAGTTGAATTGAGAACTATTCCTCTATTCGACCTCATTTATTTTCTTCTATCATTTACATGAGTTTGTTATTAGCATTTTTTACCTTACAAAGCATTTGGAAATAGCTTTTCTTTGTGTGAATAACCTTGTTTGAATGCAAACTAATATTTTAAACCAGACACAATTGCGATTTTTGCAATCTGATATTCACCATCCATTTTCTCCAGTTCTCCTGTTGTCATGGTTTAACCCTGGCTGGTAATTAAGTACCGCGCAGCCACTGGCTCACTCCCCCCTCACCCCAAGGGATGGGGAGGAGAGTTGGAAAGGAATGTAAAACCCAAGGGTTGAGATAGGAACAATTTAATAATTGAAATAGAAAAAAAATGAAAGAACAATAATAACATTGATGACAATAACAGTTATAATGAAAAGGGGAAGGCAAAGAATAACATCCAGAGGGAAAGGAAGAAGAGAACACGTGGTGCACAATGCAACTGCTCACCGCCCGCCGACAGATACCCAGCCAGTCCCCGAGCAGCGACCTGCCTGCCCCGGCCAATCCACCAGGTGTATATACCAGGCATGGCATCCCATGGTATGGAATACCGGCTAGTTCGGGTCAGCTGCCCTGGCTGTGTCCCCTCCCAATTCCTTCTGCCCCTTCAGCCTTTTTTCTAGCAAGACCTGAGGAACTGAGAAGTCTCACATCAAAGCCAAAACACAGCACCGCACTAGCTCCTAAGAAGATAATTAACTCCATCCCAGCTGAAACCAAGACATCTGTGTGAAAGGTTTTAGTTATCCAGCCAGGGAGAGAAGCATGACCCAGAATATAAGACTTTGAATATAGGTCCCAGCTTCATTGCACCTAACCTTAGATAATTCAACCCATTAAGCTGCTTCATAACTTTCAGAATCAGATTAACATCTTGGAGAGTCTCTGTTGACAATTTCAGTACTTTTGTAGGTGAGCTCTTAAATTAGGTGTGCATTCAGGCCTCTGTTCCTGTTAATATACTGTTCTCAATTAGTGTTTCCAGCCAAATTTAAATACAAAATGCTCACCAAACAAGTCAATATTCCAAATACATAATGAAAAAAATCTAAGTCTTTTTTTTTTTCCCCACAAATGGAAGACAGAAGACCTGTACAGGGTGAATTTGGAATTGGTCAGGAGCTGCTTTACTGGGGTTCCAGGAGTTTGGGTGCTGCTTCTATGGTTGTTTCTGCTTTGTTTCATTTGAATATGAAATACAATGACAGTAAATGTAAGAAAACATTGCATGACATTTTGGAGAATTATTTTCATTTGGAAGTCAAATAAAATTTGAATAAAAATAAAAAAAATTGTTTGGATTTTCAAAGAGTTACATTGCAGAAAAACTGAACTTTTCAAAAATTAAAGCTGACATTAGACTGAGACAAGAAAATCAAAATATTGTGCTCCAGGAATAATTACATAAATATCACTCTATGAGGATCTGCATGTTACCAGGTGTCACAGCTCAGAGAAATCAGGTGTACTAAAGTTTTATGTTAATGGAACAAAGCAAAAAAAGATTGACAATCTGGAAAAAAAAAGTGTCTATTAAAATGGTCCAAATCATTGAAAAATTAATTAAACACATCTAATGGAATGCAATAGAAACTAAACATATGGCAGTTGCAATCATCTTACACATTTAGATGATTTATTGATGTCAATGAAAGTATTCATTTGAGGAAAATGGTGAAGTTTGGTCTTTTGATATGCCTTGTTATCCAAACATTCAACCCAGGATAATGTGAAATTACTGAAATTACAACAGATGCATTTCAAGTAGGCACAGAAAGAAAAAAATCTGTGCCAACTGAATGAGCTGGGAATTATGTCATAGTTATTTTTATGGACCCTAAGGACATCTGATTTTGCAGAGGAACTTCTTCATTCTCATGTTGCCCACTGGTGGTCTCCAGATGGTGAAAGACTGGCGTTCCTGACCATAAATGACTCTCTGGTACCAAACATGGTTATACCCCGGTTTACTGGAGGTCTATATCCAAAA
The DNA here is from genome assembly GCA_035590275.1 of Ibycter americanus. Classification (NCBI taxonomy): domain Eukaryota; kingdom Metazoa; phylum Chordata; class Aves; order Falconiformes; family Falconidae; genus Ibycter; species Ibycter americanus. Next base: position 34,315,919 of record JAVJGI010000064.1, on the reverse strand, counting down.
GGAAAGCAGTATCCATATCCTAAGGTAAGATCAGTGTGAGCACAACCCCCACTTTCTCTTCCTTGTTCAGCAATACTATTCAACCATATGGAAGGAGTGTTTCTAGGCAGTAACAGAGGCTGATTTTGTTCATGTTGCTTTTCAGGAAACGTTAATTACATTTTCTTGTCAGTAGACTGTAACACCTTTTGCTGGAAAGAAACTATCGGGTGAGGGAGCAGCAGACAAACTAATTCATAGTCATTTCATCATTGATACATGGCTTGGTAGAATCAATCCACCACTTCTGAAAGAAGGGTAGTATGTTTGAAGGACTGCATAGGAAAAAAAAGGTACTGTCACAACTGCACTGGAGTCACATGCACTGTGTGCAGAGTGCAGGGCATGTTCCATTGCAGTTATGTAGATCTGAGTAAATTATGCTGTTAATAAATTGACAGACTGGCCTTGAATAAGATAAGCCACAGTAAAATCTTTTCCTGGCCATCAAAATGGGAGAAAAGATATATGTAAAAAATAGAATGATTGCTGAGTTTCAGAAGAGTTAGAGGTTTTTTAGACTTGTCTTGATAAGTGAAAGGACAGCACAGACAAGGATAGTGTCTGAAATCAGTCCTCGTTTTCTGGGAATTTCCTGATGAGGTGCCTCCCCAGCCCATTGTTTTTGTGCTGAGCTCCAGCACTGGTATTACCTTCCACCTTAATCAGTTTATCCATCCCTCGCATGCAGTTTCAAAGTGCCTGAGTTCCTTTCTGACCAGATATGTAGGTCCATGTTTGTGGTACTCTTTGACATTACAAGCGAAGTTCATTGAGGGCTTTAGAAAATACTAGTTACCCTATTTCTGATACCATTTTTTGGCGATGACTCTTTATTCTTGATGAGTGGACAGACTGTACCAGGTACTATGAAACAATAATATACATAATATAAATCTAATGTATTTGTGCTATGAAATAATACTCTAAAATAATGAAGTAACAGTATTTTCAGAGGTAGTTTACATACTTGCATCGGCAAAAGGCCTTGGGTGACAGAGCAAAGAAAATGAATATTTTTAAAAGTCAGCTTTGTAAACAAGAAATGAGTAATTCCATTTCATTAGCAATTCAGCATAAAAGTGATGCACAATACTACTTCAGTAATCTCGTTAATGAAAAAACATTATCTTTATTTAATGTCTTCATTTAATGTCAATTTAGCTACCCGTTAAACACCATTAATTGGTAATGAAGCTTGTGGTATGGCAACAGAGATGAAAAAAAAAAGGTTTGGTCTTTATTATAGGTTCAAACCATTGGAGAAAATTGTGTCTACGATTGAAAAATAAAATTAAGCCCACGTGTCTTTGTGAATACTGGAACACGCGCATCTGTGTACATCATAAGCACAGACTGTATTCTTCAAAAAAAAGATTTAAAAGGAAGTTTAAGTTTTGATAAATAGATTGAGAACAAAGTAGGATTTCAACGTAAAGGGTTCTTGTGCTACTGAACAGATGTTTTGGGTATCATACAAGATTTACACTATTTAAATTGTCGTGAGGAGACCCTGAGTGGTAGAGCAGTTGAGGCTGTTCACTGTCGAGGGAGAGATGTGGACACGAGAATTTTCTGCTCAGATAGAAAACCCAGCTTCGGCCGCCCGTGTCACGGCAGGCTGCGGGAGCGCTGGGTGCTCGCCCCGCTGACCGCAGCATCTCCCCAGCTGGAGGGACAGACCCTGTGTGGAGCTAGCAAGCTAGCAGCCACTGCTGTACGGCTGTAGCTCAGACGTGTCCGTGCAGCAGAGCAGGGCACGCTGTGGGTGTCTGTGGCAGGGACAGGACATCGGGGCAGTACAGCCCCGAGCAGAGGCCAGCTCAGGCTGGCAGCCGCGTTGGGCAGTGCCATGCCACAGACGCCTCTGTCCCATCTGGAGCAGGACTGGTGACGGCAGAGCTGGGGTAGTGCTGTGCTTCGTTTCAGGCGCAGGGGCTAGCACAGATTTAGAGTGTCTCTCTACAACTCGTACTCATGCTGGATAGTAATTACTCATGGCAGCCCTCCCAGTGAGAGTACTTGGATACCACTGTGCAGTCAATGTCAGGTTCAAAGGATGTAAGGAGACTGCAGTTGTGTCCTAAGGACTTGATCTTTCAGTGGTTTTGTTCCACAGTCTTACATTTGTGCAAGCTGTGTTCATGCAAAGGATGCCTTTGAAAGACCACATTTCTATGGAGGCAAATGTAAACGTTTTTATGGGGAAAAAAGCATGAAATTCCAGGAGTCTAATTAAATCCATTTTCAAAACTTTTGGGTTTTAGCACTAGTGAAAATACACAAATGCCACTTTCTTGTCTGCCATACTACTCAGAAATGAGTGGATACAGCGTTCAGACTATATTGGGAGATAAGTCCAGTTTCTAAAGGGAATTTGTGAGTGTATTTCAGCCAAGATATTTTGCATTTCAAAATACCCCTGTGAAGAGCCAGATATACCGCTTTTGTAGAATATTATGATTAAATATGTAGAATCAGTGATTTCACCTTGTCCTTCTAATATTAAACAGGAGTCAGCCCCACTGAGAGAACCACTTTTCATTCCCCATATCCCAAGGATGTTACATAGTGTTGTGTGACTCCTGTGACTTACGTGAAAAAGAAGCTTCAGTGTGATATGGCTAGGACAGGGATGTGGGACCAGTAGCATCTCCTTGCAGCCCTGCAGAGCCTTGATTTCTATTGCCAGTCTTTCTGTTCATCTCAGATTACCATGTTACCACGAGAAGGACGAGTCTCACCTCCCTGTAGATCCTCAGGATTCATCAGATTCTTCCCAGTAGATATATATATATATGTTTCAAACTGCCATTTTATTCCCCTTTAGCAACAAGATGCATTTTGTTTCTCTCAGAGCTGGCCTGCCAAAGCAGCTGGGTCCTGAATAGGGCCAAAAATAGAGATTTCCAACTCAGCAAACCAGGGGAGGAAGACTGGGGGAAAATGGTAAAGAAAGAGAAGGGAGAGGAGGAAGAGGAGGAATACTATCCCAGATATAGGTCGTGCAGCTTTTTGGAAGAAGGAACAATAGTGTCTGGAAGAGACTTTGCTGGAGGCTGCTCTAACTGCTGGTTTAGGAACTGTGTTTTTGCAGCTGACTTTACTGAAATGGGCGAAGCCACTTCTAGCATTGGTCACTTGCTCTGCACAGGAGGGTCTGTGGTCAGTAAAGGGCAGTGAGAGAATTACTGAACTAATGCTTCTTATTTTTGGCTGTGTAATTCATATGGCTGTGAAATTCATGTTTTAACATTTAGGATTTTTAAATTTTAATAACTTCTCATTGTTATAAAGGTACTGAATTATGTCAATGAGTGAGTCTGTCTAGCTGTCAGTGACTCAGTGCCTCTAAAGCTCCTAATTTTATTTTTTTTTTTCAAAGGCAGGTCAAACAAACCCAACAATAAAGCTGTTTGTGGTTAATCTGTATGGACCAGCACATACCTTGGAACTGATGCCACCTGACAGCTTTAAATCAAGGTATGTAATTTCATTGGTTTGAAACTCATATTTGATTTAACCTCACTGTCTCTTAGGCTAATCATTGCCTTTTTACCTGAGCACAACACTTATCTTTGACTGGAATGCACTTGATCTCCATCCCTGTGGCTGAACATAATGATGATAAAATAAAATACAGCTGGACTGGATTGATGCCTCTCTTAGAAATCACAAGGATCCCAGATTTGGTCATGTGTGATGATCCTGGGAAACATCAATGTATTTGAAATATAGGAGGTTAAGAATCCTAAGCTATGGTTAAGGGGGCTGAACGCTGCCCTGCTTCTGAGGTTGTTACTGCATTCTCTCCCAACTTCTTCTTGCTGTGTGCCAACTTGTTGCTTTCAGTTTCTGAAATGAGATTGCAGAATATAGGAGTGTCTTTTAAATGCACAGAACACATCAGCAGGATGTTTCCTCATTTAGAGAGAAGTATTCTGAACTTTTCAAATCTAATAGGTTATGGAAAATTTTGTGTCTCATCACAGCTGACGGATGCAGTGAGGTGACAGGTGGGATGCAATGCCACCAGATCACGGAGACTAAGGGCGGTGCTGTGTTTATCAGGAGAAACTGCTACAAAACCACTGAGCTAATTTAACAAAGTCCCAGTAACTTTGGGACTGAAGTAATGAGGTCTGGCTGCAACTGGTAACTCTCCTGCTAAAGTTACTGTCTTAAGCCGAGCTCCTGATCACCTGTCCTCACCTGAGACGCCTTGAACCTTTTGTTTAACGGCAAGAAAATTTTCATCCCCCTTGCCATATGTGTATTCCAGTTTGTAAAATTGCAGTCATACTGATTAAATTCCTGCTGTGGTTTCAGTGCACATACTAATGATCTTCTAGCCCTAAAATGTTATATAATAGAGGTAATAATAATAATAATAGTAACAACAACAACAACAGTTACTACAGTCCAGATCTGGCTGCAGTCTAAGAGCAAGGCAAGTGCCACTTTCTGTCTTCTCTCAGGGCATTTTCAGGTGGCGAACAGCGTGAAAAGAATTGGCAATCATAAAGCTACCGCTAGCTAAAAAAACCAAACAAACAAACATCTCTGCATATAGTTGTTTTTGCAGTTCCTACAAAACCCAAAAGATTTTATGGTAATTGTTCCCAAAACAATCAGGATGTTAACAGTGGGCACTGATTCACAACCATTGCAACCACTTTTCAGCTGGCATAGCTCTCTTCTACACAAATTGAGGTACCCTAATTTAGTGCAGGAATGATTGAATAGTGAATTATGCCTTGCAATTATTAGTGTCAGCTGATTGTGTTAGTGAAGGAATGATTCTGAGTTGTGCTTTTTGAAGTATTTTCTTTCTGTTGATGGGCCACTACTGAAAAACGTAATAAAATCTCTTGCTGCTTGCTCACCCTTCATTAATTTAAGTAGTGCTGTAAGATCTGAAAGAGATTTCTTGCCGTCAAGATTAGCATCTTCACTCTCTTAAACAGCATTAAAATTGTCCTTTAAATGTCAGAAGGCACGAAGAAGTTAAATGATAAAGCAATATGTAAATCTCCAAGAAAAAAAAATCTTGGAAATGTTCAGATGTTATGGTTTCCCACTAGATGTTTCAGGTTCACTCTTCCTCCCCAGCAGATTGAAAATAAAAGTAGAATCGAATGAATGAATATTGGTATCTTAAAACCTCTTTTGCATCTTGAAGCTGAAGGCTAGGAGTAGCTCAATTTGGAATTTCTTTTGTGAGCCTTAACAGGCATCTTTGCCAGATTTTTGAGTCCTTGATAAAGGTACTGAGATATTGTTGCTGTTTAATTGAAATAATATTCATGTTTAATATTCTGGTTTGTTAGTGTATCAGAAGACCGAGTAAAACTATTTAAAACTGGGGGAAAAGTTAGTTTCATCTCAATTTTAGTTATTAAGGTGTAAAGTCCATGCTGTAAAATTCAGAAAAATTATATAGTTGTGAGCCAAGTATACTGTAAATATTGCGTTCTGACTCTGGATTTGAGTAGCAGTCAGTCATCACACTGGTCATCAATCCATATATACCTATATATCAATGTATATATAGGTATGAAGAATGAGCTTTGAACAGGCCTTTCTAGAGTGTAGATCTTTGGAATTTGTAATGGTTGGGAGGGTTTTATTAAAGTATTAGGTTTTTTACTAAAAGTAGTAGCCACTTTCGGTGGTCTGATTTTTTTCAATACCTTTCTAATCCATTCATTATGGAGTCAGTGGTAAATAGGTCGTGGGAGTCTTTCAGTATTAAATGGAATGGGATGCTATCATATATAGTTTTACGGATCTTTCAGGGCAGAAACATTCTGGACACATGTGTTGTGGAAGTTATAACAAACTGCTATTACAGGAGAGATTCCTACACAGAGAAACCGCACAAATGGATAGGGAAGGAGACTTCTGTTACTTGTAACTGCAAACAGTAACATTCACATTCTCAACTCTCCCCAAGTTGTGTGCAGTGCAGGACCTCTGAATACAGAAAACTGTTTCTCTGATTTTATAGGACATCTGGGAACTTGATGCAAGATTGAGTAAATTCAATGTTCTGCCTTCATTACTTCTTGCATTGATTCTATAAAGGTGCTTGGTAATATTTCCCAACCTTTGTTCAGGCTATTCTGATATAAAGATAGCAATAACATTTTTTAAATTTACTCCTGAAAGTTTTATTCAGTGGAAAAATTTACCATCTACTGTGCACTGTTAATGCCACAAAAAGACTGACAGTCTCCCTTTAAACATGTGCTTGTATTCTGTGCAATTACTGTTTCCCCCTTGGTGTTTCCATTCCATGCGTACAATTACATTATGTTTTCTTCAGTGGCAAACACGATTTTGTACCGCAGGGTTTTTTTCTCATTAGCCCTAGAAAGCCGGTATACATGGAAGATGAAGTATGTGTGCATTCGTACACTGCTAGCTCCTGAAGTTCCAGTTGGAAAGCTAATACCTCCTGCTGCAAATCTTGAAAAAGTGTGTGCAGGTGGTCAGTTCAAACCACTGTACCATAGGACACCTGAAGAATTCTTGTAACTGGTGATATTTAGATGTAAGGTATTAATATGTTATGAAGAAATTATGAAGGCTGATTTTTCAAACTCCATGCTTGAATTTAGACCTGTCAGGCAGAAAAATTTCATTTCTTTTCCAAGGTAAAAATAACTAAGACCGAGAAAACATGAAATAACACATGAAAGAAGTTGCGGTTGAGTTATTGGAGTAGCGCTGTGCTTCCATATATGATGAAAATATTTTTCTGCTAGAACTGTGTGTTGACTCTTGAAAGTCTCAGTGTTGGGGTCACCCACTGTTTGCATGTCCCATTCTCATCCATAGTGAGCAAGCTACAATGGCTCCCCACTATTCCCAGACACTGCTGACCAGATAGTTTTAAAATGCACTATAAGAAATTAAGTCAGACCTTTTTCTTACTTTTTCCAATAGTATTTAAATGCCTGAAAAAAAGCTAGTTATCCGCATTCTCATTTCATATGAGCCTGCTTTTTAAAGAGACTGAAGTATACAGTCAGACCCTTCTGACTTTGTAGAAAAAAAATCATTTTATGGATTTTAATTAATCTTTTGTAATGGAACTGGAAACACTTAAGAAATTGAGTTTGTATTAATACAAATAATGCTCTTACAAGCCTCACCAATGTTTTTGTTATCCACACATATCCAAATCAACAGAATCATTTGGATATTTATGTACTTCTAATTTGAAATCACCTTTTGAATCTAGAAAGCTTGGGTTTATACCTCTGGCAGCCTTGCTTTGGAATGTGAAGCTTAACTTGATTCTAACTGGAAATGGGAAAGGTTGGGAGGGTGGTCCAATTTGGTATTAAGAAAACTGGGGTTTACTTTCAGCTTTTCTTAGATACGCTGTGTCTAGTCACTTCTTTCAAGCATTTGCCCCTCCCCTCTCCTGTAACTTGGCAATAGCAATACCCATCTCACGAGGTTAATGTAAAGGATTAATTTACTCTCATACCTTATAGCAAATGGCTGTAATTGTTCAACCAAAGCCTACAGGATAAAAATATATTCACATAGTTTATTGAAGCCTTCCGGCACAACGCCAGATTATTTATTGATTATACCCTTCCCTGTTCAGTAGGAAGAAATGCAAGTTCTGCACATGGGCCAGGAAAAGCCCTTGGGTCAGCAGGGGCTGGGACCCAGCTGCCTGCCCAGCATTCTGCCGAGGGATTTGTGCTTGGGGCTGAATAGGACACAACAGCATGCGCTTATTGTCACCAAGGCTGGACTGCTCTAGGAGGCGTGTGGCCAGCAGCGTGCTACCAAGATGGTCATGACCAGGGCCCATGGCTGCAAGGAAATGGCGAGCTGAGATTGTTAGTCTGACTAGGATAGCGGCCATCACCGCCCATGGGAAGGGGGCTAGAAAAAGCCCTTCCAACCAAATACTTGTGGCTTAGCCTCAAAAGAAAACTGCAGTATATCCATCAATGTATGCATAGATAAAGTCATGTATAGTATACCAAAATACTAACAAGCTGTAGTTATCGTAGCAACCTTGCAGGTTGTGTCCCGATTTGTGTTGTTTTGCACATGTTTCTGAGAATGACATTTTCTTACAGTATCTGTAAATTCTCATCACTTTTCAATACACAGCAATATAAATAATTTAAGAGTATAGTAAATATTCTAGAGCATTCTGCATGGGGCAAGTTTCTGTTGTTTACCTTCTTAGATAACAACCTGCCAGCAAACCAGTAGAGCATCATAGGTTGGCTTTCTTTAGGTGAACCCTGTTGTATTTATTATCAAAATCCAAATCTATTAAAGCCATCAAAGCAAGGTTTCTTTTTCCATTGCTATAAATATTAAATATCTTCCAGCTATTCTTATGAGCAGATCTTTCATAATCAGCTCATTGGCTTAAAGTTAGAGCAGATTTCTTCATTGTATTGAATGGTATGAAGTTCCAAATTTTGACTCTTTTTCTTCAACAGTGTCTTATTTTTAAGTTTAATGCTGTGAGTTACTTTCCCGTGATGTTTGTCTATTTCAAATCAAAGCATCTAATATTCAAATTTAATTATGATTGTAACTATGCTTCCAGTGTAATGCAGTGCAAATCCCTTCCCTTTGTTCAGCTTATTGTCTCTGTTGACTTTGCTGAGCACTTACAATAACAGCCAGCAAGATACACATATATATCGTTCTAGTCACAAGCATCCCAAAACTTACAAGTGAAGCAAGATGTGCTGGACATTCTTAACTGATGATAGATGTATTAGCAAACTGTTAAACTACCTCCACAGAACTGTGTATTAATTAAGATAATCAAAATAAAGGAAAACATTCTGTAAGAATGAAAGATTTAAAAAAACAGGGTCTTCGAGCTTGGCAGAGGATGATAAACACCTTTGGTATTTAACATTTTTTATCAGCAGTTAAAAATGAATACAGACTTCACCAAGTTACAAGTCTTTGGAAAAAAGTTAATTGCCATATGCTCAGGAAAGACATTTGCTTTCTTAACACCTACAGCTGGAAATTTATTTTTTCACTGAATATCCTCCATCCCCCTCAGGCCCCAAGACCTGACCTTTCTCGGTGTGCAGCACCTCTTTGGCATACATGAGATGTTCCAGCTCCTACTGTTGAGCTGACTGTATATGTGTCATGTTCCTGGTTCACAGGCCTACGGGAATTCTTTATACTGATTAACTTATATAATTGCCTTAGGCCAATTTGAAGTCAAGCAACAGATTTAAATACTGAATTTGGGATCAGAAGTAGTACTCTGTCTGGTCAAGGAGCTTTAAGATCTTGTTTTAATACAACGCCTGGTTCAATCCAGCTTAGAATAAAGTGAGTCATGTACAAGCTCCTTCAGTGTGACTGAACACGGGATGCTGTGGAAGGAGCCTGCCTTTTCTGTTTGCAGTGTTTTCTGTCTGCTTTTACACAGAGTAAAGAGGAAAGCTATGTTTTTGGAATTCAGAAAGGAAAAAATCCTAGGGCAGATGAGAGGGAAGAAACTTTAAAAAGTCTGAGATGAAAACTTGATTAGACCACAAAATGGGGACTGGCTAAAAAACAAAAAGGCAGGTCTATGAGGCAGGGATCGAATGAGGTTTTCTTGACAGTCAGGTTCAGTGGGAGCCATGAGAGCAGGTGAGATGGTGTGGATAGAGATGAGAATCAACAAACAGGTTTTATGGTTCCCATGATCATCTTGTTGTGGCCCTGCTGTGAGAAAAGGGATCAATAAGGAAAACCTGGGGACTGGCTACACAAAGTATAGGAAAATGAACATTAGGAGTGGAGTGAGGAGACACAGCTTGAATAAAACAAACCACAGCAAGAGAGAAAAGTCAGCTCTTATTAGGCCAATTGGATGCTAGAACTGGATTCTGTCTCTGCTGCGCAGCCTCTGTGTGATACAGAGTTTAAGCTAGTGTTGCACAGGTGATTGGTAATTGTGTTTGTTACTCGTTGGACATGCAGTAAATTAATCCACAGTCTGATTTAAGAAATATTCCCAAACCAAGGTGAAAGCTATGCTCTGAACATTCAAACTGGTGTGGAAAACCTAATTAAATGGGTATCAAATTGAGGATCTAAAATGAGTGTACATTTTAATGAAATACCTTGCTTCAGTCTTTTGCCCAGAGAACAGTCATAGTCTTTCCTCTTTAAAGGATGTTGTGAGGAAACTTGAAGTAAGTACAGATGCAGAGGGTCTAGTAATCCCAGGACATTTGTGTATTTGGGTCTGGAGGGAAAGAGAGTGCATTTATTCTCATTACTAGTACAGTAGATTAGTTGAAAAAAAGCCTCCTAAGTTTGGAGACACAAACTGATAGCAGCTTCCTCAGAACTAAAACAGGTTTTGCCCTTCAGGCTTCTCTGTTTTTATTCAACTCTATCAGCCAATCTAATAAAACATAGGACTTCTACAAACTTTGCCTTGGTTTTATCTCTTGACCTGCAACAACACTACTACTCTGTATGCGTGTGTGCACACTGAATGCGTGAAACAATAGATTAACTGCAAAAGTGTGAATTACAAAGGAACATTACCTTGAGACAGTACTTAATTTCAGAAGGGTATGTGTTTCTACATGTATATGTATATATGCACTGTACTACACTCCTGAGAAACAAGTCATAATGTAGTGAAATTTGAACATATTTTTATGCATAGTTGATGGAAGGGGAAAAAATAAATTTTAAAATGATCTTTTGCTTTCACTTCAGTGATCAGGGAGTTTGTCAGTGATGGAAGATGATGTTACAGTTTGAATTGGACTATTAATTACTATATCAGCTGGATTCTGAATGATTAAATCTTCCATTTCCACCCCCCACTGAAGACTTTTTCAAATGGAACAGCTCAGCCTCTGTTTTGTAGAATCTGGTTTGGGGATAATTTGGTCTTATTTTTGTTTGTTTGGCAGTAGGAGTGGAATCTTTTGCAAAAATGTGTGTCTTCTGAAGGTTTTTGGTATAGGAAATACTGGCTTCTGTTGAATGTAGGGTTTGTTTTTAAAGTGGCCAGCAAGTACATCTTTCATGTGTATTTGCAAACATATGTTTCACAAGTATGTGTTTCACAGCTGATAAAATTCAGATATTACAAATGGCTGAGAAGGAGGTGCTAATGGAGTACGAATTTCCCAGAGGAACAGCGCACTGGGACTGAGCCTTTCCTCTTGTAGGAACACAGATTCTGGGCGTTTAGGGTTATTTTCTCCATCCCTCAGTACTGATACTGTCAGGCGGTACAAATCCAGCATTTGATGAACTGTTTATATTCTTTAAAAAAAATATATCTAATCTGAAATAGGAATAATCTGAACATTGTGTTTTCAAATGTCTGCTTAGGGAATATTACATCACCATGGTGAAATGGGTAAGCAACACCAAGGCTGTGGTGAGATGGTTAAACAGACCTCAGAATATCTCCATCCTTACAGTTTGTGAAACCACAACTGGGGCTTGCAGCAGGGTGAGTTGGTTTTTTCCTAAGCTCTCTTTTCAAGGTTTCTTCCTGCATTTTGTTTTCACATCCAGAAAAAGATTTTTGGAAATCAGTTTGCAGATGCAGTACTTGCAAGCTGAATATAATTAGTCAACAGGGAGGAAATGGATGTGAGAAAATTCCAAATCTGGTGAAATGATTTCATGCAATTAGCAACTTTGAGTGACATTTTCAGAATTACTAAGCTTTGTTCATTCATTAACTTCTAGTGGAAACTGCAGTTGCTGAACATCATGTACTTTGGATATAGCTAGTGCAGTGACAAGCTTGTCTTCCATCAGATATTTTCAGCCGCCTGGTTTCTCCTCTCTCCCCCTACAGAGTTTCATTTCAGATCTTTCTGTCTCTCACAGCTTACATATGTTTAAGGAAAAGGTGTAAAATTCTGATAATTCCTGCAAATTCGATAACAGAATTAAATAGCTAGAAAAAAATAAAATTGAAAAGCAACAGCAATATTAAATTTTGAATGTAAGCCAAGCTGAAATGTATTTTTCTATTTGAATTCAGCCACATCCCATCCCTTGACCCAGACTTTGACTTCTGACACTCCTGCGTTCCATCTCTCCATTTTCACAGTCAATCTTGCATCTTGAATGCAGTTGGCCACTTTCCCATTCTGAGTCACAATCTCTTCCCAGAACCAACTAAAAGTATAAATATTTTCTCTACGTTCTAATAGCAGTACCAACAGATGCTCTATAGCAGAGGGTATAATTTGGCAGTTTAAATGGTTATGAGTGATTAATGTTGGTCTAAGTTTGGCCTCTGAGTCAAAAGGCTCCCATCAGTGTCTGCTACTGAAGTCAGTCATGTTAAAGTATTAGGGATCATTTCCGAGCTTGTCTGCTTCTTTTGCTACGTAGTAAAAAAAAAATAAAAAAATTAAAAAAGCAAGTTGCTTTTCCTGACTCAGAAAGGACAAATAAATCCCCAAACTATGGATTAAGATTGTGAACATGGAGATTTGTTGATTGCATTGCTTTTTACGTGGTTCCCACAAGCCCTGTGCCCTTTTATTAAGAAAGTCAGTCATGAACCACTGTGGGCAGTCGCTTCTGAAAGGAAGCCCTTATGTGCTCCAAGGTCAATTGGACTTATCTGAAGTAGGTATCCAGGGAGCTGTAATCCAGGACATAGTATAGGAGAGAGAGATTGAGAAATCCCACTCCAGAAGAACTAAAGTGCAGCAAAGGACCTTTTTTAGGTAGGTGAGGAAGGATAGTGCTGCGGTGTCACTGTAGGGAGCGCAGCTCAGACCAGGCTTACGCTTGTAACCCTGGATGTTTTCTACACTGCATCCGCTGGGATAAAGTGATGCTCCTGAATTCAGTAACGGATGAGGAAAGGCCTTATTGTAAGATTTTAACATCGTATCACAACATTTGATTTCAACTATGAACTTTTTTTTTTCTCCCCTAGCATTTTGCACATATTCTCAATTCCAAAAAGTACTGTTTAAAACCAGCTGCTGTAGTAGCTACAGATTTTTCATTTTTAGGCCATATATATACAGATGCTTCTCTAGCTAATAAATTTTCATTACTGTAGTGTGACTGTGACAATTTACAACAGTTGACCTATATTCTGTATTTTTTTCCAACAATGTATGTGTGGTATTTGGGGGTTCTTTTGGGTGGCATGATGTAAAATATAAGTGTCCCCAATAAAAATCATTCATTTGCATATTTTTTTTTTCTCTTCACTAATGCCACACTACAACCCATTAAAGCAGGGAATTGTGATTTGAAAAGGTCTCACAATTCGAGCTTGTGCTGGCTGTTTGCCCAGTGTTGATGAAGGACCTAAAATATCCAGTTATCAGATGATGCCTAGAGGTAAAAAACAAATGGAACTGCCTGTGTAAAGCTTCTTGATAGCTAATCAGAAAAGACTGAAAAAGGCATTCTTAGGTCCCCTGTGGTGTTATACCAAAAACTCTGAATAAAGCAGCTGACTTTGTAATTAAATTATTGTTTGTTTCAATGTAAGTGCCAATGAAGAGATGTGAAGATTGTAACACAGTAGAAAAAAACCCACAAAATAGCTAAAGACCTTTTCCTGAATGTGGGAAATATTTTTGATCTATAGCTATTTCATAAAAGCAATTTCTTTCTTTTTTTAGAAATATGAAATGCAGTCAGACCTGTGGCTTCCTAAACAGGTATAGTATAAATGCTATTTCTGGGTGTATAAAGTGTAATTGCTTCATTGTCATTTTTATTTAATAATATGTTATTTTTATAAGCTATGGAAATACATTCCTTTTAAAATTGAATACGTTTTAGGAACCTAAATTAATTTAACAACTGAGGATTATAGCAGTGCCTGTGTAAACACTCAAATGGCAGCTTGTTTCTCTGGTAGAGGGGATCCTGTCACGTAGCATCACACAGAGGGCATTTTGCGATCTAGCTGACCGTGTCAGTGGTGGAAAGAGATACACACTTCCAGTGAGCAATTCAGCCCTTTGAACTGAGACACCTGGCTGGGTTTCAGAGGCAATATTCCCTTCAGTTACTGATCTCGCTGCATTCAGTTAAGCAAGCACTTAGATGACCAGCTGATTAACTACCTAACTCAGGGATGGTTAAAGATAGATCAGACAAATCTCATTCCAAGTCCTATAAACTGCGCTATGTTTTTTCTGATTAAAAAATAACCTCACCAAATTAAATCCAAAGGAGTTCAAAGATTACAGGTCATACAGACTATAATTGGAATGCATAAGAATAATATTTCTAAATTCATACCCAGAACAATATGTTGAACTACTGTGTCAGCAAATTATTCCATTTCCATGGCTTCAGAAGAGCTGTCCAATAAATGGATGAAACACATTCTATTTCAAATACATTTCAGGCTTCGTTTTGCAATATGCAAATGAGAAATCATTTCTAAAAGACTATGCTTTTATAGCAAGCCGTTTTCCTTTAATATTTCTGTGTAAAGTTACACATGGAGAGATGGTATCAGATCAGGCTACAATTTATGGTAAGACCATGATTCAGAATATCACTTCAATGTATCTATTTTTTCCATACAACTTTTATCAAAATCAGTGAGTGTTAAACACGTACTTGGTAATGTATCGCTGAGTCCAGGCCATGGAAACATTTGTTCTCCTCGTCACTAGTACGACTTATCTCTGCCTTTAATTGTATGTCTGTAAAGGAATGTATCCTGGTAAGTCCCACTGCATGAGGGATGAGACTACCAGACCTTTCACTGGGAGGGAGGGTTTTGCAAGGGCTGTAACTCATGCTTTAGGACAAGATTGCACAATGGTAACTGCTGGCACAAACTGCATTGAGCTTTAGGCACCACATTTTTGTTAATCTTAACAGAGTATATTCAAAATCTAAGGATTTTTCTGCAGTTGTTTCATGAGCACAGCAGCTATCAAAACCAAGGAGACAAAAAACCCAAGCTGATGTTTTGTTAAGAAGTTTAATGGGAAGTGTGACAAACTAACAGAATCTTACATTTATAGAACGAAGAACCAGTTTTCTCCAAGGATGGCAGTAAGTTCTTCATGACTGTCCCAGTGAAGCAGGGAGGCCGGGGTGAATTTCACCACATCGCCATGTTTATTGTTCAGGTAAGGTTTTAGTTCAGGCTATTTTTAATACCCTAGCGGTCATCTAGGACTTCTAATGAGGACACATGACCCAAGCAAAGGCTTGCACTTCAGTAGAATCTGAACACTTGTGTCATGGTCATTTTTCCTGTTGTCACTCAGTGCAGAGGGACATATTTATAACTTTTTCCAGAGTAAGTAAAGCTTGCTCTCATTTCTTAGACCTCTGCTGTGGTGGCACGTAAGGTCCATAAATGAAAGGCATTTCCAAAGTACTCTTTCTGGAAGATTTCATCTTTTCTTTGTACCTCTATAGACAAGCAGAGATGTTTTCTTGTTAAAGCCTTCTGTCAATAATAATGTTTCATAGTCACAGAAATTCAAGAGACCTGCAGAAATGTTCATTTTACCCTCTTCATATGCACTATGTATGCCCAAGTATAATTTTAAATGTCAATTCAGAATATTCAGAATCTGGTCTTACACACAACAGTACAGGGAGGCAATACCCCAAACTTAAAATGTTGTGAAAATTAGTACATTTTTATTACCCTTTGCTACATTTTCCAGTGGCTTCCATTTCCCAGGGTTGTTATTTTTTCAAGGAAGAATCTGAAAGAAGATAAATTTGCACTATGATTTTGAAGGTCACCAGTATGAAGTTGTGATGAACTGGAATGGAGCTCCTGGAATGGAGCACTCCAAGACATCTATTTAAATCAGCAGAGCATTAATTCAGGTACTTTAGCAGAGCCATATGACGTAGGAGGGATTATCAAGGTACCCAAAACATCGAAAGAGCAGACTTGTCATCAAGCAACTCTATTGTCTCCCCTTAAGACAGTGTTCTGGTATGAACATTATTAAGTCTGAAATATGTTCACAGTGTACTGCAGACAGAACAGGAGCAAAAGAACTTTAATGAAAAAATTAACCTTAAGAAGCAAGTACGAGATACTCATTCAATAGAGTAAATATATCAAGAAAGCATCAGAGAAGAAAAAAGGGATCAAAGGCATGTCAAATTCTGTCTTCTAAAGAAAACAGTAACTCAGATGACAATCTGGGAAAGGTGTATTAATACAGTAACCACACAGAAATTCACAATGGAGCAAAACCGTTTAGTCAGTCAAGTCTTCTTTGGTTTCTTTCCCAATATGAATAAATATCGTTAAAATACATGAAATAATAATGATGTAGATCTAAAAAGTAATTTGCAGCGTTCCCAAGGATGTTACAGATACATTCAAATTTGCCTTAAACCTGTAGGCTCTGACATTTTTCACTACTAAAGAGCCCAGGAAACTTGATCCTAATTCAGGAAAATATTTATGTAATAGATTAAGCCCGCTCCTATTCAATAAGATATTTAAATATATACCTGCTTGTAAATGCATGTTTTAATCCTACCAGGATGATGTTTAAATTCAAGTTTATGATTAAGAGTTTAGTATTTTATCCCTTTTAGGCAGAATTAGAGCCCTGTGTACTGCACACCTCCAAAAATAAAAAAATACTTCTATTTTGACCAGCATCACCATGAATAAACACATCTGGATGGTATCATCAATGACAGATTTGGCTTTAAGTATACAGCTGCTCTTGAGAAGAAGAGGAAATGTGATATCCCGTGTATCAACCGTTATTCATCAATAAGCAACATTCTGCGTGGTAATGGGGCTGACAGAGAGCAATAAAGGACAGGAAATGTGTTTATATGGTGTGTTTTACATACTGCATTAATCTGATCATCCATTATTTCTAAAGCAAACATGGAGGCATAAAAATTATATTAACCGTTGCACGTAAAGTCTTTTGTCACATCAGATGTTTGTCACACCTTGTGAGAGCCACAGTGGCATAACAGGTGCCCTGCAGAATTTAAAGCAGTCAGCAGGTCGCCCATACCCAGATGATCACAGTTTTTTCATGATGGAGCTTGGATAACACTGGAATTTGGCATTTAGATTCTCATTACTTCTCGGCACTACTCAGTACAGATACCAGCTCGTTAACAGAAATCAGCCTCCAAGTGCAGGACAGTTAAAACACAGAACCAATGTGAACATTCAGTGACAAAGAAGTAAATTTTAATGGCTTGCTTTAGATTAATTTGATCACTGAGGCTTATTTGTCAGTCCTACAGTAAGTGCTGACAAATGATCTTTCTTGGACGACATTTCTTTGACTGTACTTTAGAAAAGCATGTGTCAATAATATAATCAAAGCAGGTTGGCAGGACCATCTAATTAAATCTTCTTGCAAGGGGAGGTTACTGTTTAAAAGGTTACTGTCTATCATATATTATTTACTGTGTCTGAATGTAGAGGGCTAGATGTGTGTTTTATTGTTTTCAAATGCTCTTAGTAACTTCTGAAATATTTAAAAGAAACTGATCTCAAAATGGGATTGAATCATGTGTTACGTATCTAGAAATTTCTTACATGGGGTTTTGCCACTCTAGAAAGTATCTTTTTTTGCAACCACAAAATAAGAATTATAAAGTAACTTTAATGGATCAAGGCGAGAACTTCCTGCAAGCTTCATAAATTATGTATTATGGCTGTAACCTTGAAAAATAACCATGTTTATTAACGCTTGGCTGGGCTTTTTATTGCTGTTTCTTGTTAGATGCTGTGATCTCAATATTTAAATATCTCTTTCAATAGTTGCAGCTTCTCTCCCTCTAGAGAAGAAATACTGACGTATAGTAAATCACTAATTTGTATTTTAATCATTCGTGGATACAGCACTGAATATCAGAACCTTCCTGAACAAGGGAACCCTCATCATAAACATATGTACAGCACATAGCACAACATCCTGATTTCAGTTGGTACTTGCAGGGCTTGTTATAGTGTTACTGCATCGTTCGTGCCTTGTGGATCAGCTCTAAGGGACTTGTCCCCGCCTTGCCAGTTCCAGACACGTCTCACAGGTGTCCTTGAGTATTTTCTGCTTTCTAGTTACTGCTGCTGTTGATGTAGAGCTCAGAGTTTACAGGTTACAGTTCAGAAATCCAAGGATTTAAAACACCCTTTCTGCCTTTACAAGTTTTTGTAGGCCACGTAACCACCGAGGCCACTGTGACTAGGTGCGGACAGGCGCTCGGTATTCGCAGGGCACAGCGCCGTCGGATCCTCCATCTGACCTGCTCTGTAACTCCTGCTGCTCGGTGTCGCCCACTGAAGCCGAGATACAAGCTGGAGTGTCACCTCTTCTCTTTACAAAGTCTGTCTTGAATTTGGAAATGAAGAATTTTTTATATCCAGGCCAAGCGTCATAACCCTGGTATAGAAAAACCACCTTCAACATGTTCATGCTGTATTATAGCGAGGGCTGAAGTTCTAATCTTCAGTGGCGGAAGCCACAGTTTTACGTTTTGCAAGAAGCAGCGCTCTCAAACGAGCTTCTCACTCTTCAGGTTTCATGGTGCGTAGCCTGTGCCTGGTGAGGAGCCTGCCGCAGCTTCCAGCCAAGGTTTGGTTTTACCTGAGGGCAGATGGGCGCTGCCCCCCGGGGGTCCCTAAGGCAGCTCCTGCTGCGGTGGCCGAGGAAACTGCCCTCACGTTCTTTGAGAGAGGTTTTGCGTTTCCCTTTTCGGCAGGTATTTTCCTAGGCTGACGCCAGGACAGAAAAAACTTCTGAGAGGAGCCAGGGGTGCTCCCTAACTTGGAAGTCTTCGGTTCAGTCGCCAAAATTTGGAGCTACACTTAGACTTCCCTTGTAGACCCTGGATGGAGAGAGGCTTCCCCAGAGCGCGTGGTGGAGCAGGGGCTTTCACTGCAGAGCCTGTGAACACCTCTGTGGGAGTCTGTGCGGTGCATTTCTTGTAGGGCTGTGCCTGCCGCCTGGGACGGGCGCGGTGCTGGTGTCCCGCCTTGGCACAGCACCCGGGGGGGCTGCGAGCCTGAGGGG
>JAVJGI010000064.1:34268941-34296755 GCA_035590275.1 Ibycter americanus | reverse complement strand
GTGAGGGGCTGCCCGTGGCCCCGGCAGCGAGGGGCAGCGGCAGCACAGCTCGGGGGGCACCCGGCAGCCAGCCAGGGGCAGCCCCCCACGGCATCTCGGCGGTAATCGTGGCTCAGTACAAGCATGGGGTAAATGTGACAGCGTGGTGAGCGCGCTGCGCTGCGGGGTTGTGGTTACAGGGGTCTGAGTCCGACTCCCCTGCTAGGCCGCTGTAAAGGAAAAGAAACAATAAGAGAAACAAAACATGTATAATGATAAGATGCTCAGTTTGAAGTACAGGACTTATTGTTGGTTGGCACATGCGCAACTGATAGAAAAATTGTAATGAAAACTGCGATGATATTAATGACCTTGAAAAGTTTTATCTATAGGAGGGAGAGGATACTTGAAGTTCAGGCCTGTCAAAATGTGAGGTCTGTGATTTAAAGACTTTATGTTGCATATTAAAGTTTTAAAAGCTGTAATCAGTAATGACATGTGCATACAGTCCTGCTAGGCAAAGAGAAATGCAACATGTACGGTGAAAGTTAATGTTTTCCCCGTCTCTCTCCAGGCTAAAAGTGAACAAATCAGTGTGAGACACCTGACATCGGGAAACTGGGAAGTTATCAAAATCCTGGCATATGATGAAAATACTCAAAAGATGTAAGCACTGTTCTCTTTGTCTGTTTATGAAAATACCCGACTTATTAAAGTGGAATCCATTTGACTAGCAATAGCACATCTAAAATTAAGCAACAATATTTTTTTCATTTTTGAGCATTACCATAAATTTGACACTTCTGAGTACATAAAAGCGCAGTTGTAAGACAATTTATTTGCCAGTATGTTACTGGGTGTGTTTTTATGCAGAGGAAAAGGGAGCATACCGTGACATCAATTGACTCTCTGTATTTTTTTAAAGAAAAGAAATCAACACATAATGCAGCAGTAATAACATTTTGGTGACTTTTTTCCTGGATTCTAGATAAGAAGTCATAGAAATTTTTTACTACTTGATAAAACCCGAAATCTTCAGTTTTCTTGCTTGTTTGGTTACTGCATGAGGTCTCTGGACTTTGGGAATCTGATTCAACCTCATAAATTCAAATTATATAGAGAGATTATCCAAACCCCTGATTCTCACCCAGCTCACTCAGAGAGAAATCTTTCCAAAGATCGTCTTAGTGCTATACTGGGAAGGAAATGCAGCACGTACTTGGTGATTCTTGGGAGCAGTACAGAATTGACACAAAACATCTGAAAGCTCCACATCATTTCACTAGATCTTGGTTGGTCTTCACGTATAGCTGCACATGGCAAAAAACCCCAGATGTGTCTACTTCTGATTTGCTTTAAAATAAATGATATTTCAGCAGCGACATTTTTGAGGCTGCAACAGTGTCTGTCATCTCCACTGGTATGGAGAAACACCCTTCCTGACCAGTCCTTCCACAGGTTTTGAAAATATATCCATGGATAATTTTTTGATACTTCTCCAAGGTTCAGATGAAAAAATGAGGTCTGGATGCACTCAGCCTGCAGAGGGGTGGCAGACTGCAGGTGGGGTGTCTCAGCCACTTGGGAGGACTTCCTTACTCTCCTGCCTCTAAAGCAGAAACTTTATAGGGACCTCATCTGGGACACACCAAGGACTTGTCTTGATACTCTTGCAGCAGCTCTACTAAGCCTCTTTCCATGCACGCAACCTTTTCTGTAAACCATTGCCTAGGGTGCTAGCTTCTGTCTCTAGACAGAAGAAAAAAGTCATTCTACAGCTCAAAAGGCTTTCGGGTATTGTAAGGCCTATTGTAATTTATGATACCATTCCATTGTGACCTTTTTCTACTCCTTGGATTTATATTGCAAACTCTTGGAGTGAAGGAGAAACTTTCTCTTCTGTATTTGTAATATGCAGAAAGAGGTCCTTGTTGCTACAAGAGCTTCTGGGCATTACAGGAATCACACAGAAACCATGAAATACTGTGTTCGTCACTGTTTTCATATGAAATCATACAGCATCTGAAATAACTACTCTGTATACTGGGTCTAAGTTTAATATTGGGGCTTAGATTTATATATAAGTATTTGATCTCATGTATATTTGGGAATTTTTAATTTTAAAAGTTATTTATGACATCTCTTACTTCTCTAAACACCACCCAAATCAGACGGTTTACCAAAGTGAGTTTAACCTTGTTTGTCTTTTGGGTACAGTTATTTCTTAAGCACTGAAGAATCCCCAAGAGGAAGACAGCTACATAGGTAAGAAGTACATGGGGCTGTGTTAACAGCTTCTTCATCCCAAGCAGTGGGTGCTGTGATGATGTTCTGTGAGCTTAATTGCTGCTTTTGGCTAATCATTTATATTGTGTAAAAATTAGTACACTTGAGCTGTAACAAAGAAAGAATCACAGTTTTTCAAAATTAAAAATGCCGATATTTTACTTTTTGGGAAAAAAAAAAAAAACAAACCCAAAACAAAAAAAAACAGAGAAAATTTTAACAGAAAATGTTTTTACCACTGTGTCTTCACTAGCATCTAAAAGGCGAAACCTAAATGCAAGCATGTAATATGACAGTATTTTTAAAAGTAGTGAAAATCTTCTGAATAAAAATAATATTTGTGGGGTTTAATCATGCAATGTAAAGTGTGTGGGCAAAGTACCTTCTCCTTACACAAACCTCGGTGCTTAAATCTGAAGTTAAGGAGGCTTTTCATTAGTTAGTGTCCTACTAACACTGTTATCCCCAGCACTGCTAGTTGTTGGAACTCCAGTCCTGCTTTGAGCCGGTTTTGGATCCTGTCCACATTGCCCAGTTTACAGAAAAGTACTCCACTGAGTGATTTGAAAACAGTTTACATCAGGCACAAAACAAGACAGTGATATTTTGGCAAGTTTAGGGACTGAAACAAATTTTATCACTGTGATGAGCTGATTCTTAGTTTATTGTATTTTATTCTGATGGAAAATGTTTCTGATCCATTTTTTCCCCAGCGTATCAACAGTGGGGTCATTGAATCGTCAGTGTCTCTCATGTAACTTCTTGAAAGACCAGTGCACGTACTTCAGCGCAAAGTTTAGCCCCATGAATAGGCATTTTTTACTGCACTGTAAAGGTAAGTCATGCACAGCGTGTAATAGTACTGTGTTTGCTTCTGAATTAATGTATTCCCTTGGGAAGTGCATTAGGCTGGAGTCTAACATTTAGCTCAGTAATGCATTACTCAAAGTTCTGTACAGAGCTTATTGCAAGACTGTAAGTAAAGATGTTCTGTGTAAAATCTAAATAACAAGTGATGTCAGAAAGCTGCTCCATTCCTAACCCTTCAGCCCTAGTAAAGGACGTTGACTTTTAAATTTACCCTAAATAAAAATCCTTCACCAAAAAATGTGGAATTTATAGTGATGCTACTGTGGTTCATGACAGCTTCATTGTATTATGTATTGGGATTGATCTTGTGCAACTATACCTGGTTAAAAAATGAGGGCCTGCTTTCAGTAACACTGTGTCCCTGTATGTATATGTGTGTGTGCACAATATATCTATACACAGTCACCCACATACATGTGCGTCTGTGTGTATCTACCAAAAAACAGGTATGGTTTAATCCACATAGACAGATCCTCTTTAGCATTACAATTGCAATAAATAATTTTTAGCTTTTTATTGTTAGCTGCATTCCAGTAGCACTGAATGGCACCAGTTGGGTTCAGGGTTTCTGTATAAACATAAAACTAGAACCATCCCACACTGAGAAATTTATAACCTACGCCCAGGAAATAAACACTGATAAATAAGTAAGATTCTAAAAACAGGTTGAGAAAAGCATGAGACAATTGATAATAAAGTGTATAGCTAGACCTGTTGACCTTGAAACTTGCAGTATTTTACAGACAACGTTCTCCCAGTATTTTTGCTCAACTAGCATAAGATCGAAAAGAGTAGAACACAATTCATCTAAAATATATGTGAATAGCCCATTTTATTTGCATGCATTCTTTCTATTTCTTTTGCAACTGTACTTTTTTTTTTGCACAAAAATAAAATACCTGCCAGCTTGAAAACTGAATCTATTCAAACAAACAAACTATGAATATATATTGGCTAAAATAAGGTTGGGTGTTTGTTTGTTTTTTCGGCTTTTGTGTGTGTGTGTGTGTGTGTGTGTGTAAGTGCACCTATAATACATACCTGATTGGAAAAAAAAAAAAAATATATATATATACCAACTCTATGGTTTATACATGCTTAAAGCTGTGGCAGAAGTTATGGAGCTAATCCCGAGGCCCTTATCTGAGTAAAGACTGCATTAGTAATGAGCTCCTCATGGTTTAAGCAGAGTTTTCCCTTGTGCTTTACATAGTCCCTATGGGGAGTCTCAGATTGCTGCAAGAGAGAGGGTTGGTAAATTGGGAAGAGTGTTTTGCCCTGAATCAGCAACGCGCTAGGTCCCAAAACCATAGCTTCTTGTGATTATATTAACAAAGTATATTCAGCCTGTTATTTTTAATGTGTTCCTTTGATATAAAAATGTGAATGCCAGTATGCACGTGAAATTGCTCACAAGCTCATGACTTTGAGTGACTTTGGAGATAGCAGTTTTCTGTTTGAGCTGGTAAGACTGTAGATCATCCTCCCAAGATTAAACCTACACTCCACTGAGTTGCAAACAGTAGACTGCCCTAAGCTGCAGGTGTTGGGCAGGGATGATAAAACTGTCATTAAGTTTTTCCTACCTCTAACATTAATGTATAGTTGTTAACTTGGGGTTATTCAGAGGTCTTCTCTTGTGTTTTATCGGTGCTGGACAATTACAGCAGCAGTGTGGCCCCCATGTACTGCCACAGCTCTGCAAAATGCCTGTGGGGGGTTGGATATTTGACAGTATCAAAGTTGATGGCAACATCACCATAGAGCAGGTATTAAAACTTCTCTGCAGGGAGCTGCGTGGAAGAGTACAAGATAAACTGCTTCAAGGAGACAGATGACACCACATCTATGTGCATATACACTTGTTTTCCCACAACAAAAAGCTTGACTGAATTGTTACAAAAACAATTTGCCCAGAAAAATCCTTGGGGGGGGCTCTGGACTGGTTTGATCTGTACAAGTTTCAATTCTTCCACCTCCTGTTTACCCATGAGCACCTTTATTAGGATAGTTTTTCCTTCTTAGTTACCCTCAGCTAGGAGTTGTGTCTCAGTATACCAGCTGAATCCATCTCCCAAGACTCTCTCGAGTCAGGAGTTATTTCTAGCCCGGTAGATGCAGGACCAGCTCTACAGCCTCTCAGTTTTGGCAAGCATGTCCTTTACACTTTTTCCACACTGTTTGTGGATTTTTCCTTTAGCACTTCATAAACACTAACAGATGTTAATCTCTCCACTCAAGTAAGATACTTCACAAAGGGAGTGATTGGATTTCCCATTTTATACAGCAGGAAACAAGTTGTGGATTTGGTGTTAGTTATAGGAGGTCAATGGGAAATCCAAGTGCTGTGCTCAGCTCTGGTGAGCTGCATACATAATGCCTGTAATACAAATCTGTCTTTCTCTGTTCTGATCAGCTTTTTAATCTGCTGTAATATTCCTTTTGCAAAATCTGTCATCATCCTTCCATCTTTTAGTATGACAAATAGAGCTGGCCTGCAAAATGCCGATGCTTTCCCCTCCAAAAATGGTCTTTCTTAAATCAGAATTCAAAGCAAAATGACAAATTCAGAAGTAAAAGGAGCTGGAAAGAAACCAAACCAAAACAAAAAGAGACAGCTGAAGAAATTATCTTCTTGAAGAGCTAAGGCAGAAAGCTTTGATTTGTCAGCAATCTCCCTGTAAGATTTTTGTCAATAGTCTCCCTTGAGGCAGAGAATGAAATTGATAAAATCTTCAGTGGAGGCTGTCAGGCTGTGAATGGCATCATGCTATTTATTTCAGGTATTTAAGTTTCCCTAGGCTCATGCCATAATTAATTGAGAGAGACAACCTCTCAGGGTGACTCAAAACACATAAATTAAGCTCTGTCTCTGAACTGCTCTCAGAGGGAATCTTTTTTTTTTCTAAAAAAGAGGAGTCTTAACTCCTAATTTCAGAGGGTCCATGCCATCATCTGCCATGGAGGTCCTCAGGGACTTCAGCTTTTCTGCATCATCCTTCCTAGCCCAATAGTGACTGCCTGCATGTAGTTTAAAGTCCTGACTCGCTGAGATAAAACTAAGTTTCCCATGTACAAATTTCATGTTGGGGGTGGGGACACAACATTTTCTTTTGCAAGTTTACACTGGGGGATTCTCAGAGCAGGGACAGCAAACTCAGCTGTACTTCTGAGTATGCTGAATGTTTGGTCACCCCAGTTTCACATGCCATCTTGTGCATTTGCACAGTATCTATTGACATGGAGATGATTCCTCGTGCTTTAGTTTCTTAGTGGTAAAGTAAAAATATAGTATCTGACATTACCATGAAATAAGATTAGATTACATTACACTTAAGTTTAACAGTGATGCTGTTGATCTTGCAGAGCTTGCAGACCAAAGGAGCTGCTTAAACAGATAATTAAGTGAAATATGTGATAATTTTTCAACACTCTTTCACTTTTCCGTAGAAAATATAAGTGAGTATTATCATTAATTAACTTCCCAGTCAATCTAAAGTTACTGTTTCTGAATGTCAAACTGCTGTGTTTTAGGCAGTGCCATTAAGTGGCTGTGTAATTTTTTTATTCTTCACTTATAGCTAAAACATGGAAATTATTAAAAAATGCTCCTTCTGGATGCAGGGATCTAGACTGCTTGCTGAACAGGCAGAAGGCAGTCTCTGTTTCACGCTTTGTTGGTCCTGTAGTCTAACCTGTGTCCTTTCCAAGAGACACCAGCGGAGTTACTGCTGTGTTTGAAGGGAAGCACGTGTACAGGGCATCCAGGATTCGGTCTTATGTGGTAACTGGTGCTCTCATTCTGTATTCCTGAAATACTGATTATTAACTACCCTGCACTTCCTCTGTTTTTCTTCTCTTCTCAAAACAGGGCCAGGCATTCCGGTTATTAGTGTGCACAGTACAAGTAATACTGCAAGTGAGTATTCCTGACAGAATAGGTCTATTTTATTATCATCCTTGATTGTTTTGGGGAGTATGGGGGAGGGGAAAGGCAGTTACCAGTAAATGCAAACTAATAGATGGCTCATTCATACAAAGTTCTGTTAATTACCTTTTAGCAACATCCACATCTGCAAATGATAAGGAAGTTAATCAAATGACTAAAACTTTCCCCAGCTTTTTGGATATGTTTTATGCTAAGTGCAGATCATTCATCTGCTATTTACACTTGAGTTAATTAGATGGCACGTTGGTCCTCATCTGTTTCACTTTCTATGTAAATTATGCTGCTATTACAATACACCTTCTGTATTTTTAGAGATGTTTTTAAAGTTACAATCCAATTATCTTGAAGTAAGGTACAGTCCTTGGATGATCAATCATAAAATCTGACCTACATACGATGAACTTAATCCTTCTCTTACATTTCTCAAGTTAGAGCAACTCCACTGACAGTATTCAATACCTCTAATTTTCAAGTTTTACTCATTGTTTTCTGTACATTGATACCAAATCTGTTGCTGTTTCCTGGCTGCTTGAGGTGCTTTGTAATGGAAGACTGTCCTTCAGCAGCAGAATTTTCCTTACTTAGGTATTTCTCTGGTGCACGCTGCTGTGGCTCCACATAGCATGAAGGTGTGAATTAGAGGAAAGGAGACATCTTTCCATTCAAATGCACTAAACCAATCCTTACATATCCTCATTTCCTTCATTAGATTATCCCCAGGATTTGTCCCAGAATTCAGAAGTCCTGAACTGTACTTATCTGCATCCCCTTTGTCATGGGCCAGCCACTATTCAGCCATAATAATGAACTTAATCTTGCATGTTGAAGTAGCATACTGATCAACAGTATCATGCTATGAAGTGTTAATGTCTGCATTTTGGCTTCCTTGCCATAGCACACCAAGGGGAGGGAGTTTTATCCAGGCGTGCTATAGCCGAGAAAGGGTAGCTACTGCTCAAAGTAAATTCATTGACTTCTGTACAGCTACTCAGTTCTGTGAAAGTAGACTTTTGCTCTTTATTACTTAATACTGTTGATAGTGAATTATTGTAAAAGAGATTTATGTACAGCAGTTTAGAGGAAAACAAAGCAAGTCAGGATAGGACATTGTTTGTTGTAACAAGATACCAAATAACGAGGGAGATAATTTACCATTAATGTTTCAGTGCAAGATTAGATTATCCTTTCAATTCATAAAAGAATGATTAAGGATTACTTCAATTATTCCATCCTCAGACTATAATTATACTATTTTGGTTGACTGCCCAGAACAAACATTCTCCTTAGATTATCTGTTTTGGCCCTAAGTGGAGGGTTTATTGTTTAATAAAAATAATAATTAAAAAAAATATCTACATTCCGGAAGCAAGATCAGTAATTTGAGTAAAAAAGAAAATAAAAAAAAGAACTAATTAATTATTCTTTCATGCGTAAGAGAATTGCTTCTAATCTGTCATGCAGCTCTAAAACAAACTGAAGTCTTGCTCTTGAAGTGCAGAAGACAGAGAAGGACATGCAGTGATCAAGTAGAGCTGGGCTGGCTAAATATTGGCTTGGAATACGCAGCTTGAAAAGGGTGCCTGCTTGAGGCTTATGATACTGCCCAGTGGACTAGCCTTTCGCTGTAACAGCTGCTGTTAGTATTTGTCAAGGATACTGGTATTCCTGTTGTTCATCAGCAATTTCATGGTTAGTCCTTAACGAAAACAAAGCCTATTGAAGCCAGAAAATGGAATAATGTATATGTTTTGAATTAAGCTGATTGCTCAGTTCTTAAATTGCAAAGCAGTTACATTACAAAAAAGTATTTACAGAAGGAATTAATTTACAAGATTTATTACTGCCCATTTTGCTCTTTAATTTTTTTGAGTCTCTGTTTATCTCTGATGTGATGATCCTCTATACCTTTCAACTTGCTTTTTCTTCCTGTTTCCTACAGAGTTTTATATTTTGGAAAATAATGCTATGTTGAAAGAAGCTGTTTTTAAGAAAAAGAATTCCAAGACTGAAATTAAAATGCTTCACATTGAGGATTACGGTAAATTTGGCAAAATGTTATTTTACCAAACCAAAAGCTTTCTTACAGTGTTACTGTTTTTCATCTGTGTAACTACCAGCCTTTAATGTTCTGCTCTTTTCTTAAAAGAACTCCCTTTACAGTTGTCACTGCCAAAAGATTTCACGGATCGAAACCAGTATGCCCTTCTATTAATAATGTAAGTATCTGTGTAGAATCATTCAAAATAATAAAAAAGTACTTCACAGGAAACCTTGAACTCTGTAATTAGAAACTGGTTTTTTACCTTGTGTAGAAAAATCACCTCATGGATTTGAGTTGATAAATCAAAAAGCTTGTTCTCAGGAGAATTTTGTTATAGTTGCTGTCTGGTAGAGATGCCTGGGATTTTTTGAGCTTGTCAAACTTAGCTCAGCTTCATTGTACTTTTATGTATGCGAGGCACCAGCCCTTCTGATGGTGCAGCTGTGAGTAGTTCTGCAGTCTTTCCTGGACCCATACTGATGCCTACCCACAGAGGATCTCATTCAGAGAATATGCTCCTTTTTATCCCTGATAGAAATGGATAGAGTTTCTAAGAGGGGCTCAGTTAAGATGCATAGAGCAAAACTGCTTTTATGAACACTGGAAAGAAGAAAAAAAGTAATTTTGAGCATCAGTGGCTGAAGGCATTATAGGCATGATCCAGAGTCTGTTGATGTTTGTAGAAAACTGCTATGGGAGGAAGGAGGTACTCCCTGGCAACCTGCACTGTTCTTTTAGAAAGAAATTGTGTATTTCAGAGACAGACAGCCTTTTAAGTTGCATGCCTACAGAATGTATAGCAGAGGAAGAAAGCAGAGTCATGAGCATACCTTCAGCCTACCTAGGAAAACTGGTGATCGCCAGCTCAGGGCATTTCATTGCTTTCCACCTGAGCTCAGCATGGGTCTGCCATGGGTATAGAGGACTTTCCTGTTCCTACAGATCTTCTAGTCCCGTTGGGGAGGAACTGATGTGAATTTCACTAACACAGGTGTAGAAGTGCACTGCTAAATTCATGAAAATATCACGTTAGCTGAGCTGTGTCACCTGGAGTAGACCTGCCCTTAGTGACAGCAGAGATCCTTATTGTTGTATGTGAGGTCAAATTTACAAGCTTCAGCTGCTGAGCGATCCCAAATTCCTCTACTCACATCAGATCTTAGATAATAAGACAGAGAGGCATAAACCTGTTCATTTTTAAGTCCAGTTTGTGTTCAGAACTCAGGTTTCTCAGTTGTGGAGGCTCTCTGCTTTAAGTGGCTCATGAGCATGTTTTTCTTTTCTTGTGGAGAAACAGGACACATGGATTATTTTATCTTTGCAGTATTTGCTAGCCTGATCTTGGAAACATGATTATATTTTAAGCAGCTCTCTGAAGTGTGCCGAAGGCAAACCAACTCTGAATTGACACCAGCAGCATTACAGGGAGTTGCAAATACTTGCGCTGACGCTTTTTTCTGAGAGTAAGGAAACACTAAAGTGTTTAGCAGTGTAATGCTTTCCTTTTTAAGTGTCCTTAATGCATAAACCTGCCATATACAGTTACAGTAGAATATGAGGTTGCATACTCATGTAGAACCTAGAACAAACAGGAGGGAAGTATCAGAAACCTGGAGGAGGCCAAGGCCAAAAAAATGACTGGAAAAGGAAAACAAAGCTAGGGAAATATTATTACGGAATGGTTTTAGATACCAAGAGTTTAAATAACTGAGAACAGTATTGAGGCAAGGTCTGAATTTAAACTTACCAAAGTTGTCAGTACCCAGTGAGTGAATAATGTGGCCAAGTCATAATGTATGAATATGTTTTATAATTGTTTTATTTTTTTATGATGTGCATGTGGGATAAAAAGAAAATTCACCCACTTAGGAATACAGATTGTGGTATCTACATTTATAATATGGAGACTCTGCTTTGTTTTAGTCAAATCCTTACCTTTGCAATACTAAATTCTCAATGTTAGTTTTAACAGAAGTTATTTTTAGAAAACACTATATACAGTAATGAAAGTATGAAACTGAAAATTTGAAATCTATCCTGGCTCATGTAATGTTGCATGTTTTGTGTCCCCCTCTTCCCTAGAAGAGAAAGAAGTTATATTTCTTCAGCAGCTTTTTACAGACTTAAACTAAAGTTGCCAGCAATCCTTTCTTGAGTTAAAGATGTCCCCAAATGAGATATAAAACTGAAAACTGTCACGGAAGTTATGGGAGGTTCCCTTGTGGGATGATTATTTGAGCCTAATAAATTCTGCCTAGCTCTTGAGAGAGAACGATTGGAAATCTGTGTGAGTGCAGAGGGTAAGTTCTTGACCCCCACAACTCCAGGTTGACATCTTAAGGTTTATTTCATTATCAGAAGTACTACTTTAAAAAAAAAAAAAAAAGTATTAAAAGTCCAAGAAGAATATGTAGCTTTGAAAGGAAGCACTGATTAGTTGTATATATGGTATCATTTCCCAGATACTTGACTTTCCTGAGTCCCAGAGTGATACTGTTGGGACTGATTGAGAAATACCCTGTTCCTACTGCTAGAAGTGTTAGACAAGAATTGTGTTAGTGGCTGATAACAGGTGCTTACTTTCATATTCTTTAGCTGCACCTACTTTCTTGCTTACATTCTCAGCCATGAAAGAATTACTATTATATTCCAGTGATTGAATTTTGAAAAAGAATGCTTACCAATGTCCTTGGTAAGGATGCTGGTTTAATTGTATATCCATATTTTGGAAAGGAGATCTGGTATAACATCTTGATCCAGGCAACATACTCTTTGATGTATATAAAGAGAAGATACATATCTGGAAAAGTGAAGTATTAGCAGATATGAAGTGGCTTTTGCTTTCCATCTCAGTGGCACTGCAATTCGACAAGGACTTAAGAAAAAGAGAGGGAGGGACGGAAGGAAGGAAGGAAAGTAGGTGAGGAAAAGAGAGTGTGAAATTAAACCTGAAATTCACCTACTATGCCTCTGCAGTGCAAATTAAATGCCTGGTTAAGCTTCTACGTGCATGTAGGCTTTGTCCCCTAAGCTGGAAGGTAAATATGGTATATACAGTTTAACAGGCTCTGACTGGCTGTTTGGTTGCCGTCGTTGCTTCAGAATCTCTGGTGAAGGTTCATCTTTCCTGTGTCTTTACATTTGCCAGCATCAGGTTTGCCTGTGTGGTCTCGTCTCTGTCTACAGAATTTTTGTGCTGATGGCTGGTTTTGCTGGCTCAGAATAAAGTGGTGTTTTGATGGCTGAGGTTCATAATTTGACTGTAAATTTTGGGCAGCAGCGACTACTTCTGTGTGGTGTTAATGTGCTCTCTGGATCAATAGGATTACAATTGCAATAACAGAACTTGGAAAAAGATAAAGGGGAGAAAGTTTAGTATTTTTTATTGGGTTTTTTTTTTTTCAAATCACTGAAAGCTAGTAGCCATTTCAAAGGTGCACGACTCTAATAAGGCTCCTGTATTCATGCATTGATGCCTACAGGTGAATTTGAACTTCCAGCATGTGGCACCCAGGTGTCTTGAGTGTTAAGGCTGAATCCTGGAAGGGAGCCTGTACCAGTGAATTCTGGTCCTGGTGTGAAACCCTAGTGTGAACTCAGCATAGCTCCATGTAGACACAAGCTCAACTTAAGGACCAGGCCCTGAATGTCCTGTAACCTTCATCATGCAGATTTTGTGAAGATTCATCCATTAGCAATTACAAAGTATGCTGCAATGCTCAAATAAAAGATCATTCTATTGCTACGTCAAAATTTATGTCCATCTGTATGGCTAGGCTATCTAAGAGGTAGATCTCATGTAGAAACCAGTTATGTCGGCTAGCACTATTTTTCTTACAGAATTGTGATGCATAAGCCATTAAATGCAAATAGATTATAACACTTTCCTTTCTTCCAGTTGTTCTTCTAAACTGCCAATACATTTCACATTAGTTTCCTTCTGATATAATACATACAGTGTAGCTATAGATTAGAGAGGTGTACAATAAGTGCCTGAAAGAATGATTATAATCTCTTTTCTATATAATTAAGATCAAAGTTTAAATTTCAGATCCTTGATTTTCTCATTATGGTTCACCTTTCTCATTAAAAAGTTGGAAGATACACTCCTTGGTAACACATACAGGAAATGATTAAGTAAAGACTCTGGCATTTAATCTGGGTAATAAAATGAGAGGTGATAATCATTCTTTATTTTTTCTTGAACATAATTAACCTCATTCCTTCAAAATCTGTAGATAATGTATCTTAAATGTCAGCATTTATTATTTAACGCCATTTAAAATTGTCCAATATCTAAGTGGGTATTGTAAAACTGAATCAGTGGAGAGATTGTTCTGATCTTTGAGGAGAAAAAAACCAACAGGTATTCTCCAAAGTTACAGTGAATTGTCTCCAAGAGGTTTCTGTTTGTTTGTTTGTTTACTTGTTTTCTTATATTTCGATAATAAACAGGAGTCACTTCACCTGTTATTGAAATGATGAAAATATTAGGCCTTGCAGAGGCACTCAAACTTGTTTATGCCTGCAGTTAATACACTCTAGGGACTGATGGCAAGATAAGACAGTAGGGTTGGAAGTGAAGATTTTTTTACAACTTTGGGAATAACTCATTAAAAGACTAGAAGAAATGTGGAAAGGCATAATGCAAGTATTGGGAAATATTTGAGATCTGAGCTATGGTAACACTTTGCCTATTTAATAGCAGCCTTGTACCTTTCATTTGTTGTAAAGGATATTAC
The DNA here is from genome assembly GCA_035590275.1 of Ibycter americanus. Lineage (NCBI taxonomy): Eukaryota > Metazoa > Chordata > Aves > Falconiformes > Falconidae > Ibycter > Ibycter americanus. The sequence continues at coordinate 34,282,888 of JAVJGI010000064.1, read as the reverse complement.
TCATTCTAACTTGCAGCTGTTGCAAGTGAAGGAGCAATGCTTGGCTACATGGTGAAGTGTAAAAATATGTGGCGGATTCCAGTACTTTGATTGCAATATGCTTGCAACGGGGACATCCCTCAAGGCCTTCTTGTTTGGCCAGTTCTTCCCCTGTAAAACAGCTGCAAAGTTCACTTTTTAGGGGCATCCCTAACTTGCACGAAGGATTCACTAATTGCTTTGCAAACAAACCATTTCATGCCTGTATCCAACCTGCCTCTGCCGAGTGCAGCAGTATTCCACTGCTCTGTTGTGTTTCTGTTACATCAAAGTAAATACTGATGCAGATGATGATGAAGAGATTGGGTGTTTTTTTACTCTTTTAGATTTTCTTCCCCATTCTCTGAGCTTTGTAATATTTCTCGGGGCCTAGAGGGAGAACTCATTTAGCTTAGGCTAAAAGAGAGGTAGTCTGGAGGCTCATTCCAGCTGTTTCAGTTGCAGTAGTGGTCCTGGTGCTATGGGCAGCAATGGATCTGGCCACTCCCTTTCTCTTCAGTGTTGTCCCCACAAAAGGCTTGGGGAATCACTGAGCTAAGATCCACCTTCTTTCAGCCTCCCCTACTCCCACTTTCCCCACAGCAGTACAAATCTTCCTATGTAAATAAAACACTCATTTAATCTTCCTTAGAAAAAGTCAAGAGGAGATTCAAAACTTCACCTCCTTATGACACACAACAGTGTTACATCTCTTGTTCTCAAAATTTCATTTTTAAAGTCTTTGGCCTCAAGGATTTCAGAAAGATATTTTAAGAATAACAGTTTTATTTTTTGTACTATGCTGTCTGCTTCAGTCCTGTCTTTCACATGATTCTACCCTAGTAATGGAATCACTTCTGGTGATGTGTTTTAATTTGTATGGCCGTATCTGCAGGGAGGAGTTGTAAACATACTGTCTGTTTTTAGTTGCAGTCTGCTATATCTAAACAGGGTATATGAACAGAGAGAAAACATTTGGGATTTTTTGTCCTCCATGTTTAAGGCTGTTCATGTTCCCTGATATTTGACCAGTAATGATGGCTGTGCTTGTGAAAGAGATGCTCATGAAATCTGAAAATGAAGTGGATTTTTCTATTACACCAGTTTTGCAAAATTATCTTCTTTCCCTGCTCATTTTCACCATAAGCAAAACATGACTTCTATCAGTGATATTTCACTGCATAGATTTAATCCTCTGAGTTGTAGTCTTTCTCGCCTATTTGCTATCAAGTTTCCTTTTCCATATACTGTAGCAAACCCACTGTCTTGCAGAAATAGAAGGAGATGTACTGGAAATTAAGCAGTCATGATAGCAGTTATTTGCCATGGTTGTTTTTTTTAAATTTTCTCCCCCTGCTTGGTCAGCCCTATAACTTCTAGAATTCTTATTTAAAATCTTGCCACTTAGTTTTTAAATGTTGCAAAACCTAGAACAAATTTTGCTGCAGTCATGATCGCAGAATGGCAGATGAGTATTGCTCAGAGTACAGCAGCAACAGCCTCTGGTAACATGGTATTATTCCCTGTAGGCTGTAACTCAAGTCATGAACAGAGACTTTAGTTTAAGGTTTTAGTTATAGAATCTGAAAGAACAGATTCTTCTCTTTTTAGCAATATATGAACTTATGATGAGCTGCCTCTCTTTCCAGACAGTCTGAGATGTCTGTGACTGCCTTGCAAAAAGCATACAAATTACCCACTAAGGTCAATGATATTGTTATATTATTGATGGCTTCTGTCTGTTTAAGTGGTACCTCAATGGTGAACTTCAGCAGTATGCTCGAGTCATCAGCAGTTGTGCTGCCACAGTGGACTCATAATCCCAGGTGTCATTGCTGTCGAAGGCACACGCTGGGCAGCTCTGAACCTTGAAAGTCAGGAGCAAATATAAAAAAGGGAAAGTGCAAGTGCTGTCACTTACAAGGGAAAAAAATTAATTGGGAAGAATTAGACATAGTCTTCATTTGAATCATTGTGCTTTTGTTGTTTGACTCTGGAGATGATGTATTCTTAAGGTGAAGCATCTTAAGATGATGCTTAAGTGATGTTGAAGAGCCTGTAGCTCTGTGCAGCTCTTTCACTGCTGCCTTGGGCTTTGCTGTAGTGCTTTGGCTAGTCCTTGGCTCCCTTATGGCCATCCAGAGTCAGGTGGAAAGACCACATCTGTGATTGTATTACACCCAAGCGTAGATGGCACAGACTTTCTTCCAGGCTTACTAGTGGGGTCAAGAACTAATTCTATGAAGAGAGTACCACTGAACAGTAGTTATTATAATTAGGCTGTAAGTAGTAATGAGCATAAAACAAAACCTGATTTTTGAAATAGCTGTAATCCTGGGACAAACTTCACGAATCAAGCTGTGCATCTATTCTTGCACTGTAGTAACAAACTTGCTTTGTTACAGAGTCCTCAGGGTGATGTACAAACTTGCATAACGGATTAATGCCTTGCAGAAACCCCATTTAAGAGGTTAGAAGTGGGACCTAAATGGTGCATAGAATATATGCTGTCTCTCTGTGGAGGACAGAAGCACACCTCAGATAATCAGTATCATTTTTTAGTAGCAGCAGCAGAGTAAAGAGACCTTTTGATGCTAATGGGAATTTTGACATGTACCTCAATGGAAATGGCTTTAAATGCCTGTCACAGACTACTTATGTGGACATTCTGGAAATAAATTAGCCACTGGAAAATTGCTTCCAAAAGCAATATGTCAAACAGCCCATCATGCAGGAGTAGAAGATGTATAGTGTTTAAAGTCTGAACCTAAAAGTAGCCTAGCTGTGCCCTCCAGAGAAGGAACTTGGGAAAACATCACTGTCAGTCCTTGCCCACTGAGAATCTTGCTGAGGTTCTGTCTGCTGTTCCTTTCTTAATAGATCTGAGGGTATCATCTTTCATTTAAATTCCATTTTGGTTTTAAGCACTTTCTGGCATAGAGAAAGACTTGCAAATGTAACGGTTCTTCCCCTATTCTCAAGTGTCTAGGTATATAACACGTGCGTGTGTGTATAAATATATGTATATGTACACACACACACGTATATATAACCTGGATATATAACGTGTATAAAACAAATGTGAACACTGCATTTTTTTGTTCTTATATTAGGTGGGAGTGAAGCAGGCTGACTCATGATATTTTCACTTGTGTGGTGTGCATTAAACTGTTGGAAAGATACCTAGCCAAACAAGGATATTTCTGACATATTATCTTATTGTGGAAAGTTGGAAGAAGTTAAAAAAAGTAATTATAACTGGTCTGAGACTGCTACAATTGGAAGTAATGGTAAAAGCTCCGTGAAAACATCTATGTCAATGTAGAGTGCTTGTGAAAACCTTGTTCTGTACAATAAGCAGAAATTGAAAGAATTGTTCCGCTCCTGCTCTTATTGTAAATAATAATGATAATATACTTCTGAATTGTGTGTTTTCTGCAGAGCTCACTTCACAATCAGTGTTTCCAAATTCATTGCTCTGCATTGTTAGCAGTTAACGTAATCACAACTGAATTGGTTGAGCAAACAAAAAAATGCCCTTCCTTTCTTTTTATAAAGTCAAGTATAATCTTGATGCACAAGATAATGGTGAATCAAGTATAATGTGTTGGGACTGAGTCTCTAACCAAGTAATCCTGATTTCAGTGCATGATATACCAACTAAATAGGTAAGTCGGACTGAATTTGAGAACATATGTATTCATTATATGCTTGCTAATTGATTACTTTGAAGATGGTCTGTGTTATCCACAGCCAAAACCAGATATCAGATCAGCACATTATTGTACATATATGACAATAGTTATTGTAGGAGATTTTGATCTCTCTTTCCTCCCCTCAGGTTTATAGAAGTCTCTTTAGCAAAATAATAATTTCTGTCTTCATCTTTCTTTCACCTTAGACAGGATATTCCCACAGACACTGTCCAATCTAATTTCCATACAGGCAGCACAGACACTTTTACATTTTAATTTGCATTCAACTGGCAGATGCAGCCTGCATAGAAGTATTTTGCATTTTGTACAACTTCGTGGTAGCCTGCTCTCTTATTTTGTGTTTATCTTGGGGGAAAAATAATGACAAGCTTCCCTTTTAAAACTGACATTTTATTTTCTTTGGAAGGAAAATAGTATATTTGGCTTCAATGGAAAATCTTATTGTTCCTCTAGAAACTGCATTCTCCCATTCTATTCCACCTTTTCTGCTGTAAACCACCTTTTTTTTTTCAGTCGTAAAATAAACTTATCACTCCTGCCTGCATCCGTTTCTTGCTATGAATTTCGATGGAGAAAATATAATTTTCTCCAGTGTGTACTTTAGTCTTCTTTGTACCCTATTTCAAAAAATCCATTCAAGGATACAATAATGCAATTATTTTTGTTTTCTAAGATGACATCCTTCTTAATAGTATTATATATCCTACAAAATCATAATCAGGGTACTGAATGAATTTTCCTTTTTGTCTGCTTAGTGTGACTTAAATTCTACATGAGCCTTGTCAGAACTGAGCTAGCTGTTAGTGATTATGGGTTGGGGTTTTTCCACTCTATTAACCTATAAGCAGCACTACATGCTTTAGTTTTCTGTTTCTTTGTATAAAGTATATTCAGGTATTGGCAGCACTGCGACATAGTTATATAACATAATTATAAAGTTAAAGAAATTATTTTGCTTACTACTGCTGCAGGGATACCAGCACTAGCTAATATGATGGTATCAATGGAAGTGACAATAATTCAACAGAATTGCATAACTGACTGAACTCTGCCATCTAGGTTAAACAAAATATTGGAGAACGACAAAGTGCATCACATTGTCAATAGTCTTCGTTTGTGTCTGGTGTGTTGGTATTTGCAGTGATGAAGCTCCAGGCAGCCAGTTGGTTACAGATAAGTTTCACATTGACTGGGACTCAGTGCTTGTCAACTCTGATAATGTCATCATAGCTCGATTTGATGGCAGAGGGAGTGGATTTCAAGGCCTTAAGATTCTACAGGAGGTTCACCGATGCTTAGGATCAGTGGAAGTGAAGGACCAAATAGCAGCCGTAGAGTACGTATGTGCAAACTTTTCTTCTCTTTTACCCTGCTTCCACCTTGATGAATGAGCATTTTTAACTGAAACTTTGCATAGTGAATACCGTTAATGTTTATTTTTAATGCAGTTGCAAATTTTGAAACAATAATATTTTTATCACAAACAGCAAATAAAAGATCAAAGAGGTGTTTGCTTTTTGTGTCGGTGCTTCTCTTTGATAAAGCTGTCCTTCCGTGTGCAATCTAAGTATGCCATCTGAGCTAATTTGTCTATATTCCTTGGGAAGATTCCTTGCAGCGCACATGTTAATATTTAACTGCATTTGTGTGCAGTATTTTAGGTCTGTACAAAAGGCTACTGCTCTCATTTCCACCACAGAGTTCTGGAGTAATCATACAAAGCAAATGGAGTTATAATGGTGTAAATGAGAGCAAAATTTGGGCAAATGCCTGTTATTTCTCATTTGCATTGTCATTCTTAGACTGATGTAAATCCACCAGCTGCAGAAAAGTAATTTCCATCTGCGGAGCAATCACACATCATTTTGACAACACTCTTTACTCAGGGTACACATGTCAAATGGCTAGTATCAAGGTCTGGATGGACTTTTTCTAGAGATTCTCAAGGAAAGACAGATTTTAAGCCAGATTTATTTTTTTTTTTTCTTCTTTTGAAAGGGGTTGATGCTGCAGCCATTGCATGAATAGGCAACTGTCTTTGTCATGACATACCTGGACAATAGCATTCCTAGTGTCCGTGTTGGTCAGGAATGGGCAGTGTTGAGCAGACCAATTCAAGGTGACCCTTGCGAAAGGGCTATCAGAAGTAGGCCATATGCTGTGCTGTGAGGACTGAGCTCTCTGCTCAAATACTAAGATATATTAGGCTAGGTTACAGCTGGCCTCTTTTTGGATGCACGGCATGGGAAAAAGTGAGGGTGCCCTTGGCTGAGCAGAGGTACTGCAGCTGGTTTTGTCTCCTCAAAAGCACTTGGATTTTGCCCTTAGGTTATTCCATCTTTTCTGTATAAAATTCACCATTGCTGATTAATGGCCTTGATGAGAGAATTATTTATTTGGATAATTATCTAGATTCAAGAAGTTGCATTCATCTTACCTTCCTTTAGCTGTCAAAAAACTAGACACCTGGTCAAAGACAGTCATTTAAGCTCTAGTCAGTGGAAAATCCTGGCATTTCTGGAGGGTGATTCTCCCCAGACTGAGAGAGGTTTCCAACATGGGTGGGAAAGAACAACTGTTTGTAGGGTGTCTCTCTTCTCTCCTTTAACTGAAGAGCAGATGTAAATGGACAATTTAGACAAGATGCTCGCATTCAGATATCTAAATTAGGTTAGATGAGCGAAACACCAACTGTTTGCCATACAGAGAAAGAATTAGAAAGCAAATCACATTTCCCAGTACAATAGTACTTTTATTGGTGTAATTTGTTCTTCTACCTGATTTGCATGTATGACAATTCCTTACTATACAAATAATTTTCTTTACATACTAGTTTCAACAAGTAAAATTAACTATTTTACTTTACCATACTAAAAAAAACCTTTTTCTTCTTGCAGGTCACTATTGAAACAGCCCTTCATCGATCCTAAGAGACTGAGTATATTTGGAAAGGTAATGGGCAAAAATAACGGGATGTATCATCATGATTCTTTAAGGAAATACTATCAGTTCTTAATCAAATATATTTATCTATTTTCCTAAGACAATTTCAGTTATTAAAAGGGGGTGGGGGGGGAACCTTCCATAATTCACTGCATGTTCTATATATTATTTTTTTTTCAGAATGGATATTTCAGAGCAGTCAGTTCTGTTTTGTGGTACTGCAGTGTCTGTGTTTCAGAATCTGCAGGAGAATGTATTTGTTAAAAAACATCTGCTTTCTTTTGAAATTTTTAATATGGACTTAGGTTTTGTGAAAGCTTGTTTCTTACACTTTTATATTTGGGCTGCAATTAAATTAATAGTGTCCTTCTAATACAACTTCTATATCTGAATGTTTTACTGACCCTTGAAGTTAGCTGAGTAACAGCCCTATGGTACTCTCACAACTTCCTTTTTGCACCATCTGGAAATCTTGCGTTTGCTATTTTGTCAGCTGGCTTCACTGTGTGGCATGCTGTTGCCCCTAACATGAGATAGACCAAGGCAAAGGCTTAACCTTTAGTAACAAGCTAAATAGCATTTTACTGATATCTATTAAAAAACCAGCAATTAGAAACACCACATAATTGCTGCATTGCTGCTTCTGCTATGGACTAGCATGTACAACCTTTTTTTAAATAAAAAGTTTTTTCTTCATAATGCAGATGTTTTGTGCCTTTGACCTCAAAGCAACAATAAACCATGATCAAATACTTAGACAAACCCCCAGTCATCAGTTATAAGAGCATCATGCATTGGACTACAAAAATCCTTAATTCCTGTCCCCACTCTGCTACTGACTTGCTGCGTGGCCTTGGGCAAGGCGTTTAACCTGCCTGCCTGAGTGCGAGATGAGGATATTGATATTTGCCTCCTGCATGGTAGCATTTTGAGAACTAGTTAATGTTTGTGACTATTATTAGCATTCAATGTGAATATGACCTTTCTCAAAGATTTGAGCTCCTGCCACACTCCTTGAGCTAAAGAAACTCTCACTGCAAGAATTTCAGTAGCATCAAAAGCAGTATTTTGTTCACAGGGCAGCAGCCAGAGATTTTCCAGTTGAGGATGTATAAGAAGGGGTGATCCTATCCATGAGATTATTGTGACATAAATTTCCATTCAGATTTTAGTGCCTGTTACCAATGTATATAAAAGTACACATGCATAGAAGCATCTATATTTCTCCATATCCTCTTCCCACAAATTATTCAAAGTGTTATTTCTGAAATTAAATCACTGAGCATCCAGAATTGCTCACTTGTTTCTGAATTCAGAAATTCTTTTCATTGCTACTTGAAAATTTCCACTGTAGGAGATTCAGCAGTATCTTGTTTCCTACCAGTGATGCGATGAGACAGTTACTGTAGAGCATACACGTATTCATGGCTTTACATGTCTGCCAAAGGCTACCCCAAAACTTTTTTCTCTCACAAAATATTATTGATGATGATGATGTTCCAGCATTTCTTTTCTCAAAGAAAGATTGAGGAATGAAAATTGGAAATGTGAGAAAGCAAGGAGCGAAAACTGGGAAATTTTATAAGCTTCAACACTGCTTTGAATTCAGGGAAATTTGCCCTTTCCAGGTTAACCTCTCAGAGTTGCTTTCTACTGTCAAACAAAATTCCCAACATTTAAAAGTTAGTTTTAGAATTAGGAAAAAAAATATATATTTAACAGCTCCCTAGGGTTAATTGTATTTTCCTCCACTCTGCTTACTTTAGAGTCAATTAAAAATCTTTAAAACTAATTTCCTTTTTACTACATACAACAATGTGATAGGAAAACTATTTTCTTTTTCTTTCTATGAATTAAATTTGGCTTACTGACAGAAATAGAATATGCGCTTTGCTTGAAAATAAGATGACTTTGGAATTGCCTAATGCCGATCTCGCAAAGCTGGGTTCATGCACATTGTCGGGGAGCACTTTAAGAGGTTTTGGAACTACACAGAAATAAAATGCTTGTCACAATCAGTAATGTAACAAGGCAGAAGAGTAACAAGACTGTCCAGAAGGCCACAGTGTGGAAAATACTGACTTCTGACTGCCAGGCAATCTGCCAGTGCCACCTTGCTTATCTCTGTGAGGGGTACAAGCCCAAGTGATGCACAATCCCAGGGCCTTTCTGAACTGTTAGACAGCAAATTATGTTTCCATGTAGTTTGCATTTTTATTCATGGAAGTAGAAAGAGAGCTTGGAAATAAGTTGCAACTTCACAGCCATCCAGCTTCTTGAAAATACAGCAGTTGGGTTGTAACCACAGAAATCCAGCCGATGGGTGAAGCAAATACATCCTTGCACCAGGGTGTATGAACTATTTACTGCACTGTCACTGTGAAGTGCTTCTAAAAATGTGATTTCACTGTGTAATGTTTTTGTCCTGGAAAGCCTGGCTGGAAGCAAGGGCACAAGCACAAAGGAAAAAAATTCCCATGAGAACTAAACCAAGCTCTTAATGAATACATGGCATAAATAATAAATAACCTGGCGATAGCTATCCTAGGGATTAAAATTGTGCTGTGGAGCTACTGGGAAAGACACAAACAGAATATTGAACAAAATCAAAAGTAGAGAACCCGGAGGCAGAAGACAGTTGCTATTCTCTTAAACTCTTTGAACTATCCAAGTTACTGGTGCCCGCTCAGAAATTCTTTCTTAGGTGAAAACTGCTACTGCACATGGACAATTGTGGGTGGCTCTTGGACTCCTCAGCTGGAGTTTCTGTGGGAAAGGGATAACTCAGTTCCTCACACTCACTTGATAATCCAGCTCTTGTTCTATATTTCCTTTAGTGTGTCCATTTGCATTTACTATAGGTTGATTCCAAAGAACTCTAATCTCTGCTTATTTTTCTTCGCTAAGGTTAAAGGATTTTCAAATACTTCCATTCTTCCACAGAAATCATCTATTCATTAAATATTTAGACATGAAGAACAGGAGGAGGCAGGATTCAAAAAAGTCCATGAGAATACTCTGTGAGCATTTGATGCACAATATTCTTCTTTTGGGTTGGATGGTGTTTTACATTTTTCTTTTCCCTGTCATGGGTTAATATCTTCTTCCTGAAGTGCATTGTGCCAAACACAAAGCAACAACAACAAAAAGATACCTGAAAACATCGATTTTCACTGATGGAGGGAAAACAAAGATGGCAAATAGAGAAATTTGAAGAGCCCATAATGTAGGAGAAAATCATTGATCCCAGACTCCACAATTCAGAATTCATTTTCTCTAGGTCTAGAATGATGATAGGTGTACAGATATGGATTGTCAGTGTCACTCCAAGGAAATCTGTTGTCTCAAGTTAAAGCTTTCATGTTTTCATGCGAAGCAAAGCTTTCATGACTGTCTTCTGTGTCACAACTCTTCCCAGGGAGGTGTGATATAAACTTTGCAGGGGAGATGATGAAGAGATGTGCCATAAGGACAGATAGATGTGGTGAGGCAAAGAGAGGGCTCCCCCTGTTCTGCCCCACATCTCCCACCTTCTTCATGCCATCTGTGCTCCCTGCTTTGTAACAAAGCAGCCTGATGGATGCTCTTGTGGCCAGAAAGTGCATCCAGAGATGAGCATAATACTGCGCAATGTGGCTACATACAGCTTTTATTTCTGCAAAACAGTGCAGGATCTGTACCTCTCTGTGGGATGCTTGACAATGCTGTAGCAGAAACCTCTTTAATAGCAATAGGATTTAATATGTGAAGGTTCCAGTGTCAGGGGGAGGACATACTGCAATCAGTTCACAGGTTTCCCCCATTCTCGTACACTCTGTCCTGTCAACAAAATGCTCAGTATAGCTTGGTAATTAGCAAATAGCTACATTAAATATATAACAAAATGAGTACAAATCTTTCTGTCTAGGCTGTGTTCCCAAAAGCCTTACCTTGGTTTTTTGTTTTGGTTTGGGTTTTTCTGTAATTTTCAAATCTTTTACTAACTATCGGTTAGTCTGCCATGATGGAATTATGGGGCTTAAAGTGAAATATACTCGTTATTATTAATTGCATAGGTTACAGATCCTGACCAGATCAAATGAGGTCTTTATTCACTGTTAACTCTAGGTTTACATTTCCTTTAAAAGCAATTCTTGCAAATATAAAATACATACTGTAAAATGATACCATTGGATTAGCACAGTGGCCTTTATTGTTGCTAAAAAAAAATGAATCAACAAAAATCTTAATATAATTTCCATTGTTAGGGATATGGTGGCTACATTACGTCAATGATCCTGAAATCCAGTGAACGGCTTTTCAAGTGTGGAGCTGTGGTGGCACCAATTACAGATATGAAGTTGTATGGTGAGTGTTCCCTGCCCTACACCTGTGTGATAGTCTATTCAAAATATCTTTTATACACAGAGCTACTATTAGTTTTAACTAAGGGCAGGTAATGTAACATCAAGTAGATTTCACCTCACTGTTTCCATTCTCTCCTTTAAATGAAAGGGCAGCAAACACTGGGATAGTTCACCAAAACACGCGATATTAACACCAGTGATTTTTGTAAAGGAGTTCTATTTCCCATTTCCCATTAAAATTCAGTCAGGTACCCCCTTTCCTAAGAATTCTTTACGTATATTAGTCCTAATTAAGACTTATAATAGGGATGAATCTTAAGGTTAGTGGTAAATTCCTTATGATATCAACCATGTCAACATTCAATCACAGGTTATTTGGGTATGTGAAGTTTTGGGCACAGGCTATGGACTGTGGACTGTGTCACACAGGAAATCAGACCAGGTTGCTTTAACGATCTATTAGTCTTTTCTTTGGTTTTTGGTTTTGGTTTGGTTTTGTTTGGGTTTTTTTGTTTGGGGGGATTTTTTTTTGTTGTTGCTTGTTTTTTTGGTTGTTTTTTCTAACCATTTAAAAATGGTTTTAAATGGTATATTTAAATGGTACATTCTGGTTTTAAATTAACACCTCTTTGTTGACTTCATGGCTTAAATAGCTTCTGCTGACTCTAGATCGGAACTGATGAGTTTTAAAATAGAAGTAGTTTTGATGAATTCACAAATTTTTAATTTTACTTTCACAGCATCAGCTTTTTCAGAAAGATACCTTGGTATTCCATCAAAAGAGGAAAATACCTATCAGGTAAGCTAGCATAAATAAGCAACCTAAAATGAGCATTTTACTCTTCAAATGCAATTCACTTACACATTTGTGTGTGTTTGACTACTAGGCATCCAGCGTATTACACAATCTTCATGGTTTAAAAGAAGCAAATTTGCTAATAGTTCATGGGACAGCTGATGGTAAGTATTTACAGATGGAATTACATTTGGAGTCAGAGGTTCTAATAGGCAGGCATTCAAAGACTGATTATGCACACACCTAGCAAGTACATTTTTAGTTTCGTTATCCCTCTCATAGCATTTTATGTTTTATTTCAATTGTCACTTCTAACTCTAAACTGATGACTCTTTCCTGAATATTTGTACCTTTTAGGTGCTGTATGTTCTAATTTGTTTAAATCTTGTGGACCACCGTCTTTCTAGTGAAAGGTATTATATGAATTATTAATAGAACAACATAAAATTTTAATGGTATTTTAAATTCATAAAGGTTCTGCAATTGAAGAAAGAATTACCAGTACAGTTGGTGAAGTACAGCATGAAATGGAAAGTTAAACTTTTCAGCTAATTAATTACAAGGTAGTGCCAAAGCATCTGAAGCTGAAGCTATAGGGAGCATTTTAATAGCACCAGTACTTCTAGCAGCAGTTTAAGACAGAGAATGAGTAAAACAGAGTAAGTTCTAGCACTTTAAATAGAATCGTAAGGTGTGTCAATGAAGAGGTAATTTGTAATTACAGATTTAAATTCAGCTGCAGTATATTTTTCTGAACTTTCTTAACTGATGTAAGTCTAAAGAATGAGCTTTGATGCAGGCACAAATGACAGTGCTGCAACAAGCTCTTCTCTACAGGTTCATGTGCATACTTCTTTCCCTGGCATTTTCCTGGTGAATGTGGGATAATACTAGGTTTCTGACTCCTCAGTCTGGAGGGATAGGCACTTCCCAATGACAAGGGCTGAGGTGGGAGCACCCACAGGCACAGTTGGCACAGTAAGGATGGCACCCACCAGCCTGTCGCCCTGGTGTAACATGTCAAACCCATGTTACGGATCCCAAGTGCAATCACAGGGGTGCAAACACTGTCCAGTGTTTCTTCCCAGAGCAGGGGAGAGAGGGATAAAGATATATTGGGTGTCTGAGCAGGCATGAGGGTCTCAGACTTCACTGATTGTACAAGGCAGCAGCAATTTCTACCCCTCTGAACTCGGTGTTAGAGCGAATTGGGACTCTGACAGATGTCTGAGCAATACAGTGTGTTCAAGACTAGGACTCTGATTGTCTGCTGCCCTTGCTTAATATCACATCTAGTGACACCGCCCAGCCTACTTGCAGCCTAAGCTCTTCAGGGTTAGGACATGGTAATAAAGTTGCCTGGTTTTACCACAAAAAGATTAAGTTACTGATATGCTGCAGAAAGCCCATTACCTAAAGAAGCGTGGGCTGTAATAGCCCTGTGCAAGCAGTAGAAAATCCAATGTGCTTTCCTTTAACCAATTATAAACTGTCATGATGTTCAAACAGAATGGTTTTACACACCTCTAAACTATCGCAGTGTGTGTAAATCAAGGGTAGAGAGAGCATTCCTCACGGAGTGCCTGGAAGGCATGGCTTCCCTTGGGACACCCAACTCCTCCTCCAAAACCTCTGCCGTTACACCCTGCATTGCTGTTACTGGTGGGGCTGTGCACTTCTGACCAGAAAGATAGTCAGCTTCAGATCCGGTAATTACAAGAAGTTGGAAATGTTTTCAGTCAAAGCTGTTTAACAGGTAAATATTTCATATTAGCATAGCTTTTTCTAATAATATCCAAATGTTGTTGTCTTGCAGCAAAAGTCCACTTCCAGCATTCAGCAGAACTAATTAAACATCTAATAAAAGCTGGAGTTAATTACACTATGCAGGTATGTGCAACTGTGACATTTCCTATGAACATAGTTCAGAATTTAACCTTATGTTGCTATTTCTTCCCTGGGAAGCAACCTTCCTACCACAACACACTGACATTACCTCAATTTGCAGTTAGAACACCATGTAATCCCATTTTCCTTACTGTTAACTTGGACGTCAAGAACCCTATCTTCTTGTCATTCTTCTGGGCTCTTTCTCGTCTCTCTCCTCTTCTCCCCCCAGCACAGCTTC
>JAVJGI010000064.1:34244724-34268841 GCA_035590275.1 Ibycter americanus | reverse complement strand
CCCCCCCCCCCCCCCCCCCCCCCCCCATTTATTCTACAATGCTATACAAAGTGCTTTAGAGTCTGTATGCACCCTTTGTAATATGGAGGTAACACTACTTTAATCCCTTTTTACCTAAAAAAATATTGGTTTGCATTAAACTGATTTTCCCTTATGTTCAAATAAATTTATTAAAAGGCAGCTAAAAGGTGAGAGCGCTGTTCCCTCCCTCCATAGCCATGCAGAAGAGGAGGGTGCTGTGAGAGACAGGCAGGGGAGAGCAGGACAGGGCATGCTGCTGATGTACAGACTCACACGGGACTCACTGTGGAGCACATGGATGTTGCTGGCCAAGGGTTCTGGTTGCATTAAACCTTCTTGAATATCTTAGATTACGTGGGTTTGGGTCACTCCTCCAAATATCTATGACATCACACGTTGCAAACCTCAGCCTTACTGAACCTTAGGTGAACCTCTAGTTTCCACTGAAGCATCTGAGCTTACATCAGGGAGGAGGTGGTGACAAGGGGGTGAGCATCGCTCATGAAGGAAAAAGCACTTTATGAAGGAAAAATGTGAGCGGGGTAGTATCTGTTCCAGCTGTCCCTGTGATCTCAGCTCAGGTGATGTAAAGGCCTGTGGAGAGAGGAAGAAGCAGAAATGACAGAGATCTCTCAGAAGAGCCCTTTGGAAACATTCTCATGCAACCTTGTGATAGCCTGAGTTTGAGGAAGCAGCTGAAGCTTTTTGCCTCAAGCCACCACAAGTGTCTTGTCCTAAACTTTGTGGCCTGTATTTCTTTAGCCTGCAGATTTTTGTGCAGCCTCACTTGGAGAAATTTCCAGTGGAATTTGAATTAAGAGATAAAAATGCCCATATCCACCCTAGGAAAGAGAGATGATGGGCTTTAGATAAGATAGGAAGATAGTTAAAAATATGAATAAAAAGGTTTTTTGCTGAACACTTAAAAGCTGAGATATTGAGAGGTCCCTAAAAGCATGAGGTAATTAATCCTCGTTGACATTAATGGGATTTGGGTGCCTAGACACTATTGAAAATGCCAGCTAAGTAAACTGTTGTAAGCACAATGACTGGGAATATAAATTTTTTCACTTCTGCAGATCCCACTGCAGTGGTTGTTTTATGTAAGTTCAAATTCCAAGAGAATGAGTCTTACTTTGAGTTTTATTAGCTTTCCTTGATGCCATAAAACTAACGTTATCATCCTGTTGTCATCTAAAACATCCTGAAGATCACAGAAAGAAAATTAGAGCCCTAAATATTTGAAAAGCCTTTAAAAAACTATTTACTTTTTTCCTTTCTCCTCTGCTAGATCTACCCAGATGAAGGTCATAACATTGCTTCTGAGAAAAGCAAATATCACCTTTACAGCACAATCCTTGGGTTTTTTAGTGCTTGTTTAAAGGAGGAGACACCAATTTTACCACAGGAACCTGAAGAGGATGAATAAGGAAGCCTATTTGTGTAGTACTGAAGGGGACTTACTTTGCGGCTCAATAAAACCTTAAATAAAAGTGACTGTAAGATTGCAGATTCTGCAGAAGCTCAAGGGCAGCTAAAGGATATCACAGTGGAACAGCACATTTACAGACAATGAGCTAATAAACTGGAATTCGACTACAAAGTCCAAACATATTACCAAGGGACAAAACCTTTACCTTTGTGGAAGGTCAACAGTTGGTTACAGTTTCCTGGAAGAACTTAGTTTTGCATAAGTGTAGGGTTAGTGCATGTTTGTTATGTTAAGCCTCACTGTTGGTTCTGTAAGTGGTTGCTCGTTTTTTAATTTAAATACACATCTTTATTCATCTTTGCATAATACACAACCTATCGTAAGTATTATGGCCACTAATACTTTAAAAGGTGAGCTGCAATCTAACACTTTACTGTAATGTTACAATAAGTGCAATTCTTTCGCTGTCTATTACACATAAGAAACCACAGAGATAATAAAGGGCACGATATTTTCTCTAGTTTCTGCTCAAAGGGGATATATTGTCTAGTGCATCATATAACACTGATATTGAAAATTTTTTTTCCCAATTTCAGCATTTACTATTATTACTGTACCTACTAGTAACCAATAAGGGACTTTTTGGTAGTGTACACTTGGTCTTTGTGTATATACCTAGGACACCCTAAGCAGAAAATCCTTCGGAGCTTGAAGAATTTTTTTCAAGACGTAATTAACAGCTGTGTTAAAACCAAAATCTGCAACTGAGATCTTTCCCCAGTCCAAAATGTATCTATTGTTTCCTTAAAATATGTTTGAGCTGTGTTTTGGTATTGTTTATAGTAGTTCATAGTTTGCTGGTTACACTCTAATTTTAGAATATGCTACTTTGTCACATGTAAATTAGATACATAAATATTAAATTATAGTTTCAGATAAAGAAAATTTATTAACAATGTATAATGCCACTGAGTAATACTTTACTCCTCAAATGAAGACATATTTTGTATAGTGCATCTTCCTTTTCTTCCATCTAGTCTCAGATGTAATTCTAACATTCATCAAGGTGGCCACGTAGCTCGAACATGCTGTTAGTTTTTATTCCAGGGCTGCTCATTAAGTCTCTTGCAACAGGATTTAGCTTCAACAGCCTCACAAAGAAATGAAATGTTTTTCATTCAAGGCAAAGGAAGCTGCTGACAAGTTAAATTTTATTATTTATTCAGAGGGCAAGCCCCTCATACATCCATTTATTTTGCCAAGGTGAATTACAGCAATAGAAATTGAACTAGGAAATAAACAAGGCAGCCAGTTTGGTTTTTCAGAGTATTAACTCTGATCACTGAAATCAAGTACAGTGTTGACTTAATTTGAGGTATCTTCCTGAAGGTATGTGGAAACTTTGACAGATGCTGTGCCATGTACATGAGAATAGCTGTAAGGTTTTTTTTTTCTTTCTGGATGTATTCCAAATACTTTCCTACTCAATTAAGGTTTCATTTCTTGCAAGATTAAAAAAGAAGTAATTTTTTGAAGGTAACTATACTGTTTAAGATGCAAAGTCTGCATATTTTATGAAGAATGAGAATTGTTTTTATTGTAATCAAAAATCACCCAAAGCTTTTTAGTAATTTCTATCTTCTGGAATATTTTCTTTCACAGTTAGCATTTTTTTTATGATGCATATAATTAATTTGTCTGAAAGGTGTGGTTTCATGGAACATTGGAAAGTTTCTGTCTTTTAATGTTTAGTATTTATCTTGTTTTATTAGCAGTGTTTAACTATTTTTCAATTAGTTTAATACAGTTTTAATGTGCAATGATATCTTGTTTGAGTCCCAGTGTCACCACAAAGTATGGCTTTGCTTTGTGGTACTTATAGTACATATGGAGTACATATGTATAGTATAGGTATAGTATATAAGTATGGAGGCTACTATGTGCACTACAGTAAGACCATGCAAAACAAAAATGTAAGAGAAGAATTCAAACAAGATTTTGCAGATCCTGTTTTCTATAGAGGAGCAACATTTTAAGGTCTGTTGGCTGGGACTTCTAGATTGTGATTTTATAAATTACACCCATTACGTAATAAAAGCTCACCTGACGATGCTGATGCTTTTCCTAACCAAACACAGTAAATGAAGTCCTAATCCAGTTGAGTTCAACGAGACATTTTTCCTGATTTGAGCCAAATGCACATGAAGAAACAACAAGCTGTATGCGCGTGTTGAGCGCACCACATGGACTCAGCGTGCAGAGCCTACGTGAAGAGGCTCATTCTTCTCCATATGTGCTAGCTGTTTCTCTGCAAGACAGCCACTGTGTGCTCATATTCACTATGTTTCACATATATAGCCTTTAGTTACCTGCAAAAGAAAACAAACAAGGCTTGTGTCTCAGCAATAGGTTTATGTATGTGCTCAGGAAATACGTTATCCCAGATCTGTGGAACCCACACTCTGTCTCCTTCTTTCCCCATAGCTCTCCGTTTCAGGCCCCCATTCCCTACTATTTTTAACCCAGCATCTCATGTCCAATTTTGATCAATTTACCTGAATATGAAGGTGGCATGAGGACATGTAAGAATGCTTTTGCCAGGACTGGTATGTTTAAAAAGTGTGTAACCTGAATGTGGGTTATCTATGTGGAAATGTGGTATGCTTTTCATGTTCTTAATATTTCTCACACTGTCCTACAAATACAGGTATTTTTATATAAATGTGTATATGACGATGAGCATCAGACCCAGATTAATTGGTTTTACTGAAATGTTTATGTATGCTTTAAATTCAGATATTGCAAAAGTATTTGCAGATGCAGCTTGTGATTCTAGTTAGACTAAAGAATTTGGTGCAAGGGGTATCTCTACTGTTGCTAACCTGTTCAAATATTTCTTCCACTTACAGCACAACTGAATATTGTTATCTGTCAGATTCTACATACATAACTAATGGCAATTGCTCATTAATTAGTCTGTGTGATCTATAGTATTGATAGTACACATTGCACAGAAATGGCATGAAAAGCATAGATTTTTCGTAGCTTATCCATTGTTAGGCACTGCGATGAGATTTTAGGTCTGAAAAATTGCCGTTTGATTCAGCTGTCCTTAAAACGTGACACTTACTAGACTAGAGCTATTAATTTATGGAAAGCTAGGGAATCAGCATATCCATTTACTGCTTGCTAGAGCTTATCTCTACCTTCTTGATTTCCTCTCTCCTTTTTCTGCTGTTAGGCCTTGCAAAATCTATGAAACCTGTAGGTCATATTGAAATCTCAATTATATTACAAAATTGGGAGTAACTGCATGTCAATTAGAATATTTTTTCCAGCTTGTTGAGTACAAAGAAAGGCTGATTATTTTTAAATTCATTTGAAAAATCTTTTTGCAGTGAGGACAGAATTATTTATGACCCAGTTTGATCAATGTCTGCTATGATTTGCTATAACCAACTGCTCATTGTTCCTATGTTTTTGACATATGTAGATCTACCTGTGTCTGAAAATGAAGGTGATTGCCTCTGTTCTCTCAGCTCTGGCACTTACCTTGAGTGCAGAGTCAGGTTCATTCAGTTGAGAAATTGTGCCTTTTAAGACAGAAGAGCTTGGATTTGATCTGAGGCCAAAGATTTTTGGTGGAAACTTGGGAGTGTTGAGTGTTGCCTCCTTTAGTAAAATGCAGAGGGTACAAGGTGTAACCTAGTATCCCCTCCTTGCAGGTTTATTAGATGTTACTGAAGAAACTGAAACAAGAGGAAGACTGGCCCAAAGAGACTGAATACCAGTTTCTTTTGCACAGCCTAAAAACACACAGGCAAGGTGCAGTGGTCCTAGCATTTTATATTTACTTCAAGTAACTCCTGCTGTCAAGTTGGTTGCCTCTGGGAAAGGAAGAACCTCACCGGTATTGATTACTGGTGCATCTTCTGCAAAACATCTTTCAGTACCGTTAAGATCCCTTCTCTTTTTCCTTTGAAAGATTTCAAGAGTGCTTCAGAGAGTGTGGAGCTCATGGGATGTGACTAAGGAAAGTCACAACTTCCAAGGTGCCTGGAGCTTTGAAAAGAAAAGAAAAGATTTAGTTAAACTTCTATCTGTTGCATTTCATACATGAAAGTCAAGAAGGAGCCTGGCTTCAAGGAGGTAGGTGGATGACAAGTGCTGGTGATTCACTCACCAGGGAGGTAACATAACATGCTTCCTACAAACCTAGTACCAAAATGTGCAGTGGTAAGTAAAATAAATGCCTGATTTCCAATGCCTGAAAATTATAGTGCTGTTAGATTAACTTGATCAGATATTTGGATAGAATTGAGGAAATTAAACCACCTGAGTGTATGCAGTCCAAAATTTCCATTAAATGTGGGACTAGTCTTCTTGCCGCTATAATTAGTTTAGAAATCCAATATCCTATCTTTACGTAAGTCTAACTCAACAAAAACAAAATTGATTTAATAATGGCTGTGCCCTATGAGGACACAAATTATATGTACAATTCTTTTTAATTCAAGTATCCCATAAAGTGCTAACAGCCCATTTTTAGATTTCATGACCAAAGAAAAAAGAGGGAAAAAAAACAACAACAAAAAAAAGCAAAACCAACAAACCCAAAAAAACCCTTCTGAGTGATAAAACCAGCAGAGGGAATATAATTGGTAGGAAGATATTCAGGAAATATTTCCCTAAGGAAAGCAATTAGAAAAATATTTTCTGCTGAAATGTATTTTGTGTCATAAGTGAGCTCGGAATACAGCTGTCAGGGTGCTTCCAAGAGCATTTAGATGTTGATGCACAGCTGATGTCCATAGGGCCCCGGTAGGGAGCAGGTACTGGTACAGCAGGTGGTCCTCTCCCCCACCCAGGGCAGAGCCTTCGCAGCTCTCTGTGAAGGAGGGTTATAGTCTGTGAGTTCAGTCCATCAGAGTCCAGTCTGGGTCCGGCAGGAATCCAGAATATGGGAACAGGAACACAACTGATAGGCAAAGGCATTGAATTGTTTCAACAGGAAAGAGAAAAATATTTTTTAAAAAATGACTGAGCGGTATGGTTGGCTTGCTGTTCTCCAGTTAGAGGTGAGGGTGGGGAGCTTGGGCAGGGCGCTGGGTGATCAACCCAAACGCACTGCAGCTGAGGGGTCAGCTGGCAGCAATTACAGTGTCTGCAAATGCTCTGACATCACTGGGGAAAAAAGGAAGGGGAATGTATGCATAGTCGGAATAGTCTGTCTCTGTTAATATCATGGAAGAGTTGCTTTAATAAAATGGGCAGATCGTTCCAAAATCTTACCAAAGAGCAGCACAAGCCTGCAGAAGTGCACTCGTTTGTTCCAGCAGCAGCACCTGTCAGCCTTTTCCCGGCATCTACATTTGACAAATAAAATAACGTGCAGGATCCATTCTTGAAAAGGTTTTCAGCACCATTAGGAGAGAGGTAAGAAAGAAGGGTGTTGTGAAGAGACAAGCAAAGAGATGTTTTATTGCAATAATATTTCTCTATTCAGAGCTTTCACGCTAAAATAAAGCGGTGTAGTGTGTACCACAACAACTGGTAACCTTAGAGACAAATGTAGCCAACGCTTGATTCAATAAACTTTCAACTAAAGCAGGACAGCCAGAACATTCAGTTATTTTCACAGAAGAATGATGAATTACATGGTTTCTTATGTGTTTAATTCATAGCTTATGTTTCGTATAGTCATTATAACATAGGAATTGTTGAATACAATTCCACATTTGAAATAAGCAGTTACACTGAAATAATTTGTTTTGCAAAACAGTGCAAATCGTTACTTTTAAGGCTATTTACATTTTTCAAGTTAACTGTTCTTCCTTTTGGGTTGTACTTGACACTACATTTGTTGGGCTGATGGGTTGACATTTTTTTTAATTGGAATGGAAATTGTACTGAACTTGGACAGAGGGGCTTATCTGTTTTTGTAAGAATTGCTTGTGGAAATACAGTGAATCTGAATACCAGTGAAATATTTGAAGGAGGTTTTATAGAACATCATATGAAAAACATTCATTACTCTGGGAAGCTGAGGACAACACATGAAGGAATAAGTACGATCATCTGGCAATGTAATTGGAATTAAGCAAGTCAAAAGAAAAGGCAGTGTGGAAAATTGATTTAGGCAGAACTTTCAGGCTTAAAAGGAGCACTGAGAGAGTATCAAATTTTGTAGCATTGCTTTATCCTGTTTTTTGGGTTCAAGAACTGGTTTCTGGGATGTGGCTGGAAACAAGGATGTGTCCAGATTTTTCCAATGAGGACCTGAAGGCTATCAGTACTTTTTTTTTTTTGGGGGGGGGGAGGGGTGGTGGTGAGGGAAGAATAAAGATCAAAGCCCAGAGTGTCAGCTAAGAGCTTAGCAATAACAAATTGGAAGAACAGGAGATTCAGCTAATTGCAATGAGCTTAATGAAGAGGCCTCACCACAGAGGAAAACTGAGCAAGGTGCTATTTAGCATCAGTGAAAAGACTGAAATATGGCTCAAAAACAGCATCAGGACAAGACTGTTCTCTGTCTTAATATGATGTAATGAGAATAGATGAGAGGGTTTAATTCCTTTGGTATGCTAATGAGTATTCATTAATTATAGCAGAGCCCAAACTTGTGAGGCTGAGTGCCAAGCACATCCGCTGCTATGTAGATGCACAACACGACATCTGTCAAGAAGACTATGTCAGAGTCTGCTCTTAATGATTGATTTGCTTTCCTGGGCCACTAGAGCAGGAGTTAAAGAGCACCCATGGGGAGGGGGAGCAGCAGCCCAAAGGCCTCCTTGGGAAAGGGGAGAAAGGGAGCTTCGTGGCTGAAAGGAGAGCTTCCTCCTCCTCCTCTTCTCCTTGCCCTCCTTGGGGAACAGGGATTCTTCTAAGGGAAGGCTGGGGGTGATATCTGAGGCTGGAGGAAGCTGGTTCTCCAGTCCCTCGTGCCCCTGCGGGGCTGCTCTGGGGAGGGTGGGTGATTAAATCCTGCTCTTCACAGAAAGAAGGGAGAGAGTGGAGTTTCCTGAAGTGGGCCTGGGGGTGTGCTTGCGACCCTTGAAGTGTCTGGGAAGTAGATGATGGTGCCTGATTGTGGGACAGGGCAACCCCTCATGTCCTTCACTCGCCCTGTGCTCGACAGGGTGAGAAACCTTGGTAGAAACCTTGGTGGAAACCACACGGGACCAGCGCTTCTCTGCCCTGTGGCGTGAACCAGCTGGAAGGAGAGCACTGTGAGGGAGCTACTGCTCATCTAACTGTGACTTGGTTATGATTTTTTCCTCATTCTTAATACTATTTTATGTTTTCAATAATTGTATTTTTTCTCTGATTTATAAGATGCACAACAACTTTACATATATCAAACTAGTTTTACATTTGAACTGGATCAGTGTGTGTGTGTATGTGCGTCTGAAAGCAAGTTGTGGCAATTTAAAATGCAATAGGTGGGGTTGTAAAACCCTGCAATCTGTGTAAAGTAGAACAGGATGTCTGCTACCAGGTGTAGGAACAAACAGGGCTGATTGGAAGGAGGAAGCTTAGACTTTTACAGCAAAGAAAATTTTGAATCTTCCTTTTATTCCAAACAGGGCAGAACTGAAGGAGGGAACAAACAAACTCAGGAAACCTTCAAGTCTCATTTAAATAAGATTTACAATACCAAAAAATGAAGTTAAACTGCTCCTAGGAGGAAAAAAAAAAAAAAAAAAGTGGGTTTATGGGTTGTTTCTGCCCCCGACCCCCTCCAAGTCTTGTTTTAAAACAGGAAGAGAGCGGCAATCTGCTGTCCAGCTGGTCTGTGACAAATCCAACCTGCTGTTCTTTGGCAAAGTATCAAAGAAATGCTTTGGTGAGGAGAGGAACACAGTCCTTAAATGCAAACTGTTGTGGATGGACTAAGTAATAGTGAATCCTCAGTAAGGGACCTTCATGTGGAGTATCTGAAAAGTTCAAAACCTCAAAAACCCTACTTAGAGGGTGATAGAAGAGAACTGCAAGTGAACTGAGCCATCCCTGAACAAAAGGCTTCCCCCTCCTCTCTTTTAAAAACAAAACAAAGCTTTGTTTGGGGGGTTTGACAACTAAATCTCTGTTCAGACATAAGTACTTAAATTGTGAGTTAAGATTGCTCATGGAAGGTATTTCCAGGTTGTTACTGTGCTATTACATAGCACAGTGTATATATATATAAAAAATATTTTTTATATATATTATATAATTAATAGTTAACAATATTATCATGCCCGCCAAAGGTGGGTAATGGGCAGAGGCAGCAGATTTTTTGGCTCTTGCTATCTGACAGAGATGTGTTGCAGCCTTGGGTGCCAACCACTGTGTGGTACTGGGTCATACCCACAACCGATGGCATGTGCAGTGCCTGAGACCATGCTTAAGATCTGTGACTTAGGTTTTCCTTCTGTATAACCACTATACAAAAGCGTTCTGGGTCTGGTGGTGGGAGAGAGTATGGTGGGGAAGGTCCATGCAGTGGTCTTCTGTTGAGGCGAGCAGATCACTTAGATGCTGGCTGAAACCCCTCCTTTCTCCTCTAGAAAAGCTGCTACCAGGCTCACAAGGGTGTGCTGCAATAGACAGTTCAATAATTTAAGCAGTTTTTGAAATATGTTGATGGTAAGGCAGAGAAATGTGCAGTGCGTCTTTTATACGTGATCCTTAAGGCAGCAGAACTGTCTGAGCTAAACGCGTGTTTTGGAAAAACAGCTTCCATGCTTACATGGCATATGGTGCTTTGACTAGAAATGTTGCTGTGGATAAGTCCCATAAATATATTGTGGTTTAGAAATGTTTCAGGTTTATAAATGATAACTTTTCTGTTAAGGATTGGTTTCCTATTGTATTCAGACCCTGTGTACATACTGTTACAGCTAGACTCTCCATCTTCCCCAAGAAACCCTGCTGCTGCTGTGCTCAAAATCTTATGTGCAAGGAGGAAATGCCTCATATACAAAGACAAGAACTTATTGTTAGCATACCAGTAGCATACTTCTTCCTGAATATGATGCTGACTAAGCATTTGGGACTGTGGCATCCTCACCTGTGTACAACCATAGCTAGAGCAAACCTTGTTTGCACAGGCGATGCAGGGGGGGAAGAGGGGGTGCGATTGTGGTGGGCTGGGGCTGGGTTGGCTGGCCCTGCTGGGAGCAGGGAGCCGAGGGGAGGTCAGGCTCTCACCTCTCCTGCCTTTGACTTCCTGGGGGTCCTGCAGCACCCCCCCCCAGGGTCCCAGGTACTGCAAATTAAGAGCCTTGACCCAGTCCCCACCTGCTCCAAACACACTTTTTGTTCTCCTGGCACTTGTGTGCAGTGCCTGCCTCTTGTGCTGCGTGGTTGGGTCTGCTCCTGGGGCAGAGCCTCTGCCAGGACTTTCAAAGGCTCGACAGAAGCTGCGGGCTGTATCACAGCCAGGGTTTGTGCCATGTGCGAGCCTGCCATGAGCTTGTGAGATGCCTTCACTGTGCATGGGATGAATCTCTGTTGCGCTCTCTACTTCTGTAGGCACAGACACTTGAGCTACGCCTGCGGATTCATCACTATAAGAAATGCCTTCCTGCCTATATAACACTTATCTTCCCTGCCACTGCTCATTGCAGTTTGCCTTAATCGAGTTTTTAACCTTCTGGGGTGGTTTGCACACAAACACCAGGTGTTGCTACATCTCACTTTGAGTTGGGCCAAGTGTGCTGCTGAGGTGCATATTAATAATTAATGTTAACCTGCAGTAGCCCTATGTGGCAGCAATGTTTAGTGTGTTTGTGCAAAGGATGGCAAATAGTCTGCACGTGTTCTGCTTATCCACTGTTGGACATGATGCAAATCCTTTAGCTCTTATTTATTTGTAGTGCCTTCAGAGAATGCAAATTGTAAATTTGTTTTGGGAGGACTAATATTGCAAATCCCCCGTGAGATAGGCAGCTGACCTGCAAGCAGGGTCATTGCATATGCCCTGCATGAGGCCTTTCCAGCTGAAGTGGGACAAAGTGAAGAGTCCTCAGATCCTGCTGGTAAGGACCTGTCTTTGTCAGCTTGATACAGGAGAGGATGAACCATTCCTCATGTGCTTTGCCCCTGCTGAGGTGATGGATTGAGGGTATCTGCCATATCTAGCCCCTTCAGTCCATGAAAGATGGAAAATATAAAGCAAACTCAACCTCTTCCAGTAACTCAATTTAGGATTATGGTTTTGATGAAAAAAAATAATGCAGTCAACACAAGCATGTTAAAAATCAATTCAGTGGTAAGTATCCACTTTTTGGCAAAACAATTTCTTTTATAGTTGAATTCATCTGCAGAGCTAATGTTGACTGTCAATTAGCATTTTTCAGCATATCAGTCTTGGTTCCTCTGTAACTGTCATAGTGTGAGTACAGCACCCTGGAAAGGTAAGAAAGCATATCTCAGAACTACTGATACGCAAACTGCATTATGAAATATAGCTAGCGATCAATTTGAAAGATTTAAGTGCACTTTTCTAGAGTCCTAGCTGAAGCTTGTAATTTCTATGGGTAAATAATGATGATGTTGCCATAGAAGCCTTCAGTTTCTGGTTTGGTTTTGCTCTGTGGCAGACTTTGGGGTGGAGGGAAATACATGAGTATAGCTTAACTGAAAACCAAGGAACACGGTGTAACATGCGCTGCTGATGTGTCATGCTGTTACCCCTCCAATACTGGTTCTAGCTTCCATTAGTTTAGCTTTTTCTTGAACCAACTATTGAATCTAAGCAAGCTATATCATTAACGTGCACTTCATCCAGCTGCTGCAATAGGAGTCTGGAGCTACAAACATTTGTTTGTAGAGGAAGCAAAACAACGATGCCTGCTGAGATATCTTAGTATATTTTCATATAAATATATGAAAGCATCTTGGTACTAATTCAAGATATCTGCTTATTCTGCATATTAGTTTGGGAGGGGATGCCTAAAAGGAGTGGTAACAGGTTTTCAGTTCTTTTTCCCTTTATATCACTGGTACAGGCTGCTTATTATGGATGCTGTACTGCATTTGTGTTCTGTCCCAATTAACCTGCCACCTTCTCTAAATGAAGCTTGTACAAATGTTGCCATGCATGACCACCAAATGTCACTGCAGCTCAGCATACTCAACAGAGTTGGTTGTTTTATGTGTCCTTTATTGTAGCATTAAATTGATTATTTATACATTGATTATTAGAGAAAGCTCATCAATTTAATGCTGTAATAAACTTGGTATTGAGCATAGTTTAAGACATGTCAAAGTATAAAAATATGCATATGGCTTGACGTTTCTGAGTTGCAGGAATGTGAATCAGACAGAGAGCAAAACCTGAAAGCTCTTTGTGACATTTAATGACCATATTAACAGCCCTAATAGTAAGAGACAAGGGTGGAATTAGGAAAATCAGGGTGGTAACAAATCCCAAGAACAGTGGTTTAAGCAATTATGGTGTCGTGAAAGTAAAAGAACACATCCAGCTTGAAGAGGGGGGATCTCAGATTGTCCAAGTAAATTGATTATTCAGATTATCAATGTCTCATTTAAGTATCTTTAGCTGTATAATGTAATATATGAACTGGCATGTATGACCATTTTAAGAGATGCAGAGAATTATAAACTGCACTGGGTGATGCAGAAATGTATCTGCAGGTGATGCAGGTACCACGGAACAGAATAGGTTAATATGGATGAGGAAAAAAAAGGATGTGATTTTATATGGTTGCTGCTCTGTGGGAAATCTGTGCTGGCCCCAGACTACTGGAGAATCTAAAGCCAGACTTCAGGGGTTTGTGTACAGAGAGGAAGGTTATACATGATGTAATAGTGTATTTATATAAACTACCAGTTTGCAGTTCAAAAGGTTGGATGATCTTGTAGCCAAGTTGATTGATAAGAAGCCAAAGATACTGAGGTCTAGTTCTGCTACTGTGTTATGAAGTCTTCAGATAAAAATACAGAGAAGCTCCCATATGCATAGTATCCGCACATACCTGCGCATATCTGTATGTGCCTTCTCTGTGTCTTGATTTTCCGGTTAATTCTGGGCATAATACATCCCCGTGATGTAGATGTGCAGGGCATAACATGCTCAGCTACCAGGGGCAGAATGGTAAGACATAGGTAATGAAACTGGAAAGATATATTTCTTTTTGATGCAATACAACTCCTTTTGTGAAAAAGGGCAAAAATCTGGAAAGTGAGGCTTCTGGAGAGTGACTGACCACATCAGCACTTTTCCTTCCTTCAATCACAAAACACGTGTGTTCAGTTCTGTGCGCTGCTAATTGCTGTTTGCAAGGGATGGAGAAGTGGTAAGACCTGCCCTGTACTTGCTTCCAAGGGACCAAACCCCAAAACACACAGCTGTGGAAGGGGTTTCTTTTAGGCATCCAGCCATGGTATTTCTGCCTAAAAAGGAGAAATTCTACAGTTGCACTGAGTAGAGTTGAAATGTTGGTACTAACAATGGGTTTGAGGACCAAAGGTGCTCAAGGTGATGCAACTAATTTGGTGTGGGCTGCAATGCCCTGACTGTCAGAAGGAAGGATTCCAAATCCTGTGTTCATGCCTGGATGACAAAGCCAAGTGGCCAGTCCTAATATACAAATAAGCCAGCTGTGGCAGCTGTTTTCAGCTTCTATCGACCGGCTTCAAATGACAAGCTGCTGAAAGGCTGCAAGAGAAGCAGCAAGTCAGCTGAAGTCGCAGTCAGCATTCAGTGCTGTAGGGGTTTGAAACTGCAGTGTGGGTGCCCAGAACATCTTGATTGCTTCCTTTAAAGCTGGGGCCCAAGTCAGGGGACTGAAGGCAGCAAAAATCTCAGCTAAGTAGGTGGGGAGCAAGTCTGCAAGCCAAAGAGCCTTCTCTTAAAGTGTTGTGTTATTCATCTACACACACACACACCAAAAAAAAAAGGTTCCCCAAGAACCAGCAAGACTTGGTTCCTACATTGCTTAAAACCTGCAGCTCGGAGGTTTATTTCTGTAGTAACACTGGTACCACAGGGCTCACTTGGTGCTTACATCCTGCCCTTGGCCCCCTTGAATTCACTGGCTGGATTTGGTCCTGTGACAGTCTCTCTGTACCAAGATGAAAGTGCTACCTCAGCCCGTGGGAAACAGCCCTGTGGCAGGGACCCACGATCCCAGTTCCCTGCACTCCTCACAAACGTCCTGTTCCTCCAAACCACCCTGGTTCCTCTGCTCCTCAGATGTGAAAATACTCCTGTCTTGTCTTCTCCTTTTTTGTCACAGGCAGTTTTGTTTTGCAGCCCTGGAACAATATTCTCTCTTGCTGACTAGCTGAAAAAATACTTTGGAAGTGTTTATCCTGCTCACCTCCCTGACACTCCCCCTTCTCGGTTTTCCTTCTGTACTTCAATTACTCTGTTATTTGACATTAGCATTTTTCCTTAACATGCATCCTACTCCTTTTCAGACCAACAGAAGATGAATTGTTATTTTTATGGGTGAAAGCATTTTCACAAAGTTTTTCAAAAGAACATGGCTAAGCCAAACTTCTAACTCTCTCCAGGTGAATGCAGTAACACTTTATTACACATCTCAAAATGCCTACAACATGAAACTGAAATTCTGCTGGAGATCATAAACAGTAAAACCCTTGCTTTTATGATGAAGTACAGTGCCCAAAGGAAAATATCCAGAGAACTGGCCTGTTCTGTTCTGTTCCGCCTCCCTCCCTGCACACGTACGCTCCTTTTGTCCTTCAAAACCAGAGGGCTCTGACGTGAGCTCCTGAGCCTGTTACAATGCAAGAAATATATAGCACAAAGGCTTCTGATGGATAATTCAGAAAAGAGATAATCTGACAACTTAATTTGTTTCTATAGCAATTAGTTTAAAAAAATGCACAAAACATTAAGGCTAAATTTTTCTCAATATAATTGCACTTAAAACACGTTCAAGCAAAAGATTATCCTGCCTAACTGATTTTCTTGACATCTTTGCAGTTGGATTTCTGCATGTTAATAACAGCTAGGTTTCCTTTCAAGTTTCTCGTTCAGCATGACACTTAAATTTAGAGCAGCTAATGGCAGGGGTATGGAAACTGTCCTCTCGCTCCCTCCCTGTTAACCTTCGTGCCGTGCTTGTGCTTTCTGCTGGGGTGGTCAGCCTTGCTGCACCCCACCATCGGCTCTGCAGCCCAGGGCTCTGTGGTGGTATTTTAGCAAGCATAAATCCTGCTATGCTTGAGGTATGTGGCTTTGTAAGAAGTCTTGTAATAGTGTCAGTGATTCTCAAAGGGCTGCATTCAAAGCCCCACGAAGTCAGCAGGTACCTTTCAGTTGCCTTCAATGGGTTTGGATCAGACTTGTCCTGCTCTCTCATCCTGATGTCTCTACCGTAGTCTGGTGCAGATCATACACTGACAACACAGAAGGAAGCATGTTGGTCTTATTACAAAATACTGAACAAATACTACAGAGGTCTTTTATTTCCTTTGAGAGGAGAAAATCACCTATTATACTTGCTAAGGTACTTTTCTCAGCATCTGAATGTCCTAGAGGAGACTAGAAGCTCAGGATTTGTGAGCTGCACTTGAGTGAAGCCAGTACAAACTCCGATGGGTATTTTGGGCATTGATGGATGCAGTATTGTTCTTTCACTGAAGATACTTTATGTGAGACAATAACTTCTTATGTGGCTTATTCTGTGCTGGAACTGGGGAAATCTCTTTTGCTGTATGCTATGCACACGCTTTTTCTGCCAGAATGAAAATACAAAGCGTGGGAATCGAAGTCTTGCTTACCCATTTGTAAATAACCTCTCTAAAGAGGAATGATAAGGGTTACTAGGGTTTGAGCCAATTTTGTCTGACTTGTTTTAACAGTCTCCCTAATCCATTTCTGGCCATAGTGAAGCACAGCTCTTCCAGCCTGAAAGACCAAGCTACTGTATGCAGTGAAATTGCAAAGACACTTCTGTTCTTCCAAGCTAAGTTTACATCATAAATTTCCAAATGTATCGCAGATTTACTTTTGGCATTTTACATTTCAACACAATAAGAAGGACACCTAACTACTAGGACTTCTGTCTCCCCATATGTAAAGCAAAGGAATAGGAACATGGTGCTGTGGGGAAAAAAACAACACCAAACCACAAAAAAAAGGAGTGATTTATTTACCTTAAATACTTAACTCTAATGTATTGGCCTATTACCTATTTATGCTGTACCAACAGAGTTTTTGTGGGGCCAGGGGCAAAGGGATTAAGAAAAAATAAACCATCTGCATTGTATGTATGGTTAAATATTTTTTTTGATACCTAGAACATTTATGTTCAGCAGAAGTGCAATGCATTACCACTGTTGATTGCGCTCTGTTTTATCAGAAGGTGGGCATGAAAAGCAGGAGAAACTCAACACTGCTCAGTTTGGCTCCCTCTATTATGTGTAATCAGTGACTATTTTTAAACATTCTCAATGGAATCAAACTGTCCTCCCCTTTGGCAGCGTCAGGGCTGCTGGCACCTACTTGCTGCGGAAAGACATGGCGTGATTCAGAGGTGAAGCATCCCCGAGTGGGATGTCTCCTATGTGATGCATTTGAAGTGTGGCTGTTGTGCATCAAGCTTCCAACTTTAAATATTAATATTGATTCTGGTTTTGGGTTGGTCTAGAAAGAGAAAGGTTGGTACTGATCTGGCAGAGAAATTATCAGAGAGTTAGTGTGTTTGGTCTTAGTTATGTGAAGTAGCTTCCGTGTTCTGTGCCGGTAGAGGCTTTAGTTGGTGTTTCTGAGGACACCTCTTTGGAATGAGTTGGAAGACATGCTCTGAGTGCATTGGGATAAACTGGTGTTTTGCCTCCAGACTCAAGGAAACCCCTTTTCTTGGTATTTATATGGACAATTCTGCCTGTATAAGAGATTGAAACTCTCTTTCTTCAAGAGATCAAAGGTCTCTGACACCAGTAATCAGTGCTATAAAAAGTGAAGTATGGTTTTCAAGACCCGTTCATCCTTAAGCTTCTCTCAGTGACATCCCTGCTGTCTCTTTAGGAAACATCTCTTGATGAGCACGGTTTTTTCTCCTGCTGTGGACAGCTCTGTTTCCTGCCAGAAATTTATTTTCAGGAAACATACTTGTATAATATTTTGAGCTCTTTATCCTGATGAAAACTAATGACATATGCTAATGCTCCCTCATTTGTATTTGGTGAGTGTTCAAAACTTGTAGCCTCTTGCTGTATTTGTGTGGAGTCCCCCCCGCAATTGATACCATGAGCCAAATTCCCTGGGAATTATGGCCACTTTGTACTGTGCTTCTACCACAGCCTTGTCCTAAAGCTTGCTTAACTTTGGTGAATCAGCTGTGCTGATTTGCCAGAGCCACGGGGGCTGAGGGTAAGCCACTTCTCTTCTCATGACACTGGTTGATCCAGGAAAGCAAATTAGCCAGAATATCGGTGGGGTCACATTGATTTTCAGCCATGCTGGGAACCCCTACGGACCTTTGTGTCCTGCTGTCTGGGAAAGATGTCCTCAGAGAGGCGGTGGAGGGAGGCCAGTAGCAGGGTTTGTTCTGTGTGTAATGGCTGTGAGTAGAGATCCTTGAAGACACTCCAGTTTGCGTGTTTATGTACAATTGGCTTGGGCTGGGACAGGACCACAGGTACTCACAGATGAGTGAGGTCTCGCATACAACAGGGATGTGTAACTAAAGCTTGGTAAAAGGTGTAGTAAACAGGATGTAAAATGACAAGTCAGTATTTATTTTAATAACAAAAGTAACGGAGGCCCTTGGGGGCAAATTCAGCCACTCTTGTTTGAATGATCCATTTGTCAGCTTTTGAGATCTCATTCATTCTGCACCTACTGTGCACAATACAATCTTATACGCAGGTTTTTCTGTCTCACTTTCGAAAACTTGATAGAATGGACACAACAGACTCACTCCTGTGAAAATTAGTAGCAGCCCTTCGGATTTCCTTTGGATTCTCTCTTTTTTCAAAGGCTCATTCAGTGTTTTGTGTGGATGTGAATTAGCACTGTAGCCAGCAAAAGGAGGCAGTCACATGCGCAATCCAGCTGCTTCTACGCACGCTGTCCTCCACTCTGAAACGATCCCGTCTCAGCTGGTTTACAGGGTGCAATTGCTCCACTTCTACCTGCAGATCTGTTTATAGTGTGAGCCTCGAGAAGATAGCCTGTTATTGCCGGGTAAGTAAAAAGCCTAACCATGCGTTATGCACAGTTATGCTGATTGATGATGTGACACAAATCTTGTTACTTGCAGTCAATAGCATGGATACGATGGCTCTGAGTTGGATTCTCTGCTTTTTTACCATCTGCTGTAGGTATTTCAGGGTGTAAAATCCTGAAAGCGGAAAAAACCTGCTTCACCCAAAATGTCTACAATGCTTTAGTAGTGCTGTTATAATCTG
Organism: Ibycter americanus; assembly: GCA_035590275.1. Classification (NCBI taxonomy): domain Eukaryota; kingdom Metazoa; phylum Chordata; class Aves; order Falconiformes; family Falconidae; genus Ibycter; species Ibycter americanus. The sequence continues at coordinate 34,249,991 of JAVJGI010000064.1, read as the reverse complement.
CAGGAATCTAAGTTAGCTTTCAGATGGAATATGTAGGAAATCTTCCCAAAAAAGCAGAATTTTTTCCAATGCCACGTGATAATCACTGCTTTAGGGTGGATTTGTGAATTTAGGCTGCTAAACACAAATGTGTATATGTAACACTGAGTCTGTTACTAGTCAGCCTAGCGTAATTTTTCCATTTAGTTCCCTTGTTACCCAATTTGCAAATGCAAGTCCCCATTTGGGAAAGCAGTGGAAATAATAGAAAGATAAGCTCAGTTGAAACATGCACACCCATGTTTTTTTATATGTGCAAAACTATTACACTTTGTAAATTAGGTCCTGGATTTCTTGAATACAACTTTGGTCTTAGAGTATATAGATCTGCATTTCATTCCAGTGTCCAGAGCAACACAACTGATTGTACCCTGAGGTTTTGCTTTGCTGAATAAGTCTTCAAGAGCACAGCACCATGTAAGACACTTCAGCAAGCAAGACATTCTCAGAGTTTAATGTAGGAGGAACCATTGATCTGGCCTTTGTTTTATTCCCATTCCTTATCTTATATCCCTTTACCAAATAAATGGGCTTTAATCCAAATAACCTGGAGTTATTTAAAAGATAAGATTGTCTAGAGAATATGCTTCTGGAAAGAAACCGGTCTTGATTTGCTGGGATCACTTTTCCCTAAGCAATAAGGATAAATACCATATAGGATTTGGTGAAGTGTTGACATTTTTAGAAATGTTAATGCTTCTTTCTTGGATCAAGTAATCAGGGAAGCCAAAGGAGGAAGATCAGCTAGTGGTTTAGTTGTGAGTAGTTCATAGAATCATAGAATGGTTTGGGTTGGAAGGAACCTTAAAGATCATCTACTTCTGACACCTTCCACCAGCCCAGGCTGCTCAAAGCCCCATCCAGCCTGGCCTTGAACACTGCCAGGGATGTGGCACCCACAGCTGCTCTGGGCAGCCTGGTCCAGTGCCTCACCACCCTCACAGTAAAGAATTTCTTCCTTATATCTAATCTAATCTACCCTCTCTTAATCCATTGAACCTTGCCTACGATTTAGCTGTAGAAAAGTCCATCTGTATCAGTGAACACACTGCTTTTCTATTCAGCATCCTCAGAGATGAAGACGACACACACCAGACATCCGTAACTTTTATCTTACGTAGAGGAACAACATTAAATAAAGAAAACCAATTAAAGGAGCATCTTTCAGGAGCATAGAGGTTGTTTAAAGATGTTCTATTAGATACATGGAGTAAATGTAAATACCTTGTTAAAAACAAAGTTTGTTAGAAGGGGGAAAAAAAGACATCCAGGTAAAAAAGCAGTGTAAAAGATGCTATTAGGAATAACAAATACATGTTTTAAAACATGAATAATACGTATAAATGAGAAAAGTAGAACAAAGCAAAGTTCTGGTAGCTGAAATGTATAACCAGAGCAGATGGATCAGGAAAGATTCCGAGGCATGGCTTCCCGGAGGCCTAAAGGCTGATGATGGAAAGCTTCACAAAATGTGGTGAGGCAGAGAGCCTGCAGGATGCCTGTGTGCTGGGGCGGAGGCGGGGGAAGGGGGTGTAGGGGAGCATCACGGGCAACGAATGTCTCAAAGAGAGTTTGTGTCAGAGGTGGGACCTGCGCTGGGCTGAGTCCAAGGAACTGTCCCACGCTGAGACCTCAGCAGAAACATTTTTAAAGCAAATCAGTAAAACCTACAGTTATAGATTGCCAGGCCTGGATGCATGTACCCTAAAGCTCTCTGAGGATCTTAAGTGTAAAACTGATGAACTATCCCTGGCAGCATGTGCTGTTTTAATACCTCTGAGTAGCAGAGGGGAAAGCGGCAGACACTGCCGATCTTTAAAAGCCCGTAAGGAGCGGTGGCTGCATTGCAGGAAGCCCAATTTCTGCATCTGACATGGAAACAGGAGCTATGGAAAGAAATGGATGGAAAGACTCATGGACAGGGTTGATACAGTGGGGAATAGGTGTCTCGAATTTTGGAGAAACCCCTACTGTAGTAAGAGCCGAGTTGTGTGCACAGGTCTGTTCATGTAGCGTCACATGCATGGATCTTCTAGCGTGGCCTTTCACCACGTTTTCTTACCGACTTGAAATTTTATGTCATAGAAGAGTAATAAAACTAGTTAAAAGATGGGAAGTAAAGGTGCAGATGAATTACCAGGTTTAAGTTATTCCAGCAAAAACTCTGTTGGGATCTGTTCTACTCCAGGTATTCATAATTGATCAGAAAAAGAGACAAAAACTGAAGCCAAGAAAACAACTAGGCTGATAATACAAAATTGCTTTGTTCTGACAATTCCAAAGCTGAATGCCAACACATACAGAAGGATCCTGCAATCCTGGATGACTGGGCAATAAAATTGCAGATGAAATTCAGTGGCGATAATGCAAATTAATGCATAGAGGGGGAAAATTGTTCTATTTCTGTGCATGCTAGGCTCTAACTGTGCTATTACTATGCAAGGGAAGGATCATGAAGCTGTTCTGGATTGTTCTCTGGATACTGCGTCAAGTACAATAGCAAGAAGGGCAAGTAAGGCACTGGAGATTATAGAGAAGGCATAAAGAATAAGAAAAAAACCATTATTATGCAGTTGTAGAAATTAGGTTTTTAGAAACCCACCCAGAAATCTTGAATACCATGTGTATTGTTATCGTCCCTCAAAAAAGCTGTGATAGAACTAGAAACACTGGTAGTCAGAAATTTTGAATATTTATAAATGCGTGATATAAGTGATGTACAGAGCAAGTAACTATCTGTGTTCTCAATATCTAAATCTTGAGACCTTAGTCGAAAAAAGTTTGCTAGAAAATTTTCCCAGAAAGTGTATTTATCAGAATTGGCCAACGCTGTAAGTAAATAACAGTCAATTGTTATGATTGTTACTGAACTAAGTGGAAATTTGCACGAATTTGGTCTAACAAGGTTGATTATTGTTCCAGATAGAGTTCATGCATTTTGAGCCAAAACGCATTTATCAATTTGTGCATTTTTATCCAAAGTTTTATATCATACAGGCATGAAGGATCTGCAGTGTGAGAGGTGATACATGGTAGATAAATGGAGAGAACTGGCATAGCTGGCATTAGACGAAGAATTAACAATTTGTTAAGGATGAAAGGAAAGACTTGGTTTGAGAGGTGTTGTAACCTACAGACAGTGGCATTTTTGCATTACTTTCTAATGGTCTAGCACTGTTTTCCTTGTCTGTATTTCCACAAATACTGTATATCAACTCCTGCTACGTCAGGCACATGCCATGATACGATGATACTGCTCCCTGGAGTGTCACTGTTAGAGGGTCTAATCCCTTGTGTAACATCACAGTAAATGTCAGACTACTTCACTGACATCCAGTGATGTTCCCAGTGCTTTATATTCTCATGTCATTTCCATACATTTCAGCACTGTACTGTGCAAAAGTCTGACTTTTATATCAAAATAGAACAGGAATACAAAGCAAGCAGCAGAGTAGTCATTTTGCTATACAATGGCAGATAAGCTAATTAAAATTAATCAAATTTAATTGAAGTTTATATAAGCTAATAAAAATCTAGGTTATGAAACATTGTTTAATACCATGATTTGTCTGATTTCATTTTATTGATTTGCATGGTATGATATGTAAGGAATCCCCTGTTCCGGCATGGAATCACATGATAAATCACAGCTAGATGAAGCAAATTGGAAGTTAATACAACATTAAATAATTGGAAATGTTTTCCATTCCATAAAAATAGAGTGGAGAAATGCTAAAGCTCGCTCTAAACTGCCTCTTTCATCATGCTGTTATGCAGCGTTAATACATTATTAAAGTGGTAATGTTTCAAGTGCTTTACTGAATAACACCTATCTGTTATGGAGCATAAATGAATTGAGGAAAATGAGATACAGAAGCAAAGACTTTTCAAAGGAACAATAAAAGGTCAGTTTATACTGCAAGTAAAAATAAAATAGACCACGGCCTTTGGCATTTGGACAAAATATACGCACCCAGCAGTGTGAAGTGTCATTAACTTGCTAGGGCTCTTGAACTGAAGCCCTGCTGACACAGAAGTAAGAAAGAATTGCTATTAAGCATCCTCTAAGGGAAACCGGGCTACTTAAAATGCCTGATGGAAATGTCTCAGACCAGGTGGCCTTATGCTAGATAGCTCAGGTACGACACCCATAACCTCAGCAGCTCAGCAAATCCTCATGGCAAAGTGGTTATTTCCATCCCGCAGTTTAGGATCTTCAATGTATTTAAGAACTTAGCTCTTAAAGTAACGAGGTGCTTGAAGTTTTCTAGGCACCACAGGTATTTCCATCATTCCAGTTCAGTTGCTGCTTATCTAGTGTGCAGCAGTTTGATTGTCTGTTTTTCTAGTGGTATCTCTCTGAGATGTGACTTGCAGGGTCATGAGGTGATGGGGTTGCCTTGGAAGTGCCACATGGGTGAGAATGCAGTTTCTCGTTAAGGAAATGGTTAGGTGACTGGGCATTTCTGTCCAGTTGGCAATGTATATAATTTTAAAAGACTTGAGATAAAAAGCACTATATGTTATGATTTATTTCTTACTACTCGCAAAATGAGGGAGAGGTGCCCAGTTTACCCTTTATGTGAATCCTAAGAAATAAAAGTTGAAAAATTACTGAAGATGAAAGACAAAAAGAAGGCAACTTAACAGTTTTATTTTTACATATGCTAAAGAACGACTAGCTGTTGAAACGTTTTGTTCTTGAAACCAGGTTTCTTTTTTTGTACCCTATGCTTCTTCAAAGGATAACGAGTAACAGCATGGTTTTGGCTGGGATTGTTTCTAGAAGATTAAAGAGATCAGGAAAAAGCTGTCTGAAAGACTTTTTTCAAAAGGACTCAGCTTTGGCCTGGGTAATGGCAGTTCTACAAAAGAAACTTTCCTAAAATTGCTGTAAATGAAATAATGATGAAAGAAGCTGCTCAGGAATATATATCGCTAGTCACAGGTGCTTCTGACCCAAGCGAAATTGTGGGTAGTGTATAGCAGAAATGGCTTGTGGCCGTGCAAGACCATGGAACTGAATCTGATCCTGGCAAAGTGCAGTCACCCTTCTCTGGGAGCACCTTGGCCAACTCTGCTGTGGGTTTAGAGCTCCCACTGTGAAACAAACAGTATATACGATGCTCTCTGAAGCAGCAGCAGGCCTGCAGAGGAACTGTAGAGGGTTAATTAACATTGATTATATACAGTTGTGGGCTTGCTTCTGGGGTGGTGGGTTGGCTGAT
>JAVJGI010000064.1:34169207-34244624 GCA_035590275.1 Ibycter americanus | reverse complement strand
GGCCTGAAGAGGATGAAGAAACAGCACGGACAGTGGATGAACTTTTGGAACCTTGTGTGGGAAAGCCTTGTTGCAGCCAGCTAGTTTTGTAGTGCTGCAACAGCAGGCCTAAACTAACACGTCTCAGCCGTCAAATTGGTTTGTTGGGGCATTTTAAGACATAGGAATTGCGCTTACAGTTACAGCGTACATAGCCTGTAGTCTTTCACCTGAGCTTAAGAAGAAAGAACCAGCCTCCCTTTTGCTGGAAGCACCCCAGTGGTTGCTTAATTAAAGAAGATGACAAGCCAAAGCCTTAGAGAAAATGCACCTTGGACTTGTGTCCTCCTTCTGATTTGTGCTCAAGGGCAAGGCAGGACTGAAACCCACGTAAAAGCACGGAAACAGCCCTTTAGGTGATAGGCAACTAAAACTGCCTGCATGAAAGGGATAAGACGCTGTGAAATTGTTACCTTTAGAAACATATTTATACATGTCAAGAAAGAGAAATGCATTTCATGAGAATTTTTTTTTTTTTTTTTTTAAGGAACATGGAGTTTGGTGTTTTGTAGCCTGTAAGACAGAAACATGCCAGGTAGTGTTATTGCTACTAGATACATGATAGTAAATCAACGTTTTTCATTAATGGATCAAAAGTTAAAAATACACCTTGGATTGACATTTAGGAAAATCATTTAAAAGTCTAATGTATTTTGTAACAATGGGAAAATGGTTCTCGTTTCTTCATGTCTGTGCCAAGAGAAAGTTCTACAGTTTCTTGCAGAAATTGAAGGCATGATTACAAAACTCTTGACTTCTGCTCTCTTCTCAGCTTCTCAGGGAAAGGCCTGGCTATAAAAGCGGTGAAAATCACTACTTGCTGTCTAATGACAGTTTGGTGGCTGAGATTAAGGCTGTCTGAAGATATCACCCTGGCTCAAGATCTGTACGAATCATTGAAAATTGCTTCCTTCCCCCCAACACAGAAGAGAAGTCTTTGATTATGTAACGTTTTAGGCTGATTCTTGTCGTGCAGGTTTGCAATCTGTCGTGAAATGTTTGTGCTTCAAAAATCCCCTCCCTCTTAAACAGCAGCTCGGGGAGCTGTGCGAGCATGCTCGCTCTGTGCTGAACCGAGGGACGTTCAGCTAAATTAACATTGCATTTGGTAAGGGTAGCTCAAGGATGCAGGCAAGGGATAAATCTGGAATTGCCTATCAAAACTAGCAAGTGAGATCATGAGAGGCTATCAAACCTCAAAAAGATGACGTGGATGCAATAATTTGTTCAAACCTCTGGTTTTCTGTATAGAGCCATCCTTAGAGATCTGTATCTTAACCTGCATCTAACACAAGTAACAAAATCAAACCCCAGTAAATAAGATTTTAATTTTGAAAATATTTTAGATACTGTTAGGAATCTTTGTAAGAATAAAGTTTGCATGCAGAAAACCAAATTCTGTCCTCAGCAGTGCGTGTCTGGCCGCTACCACATCCAGTTCTTGCATACTTTTTTATATACAGCCTTAGGGAGATTTCTAGTGCAGGAACTAGGAACACTTGTGAATTAGGAATATTTTCTTTATTCTCCTGCTCATTTAAAATATTCTCTCAAGCAGTTAATAATGTTTATTTGTTTTTGTTTGGATTATTAAAGTTCATAACATTTGAATACTTTAGAGAATGGGTAGCGCTGTTTGCTCAGTGCGGTGAAGAATGGAAACATAATAGCGTAAATTAAATGAGATGTGGAAAGTTTATCTTTTGTTTTGTGAATCTGTTCATTTGCAGTCGTTGAATTAGTTCATTTTGCATGTTGATAGAATGTCTTGTTCAATCTTTGAAACCACATACAGTACTTTTTTTTTTTTTTTCTTTATTAAAGGTGTCTTGTGCAGTACATACCATCAGTTTGAGTGGAAGATGGTGTTGTCAGAGGGAAAGGTCTAGGGACAGATTCTCATTTTGCTTTGCTTTGGATTATATATCTGTATACATCTGTCTGTGGAATTACTCTGGATTTTTACCTTAATTCATAAAGTCAGACTGCAGTGAATCTATTTGCTGATTTCATACAAGCTTGTGTGTACTTTACCTCACTGAATGATTCTTACATGTAAAAGTACTGCAGGTCACTACCCACCATACCTGGCTCTTCTACTTTTATTTGGCATCACATTGGACTCTTATGACTATATTCCTACCCAGGGTCCTCTACAAATATACCTCTGCACATTTCCCTTAAGTTTGACTGAGTCAAACTTAACCAAGATATATGATATTTCATTATATATATCATTACCAAGATATATGATATTTCTAGTTCTGGATGTTTGAAGGGTCTCTGAGAATTGTGATGTGTGAAACATGCTTAGAAAGAAAAAACCAAAATGACTTCATTAAATAAGTTACACGTTTGACCTAGCTGTGTTGTTATCCTAGGGGGTTTTGTATCTCTACATATCTCCCCTATATATAATATAGGAGATATATCTGTCTATCTCATAGCTGGTGTTATCTGTGTCCAATGTGGACAACTGTAGCTGAGGATGTAGCAAGGTGTTTTATAGTTTTTCTGATGTCCTTTGCCTTTGTTTTCTGCTTTATTTGTCCTTCAAAGCCGGGAACTGTGTCATCCCTTCTGGTCTGCTAGCACAAAATTTATTGACAGCCTACCTAAAGGAAAGGGTGAAGGATAACAAGAATAGGAGGAGGAGTAAGTCTGATGGGTGGCTTGCATTCAAAAGTCTGATCAATCCAGCAGTTCTCTTTGTCCATTATTTGCGTTATTCGGAAATCACATTTGTCCTTTCTTTTTCCTCATAACTACTAGATCAGATGCGTTGGGACAAATGTGCACTCAGGTGGGGTGCTGCACGGACTGCTGGAAGGTGGGGCTGGGTCGGCAGGGCTGGGGCTGTGTCACAGAAAGGAAAAGGTGTCCTTGTCAGGTTTTGGTCTCCAGCTTCATGCTTCCCATTACAGCTTTTATAGTTGTCATAGGCATTTTGCACAGGCATTAAAGTCGAATCATATGTGCTGCTACTCTTTCTAGAGGATAGTTCTGATGGAGGTTCATGCCGGTTCTAACAGAAATACTCATGAACACACACACCCCCCCCCTTTTTTTTTTTTTCTTTTTTAAACGAAATTTAGTTCTAATTTGCAGGCTTAAATATCTAAAGCAACCACTCAATGATTTGAAGAAAGCAGCATGAGCAGAAACCTCTGATGTCTGTGTTTCTGAGCGATCTCTCCTCACCAGGATGTATGGCCTCTTGCTCCTTATTTGCCTTTTTCCCACTGACTCTTGAATTAGTTTTTCTCTGTTGGTGTTGGTGTAACTTTACGGCAGTACCTGGAATTTGTTCCCCTGGATGGCCGCAGCAGCTGACCCCGCAGGGCACTGGAGCCAGGGAGTGCAGAGGAGCATCTCTGGCTGCCCAGGGGGGTCCTAAACTGGCCGATGGGGCTCAGGGGGTGCGACCGAAGCCCAGGGTGCGGGCTCCCTGGTTTGGCTCAGCATTGGGTTTTACTGGGTGGTTATCTTTCAGTGTCTGGTAGACACACAAGTGCTGAAAAGTTTCTTTTATCAGTATTCAGGCCAATCTGCTGTTTTATTCACTGCACTGAGGTTTACATAAGAAGAAATTTCAGGAATTGGCACATTGTAATGCAGCTGGCAGATCTGCAGTTTCAGTACCATTTGGATGTGGTGTAGCTTGCTTTGCATAAACACCAGTGCATGCACGCTTTTTTTTTTTTTCCAAAGTGGTCACAGATTTCTGAAAACTTCATAATTTTTAATTTATCCTAACAGATCTTATGGAGTTATGTTGTTTAAAGCCTCATATGCAATGGAATATTTATTTTTAAAATATTCCTAAATCATATCAGTTCACAGAGCAGAGAAAAGAGGAGATTCTCACACAAGCAAGAAAAACATTCATAAAATCTCTCCTTTCTTCTTGGTGCTTGCAGTAAGTTTTATAGCCGTGCATATTTTGTAACATCGTCTATAGTTTAGCTGTTGAGGACTGTGTGGGTGAATAAGATACGGGAACAAGTGACCCAGAGGAATATAAAGTCCCTGTTTCTTAGGAAGATCCAAGTGTAGATCACAGTCTTTTAACTGGTTTTCTTTTCCCTCCCTGAGTGATTAATGGACATAAAAAATAATCCAGGTATAGTGCTCAGCTCTGAACACTGAAATAAGTTCTCAATCACTAACCCAAGGAACATGCAGATGTTCCGGGTGAAGGGATATGGCCAAGCACGGAAGTGGGAGGTCTTGTTTGTAAGAGGCACGCTGGTGACCTGTGGGGCACCTCAGGCTATGGCATTGGTGCTGGAAACACTTCAGGGTAGGCAAATCCAGGCTTAGAACAATGGTGGTGAAGAGTTGCAAGGAAACTAGTATTGTGCATATGAACACCAGGAGCTGGAAGGACAGGACTGCCCAGCTCTGCTGGGCTGGCTAATAGCACCCTCTGCCCACCATGTCTAAGAGGAACTGATCAGTGAAGCACACCTGGAGCAGCCTGAAGGCAAGCCACCGTGCTTGCCAACCGGCACGATCGGCATCATGCAGCTGAGGTGCGCTGTGGCCTTTCTGGGGTGCGTGAGGATACGAGATGTCTGAGGTGGAAGGAATTCACCTGGTGGTGGTGGAGGTCCCACCTACAGCTCTGTGCTGCCCGCGCCTGGTGTGGTGCACAAGGTCCCGTGCAGATGCCTCGGGCTCGTGCCTTCCTGAGCCGCGTGGTGAGCCTGCAGGGGCTTGTTAGCGGTGTTTGTACAGAACATTGGGCTCTTGCTTGAAAACCAAATATAGCGTTTGTACATACGTTAAAGAAATAAAACTTCCTGCCTTAACTTTATTGAAATGTATTTGTGCTAAAAACGTGGGGGCATCCGTTGCCTGGGCTTGGTTCAAATCCTGGGGGCATGAGACAAATTAAAATACTACTTTTTCAGAAGGCGTCCAGCAAAACCAGGCTGGAAGGGGAAGGGTAGAGGCAGGGACAGGGACTGTGCAAGTTAGAGCTCCTTCTTTGACTGAAAAACTCAGGTTCTCACCCCAGAAATTCCCCATGTGTCTGCCTGACACCCTGACAAGTAACAAAGGGTGCTCTGCGCAGATCTGTTATTTCCTCCAACACAAGCAAGATGTAGTGAATGCAATTCCTTCTTTCACGGGAGCGGGAATTCCCCATCTGAGCACCCCGCCTCTGTACCTGAGCCTGTCCTTGCACTCAGTGACTCAAATCCTTGCAGCTTGTGACACCCCTGCTGATGGGGGTCCAGGCTTAAGGAATGCACTCCTGAAATAGCCTAGCTCGCCCGAGAGCTGTCGCACTGCCAGGAAAGTGCCAGGGGAGCTGTTGTGATCTCCAATATTGCTTACAATAAATGACAATGATAAAAATAAGTGCCATCACTTGTATCGAGATGCTTCTGTGATAAGATCCCAATGTATTCCCTATGGACGTAGTGTAGTACTCTCTCTGTGACCAAGGCCACTTGCACTTCTCTTCCTGAAATGTCCCTCGTCACTGTTTGCCTGTAAGTAATGTGCCACCCTGGATCTGTACGGCTCCTTTGCTCTCCTGTTGCAGAAGCGATACTTGATGATGGGGCCACATCACACCCCGTTATCTTCTGCCCTTGGGATAATGATGAGCCCCTCAACCACATCAAATGAAGCAGCAGGAAACATGAAAAATGCTTGTTTCAATTTTTTACCTTCCTCAGCCACCCATGCTTGTCTGTGGTGTGCCCATCCTTGTCTCTGGGGAAAAGGACTGATTCAAAGGTGGTTGTGTGCGAAGCGCAGGCTGGAAGGTGTGGTGAGACCAGCGTGGTGGTCTCTGGTCATGACAATGCTGGTCACATTCGAGGAAAATAGGAGAAATCCCGTCTCGAGAGTTAAGAGGTAGTTCAAAATGCTTCCCAAAGCTGTGTGGTAGAAATGTGATAGGAAAGACAAGAACATGCTGGGCAGATGCAGCCTTTCCCCAAGCCTGCGTGAAGTCATTGCTGAATCTGGGGAGTGCTTAGAGAATTCAAAGCACCATCCATCATACGAGAGCGAGAGCGCAGGGCTCTGTGCCAGGCAGAGTGCTCTGGGTGGTAGCTGAGAGTAGGCTGAGGTTTCCGTGATGTGAGGTGGGTATATAGGAATTCAGACCTTTACTGGTATACGGCTCTCCCCCCAGCCACCACCACCACCACCCTTTCATAATTCCACCTGCGTTTTCTCTATTCAGACTAAAATTCTCCCTCTCTCTCTCTGTATTAAAAATATGATAACAAAGTCATTGCTATTTCCATTCCTCCAAAGGCAGATAAGCAGATAATTTATGCAATAGTGAAAATATGTCCAAGTTAACAAACTGGTTTATCCTCTGCTGATGCCGGCATTACACTGTGCTTGGGAGTGGGGGAGTGTGAGCGCTACCGTTGCTCGGTTTGCTGTGAGCCCTTCTCAAAACGAAAGTCATGTCAGGAGTTGAACTTTGGCAATCATTTTTTTTTTTTAGCCTCTTATTTTCGGTGGTTCAAAATGAATCACCTTCTGCCGCTGTGTCATTTATGACAATGGCACAGGATCCCACAAAATCACTTCTGCTATAAAACTGACCTAAGAAATTTATTAGAAAAAGGGAAACAGTATTAGCCCTACAGCTACTTTCTCTCTTTTCTTTTCCTTTTTTGGAACAAAAAAAAAAAAAAAGTTTCATGGTGTTTGTCTCACCTCACCTGACTTTCTTGTACAGGTTTAAAGAAACAGCCACACTCAGAGTCTAGCTTGATTAGGCTAAACACCAAAACCACGCCTGTAAGTGTAATTCTTTTTTCTGATGAGCCAGTCAAGGATTACACTTCCAAAGATGCCATTTGATTTTTTGGTCCTTCCCACCTGACATATTTTTTAAAAATGGAAATTTTAGAAGTCAGTAGCTGATCCCTTTCTTAACCAGCCCCCCTCAATCCCCAGTGCCTTAGCTAACCCTCAAGCCCTAAGACATGTTTGAAAATGGAGATGTCAAACATTAACGTAGTCTTTGAAATAAACTTGCTGACAGTAAGCCAACAGTTAACTTTGATGTAAGTTTTGAAAGTTGTTATTCTGTTTGAATTCTTTCACTAATGGGCAAAATAGTTTAGCTGGACAATGTGGAGGAGGTATTTTTCATCCCAAGGGTGCCTGGACGTGGGAACAGGATGCCAAAGAGCTGGTGGAGTCTCCATCCCTGGAGATGCTGAAGACTTGACTGGAGAAGGTCCTGAGCAACCTCTTCTGCTGGTCCTGCTTCAGCCCCATGTGTCACTTCCAGCCAAAGTTATTCTGTGCTTTTGTCAGCTCTCAGAGGCATAGGGTGAACAAGCTGTAAAAGTTTTTTGTCTCCTTCATCCCGTTAGACAGGTCTGTGTATTTCTAGAGCCAACAGATGACAAGACCAAAGCAAGACAAATCCTGTGGCAGCTCCACTGTGATTTAATGAGCTACTTCCAGCCCACTGATGATAAGACAGCACTTCTTGTTTCCAATTTCACTGTGAGGAGGAACGAAGAAAAATATTATCATATTTGTGACTTGGAGAGCACTGTTTTAGCAACCAAAAGGCAGCAAAAGAGGTTGTTTATAGTCAACTTGCAAAGCTGTTCCTCAAGGGTAGGCAAAAAGCTACTGTCTGAAAATGATATAACTGCAGTAGCCAGGCCATGCATATAGTTGTTTTAGTGATCAAAGCAGGTGCACGTGTGTGCTGACCACACATCCCTTCTACTGTAGCAAAGGGAAAAGGTGCCACACAACCAGTCAACACAGAGGAAGCAATAAAGCAGGCGGCCACTGCGCCTTTGGGGATACTGGAAGAATCAGTACAGCCCTTGGGGGTGTTCAAGAACAGAAAAAAAAAAAGACCAGATATCAGTGTTATGATGACATGATCATTAGTATTTGCCTGTTATCTGGGATTTTAGAAGTGGGTTGTATCTTTTATAGTGTCGTACTGTAAAATCTAAAACCTCAGTCACTCTCCAGTATGTTAAAGAGTACATTGTGGCTTCTGCCATCTGTGAGGGTGAGTGGTTGAGGGCTGATAAACACTGATAGGCACTGTAGGAAAGGTGTAAGTATTAAAATCTGTTGAGATGGCATAACAGCCTTCTGGTAAGTCCACAAACTGAAAGGTTTCGTGTGCCAGACCCAGTTTACTGCATTATGTATAATGCTATGGCCGGTAATCACCTTTCTCATACAGTACTCGGGGGGAAAAATTTTCTGTGGGATGAATGGCTGAGATAGTGCAAAGAGGGAGTCAGGGAGCTTTGCCACACATCCTGAGGAGTGGCTGGTGCGACGCTCTTGTCTCTCCCAGGCTCTGCCAGTGGATTTGCCACATGGCTCCATCAGCATTGGTGGTGACTTGTGTCACTTCTGCCACCTGGATCTTAGATTTTCTAGTGTGAAATGCAATGGATAATATCCTATGCCCATCTGTAAAGCATGCTGGTGTCTGGAAGACAAACAAAAAGAAGAGCATAGTCAAATAAAGAAAATGTATGTGATCATTACAAGGTCATCTGTTGGTCTGCAGGCAAAACAAGCAATCTATGTTCTTTTGCAGAAATACCGAAATTAGTTCAAACTGCACAGGTTTTGGATTGAGGCTTCCTCAGTGAGTGCTGTGTTTGACTGACGTGTGTAATTTAAAAGAAGAAAGGATGCTATAAATATTTTTAAAGCTAACATAACTCCATCTCTGAGTATCCAGGTCTTTCTGCCTCACAAACTATATATAAAGATGTATGTCCTTAGGAGACAGTAAGCAAAGTAGTAGTGAAGCTTTTATCTCTCCAAACCATAAAATATGATGACAAAAATAAGGCTTATTCACATAATATCTTGCAAATAGAAAATGGAGGACCACTTAAAATGATGCTGTGAAATATATGCACCATATATGCTAAACCTATGACATTAAATTTACTACTTTTTGGATTGCTAATTTAATCAAACAGATGAAATCATTTTAATGATCAGGAATACCTGAAATGTTTTAGTGTTTTTGTTGATTAATGTGATGAATGATATTTTTCAAAGGTTGGCTCATTAACATTAAAGGTGTTCTCACCTAGCATCTTTGGTTGAACTACTTGTGTTGTGTTTTATAATGGTGAGGGGGATCTGCCCCTGACAGCTTTATCACCTTAGAGTTTCTGAAGCAGGTGATAGATGCTCATGTGATGAAAAACAGAGCTTGCAAAGGAAAAGAGATTATAGTTTACCATATGAACAACCGAGTTCATTCGTTCTCAGAGGGTACCTGCTTAAAACTGATTCTTATAGAAAATCCTCCCAACGCTTTTGGACTATTATACAACTTGTTTGAAAGGGTCAGTCCAAGGAATGGGTCACACGGATGTAAGCTTGCCTTTCATAAACAGGACTGACAGCTGTTGGGCAATATTAGGCTAGTTCGTTACGAACCCCTAAAAGCCCGCTGTGGCTAAACCCATTACTCACCAGCAGATGGTCTGTGTATGATACGGTCCCCCTCTGATAAAAGATGAAGGAAGACCAATAGATTTCTCCAACTGAAATTTAATGAGGAGTGAAAAGAATTAGAACTACAGATTTGAAAGATGCTTGCCTGATTTTTTCCATTTTCAAAATGACCTTTCACTTTTAATGGCTGTAGATTAACACCAGTTATGAATCCCAAGTGTCTAATGCACGTATAGACTGGATTCAGGAAACATTAAGGGATACTAGGAAGAGTCATAGATTTTACACAGACTATAGTCATGATCTTGCAGACAAAAAGTTAATTATTTAAGAAAAAACAGAAATGTTGTTCCCATTCCAAGGTTAAGGAAAATAAATCAGAAGTGGTTGTTTTCCCCAACTGCTTGTTTTGGGATCAAAACCTTGAGATAGTTTTAATCATAAAACAGGGAAGGACTTGGGACCTGCATCAACACTCATGAAATTCAATGACTGCTGGCTTATACCGTAATGGCTCACAAGTAGAGTGCCTTAGCTACACTTCATAGCCAACTCCTCTTGGAGAGCTTGTCCTTTAGAGAATTAATGGGGAATATTGAATTATTAATTTGGAAGCAGACATGCGTCTGTTGAGATGAAAAACTACTC
The DNA here is from genome assembly GCA_035590275.1 of Ibycter americanus. Taxonomy (NCBI): domain Eukaryota; kingdom Metazoa; phylum Chordata; class Aves; order Falconiformes; family Falconidae; genus Ibycter; species Ibycter americanus. Next base: position 34,234,481 of record JAVJGI010000064.1, on the reverse strand, counting down.
TTCAAGCTCCACTGAACAAAATACTTACATTCCAGAGGAGGAAGAGGTAGACATTGGAGAGAACCCATCCATGGGTGTGTGTGAGTACAGCTGCTTGAGGAGTTTCCCACAGCTGGCAGGGAGCTGTGACTCCAGCATCCCAGTAGTGGGCTGTCATTTACAAAGCTGTGACAGCTGCGAAATGTTTTTTACACGTTCTCACAACAATGGAGTGGTACCTCGTAGACTAGTAAAGGACATGAGCTGAAGCTTTGGAAGACCTATTTCCTTGCAGCTGCTTTTATCTTGTCCTTGTTGCCCCTTTCTAAACTAGAGGTTGATGCTGAAAATTTTCCTGCTTGGGGGCAGTCACAAATATATGTGACAGACCAAATCCTACAAAATGCTGAGTAACAGAGCTAGTGGAGGTTAGAAAGTGCTCAGGCTTTGATGCCAACTGAAACAGACAGGAGTTGACATACGGCTGTTTAGGAAGAGCTCCATATCCACATCCAATGTGCTGATACCCAACCAAGTGCGATGGAAGGATACTCATCAGAGCTGATGGCCTTAACAGGAAACCCAGTCAAGCCAAATGAAGGCAGAGTTGGTAACTGAAAGGAAAATGGCCTAAAAGCACCTTTAGAAACATTGAGAAGTGTGACTCAAAGGATATTATTTTTTATTCAAATTCAGAGGAAAGATTCTGTAGAAGCCCCAAAAGAAGATTTGTTTGGAACAAAAAAAATTTTAAAGAAAAATAAATCATGTTGCTGTGAAAATCATAGGCAGATTATAAGAAAGCCGGCCAGAGTGATAGTAGAATAATGCAACATGGTTTGATCATATTTGACCAGCGAATGCTTGAGATCCCACTTGTGGTCTTTATCAAATTGTTAAAAGTAAAATATTTCAGGAAATGTTATCATTTGTAATGAAATGATAGATTATATCTATAATTGGAAGTAAAATGCTGTCCTTTGGACAAATTTTGAAGAATGTGAGTATGGATTGATAGGCCTGATCCTACTCCCTCCTGCTGCGGAGTGAGCCTCTGGTCAGTCTCTAAACCAGTAAAAGTTGCATTCCTTGGCAAGTTTGTTATGTGAAAGTTTCAAAACATTACAGCACTGAAAAGTTGTATTGTACGAAGTCGTGGAGCAGCTACAAAATATTCCTTGAAGTGCCATAAACCCAGGGTGTTGTTGCACAATCTGATGCTTTCTCCAACTTCCATTGGAGCTGCTAGTTGGGCTGGGAGTGCTGTGAGGAGCAGCCAAGCTGGGATGAAAGATGACTGAAACCAGACTCTGCTCCTAAAGGGATTTCTTCTGCTTGCCTCAAAGCCACAGTGATCTGGAAATTTTTTCCTGTGATAGCTTTGCCTTACCCGCGCAGTGGGAGAGAGGGGATTTCCTTGGCAAGTCCCTCAGCCCTGCACGGCCTGGGAAGCCGTGAGGGCACATCACAAGTGATCTCCAGGTTGTGCACCCTGGTTTCTGTCCATCGAAGGACCTAGTCTGAGGAGGTGGGTGGCTGGGAGGAGGTGTGGGGACAGCATGCCAGGCAGGACAGTGCATCGCCACCACCTGCAAACATCATTTCCATGAGCTGAAGAAGCAAGAGCTGTGCTTCTACCAGGCTGTGAATTTTTAGTTACAATATGTTCAGTGTTTCCTCCAGCCCATTCATCTTCCCATCAAATGAGATACCTTTTCCCACTCTCCAGGAAATGTTGTTGTACTTTATTAAGTGTTGTGTTCGGAGGTTGTCTGTGATCTAGTTTAAAGCACCGCAGAGGCTCCTGTGGGGCATTGCTGCAGTTTGTGTGGGGCTGATAGTGAGACCAGACAGGTACCCTGGGAGAGCGAAAATGTGATTTTTGGTTGGAAGTAACTTGCATGCTGCTGGGTTCAATGATTGGGCAGAAAAAAACCCTGCATTTGTTGCCATGTGCTGCAGAGATATAGCCAATATGATGATAAAGCAGTCAAATATGCAATTTACTTTTTTTAAATATGAAGGGCAAAGTTCAAATTCAAATTCATTGTGCAAAAACTAGAGATGCTTTTATCTAGAAAATAAGCTGTTTCAGTCTGTACAAACTCAAAATGAGAAGAAACTTTCTACCCATTCAAGATGAGGCTCGGGGACAGCTAATATGAGCAAGGGAACTTGAACTAGTTTAAAACCAGGCTTTGATCAGTGTATGAAAGGGGATTACAGGGTGTGCATTTGTGTGATAACTAAAGACCAGGCTTGGGGCCCAAGGATGACTTTATAATCCAGTTCCTGGGCTAAACCTCACCTGGGCAGGTGAGGAGAACTGCAGATTTATCAGAATTCAGAGGTGGCGTTAGAGACTGAAGCAGGAAAGTCCGTTTTGTGATAGCAGTGTTTCATCAAGCATGGGAAGCAAAGCACTGCGAATTACACAGCATTAACAGCTGTACTTTGGTACACAGGTGAAATAGTTTAGCAGCTTTTCTTCGTGTTTACTAAATATGTTGGAAAACTTCAATCCAACAGTGCGCTGCTGTTTGGGTATTGGTTAAAGTTAACAGAAAAGCTGGGAGGTGCTGCTGGTCCCTATCCTGCCAGATAGGGAAATTGTTCAGGAACTGGGATCTTCATACCAAACAGCTTTTTAAGTTTTGGCTTGCAATTGCTGTTGCTGTTCACCTGGCAGAAATCTTTCAGCACGCTCGTCGCCTATCCACATGGCCTGTCCTGGTACTGAGCAATTTTCAGGTTACGGGTTCGGTATGTAGGAGCGGTTCTTGCTCAGACGCCCTCGTGCCACGGAAAGCCCGCAGCTCATGCTCACCCTGGGGCTATTGCAGCCTGAGACCTGCCAGGGGCTGCAGCCGGAGGGGGGTTCTGACCCTTCTTCACCAGCCACTTCAGGGTCTGTCTGCTGCTTCAAGGTCATTTTTTTGTCATCCAGGAACCAGGTTCAGACTCTTGCCCGGATAAATCTGGAGGCTTTTTTATTCAGAGATCTGTGTTACGTGGCCAATACATTATGTATATGTGCATAATCCATATGCGTTCGAAACACAGCAAGTATCCAACTGACCTCTCAGCGCAGTGTGCCTGACTGGCTGGGTGTAAAGAGCTCAGGCTAGAATTTCACTTTGTGTAGGTTTAACCTAATATATTTATTATATATTGTTTTATATCTGTACCTGCTGATCATCTTTTATCATTCTTTTTGGCTGGATAACTCCTTTTTTCCATATGGCTTCAGTCATTAGCAGCACTGTGTGTTCAGCCCGCACCATATATCCATTATGCTGCGTTTGCATGTTTCCCAGTCCGTGCATCCTCCTCATACAATACCGCCTCTGCATCTATAGACCTTCATAAACATTATGGTGGGCTATGATATCTTGCTCTTTAGTGTTTAAACTGTTTTTCTGTCTCTCAGTTTCCTCATTACTGCAGTTACACAGCAATAATAGTTAGGTTTGGCATTTTTCATAGCAATGCTTAAGCACAAAGTGAATCTCAAGCAGCCTTCGATAGGTGGTAAACTCAGTTTTAACTTTTGTGTGTGTACTGAAAGAATATGTATGAAACGGCAGTTCTCAGCAACAGGATACTGAACTGTGCAGCTTTCTGCTGTATCTTATGTATCATCAACATGAAAAGGGATGTAGATACCCAGTCCTAACCTGCATTCATGAAAACCCCATTTTAGCTATCTAGTCTGATCGAGATGGCATGAATTGTTTGAACCATCCTCGCACATAATCTTATGTCACTCAGGAAAGACACTAAAACCTGTTTGTAGCTGGTGAAATATGTTGGATCAAAACATTTTAGTGTACTTTTTTTGTCAGCTGCAGTTTCCACTTGACACATCAGTGTCATAACTGAGGAAATGTTAATTCAGTTTGTATTCTCAGTGCTTGATACTGTCCTCATTCTTTCTTGTGGTCCCTTCCCTAAAGACCTGACATCATATTTTTTATGTGAGGTGCTGAACGAATAATAATAAAAAATCCTAAGACAGGTACAGTTAAAAGATTAAGAGGCGCAAGAATTTTACATAGGCAAAAAATAAGTTATTGGTGCTGATGTATAATCATATTGGAAAGGACTCATTTTCTGCCAGTTTAATGTAGTAATAGCAGATAATAATGCAGCTTAGACAGAGTTCTCAAGTAGAGCAGGAGGTTGTTTATTCTTTCGTGGCAGGCTGTGTCATGCTGGAGTCTGGGTATATTGCATAAATGTTGTTAGCATCAAACATATCTCAGAGAAGCAGATAGATGATGAATCATCCAGTTGGAGAGGTCCCAAGTCATCGTTTATCTTTATTTACCTGCATTTTTTTACAGACATTTGGTGCTTTTGCCTCTGCAGAGAAAACTTTATTACGTGTAATCTGTCTTTTCTTTTTTTTTTTTTTTTCCTTCTTTTTTAATATGCTAACAGGAAAAAGACTTAGCACAGATTGAAAAAGGCATGGCAGGCATAGGGAAATAGGCATCTCCAAGGCAAAATATCTGTTCTACAACCAGAGTTAGAGAAATTGCCTTAAAAAAAAAAAAAAAAAAGTTGTAAATTTTCTTATTTTAAAGCATGAGGGACAATAATTTAGGATCTGTCTTTCTAGTTTATGTTATTTTCTTGTTCAGATCCCAAGAGACTTTTGGAGAGTAGCTGAACTTGATCACTATAACAAAGCCATATATACTTATCTAAATTTATAGCAGCATTTCCTGGACAGTTGGATATAGGCATTGGAAAACACCCAGTGTGATAAGGCAGGGATGTGGTAAGTTGCCTAATAGCCCGGAGCACCAAATCTAGACAGGTAAAGATATTTTGTCCACCAAAAATCCCAGCTGTAATCCCAAACAAGTCACCATGGATTTATGAATGGCAACAGGAGGTGGTCAGTAAGAGTAAGATACAGTTACACTCACTTCCCCTGTGAATCAGGAGGAGCCTCGTGGTCCCCAGGGGACTGCTGGTGAAGTGAGGTGCAATTCATTAGGAATAAAAGTACTGCCATGACTTCTGCATTGGCCTGACTTCCAGAATCCAAAATTACATTACGGCATAAAACTGTTCAAAAGCTGGATCATAAAATTAACTGTTCCTGAGGCAATAGCCTTCATTGGGCTGATATTATGGAGAGAAGCCTCTGATTTGTTAGTCAAGAGAGCAAATGATAGCTTAAACTCTTCTTATAGTGTTTAATCCTAAACAGACTGAGTCATCTGAATGATGACAGACTTGAGACATAGCTGAGTATGACACTGTAGCCTACATTTAAGAAAGATGCAAGAAGGAAGAAAATCCAGTTTTCAAGGGTTGTCTCTCCTTTTGTGAGAACAAATGTAATTTCTTGAGAAAATAACCAGCTGCTGTCTCCTTACCGTTATACCTATCTTGGACTGTGATCTTGGGGTATCTTTTACATTATTTCCTGCTACCGCCTTTCTGGAAAAGAAGATGTGGGAAGGGGAGACATTTTCACCTGTTCAGGCATGCAAGGACGGAGGTAGTTTTAAACCAGAAAAAAGTCAGTTGTGTGCCTGAGGACAAAATACCACCAAAACAGAACTGTTGGCTCCCTTGCTCCTTATGGTATTTTTGGAATTAAAATATCTCATAGTATAGCTCATGGGCTAAGCCCTTCTTTCAGTACTACCACCATGAATGCAGAGCACCTCATTGTAGACCAATTCAGTTATTCTGAGAGCAGAATATATCCCTTTAGGAGCAATTTTAATAAAATTGAAATCATATTTTTTTCTGTTGTAGCTGCCAGCACTTCATTCCCTTAAGGTACTACTGAAGTTCAAGAAAGCCTCTTTTTCCTAGCCCTCACACTCCAGAAGATTATCATTAAAATGCAGCACATCATCTTCTAATTCTGTAATTGAAAGAACTTTTGATGCACTAAAATTGAAGTTCAGGTAGATAAAGAAATCTGAGGGGAACTGGCAGTACAATCCCTTAAAATGCAGACAGACCAGTTTGTTTTCTGCCTGTTGCTTAAACCCAGAGTAAAGGCAGTTGGTATCAGGTGAGTGCACTAACGATGACTGATTGAGACTGGGTCCTGACCCGTGTACGGGACTGGCAATGTGCAGGTGGTGGTGAGTCAAGCAATCCTGAGCAAAACCCATCCTGATGAAGTCAAGTCCAACAACCAAGCAGCAACCACTCGTGTCACTTTTGGAGTCAGATGTTCAATGACAGAGTCCTTCATTCCCTGTGGTGTGCAGAGATTCACCTGTCTTTAAATATGTGTTTTGATGCATTGAATGAAAACAAGCACTTCACAGGCTGTGTAAGTGACAGTGCTAAGCTTATTCTGTCTCAGAAATGATGTAGAAAAGAGGCTGTACTTCTACTGGCACACTTCATAGTTTTAGAAGATGATATGCTTCCCTCTGCTCTTTTACCATTTGGTGAGCCACTCAATATTCATTGATTAAGGTGACTGATTTTATGTGCAGAAAAATTTAATACCTATCTGGATTTAAAGTTTGTTTTCTGCTTTTGCTAAATGACAAATTACTTTCTATCATTGCATTTAAGTCTGTGTTCCCAACAGATTTACTTGCTGATGCAGTGACTGGTGCAGCTTCCGTTTTTTAGGTAGTTATCTCTCAGAGTTGAACACAGAAACCAGTTTTAAGTGGCTGTAGGCTTTGCATAGTGCATAAGAGGAACTAAACTCTTCAGTGTGGGATCCAGATCCATCAGGGTGAAGTAGCCATAATGAGACAGGCAGGATGAGAGAAGTTCTTTGCCTTTCTCCTGGCCTTATGCGTCTTATGAACAATGAAACTCAGTCTCCCATGTCCTGGTTGAGTGCTTAAAACATTGGTCTTCTCCCTAAGTAGTGGCTTTTCTGACTGCTGTGGTCAGAGCTGTATTTTATGTCAGGGTCATTCTTGCTGAGCATACAGAGAGAAGGTGTGACAGATCAGCTCCTTAAGGAAAATAGGAAGAGAATTTCCAGATTTTTGGATCTTGAACATCTCAACCATAAGCTAAACTGTACCAATTGCGGGGGGGGGAAGTAGGAGCGTTTTCAGGTTGTGTGGCTTGATTTCCACAACTGTAGGGAGATATAAGTGATACTTGTTTATGTCTGTGCAATGCCATGCCATGTAAGAGTGTGTCTCCAAGCTGTCATCCTGTACCTGTCTAGCCCTGCTGGCTTTACCTGGGGAAGGATGAGTACTGACATTTTCAAAGGCAGCTGGGAGACTGCAGTGAATCATAGCATCTGACAGCTGGTCTGGTCACAGCCTTTCTGTCTAAAGTGGTTCAATTTTTAATATAAACTGCACACACTTCTGCATACAGCACACATTTTTTAAACGCTGCTGAGAAATGAAGAGGTAGCACAGAAGAGCCACAAAGACATTATTTGCAATGTCTGCAGCAAGAGACAAAAAGAACCCAATCTGTCGTAATGACTACCCTTAACCTGGTAGCAAAAGGCAGGAAAAGAACCTACATTTACAGGAGAAATATAAATTAGACATTAGGCAAAGATGTAAACCCTGAATTAGATGTAAGGGTGTTTGGGGGTTTTTTATGTTTGCAGAGGTGGAGGGAGAGAAGAGGCAAATGATTTTATGTGTGCAGAGGGAATGAACCACCAGAACAAGCTATTATAGGTGATGGTGGGTAGCAGAGCCGTCCGTCTCTTCGGATGACAACAAGGTAACTCCCAGGAAGATGCACAGAAACCAAGAGGTTATACTTTGACCAAAAGCAAGTTATTGTGCTTCGATATGCAGCTGGTATGTAATGGTTAATCTCACAGAGAAGGTCATCTTTGGTGATTTTATGGTTCTATCAGGCCTTAAATTCCTTGGATAGATTTATCAGTGAGAAACTCTGCCCACCCATTACTCCCCTGGCAGAAGCAGACCCTTACTTCTGCCAGCACAGTTTCTTCTCATGGTAGAGTTTCTGCCATGAAAGCCCTGTGCCAGGATTCCTTCCAGTGAAAGCAAGCGCAAAACAAAGCCAAATCTATCTGAGGCTGTGCAAAGGAAAAAACCAAACCAACCAAACAAAAAAATGCCCAACAACTAAACTCCCCCAAAGTAGCAATGCATTACAGACTTATCACTATGTTTCAGTAATAGGCATTAGAGTATCTGAGTACAGATCTTGAAATGGAAGAGGGGTACTACTTCCAAAATATCCCTGAGGAGTGTAGCCCTCGTTCTGCCTGTAGAAAGATGGCAAGTAAATCAACGTCACTGCAACTAGGCTGCATTCAGGTCTAAAGACAGGAGGGAGACAAGTGGAAGGGAATGCATACATTTCCAGCTTCCACCCTCACTTTCCTCTTATTTTTTGGATTGTAGTGGGCATAATTACCCTCCACAACTGCCCAAGATCTTCAGGGTTTGGGCTTTTTACTATGCCCGTGAAGCAGTCAGTAATTCTTCCTCTGCCCAATATAGCTCTATTTCAACACTGAATATGGAAAAACTGGTGCCAGCCAGCCCAATACCATCAAACTTTAATCACAAAGAAAACCTAGAGTCACCTTTTGTTGTACTGCAACAAAGAAATCTCTGAGCCCAATCTATGGCCAGGGAGGTCAAAAGAAATATTCCTATTGTGCCTTGGGGCTAGGAGACAATTCGGTCTTCCAGTAAGGTCAGACTCTCTCCCTTGTCAGCAGGCATAACACAAATGAAGTTGCTATCAAAGATGTTGCACAAGCCTCAAGCAGAATAAATATTTTTCTTGTATGTAAGAGAGAAAATCACATCTGTCACCTAGTGCTTCTATAGAAAGCACTTTATACATTAGAATCTGTCAGCCTTTATAATGTCTCTTTGAGTTGGTCTGTGCAAACCCTTAAGCTAAATATTGACTTTTTACATAAAGCGTATGGTGATATACCTAGAAGATGGGTCAACAGGCCAAGAAGGAATGCAGTCTGGGCAGCAAATCAATGGTGAGCTTCAGTTCTTCAGGGTATAAGATGAAGCCAGCATTTTGGTTGTGTAATTATTTGCCTTGCAGTTTAGGGATGTATGGAAATCCACTATTTCTCCAAATGCGGTCATCCCATCTGAGTATTGTTGATTCAAATCTTTTAATGCCCATTATCCTGGAGTGCTGAAATCAATGCATGTTAATATCAAGGAAAGAAAGATGAAGCCCTTAGATGAAAACTATTTCGCCACCTTTTTTTAAATTTTTTTTAAATTTTCCTCCTCAGTAATGCATATACTTTAAGCAGCTAAGTTTCTGGGATACCTTTTATCTCACATTCTTGGATCCTTCTTACATTCCCTTCCAGTCCACTCTGGGTATTTGCCTAATGTGCTATAACAATAGAAATAGATATAGGGATAATGCATTTATAGACAGTACTGCTAAAGGCCAATTACAGACCTTTATCATGAGAATAGCAACCTGAAGAATTTTTCTTTGATGTGTCCTTGATTTTGACAGCACTACACAAAATGTACATTGTAAGTCTGGGAGTCAGAGCTCTTCACTAGACTCTAGCCCAGATTCTTTAATTCCTCATTACAGCTTTCCCTTTTGTCAATGCCAAAAGCTGTGCCACTTCTTGCTTTCAGGTAGTGAGGAATTCAAGTGAATTTTGTCTCCATTGTCCCTTTCCATTTTTGATGCTCAGATGGAAAATCACCCTTGGACATCATGCATTTTCATTCATCCTACTTAAAAAATCTAAGGTAATTGCAGAAGTCAATTAAATTTGTTTTCCCAAAGCTCTAATAGGAGAATAGTAAATGAATGGCTTTTTCAGAAGAGAGAACGTATCTTGAATAGTTTGGATTTTTTAACCTGATTTAGATTGGTACAATGCACAGCACTTTCCGGAGCAGCTTTAAACAGTTGCTCTCCCTGGAGCTCCAAACACCACTTTTTCCTCAGGGATCTGTGGGAGACAGAGGGGCTGAAGGAGCAAAGGCAAGGTGTTCCTTTTGCAGGGTTTCAGTCTGGCAGCAGCTGCGGTGCACAGCAGCCTCTGCTATGCAGAGGCTGAGTGCAGTGCACAGCCAGAGGTAGGCTCCATAGAGGAGCAATTCCTTCTCTCCCAGGGACAGCAGGAAAGACAGAGGTACCTGATTGCTAAGTAAGGTGGCCAAATGTCCATGTAGTTGCCACAGCTATCTGCACCTTTTCAAATAAATTGCTCAATTTTGGTGCTATGGTCATACACATGACGTACAGCTGAGCAAGCACCCAGTGGATGAGAACCTGCACCTTGCCACCAACCTCCCGTAGTGCAACCTCACCTCCGGGGAAGAGGAAACTTCCCCGGCCGTGATAGTGCTGCTGATTTAGCAACACATGGAGCTGTTCCTGACCCCTGGGCTGCTGATACCCGCCTGAGCCTATGGCTGGCCTGGGTGTGGGTACCAGAGGTGCCAGGGTGGTGGGTGAGCCGCTGCCGAGGGATTTTCTAGCTGGGCAGGTTGGGAGAGGTGCACGTCCCGTTGTGCATCCTGGAGTCAGTGCCAGTCCTGGGTGTGCCGGGGAGGGTGAGGGCATGGCCACAGGAGTGTGTGGCCCTGGTTGCTGGCCCCATAGCTGCAGAAGCAGGGCTGAGCCACTGTCACTGAGCTGGAGGCTAAGCTGCCAAGTGATGAGGATGGGAAGTCAGCCTGAAGCCAGGCCATGCATTGGAGGCAGGTATTTCATTCCCTTCCGGTCCCCAAAGACCCTCAGTATTCAGGCTTTACGAATCTATTACTGCTTTCCACTCAGAAAGGGGGAGAAGTCATTTTTACAGATATGCACAGCCCAGGGAAGTAATTAAGCGCCAGCCTCATTTTAATCAATGTGCTTAAGTAGCTTTCTCGCTCAAAATCATAATAGCCATCTACATATGCAAACTAAGCATTACTTCCAGTTTCATGGAGTTGTTGTAAGTTCAGGAATTGTTATTACAGCCTTTTTTCATAACCATGTTTATTTTATTTCAAATCAGTTGTTGCCTTGTATCCCGCTAATTTTGAATCACCCAACTGTAAATACATGGGAATAATACTGCAATTGCAAAGTAAATTCACTGTGATTATCCTTCTTGATAATTAATTACACTAAAGAATTTCTTAACATGGCTTCATATTTTATAATCTTTAGGAGTGGGATTCATTATCTGTATTTTATTTAAGCTGTGATAATTTTCAGTCAGTAGTTAACCTTCCAATTATCTGATTTAGTTAAAATTATAACCATCAAAAAGCATATGTGGTATCATTAGAGCCATTCTAGAGTTATTGCAGAGAGACAGTAATAAATTATTCTCCATGTCCACTTAGAACAGTATAAGAAATAACGGGATTAATTTTCAGCAAATGAGGGTTAGGTTAGGCTTTAAAGGAACTGTGTAATACTGAGCGTAGTTAGCAGTTAAAAAAAAAAACCAACCAAAAAACCCCTGGACTTTCCATCACTGGAGATGCCAGGTTAGACAAACATCTGTCCTTAGTTTAGGTGTAGCACACCCTCTCTTAAGGGATGGCACCTTACACCTCTAGAAATGCCTTTCACCCCATGTTCAGTACTTCTATATTTTTGCTTTGAATTTTCAGTGTAGTTTTCATCTTTTGTATAGTTCATTTTAAAGATGTTTTAGGAAGGTTCATTGTGCTTTTACATTATTAAGCATTTTCTCAAAACATGTATTTATGACTAGCAACAGATTCTTGAGAACAGGGCAGGTGATGTTTTGGTTTCATTTATATGGAAATTTTGAGATTATAAATTTTCAGTCATGTTCATGCTTAGTGAAAAATGTTTCCTAGAAATGTTATTTTAATGGAGAGTTTCAGCTGATCTTTTAGTCTCTTTACCCCAGTGATGTGCAAAGAATATGGAGAGATTTTGACCTCTGTATAATTCACATTGTGTTTACTCAGGAACTTCCTAGTGATACTAAGAGCTTCAGGATGAGAGCACTTAAAGAATAAAGCAGCAACTGAAATGCATACATGTTATTATTAAAGACACTCGTATGTTCAAAGCATCACTTTCCAGGTTACTTATTGTTTATTTTCCCCAGGCAGTATTTTTCACAGGTAATAGATTGTCCTATCATTTCTTTTCTATTCTCTTAAATGGGTATTACAGTGTTAAGGATGTAATTATAGAACCGAAGCAACAGGGAAAAAAAGGAAGATGAATTTCCACTTAGGTAAATTGTGGTTCTTTGGCACTTTTCTGAAAGCTTTTCAGGTTTTGCATTACGTAAGTAATTCAGAAAAAAACAGGACTTGATAAGCTTCTTTTGTGTAGCGCTGACAATGCATCTACTCACTGCAGTTACCAACATGTGCCAAAACTGGTTGCAATAAATAGTTGCCTTCTCATAAGACAAAATGTAAGAATAGGATTGTATTGGTATGCAAAGTGCTTTCCATTTATTCATTATACACTCTCTGAGATTTGTGCCTCTAGAGATTCTTTTGTGTTTAGGCCAGAAGAAACTCAGATACTTAAAAGATATGCAAATTCTTTATGAAGTGGACTCAAAACACCAAATTACTTCCAAAATATCTTGTAGTATAGTAGAAGCCTCTAAGTATGGGATTATACTGCATCTATTACAGAAAGTAATATAGACTTCAAAAAATCTTGTGTTCTTTAAAAAAATAAAATAAAAAAAAAAATCAGGATTTCAAGATTAAGTTAGAATCTCCCAGGGCTTGTAGTGTACCAGGACATTAATCAAGATGGCTATAAACATGCAGAAACATTCAAAGGCTCATAGTGACTGGTTTCCATACTGCTGGCAAACTACAAGAAAAAGAACTACAGGAAAGAAATACCCTGAGCTGTTGTAATTATGGTTAGAGCCTAACTGGATATTTAAAAATAATAATAATTTTAATCCAAGGTAAAACCCCCCAGCCTTATAGAACTGTATGTTTTCTTGGCTAATATTTGCCTTAAGATACATTTTCACTGTAAATATGACTGATTCTAATTTGCAAGACAGCCTCTCATTTGTTATTAGTGTGGACAGGTTGAGAAGCAGATTTTACTCCTTGATGTGGCTGATGGAAAAATAGAATGATTAAAACAATCCCACCTAAATCAGTCTAAGTCTTCTCTTCTTCAAGGCCAAACAGAGTCTGAGACACTAAGGTTCATTGATATTAAGCAGCATCTTGTATAAATTTTGGATTCAGTGCAAAGAAACACATCCAGATCTGGCCCACTGCATCACTTGCCCTGTATTTGTTTGCTTTTTCATTGCATTTTGCTGTGTTTCAGTGTTCCAAGTCCTATTTAATCTAATTGCGCTTAAATTCTTTTTGATCCTGAGAGCTTCAGCTACAAAGATACCAAAATAATGTTATTAGGGGTGTGTTCAGAAGGAAGTGGGTGGAATTGCATTACTTGAGTGATCTGAAATAATGCTGCCCAAAGTAATATAACTTGCATTAGGAGAAACAGATCTCCTATGATCAATCTCCCCATGTATTTTATTATGCTTTTTTCCATTGTGAGTACACAGGCAGGAAGAATCAAAACATGAGAGGCCATGAAAATAGCACCATTTGTTTGATTTTTCTGTACAAATAGTGGGGGTCTTCTCCCTTGGTCCTGTGTGAGCCATCCAGGCCGCCTTGGTGGCTGTGGCAGGTACATCAGTAAAGCAGTGTGCGATATGCTGGCACTCTCCTGCCAAAACCCTGCTGCTTTCAGATCAAACAATGCTTCTCTGTGGCCGGCTGAACCCTGCCCCTGGCTGTCGATCATTTCACACTGGGGAATGGGGCTCAGAAGAAGAGCACAGCTATGTCCCAGTGTGTCCCGATGCTTACACTTCCCATGGAGACGCAGTCTTACCTGTTTCTCACAGGCTTTTAGCAATGCTTCCCTTTTGTCGCTTTCCAAAAGACAAATTTAACTTTTTTTTTTTTTTCCCTCCTCTTTGAGTTATCTGATTTTGTCCTTTTCTCCTTTCACATCCATCTTGCTCGGCTCACAGCAGCAGAGCTCTGTCCGTGGCTTCTTCCTTGGTGAAGTCCTGCAAGAGCTATTTTTTCCATAAATGAAACTTGACTGAATCTGGCATACTGCTGCAGAGTGTTTCTGTTTATGAACTGACATTTGCTGCTCAGAAAATACTTCACTGCAAAATCTCCACCTAGCTATAGATACGACAGTCCTTTAGATTTTGTTTTAAAGCTCTGGTCCCGCTTCCCAGGCCTTTGTCTGAGCAGACTAGGGGAGAATAAGAAAAATGACAAAGTTATCTTTGTTATTTATTTTTTTGTTAGCAGAGAAAAATCTAACAAAGGCAAAAGAAACCCCGTTGAGACTATTTTCACAGCCCTGTGTCACTATAGGGTAATACATCCCGAGCTGTTGTAAATAAGGGAGGGAAATGTGAACGGATCTGAATGGCGTGGTTCCAATTTACAACAAAGCAACTTCTGCAACATTAATTAAAATTATTTCTATGAATGTTTACTTGTTATGAAAGTTCTTTCCATGCAAGGTTAGTCTTTATAAGACCAAAAAATGTTAAACAAACAGTGAGGAGGCTTATCACAGTCATGGGATGGGCCTTTAAAGTTACTGTTTACTGTCTTACCTCAAATGCTGCATAGTGTGGAAAAGTAAAACCTTGACATCAGATGCAGCAAATTATCTTCCTTGAGATGAACTGAGTAACTTTAAAATCATGAGGATAATCTTAATTGACATGCAAATTATGCAGCCTAAACAGGAAAAAAACCTACTGCTTCATTTACTGTTGGAAAATGCCATTTGGTCTGCTGTAGCTGGTGCTTTCCCAGAGATAAATTTCTCAAAATGATTAATATCTCTAGCAGAAAATTATATCAGTAATACGTGTAGAGCACAAAGGAGGCTTGGAGTAACGTAATCCTGCTCAAAATTTTTTTTTTCATAGAAAAGAAGGGTAGATTGTGCCATTTAGTTAAGCCTTTACATATTCTAATATGAAGCAGTATATTCAAATTCCACACTGTTGAAAAAGGAATAAATTTGTATCTGCAGGTTTGTAAACCCTCAAGGTAGTGATTCAAATGAAAAAGTGACATTTTGGAATGGGGTGAAATTTTAAAATCCTGGCAAAAAGAAGATTCTGAGTTCTTAAAATTGTGTTTTGACCTGGAAAACCTGCTGATATTGCTGAAAGCCTAAAGGAAAGGCACTGATCGTTCCCTTTATTTTAATTTTTTGAAAGGATGGAAGACTTTGCCGATCCTGAACTTTCAATAGCAATGTAAAGGATTAGAGGAAATTGCAGACATTGTATTTTCTTACATAACATGAGTAGTTCAAAACAAACTCTCCTGAAATGGTGCATAGATCTAGCTCAGCACTTATTCAGAGTGGAGCTTCTCCTGAATCCAGACAGATGACCTGGGCCTTAGGATTTTTTTTATATGTTTTTAAATGAGTGAAAGGATTATTGCATCAGACATGTGAGGTTGAAGGCCAGGTTCCTGTGGGATACTTGCTGTTTTACCTGAGTTAATCAGCTATAGTACATATTTGTCAAAGAGTGGGTAGATACCCTTTGCCAATAATTTAACACCATTAACAAATTATGAGATAATAGAGGAATATCACTGTCTTTCAGGTTATTGGTTTTGCTTAATAATTAATTATAGCAATGCAAATTCAAAAGATGGTGCACACCGCATAATCATATCTCCCATATGTAAGAAACATAAAATAAAACTAAGCAATCCTATGTGCTCTGAAGAGACATTTATATCTTGATTCATCTGCTGGCTGAAGAGGAGCTTCCCCATCATCCACAAACCAGGTAACCAGGAATTTTGGCTGGTACTGAAGGAGACTGTCCCTCTGCTCGGTTTCATTTACTGGCTGGAATTTTTGTGCTATACATAAAATGCAAAAACATTAATTCGAAATTTGTGTTGCTGTGGGGCACAAACTACCCCACTGAGACCTACGGGAATGTGATGGGAGGTGGCTTACCCACATACCACTCCACTAGGAGGATTTACAGTGTTGGATTACCTCTGGCCTCTCCCTCCTCTTTCTGAACACAACTGGAAACGGAGATCACAGGCTACAGCTAGCGTTACATGTGTTAGGTTTGTATTGTGTTCCACTTCATGCCAAAATAACTGATTTGATTAGAAGAAGTACCAAGAAAAGATTAAGTTGAGGGATAGACAACAGGTGCAGATGAATACTGCTCTGTAAGTGTGCCATTTCAAAAACCACTCTCTTAAATTAAATGATAGCAGCTATTGACTCACAGAAACAAAGGTTTTCAGTTGCCTGAGCTTATTCCTAAGTACATTTTTCTCTAAACTGAGTCGTCTGGTGTTGAAGAGGTCTCCTGAAGCAGGAAAGCCCCCACCCCCTGTCCCGCTTTAGCTTCCCATCCCACGGAGCAGGGTTTCCCTGCGGGTCCGTGCTGCTGTGGGAGGTGAGCAGTTGGCGCCTGTGACCCCATCACTGGTCCAACCTGCAATTCTTGTGAACAGGGCTCCCAGCTGCTCCTGACATCCGTGCCAACAGGTGTTTCTCTGAAATCATGTAGCTGATGTAGCAAACTTTTGTAGCTTGTTGAACAGTGGGCCTGTCTTGCTTGTGGGTGATAAAGAGTTGTGGGGAAGGACTGGGACACTCATCAGCATTGATCCAAAATTTGGGCAGGCTCGTAAGAAACTGAATGTTTAACCAATTTCATTCATGTGAAATTCTATTAGTGTTTGCTACCAGATACATTTTTCTGAACACAGTTTCCATGCATGTTTTACAAGGGACGTGTCTGTGCTGCAAGAGGAGGGAAAGCACCAGACCAGTTGCCCCCAGAGCTGCTGCTGGTCTGGTATCCCTCCAGTGGAAGGGAGCCCTGGACCAGCTCTTTGCTTTCCAAGAAGTGACCGCTGTCTATTTGCTTCCCTTCAGCAAAGTTACTCCAGGTAAAAACTGTGGAGGGTCTATCTTCTCTCCAAGTGGAAGACTCAGAGGCTTGCAGGCACATACCAAAGGGAGATTGAAATGAGAACCCTGGGCCTCAACACATGTAAATGCCCAACCATGAAATGTGGCTGTTTTCTGCAGGGTCATTCCTGGGCGGTGCAGCAAGCAGCATTGCTGCAGGACCACCAGAAAGGCTGCATACTGTGTTTTTAAACCCACTGAAAAATAGAAAAGAAAAAAAAAAAACTTCCCATTGTCTTTTGCTGTGCACATTTCCTCATTTCACTAAATCCAGTGGCAGATGTACAAATTAATATTAGATCAAAACCTTAAACTGTTAAATTTTCAAGTTTTCTCTATTCTTTCCTTGAATGTTTTTTCCCATTAAGTATTCTAGATGAAGCAGCTGTTACCAGGTACGGTAGTAGTTATTTGAGATGTAATATATTTAATGTGGATTTTGGAGACAATTATGTGCTTAAGCACCGCAGAAAGGTGCCTTTCACTGATGGCAGTGGAAGAAATGGGCTCTCACGTGTTTTTGTGCAGCACAGCAGGTCACAGCCTGGCCCTGGTACCAAGCTGAATGGCCACACTACTGAGGTGTTTTTGAAGGGCTGGAGATGGGCATTTGTTCACCCTGGGCTACAGCCGAGAGGCAGAGCTCCTCTACGGATCCTCCACCATAACACCAGAGTGCATCAGCTGTGCTCTGGGTACAACAAACTGGTGAGGACCTGTGGGATCTGTCTCAGTTACTCCTTGGGAAGGATGATGCCTGTGATTTCATTACTCTCTATACCTTTAGCATCCACCTACTGTTATATCCTGCCTTTTTAAAAGCTAACTTTTCAGGGTAAGAGCTGTATTTATTATGAACAGCACTTGGCACAACAGGGTTTAGCTTGACTCACCACTGGCAGCTACTACAATGTCATAGTGGTAAAGATATTGCTGTCCTGTAAGACATAACATCCCAGCAGAGTTGTATAGGAATCTGCAGCCTCCTTTCCCCTTCACAGTCCCTCTACAGGCAACAGGGTGATGCTTCTGCAGGGCTGTGCTGCACAGAGCAGAACTCAGCATGGGCAAGGTAAGGATCACGAGGAATACGAAGGTATTCATAATTCTGGATATGCAGAGATACACAACGGGGCTGAGCAGATAGCATGGTAAATGGTCTCAAAGAGTAGTCTTGGAAACTGCCAGGTTAACCCAAAAAAGCATGGGATAAAATAAACAAGTGCTTTGTAACAACTTTATACGTGACCAGAGAGGTGACATGCTTTTAGGGGCAGTCTCATTTCTTGCAGGGTTGATGAAGTTATCTACCCCTTCAAAATGGAAATAAAACTAAGATAGGAAGACCTCTAAAAAGATGGCAGCCTCATTACCTTGCATGCACAGTTTTTTCTACATGCACAAAATTGCGGTGTAAATCCTTCCCCAGAGTGATTCTGATTTATACTGGTGGGCTAGCGAGGAGAATCAGGCCTGACACTGGGTTGCTGAGCTGCATTGCTTTCACTCCTTTTATCCAGAGAGTGTTTCAAAGTGCTTATAATAAAAAAGCTAGCTTCCTTTTCATAGATCAGTCCTCTGATTTACTACCTCAAGCATCCTGGAGAAACCTGGGATGACGATTTTAACGGTTGTAGTCTTTCTCTGCCATAGGCCTGGTAGATCACTTCTTTCTTCTTGTTTCCCCTCAAAGGGATTTGGGAACTATTCTGCATCTTCCAGCAAAATTGCTTTTGTACATGTTAGCATTGTAGTGTCTTTAAATAATGCTTAATTACTAAAAACTAATTCCAGGGCTGATGCCAAGTGGGTGTACATCCACCTGACTGCTTAATGTCCGTTTATTCCACTCTAACAAGTTAAAGAATGGGGAAAGGACAGAAAACACTCTGTCTTCATTTCTGCCTGTCTGATTGCAACACAGTGATTTCTGCTTGCAGATATCTGCACAACAAGTTACAGTAGTTCCAGAGTAGAGCCTAACAAGCTGAATGTGAGATTTGAAAGCTGGTTGTTAAAGCCTGTAAGTAATTCACTAGATTTTTGTGCTGGTGCAGTTTGTCCCAGCTCTATCAAATTTATATCATTGGAGACATTGCGACAGAGTATTGTGCTTACACCTTCAACCACAGACAACCAACTTACTAAAAGAAACAGCCTTTGTCTGCATGGAGAAAGGGTATGTTCATATTTGCACCTGGTTTGTGTGACCAGTTGTTAGTCAATGTATGTCTTCTTCATCTGCGAATTTTGCTCCCTTTTGTGTTAGGTATTTTTGAAGAGCAGAATCTACTGTAACCTCTCAGATTGAATTGCGAAGTATGGCAATACAGTGATGTTGACTGGAGTGACCTCTGCTTTGGAAGGGAAAGAGGTAATTGGGTTTCCAAATTCAAAGCTACATCTGACATCAATCAGTTGTCAAATTTCATTAACTCTCACACCCTGGGTTTCAGGAAGATTGACTGTACATGCATTTATGGTTGGGAAACCACTAAAACTCTGACAAGCCTTGATAACCAAAGTTGCTTGAGAGAATGTCTTTAATACATGCTGGCTCACTTTTCTGTATGGCCCAGATTTCTTAAAGTAAAGGCTATTAACCCAACCTATAAATGCATGTATATATATATAAAAAATAATATATACACATGTATAGTTATATATGGAGAGATATGTATCACTCTCTAGATATATTATATCTATATAGACACACTCACATATATCCATCCATCCATTCATGTGTGTATATATATATTTACAAAAAATCCCTGGATACTCAAAGTCTCCCTGAGAGGGAAGCCTCCTATAACTTGCCAGAGGATTGAACCCACCGCACTGATTCCATCTTGGAGCAACAGTGTTCGGGTTTCCCACAGAAAGGACCAGAGCCATGGATGTGTTAAAGACATGCTAAAAATATTCCTCGGGTTTAAAATTGTGCACAGCAAGTGGGTAGAGTTGC
This sequence comes from Ibycter americanus, assembly GCA_035590275.1. Classification (NCBI taxonomy): domain Eukaryota; kingdom Metazoa; phylum Chordata; class Aves; order Falconiformes; family Falconidae; genus Ibycter; species Ibycter americanus. The sequence continues at coordinate 34,214,578 of JAVJGI010000064.1, read as the reverse complement.
AAAACCAGTTACTGTCATTCTAATGAGGAAATTCTTCCACCTTTAACTCTTTAATCCATGTAAGGGATCTAATTGGAGCATATGCATAAATTACTCTGATGCGTAGCATTTCCTACTTGCTATATTGTTCCATTACCAGTGACTGCTTAAAAAAAAATATCCTGGAGATGTTTTACACTGGGGTGAGTAAACAGCCTTGGGTAGATTTGTCCATAATAAAAAGAGCAGTAACGGTGACTCTAATGTGACACTTGTTACTGTGTCTTTCAAAGCTGTGCTGAAGACTGGCAGGCATCTATTACAATCAAGTGGACTGCAAGGTCTTCTCTTATGCACCAGACTTAAGGATGACCTCTGCTTGTAATCAGAACAAAAATTTAGTAAATGGTAAATATTATCAAAGAAAAAGAATCATAGGTTGTTTTCAGTTTCCTACTGTCTCAGTGCTGCTATCCAAATACACATAGCCCTGTTCTTGGAAGAGTGCTGAGCTCCAGCAAGAGCTATTAACCACTGATCCTGAACATCTATGGTCCTCAAAGAACTGCTAAAGTTCTGGGTGTGGAAATCAGATGAGCAGAAATTATGTCTTTTAGTTTCCTAAAACAAGAATTATCCAGTTAAGGAACCTTAGTCCCCATTCACTATCCTTGCATAATTTGTTGGGAAGGTAAAAATTATATTATACATTGTGGACTTAGTAGCCTACAAAAATTCACACTAGAAGGAAATGCAATGACTCCCAGCTCTGTCTGATGTGATACATAAGATCACTAGATATTTGGTGAACATCTGACTGCCTCTATTTTTTATTAATATCTTGCCTTCATATTCTTATTTCAAGAACTAATGTAATTCACCATCATACCAACCACAGCGGTTGCTTGCTCATGCTCTTTCACCTGCTTATAGCTCCCACAAGAAGCTAAAGTCAACTAGCCTGTCACAGATCTACTTAACATAAGTAGCTGGTTGGAACAGTAGATCCATAATTTTTGTGTGCTCCATTTATGTCACCAAAAATCTTAGAAACTCAGTTGTATACATTGTATACTCAGTTGTATACATGTCAGTAGCACAGAATTCATTTGAGATTATAGTTATTTATGCTTATTTATGGCAATGACTGCTTTTTTTTTCCCTCCTGTCGTTACTTTTTCACCAAAAATTGTGGTTCCATTTTTGATGTCCTGGTTGTTACTTACAGAAATGTTTTGAAGGTTCATGTGAGCTAGAGTACATTTGAAACAATCAATCCACTTAAAAACATTGCAAGTAGCATTTTTCTAGTAACTGCTGTACTGCGTTACCTTTCTCCTTTTAAATCCCAAGATCTTCTTACAAGAAAAAAAGTCATAACTTGAAATAAAGTAGGTTCATGATTAAGATATTCATTATAAATTCTATACACATTGGTTGTTTACAATGATTTTTTTCCCCGGCTTGTTCCTCAGGCAGTAACAGTAAATTAATGTGTTTGTGACATTTCTGCAATTCTAACTTTGAATGAGACTCATACCATATATTGCATTATAAATACTGACTTACATTAAGTCCCATGTGTGCCTCTCATGTAGAAATGAAATAGACAGTATAGTCATTATTCAACTTAATTTGCAGTATTTATTACCCTTGGTGGATATGAGTGTATTCATTACATTTGCAATAGATGACCTCTGGGTTTTAGAGATATGTATTATGTTAGGAAAAACTTGCAAGGAGTAAATAATACCCTTCCCTTTTTCTCTATGAAGCTTCTATTTCTACAGTGTTGCTATTGCACCCTTTATCTAAATTTAATTTATGTTAAGCTGAAGATCTTGCTCACACTACGATGTGAAACAAGGGTATTTGTGTAAACGTAGCCATGTGACTTGCCCTGATGACATTCAGAGAAAGATGCCTATGAGGACCAACTGTAGAGTAACAACTGTGACATAATCTTGGGCAGTGTAAAAGCTGACTCGTCCTTAGGATAAGAAAGAAGCAACAGAGTTCATAGTCAGCCGCAGCTGGGTGGTTAGCCTATGCTGTTGCCTGGTACTCGGCACAAAGCACACTGCATAGGCATGACCATAACATCAGACTATCAGGCCTGTTGTCATCATGGATTGGAAACCACGGGAAAAGCAGAAGAAGTAGTAGAGCAGCAGTTACACACCTGAAAACTTCAGCAACTTTACCTAGTGTTTTCCTGTTATTGAAAGCTGTGTACTTGTACTGATCAGAGCTAAAACATGTTACCTGAAGGTTCAGACCAAAAATGTCAGATGATTAGATTATGCATGAATCTTTGTACTCAGCATTCATAATCCATAGACTGCCAGTGATCATTCTGAGAAACTGGTAGGTCTAGTCTGAACTTCCCTAATCTCCATCTGTGGTCCTGCTCCAAAGGCTGCTGATGCCAGCACAAGGATTTTGCAATGGTTTTGCTGGGCAGTGGAGAAGCCATTCCCATCCCCCACAGCAGGTGTGCTAGGCTGGCTGTGCTCCTCTGTAGCACTTTGGGTGCAGCCCTGACTCTTCACCAAGGAGACCTGACTCCTTTGTGTTCATGAATTCCAGGAGGATTTGCAACATTCACATCTCTTCCAACTGATAAAGGACTAGTACTAAGCTTCCCCAATAAATGTCAAGAAAAATACAATATTTTCCACTGTAAAATAAAAATAATAATAAAGTGATTCACCTAAGGTGCCATGGGAAGTCTGTGCCAGACTGAGGAAGCAGACCCAAGTCTTTGATGTGCCATCTCCAGCGCCTCCATTACTAGAATAAGATTTCCTCTTGGACTGAGTACTAGCCTGAGTAAAACTAGATTTTACTTGCATTTTGCTGACGAGAAAACTGAGGTGAAGAACAGAGGAGTTATTGCAAGATCACCAGTGCACTAGCTGCAGATCTGGCCCTCAAATTCCAATAGCCAATTCCCCGCCGGTGCACCAAATGCCAGTGAAGAGGTGGTCTCCAGTCCAGAGCTGCAGCTTATCCAAAATTGCTTTGGGAAGTCTTACAGTTTGTCGCCACAGAAATCTATCAATGGCAAAGCAAATTTTCTTGACACATCACCTTTCAGAATTGCTTGAAAACTCTTTGTGCAGTGAATTGGCCTGCTTGAGAGCGGGATGTAATGAACTAAGTGCTGAATACTTGTCATCCTTACATAAACACTCTGGACCGAGACTAGTACTTCCTTAAAGCAATGTGAATTTTTCAAAAAAATACTATAGAGTTTTGACTAGGACTCTGACTTAGCAGACTTTGTTTTTATCAACTGCTTCTTTTCTCTTATTAATAAATCTCACATGGAAGTACTTGTATTCTACAAAGCAGCTGAGCTCTCTTGTGCTGTTGATCTGTACAGCCAGAGCTGACGTATGTAGAAAGACCCTCATCCTTTCCCCCCTATTTCACCTCATATGTGATTAGTGCAGGAATTGCTTTAATCTTCTAAATGTCACCTTTACACCACTTCTGAAAACTCCAATGCTGGTTCTGTAACTACCTTTCATGGCAAATTATTGCATTCCTAACTAATCTGGATACAGCAGTGGAAACCTTTAATCATGTGCACTGTAGTTGCAATGCACCTGCCCTTGTCATTACTGTGTACTAAAGTACAGAGTACTTTAAATAACCTGTCCCCTTTTTTGAAATGCCTGCCCAGATGCATATTTTCTCTGAACTATCCATGCTAATTTTCCCCATGTTTCTTCAGAGTAAGATTAATTTTTATACTTTTCCTTACCTTTTAAAACCTCTTCTTCCCCAATTGTCTTTGGTGCACTTCACTCTGGTTTTACAGTGGATTATACAATGTATCTGGCTAAAAAAACTTTTCTAGTATTATGCAGAAAGCTCGTGTCTAACCTGTCAAACAAAACATAATTATGTCCCCAGATGCTTGTTGCTGAAGACTTGGAAAAGCTCCCTTCTTGCTGGACACTCTGCATCTGTGCAGACCTCATCTTCCCCCTGGTTCCCTTGTTGTCGTTGGTAGCTCATAGGAAAAGTGTTGAATCCTTCTATGGAATACAGTATTCTTCCTGGATAAGAATACATTGCGCAAGAAAGGCACAGAAAATCATTCCCATATCTCATGGTTTTCTTAACCTCAAGATCAAACTTTATTTTTTTGTTAGTTTGCTTTGCTATGTAGAAATTTTTATTTCTTGTTCTGGAGGTATTTACAGCTTCACTTAATTTGGATATTTAAAGTGTAGAAATCTATGTAATCTGGTGTTTGAAAAGGAAGTTTTCTTAAGCCAAGATGGTTTTGCCTACGAAAGTTAAAAACTGCAATATACAGTTGGATTTTTACTATCTTTAAAGATGTTAAACTGAATTTCTTCATAATGTGTTTTTCTTATGCCCGGTAAACACAACTCTCTAAGATGTCAAAAAAGACTCAGTAATGCAGGCTGAATCAAGGATTTATTTATTTTGCCCTGTGGACCCTGCCAGAGCACTTGCTAAATGATCAGCCTTTCAATCAATCAAGGTTATACATCTACATAATGATTAGTTCAATTTGTAATCAGTAATTTCCAGTTAAACTAATTTAGAAGTCAAGGGTGATGTCATTAAAGGTGTGTCTTTCAAATGCTATGGACTGGCTGAAAAAATCCCACATTTCAGAATACTCCTGCTCATCACAAGCTCATAGTCTTTCCAGTGGCTGAAAGCAATTGCTGTCCGAGAAAATACGGCATAGGCCGTAGGCAAAAGGGATTGGTATAATAAACACTGAATTCTCTAAAAGACCCTTTTTCCTGTGCAAGAGGATGCCTGGCAGATTTCAGAGAAGAAGTTTCAGAGATGTGGTGATGGAGAATGTCTGCAATATCACACTGCTCATCAGCTTGCCAGGGCGCTAGTTTCCACTCCAGTGAATTCTGCCCATGCAGCATGTTAGTCTTGGTTTATATCAACAAAGAGAAGGTTAAAATGTAAAGACATATTAGCTTTATAAGTGACACATAAACATACTGTATAATCAGCACTGATGTTGCCTTTGCAGATATTGAACGTTACTCTTAATCCCTTATTTATTGTATCATATAGTGTATTATTTTCATTGAAAAAGAAATCAGAGCATGATATGATCACACCAAGGAAACTATTGGTGCAAGTCAAAAAAATCTGTGATTGTTCATCAATGAATTAAAACATTTTCTGGCTGTCATAATTAATTTCCATTTTGAGGTGCAGAATTTTCATATGAAATATGACCCTGGGAAATACACAAGTGAATAATGAAGAATAGTTTATGGTCAATGTTATCTTGGTACTTAAGTACTCTTTTGTATCTTCCACCTAAACATTTTTCAAAAAAAATGTGGAATGTTATTAGCTACATTTTAAAAACAGTAATGTTCAAAAAATTGCCTGTGATAACAAAGGTGATCCATGTAATAAACAGATAAGGAAATCACAGATCCTCATTTATTTCTTATTTGTGTTTTCATAGCGATTTGGCACAATAAACATACTTGGAGCCCATTTTATCCTGTTTTACAGGCAGTATGCAAACAGGGAAAAGGTGTCCTTGTTCTGATTCTAAATGAGCAAACCTCAGGAATATAGAGATCAATAATGAAAGAGCTTTATGGTAGAACATAAAGTAATTTAGGTTAACATATTATTTTAGTAGATATGACAGCAGATCCATATACATACAGGTTGTTGAGTTTTTTCTTTTCCATTTTGATCAATGCTAGAAATTAAGCCAAAAGAGTTTTCAGTGAAATGTGCTGAAGCTGTAAACATGAACAAATTCTGTTTGGTAGGGTGTTTTTAGACTCAGTGCATGTATGACTTGAGTAGGATCCCCAGATGCCTGTTCTGGCTCTAGCAAGATAATAACCCTCTACAAAGAATGTAAATTTTGGGACCCAAAGACAGTAAAGAAGAGAAAAGTAATCTTTTGCTTTTGTTTGCAGGGAGCTAAAATCCAAAATTACTTCCAGTCCAGACTATCTACAGTTTTAGATAATAAAACTGAGCAATATAAAATAAAAGCCCCACTAAATTAAAATTATCTTTTGCTTTCAGTAGCACGGACGCCTCTTGTGGCAGTCGAAAGCCTCAGCACTGACTTTGCATCTTGCTGGTCCTTTAGGAAAGGAACCGATAGGCCTGGCTCAAATGCAAAAGAAATGCAACAGACCTGACTATGCCATACTTGCTTAAGCAAACACATTTAGAGTGACCCTGCAAGCAATGGCACTGATGCTGTAAGAGACCCTACAAGAAAGCTCAGCTTCTCCATTAGGTCTTTCCCAGAGAACTTGTGGTCTCACATTCATCAGCATATAAAACATTTTTTATATAACTGGTCTAGTAAAACTCTCAAGTGTCTAGGTGCAGAAGAGATGTGAACAACGAGCTAGCACAAATGTTTTGTTTTCTATTTGTTTTATCCCCTGTTGTGTGTGACCTGCCACATGGGGAGGCTTTTCACTTTCTTGGGAAAGGAACTTCTACAGAGGTAACTAAACCAGGAACACACATAAGTAAAAACTTCTTATGCCATTCATATGACTTTTGATAGGAGATATTGCAAAATACACAAATAGGGCTGCTGCCTGCAGCCTAGAATCACAGCACGCAGGATGTTGTATTCAAGGCTTATTGCAGAACAAAGAGTCTGAGTCAGAAATGCCTGGCACCATATACTATTAAAGGAATAATTCAGCCTATTTTGTCATATTCTGCAATTAAAGTAAGTTATATATATTTACATTACCTAGGAAATTATGGAAAGGAAGTGTTTAGTACGGGGAAAAGTCCAGACACCTTTTATGCATTGTTGATTCCTTACAGATACTGATAGATGCCTTGATTTCCAAGTCAGGACACAAGCCACAGATGTCAGTGATGCCAGTAAGAGCTAGTATGCCTGTGAAAATTAAACTCTTAGTCACTGAGACCTGACTAAACAAGATCATGACTCAGAAGAGAGAAACTGAAAAGACCAAAAGAGTCCGATGAAAAAACTAAATTTAAACCCCACTTAAACTAATCAGAATTTTGCTGTCCATTTTAATTTGGCAATGAAGGAGTTACAACTCAAGGGTATGAAAGGCCATGTATCACTTATGGGGACAGACATGAGAAGGTGCAGTCCCCTTTGACTATTTTGCGCTTACTAATACAGGGCAAAGATTTTTGATAAACAAGGTTACTAATTAAATGATCTACAAAGGAGGCTGGTTTGAGAACTGACAGAGAATTTGGATTTGAGATTTTAAGTATATTTTAAACTAAACATTAATAAGTTGGAAGTCAAGAGAGGATGGGAAGAGAAAGTTTGTGTATTAAATACAAAATAGGAAAAAAGTGTCATTCCTGGAAGAAATATGTTAGGATACACTTCATAACTCCTGATGTTTTCCAGCAGAAAAGAAAATCCCTGTCTCACAGAAATTCATGTGGCAGAAGGTAATTTTATTCAATTCATAAATTCTTATACCAAAGATTTATGCTTTCCCAATTATCATTTCACAGAAGATAATGAAGTATGCACTAAATGTTTCAACTGATCTTATTTTAACATTTCACCATCCATGTGACAAAACGCTATACATAAAATCTTATAACAAGTTTTTTATTGGTGAAAATAATGATACCTGAAAACATTATGCATGCTCATGGATAAGAGTCTAAAATCAAAACCCATAAAATATGTTATCGGAGGTTGTGTGTTTCATAAATGGCAGCTGGGCTCTCCTCCCATAATTTCACTGCCAAAGCAAAGTGAGATAATAAACCTCATTTTTCTTTGGCTTATTTTCTTTATAAATTATATAAAGGCAAAAGTCATATATTTATTGCCTTATGTAAATGATTTTTAACACCTGATACTTACAAAGAACTACAAAACAACCTTTCTGTCTAAGACTCACAGCGGCTTACTGAAATGAATCCATAGGCTTGTCTGCTTGTCTTTGACTGCTAGACTGGAGTCTTTGCTTTTAATTCAAAATATGTATATCGTACTTATCTGACGACACTGTAAAGGTGTGTAGTACGTTATTGTCTAGCTCCTGCTCTGAAGCAGTTATGCAGCATAACATAAAAAGCACCAAAGCCCTATAATTCTAAATAGTGCAGTCTTACTACACAGTTACATTTAGACATAAAAGGCATTGCTTTATCAAAAAACTCAATGTATAAAATAAAAAGGAAAATGAGTGAGAAGTGCCTGTTAAATCAGCTTGAGAATAGTCAAAACTAGCTTTGCTGACTCTGAACTGCCAATAGGAAGCTTTGCAGAATGTAGACAAAAATGCCTTAAGCTCTGGCTCACCTGACTGCATTTTGGAGCACATAAAATGCTGTATTTTCTATTTCTGTGCTATCACATAAAATAGAAACTTTGCTTAAACACTTACAAATCCTTTCTGTTTCTGATAAAATTTTATTTAGTGGGAAATGTCCTACCGAGAAGCAGCTTCCCCAGTGTTTCTAACTCTTGAAATTTGTGTGTTATCACTCCAGAGAAATAACCAGTTCCTGCTTCACCATGACCAAAAGCAAAAACTCATTGAGCTCATTGTGGAGCTCGACAGAACTTGTTGTAGAGAGGGTCAAGTTCAGAGCAAGGAATCCTGCTATGTTTATATATTAAGTATAGATACAGGCATCATCTTACGCTAGTGTGGTTTGCTGAAGGGACTTGTTCCCAGCAGCTCTTTCTTACATTTTCAGATTTCCTGACCTGGTTTTCACTCTTTTATGGTCCCATTCTTCTCATTCCTGGAGCAGAATACTGCTGCAGAAAGATTGAGCGCTGGATGGGAGCTGCACTAACAACAGTGACAGAGTTACTGCATGGCTGTCTCTGCAAATGTCTTTTTTGATCTTTACTAACAAACAAACTGAAACTGAGTTTATGTTCTCATTTGTAGTGGGCTGAAGCAGCCTCATATTGAAGAGCCCAGCCTTGTCCTCAGATACTATCTATGTGATACTTGTGATGTGCTCGTGCATAATATCAAAGATTCCTTTTGCTAATTTAAAAATCCACCCGAACGCCATCTCAGGACTTACACAGTTTTAAAGCAGTATCAAAGATGCTGTAACCTATGGCCACCTGGAGAAACCTGACAAAGCTGCTTCAGCCTCTAGGGATAAGCAGAGAGCATCATCACTCTCGCCACTGCATTTTGTTATGAATGGGCTCTTTTTTTCCTAATTTTCTGAAGCTGGCTTTTTTTTTTTTTTAATGGTCCAATTTCATTCTTACATTGCAAAGATGCTGTCTTGCAAAGAAGCTAGGAAGTTCCACATCTTTCTTATACAATTTAAGAGCAAAAATGTTAGAAGTGGCAATCTTTTTCTTGCAATATCTCTATGAAAATCCTTGTGACAAAACAAATAGGGCAGATGGCTGGTCTGAAATAGCCAGTTCAGCGCTAGCTCCTGACAGCAGAAAATATTGTACCATCCCAAGATACACTCTTGCTGAGGTCTAACCAAGATCAAACTTTTAAAGAGTTCTCTGAGATATTAGTGAGAACTGAACTAAGACCCAGAGATTTATAAGAACCAGTAAATGCAACAGATCACTCCTTGATCCTTGACTCTGGCTGAGGTTTGCCTGTGCATCCCTCTCTCCCTCCTGCTGACATATCTTTGCAAGGTTTTTTTCTGTGGGTAAGTCAGGAAACAGGTGTGAAAACAGTGTATGCAGAGGGATTGGACACATGGAGCAAGGTTTAGCTTCAAAAGGTTTGAATAGCTTTTGCAGTTAGGGAGAAAAGGTTCGTTTGGAAATCGTAGTTAAAAGTTTGCAGATGCAGCATTACTTAATGACAATTAAATCCTCTAAAAAAAAAAAGTGACATAATCACTACCATGTGACTTTTCCACTATCAATCTAGAATTATTTGATGTTATCATTTGGGAAAATTCTGTATAAACATGATCAGTGGAGGTGAGTTTTGTCATGACCCTCTGTATCTCCTTCTGTTTTAAGCAACTGGAAAAACAATCAGAAATATCTCTTTACAATCCAGATAGTCTGCACCTCAAGAATAATTAGAAATCAGATTTTACCAGCTATGGAATAATCAAACCAAAGAACTATAAACTTACTTCCGTGGGTATAGGTACTTACCTTTCCTGATGTTGAAAAACATGTTCTCGTACTCTGGGGCTTTGATTTCATGCTGGCTTGTTTCCACTACAGTTTTTGGAGGCTGAAAAGAGGAGAGCTTCTTCAGTTTGCAACATATGTCAACTTCAGGTGCTTCTTATGGAGTCTGAGAAACCAGAATTTGAGGCAATGACTTAACAATGGTAAAATTTCATTTGTAATCAATCAATCAATCAAATGCAAACCCATTGATCAGTTCTCATTTAATTAATTAATTTATTACTTTGTTTTCTAGAGGAGAGCTTCACACAGGTTCTGAGGACTGGATTTTCCATCATATACTTTTACTAAAATCCACCAACCCCAGAAAAAAAAAAAAAAATTTAATTGCTGCTTTTGCAGTCTTTGAGGTTTTTTCCATAATCACTAATATAATTGTGCCCTGACAATTAGATGCACAGGACGTGAATTTTGAAGATGTTGCCCTGCGGTAGGTAAGTTTAAGAGTAAAATGCCTTCACACCCTACAGAGAAGTCTTAGGGGCACAAGAGTCAGGAGACCACTTGATGTGATCAGCTATTAAGATACCAAGTATTCCTCTCAAAGCCCTGAGGCAGGACTTACACTGAACAAATTAATAACCTCAGTTAACTTTACTTATATATTGTGTACATGTGGGTGTCTCACAGTTTAACCCCAGCTGGCAACTGAGCCCCGCGCAGCCACTCACTCACTCCCCCACAGCGGGATGGGGAAGAAAATCAGAAGAGTAAAAGCGAGAAAACTCCTCTGGGCTGAGATCAAGACAGTTTAATAGGTAAAGCAAAAGCCACAGACACAAGCACAGCAAACCAAGGAATTCATTTACCGCTTCCCGTGGACAGGGAGGGGTTCAGCCACCCCCAGGAAAGCAGGGCTCCGTCATGTGTAACAGTTACTTAGGAAGACAAACACCATCGCTCCAAACATTTCCCTCCTCCTCCCCCAGCTTATATACTGAGCATGACACTGCATGGTATGGGATACCCCTCCAGCTAATTGGGGCCAGCTGTCCCTGCTGTGTCCCCTCCCAGCTCCCTGTGCCCCTCCAGCCCTCTGGCTGGCAGGGCCTGAGAAAGGGAAAAGTCCTTGACTTAGTATAAACATCACCCAGCAACAACCAAAACCACCACCAGCTACTAAGAAGAAAATTAACTCTATTCCAGCTGAAATCAGGATGGGGTGAAAAGAAGCTTATATATCTCACCTGTGTTCTCCAGTAAACTCAAACCCACTGAACTAAAAAAAGGCCTCCAGATTTACTATTACACAAAACCTGATTTTAAAGGCCAGATTCCTGAATTTTGAAAGCCTGGTTTGGTTAGTAATTCACCCTTCTCCACTGAGTTTCCTGACGCGTATAGCAGCACCAACAGTGCACCAGTTCTTGGGCGTCACAGGGATTAAATTTTACCTCAGCCTCCAGGCCTGGGCCCTGATGAGAGCTGAACCGGTGCTTCCCATGATCCGTCCTGCTCAGCCACACTGCTGGGCCATTGTCTGGGTTTTTTAAGAACCTTAATTTCTTTCATTAAACCTTTTCACTGTAAAACGAACTGGTTTTATAAAGCACTTGTTACTCGTGATTCTGGGTTGGATACCTTGTGTTACATCCTTCTTTATGTGGTATCGAAAGAGCCTTGGGTAAGGCTGTAAGGCAGCACTCCTAGCGGGCCCCTCACAAGGATCAGACGCTCGCCTCACCTGGCAATTGCTGAGAACAAAAAAAAAGATAGACAAATTATTTTTAATGGCACCTGGAAATGCTACTCTCTAACAATAGGACACACTCAGCAATAACCTTGAGGTGGAGCAGGCTTTGAAGCGCAGTTGTGGCAGTGCTGGCAGAAGCGATCCTCGCGGTTGCTGTTCCTTTCAGGAACGAGTAAGCTTTGTTTAGTTGAGCTGCATATTGGGGCTATTTGTAGAAGGTCTTAAAACTTTCTAGAGAGACCTTCCCCACCTGAACCAACCCTAACAGAGCAACTGTTAAAGGGAATTTCTGTTGAAAGAGCGAGTTACCTTTTACTTCACTACACCAGTAAAAAGAACGCTAAACATATGTTGAAAGATCACTGCTGGATATGAAGGAAGGGTTTTTTAATCACTTGAGTGTCAAAACTTGAAAGCACCCTGCATTTGAGGATAAAGGCATTGGTTATTTTTTTTTCTTTCTACAGGGTTGTTAGGTGCCACTTTTCTATAAACCTCAGCACTGTATCTTTATGTTATTGTTATACAAGTATATAGCTATAAAATAAATTCAGACTGAGAATTTTAATGCAGGCTTAGGTACCAGGCGCCACAGACAGAACATAAACTTCAGTGAGAATGAAATCAAAAGTTAATCCAGCTGCCACTAGACACCTGCTCTCCCACAGCTGATGTGTGTCAGAAACTGCACACCAAAAGCTTTCACTGCTCCTGCACCAAGAGCAGGTCCCCACCAAGGCTTTGCAAAATTGTGCCACCAAATGGCTCTGTCTGCCCAGACCTTCTCCCCAGAGACCCTGCTCCCATGGTAGTTGTAGATGGTGTGTTTTAAGACCCCTTCCATTAAGAAGCAAGGCTAGTACTACAACTTATAAATGGAGTTTGGTGCAACTGGACTCCTTGCTCTCAGATGACAGAGGAGTGACTAAGGTGATCACCTATATGATATGCCCCAGACAACAGATGGCTGTGTGAACCGTGCAGATATTTCAAACCAAGCAGTGAAGGTGAAAATGAATTTGGAGTTGATTGACCTGAATAGTTAGTCAAGACAGAGCAGTGAAGAGGAGATAAGAAGCCAAGAGATTTAAGACTTAATCAGTCTGAAGACACCAGGCTTTGTACCACTAAAAATGCAATAGTTGGTAATTCATTTTCAGATCTGTGCTGAATTAATAACTAATTTAATCTATAGTCTCTGTTTGGCTGACAACAACAGGAAAATCAGCAACAAATACAAGATTTGAGAGTAGGAAAAGGTAAAATTTAAAAGAGGACCTTGATATAAAGTAGTCAAGGTGGTTTTGACTGATGAGGGAAGAATATTGGCAGATGCTGGCAGAAGAAAGAAAAAATTAAGCTGAAAGTATGATGGATTTGTTGAGGTACACTACAATAAAACTGTATACAAAAAAAATCAGTTATGAAAAGAAACTTTCACAAAGATTTTCATTTTCAACTTTGGAGAAATTCCTATGAGATATAGAAAACACAAAGGGAGAAAACTCACCTTTTCAGGAAGCTTTGAGATGACATAGAAGAAGAAGGTATGTATCCTTCATGAATGTTGGTCCTTAGTGAAGAGAGAAATTTAGAAGGTATTTGCCTAAAATACTCTTTATAAAAGCTGTGTTTGGATTCAGAAATATGTTAATTTGTGTGGAAAAAAGGAAGAAAAGTTAATAAGTTTTCAGCTTCCTCCACAAAGACTTAGTATTCAAAGGTCATTTGACTATATATCTTATGGTAATTAATGTGAAATGAGAGCAATTAGTGATCCTTCATTAATGTGTCTGTTACATTAGATTAGTCAGCTTCTATTTTTGTCAGATGCTATTTAGCATGCTTTAAGAAATACTTTTTTTTTCAGACTTCAATCTTCATAAAAATTCCAACTGGGACTAGTGTGGAAATAGGAATTACAGCTTATCAAGATTTCCCTGTCCTTTACAGTGAAGTGTTCTTTACTGACATTGCTGAATCAGATATCTACTGAATTATTTCGATTTTAGCTATTTTCTAATGTTCAAAGACAGTGAGGTAGCCACATATCAAAAAATCAATGAGTGTTCAACTCCTACTTGTGCCTTTCAGATATTTTACTTCCGTTGTTAAATATTTGCTGGGAAAAGAAGGTCAAAATCCCTCCTCTAAACTATTCTTACTTCCGGATATTTTTAAAATGTTAGTCATTGAGGACACAGAATCAGTGTTATACGGAGTCTGTACTTGCTCATAGTGAGGAGGAAGAGTGCAAGTGAGACTTCACCAATCTGCTCGTGAACTTCAAGTCATTCACAATTGTCTGCTCACTGTTTTCTAGCTGCTTTCTACATCCTACCTGCTACCCTGGGTGTTGTGAAGCTTAGCTACTGCTTGAGAAGATTTATTATAATGTTTGTAAAGGACTATGCAATCCTCAGATGAAAAATGTAATACAAGTGCAAATTATAATTATCACTATTCCAAGCTATTTAGTATAAACAGCCAGATAAAACAAATTACTCAACTGACTATTTTCATGCTCTCACTGAATCTTGAAATTCAGTTACTTTTTCCATTATTGGCAGCTAAATTGGAGTAGGAGCTCTAATGTGAAATTTGACCCTTTCATCTCAGGTGACGCGAAAGGTCTCATTCAAAAATCAGAAAAGAGGTAATTGCATATGCATTAGTGGCAACGATTTACCAAACCAGACACTAATTTTCTCCATTAACATCTTGTTCTTTTGCATAGTCCAGATTTCAAAATTCTGCTGTTAGCTGCCTGAATGCGAAGCAGATGCAGACTCTGGTTTTTGTGGCATAGAAAAAAACACCTGTAGGAAACTCCTGTTTCACTCAAATTTTGCTGACAATAAAGAGACAGCCTGTATGTGAGGATTACTGAATTTCCCATGGTGTTTCAATCTTGATCACTTGTGGCAAAGACACGTGCATGAAAACTTTATCTCAAACAATGCTGCCACGGATGGCATTGCTGTGATATGCCAAGAGTGTAATCTTAAGCTGTACGTCAAATGAACATTGACATGTTTAAGCTTCACTATTCAATAAAATACAAATGTCGCTTTGTTTTCACTCAAGTCAATTAAGCTTAAGTACGTACTCAATTGTTTTGTTAACTCAGGGACCAAACAGATTCAATTCTTACAGCAAACTAAGCAATTGCACCCTCTATTCCTAGCAACAGAACAAGTTTTGTGTTTATGAATAAAGGATCAATGATTAGGAGAAAACCATCCCTTTTATTGATCCAAGATTACTGTCAGCTGTTAAAATAGAGAAATTAGAAAAGAGTAAGGCATTAAAGATTTGGAATTGCCAAGCTGAGGCAAAATGTCCACTGTAATTTACTGTTGACAGGAGTACTACTCTAACCAAAGAGGTATGTACCAGCAAGTCCTGCAAGAAATGTTCTGATGAAGTCCTTACTCATTCTGCAGTCAGACTTGGTCCAAAGAGGTGTTGAGTATCAGCAGGTAACCAGAGGAAAGGGAACAGTATCATACCATGTGAGAAACAAGTGAGCTCAAGGCTGGAAATACTAAGCCTACAAGAATTAGCCTTTGATGAAAATGCTGCTTCTGTAGCTCAGAAAAATCTATGAATAAAAACAAGTCTGAGGTTGGAGTCTTACTTGAAGTCAACAGTTGACTATCTTTTTCTAAACTACTGTTTTATGCACTCTATCAGTCTAAATGTCAGAAGACATTACAGAACCCTCAGAAATATGACTATTTAATTTCCCAGAGGTTCAAGATACTTTCATTGAAAAGGAAATTTAATATTGAAATCATGCAAATTCTTTTGGGCCAGTTATATAAGGTTTTAGGATACATTTTGTTTGTTTTTCAGTCCATCCGTTTCTATAAACTTTAACATATCATATAATGTACCAAAATGCCACATTTAAAGGGAAAAGATGTCAAGTGTACTATTAGAGCTTCCAGACTTAATTCATCTGAACTGCTCATTCTGTTATAATCTACAACACTACTGCTTCAGAGATGTTACTCCTTTTATTCCTGAACACTACCAGTTCAGACTTTTTATATCTGTTCAAAATTGCTATGAAATTATTTGTTTTGAACATGTGTATTTATCTTCTACATGCAATATGAATAGGAAGTATTTATTTGATTTTTGTTCTTTTTAAAATAGATGTAATGGTATTTACTTATTTTATGATTATTTTTAGTAACGATATTTTTAATAGCATAACTTGCAATATAGAAGTATTTCTTGCTGGGCAGATACATTTCAACCCACAAAATTCTAAACAGTATATCTTGCAACAGCAAAGTTTAATGATGTGAAGATGAGTTATTTTATTGGAAAAGAATTTGATTTTTAGGTCTCTTGGTTGTCCCATTCCTTGGGCAACACAACCAGAACCACACAATGTTTAGAGAGCAACTCTGTCAGAAAGAGGTTTTGTTGATGCTGGGGGGTGGGGGAGGGGAGAACAAAAAAATAACCTGAAATAATTCTGTCCAAAATAGCAATACAGATTATTTTACAGCACACTTCATTGGGTCAGCTAAACAACAGTAAATAACTCCTTCTTAATCTTCTTAATGGCTATATGATTATCACCAATTCTTATATAAAGAGGCAAGATAGTAAGGAGATTAACTCAGCTCTTTGAATTCAGGATACATCAACAGGCAAGAAATGAGAGCAATTCTGCTTTTCATCACCTGATAATGGAAGGTAATCACCTGCCATAGAAAAGCCTGTTCTGTTTGGGCTCCCCAGGTACTGATGCTTGGCTTTGACTCATTCCTAAGAATGACCTAACTCCTCTGTAATTAATACACCTTCTACATTTTGTAAAGCCTGTTTTACTCAAAGTGTTAAAATGTTTGATCTGTAAGAATTATTCATTCAGTTTATTTGAACAAAGCTCATAGAAACCCAACCATGACATTTCCAAAGCACTACCCATCTAATCATGGTCCAAACAGCCGCCTCTTGGCTGTAAATCTCTTGGCAACGTCATGTTGTGTGTATAAACAGATGTCCTGTAAATTGTGTTAACCTGCAATTATAGAAATCAAAATGCAAAAATAAAGCTTATGAGCATTCCAGTTGCTCATCATGTCTACCTCTGCGCAGTGCACGTACTTATGTCTACATGGATCTTCAATTAATATTTAGTATTAATTATTGCAATAATTAAAAACATGTGTAATGCAAGTCATGATTATATTTAGTTACTTAAATAAAAGTTTTCAAATGTTTCACTCATTCCTG
The DNA here is from genome assembly GCA_035590275.1 of Ibycter americanus. Taxonomy (NCBI): domain Eukaryota; kingdom Metazoa; phylum Chordata; class Aves; order Falconiformes; family Falconidae; genus Ibycter; species Ibycter americanus. The sequence goes on along the minus strand of JAVJGI010000064.1, from coordinate 34,197,461 downwards.
AAACATTTTATTATAGATATCTATTGATTGATTTGACTTCTAAACCTAGTCATACACAATCAAACAGAAAACTCCTAAAACACCAAAAAAACCACCCCAAAAGACAACCGTGATGCAAATTTTCCTTTTGTTGCAACAACAAAACGAAAGAAAACCATTACAGGTTTGTGCCAGAAGATAACCGAATAATTTGTAATTCACGGGCAAAATGTCTTTCTTTGCTTCATTCACTCTTGAATAATTAAACAAATCATTCTTGGCATTTTCCAGATACTAGTTTGCTTTGCACTTTCCTGGGATGTTCCACATGTGGTGACATCCTTATGAAAAACCACTGTGCCATTAAATATTGGGACAAACCCTGTGGTCTGATGAGCAGGTGGATTTTAGCACATCTATCTCCCAGTACTTTTTTGAGACACACGGGACTAACATAGAATTCTTAAACCCCTAAATCCAGACAACCCCATCATATAATCCTTTTTATAAATAGCTCAAGCAGTATCGTAAAAGTAGAATTTTCTTACTTTTACTCTAACGGGAAGACTGTGACATAGTCTTGCTGCTTTGATCTTTAGGTGAGATTTTTTAACGAATTTCCATATTAAATATAGTAAGCCAAATATTATTAATTTTTTTATTTGCGAGCATGATTTTTTTTCAGGTTTATATGGCTGGGTTTTTTTTATTAACGTTTATGGTAGTTTTTCTGTAGACAGTAATCATGCCCTCTTTCAGTCTGGATTTTCCTAAGCTAAACAAGTGGAAGGAGGTGTTTTTGTCTTCTGTTTTCGGATGAGTTCTTCATCCTTCAGGTCATTCTAACATCTTTCTGTAAAATTTTCTATGAAAACTCACCTTTACCCAGCCTGTGTTGCAGAAGACGCACCACCCATGCTTCTCTGTCACTTTGTCACCAGATAGGTGACACTTTCATGGCTGATGGAGTTGAGGTTCATAGTCATCCTATAATCTGCTAATACTGCAGACCTTCCTCGAGCTACTGTTTCCAGATCTTTATCCCTCTCATAATTTCCAGCTGATAAGGTCCATTTCACAGCAGGAATACGTACTGTTGAACACCATGTGCTTGAACTTGCACTTTAATACCCAAATGTACAATTTCATTCTTCAAGGCTGTGCAGTCAGTGATTGTTATCAGTATTGACAATGCCTCCCACCTTTGTATCATCAGCAAAGCTCGGACTCTGATTTTTTGAGCTGATGAAGTAAATGCAGGTTAATGAAAGACATAGTATGACCAGATAATCATGGAACCAGTCCTTAGCAAATTTACTTTCAACCTTTCCTCTCATCTGATACTTTCCCTTTGATACCTCATCTTTTGCCATTCTTCATATTCCTTTTATTTTTCAACTAGCTCCCATTTATGAATCATCACATAGAATCACATCAAATGCTCCGTGAAATTCAGATGCAGGTGAGTTACTGTATTTCCTGCAGGCAGTTAACATAATGAAAAAAGATATTGGTTCATCTGGCTGTATCTCTTTCTGTCCAGTTGCATTGTTTTTTCTTCTGTTTGCCATTTACCTTCGTGTTTTTAATTACTCTTTCAGAATAATGGATCGAAGTCAGACTAATAGACTAAGTTCAGAAGTAATTTCCTGAACCACTTTCCTTGCTCATCCCTCTTCTTAAATACAGGTATTTTATTTGCTGGCTTTGACTTCTATAGTGCCACTCTCATTGTTGTACATCTGTTATAGAAACAGAACAGCAGACCCATGATCCCCTCAGTCCTCCAGTAGAGCAGGAACGGGAATGTTATCCTCAGTCTGCAGACGTTGCACTGCTCCAGCGTTTCATGTCAACCATGGTTCCCGTGTTTGCCATTCATCTGCTTTGCTGCTTCCACAATAAAAGTCTCAAAGTAGTGAGGATTTCAGCACAAAGTCAGAATAAACCTTCAGCAGTTCTGTACAAACCTGAAGGAAAATCCACTGATTTCAATAGTATTACTCAGGCGTGTGGCATATGAAGGCACGGACCTCAGGTGAGATCCTTTATTCCATACATAGGTGCTGGTTATATACAATTGCTTATCCACCGAAGTTCTGCCCTGGAACGTGCCTATGTGCAGTAAAGCACCTTTGCAGCCAGTTCACCCTCCACCAAGCTGTTTGCTTCCTCCATGCTCATCTGAGGAGGTGTCTTCTTCCCCCATCAGGATTTAAGCTGTGGGGGGCTTTGGGCAGCCCCTCATTGCAGGCAGGTCTGCACAGAAATGATTTGCAGGTGAGCTCAGGGAGCCTGATTTAGTGCTAGTTACTTGCTCACTACATTTTAAGGCATAATCACTCTGCAACCTGGCATCCAGACAATGAACAAAGCCTTTTCTTTATCTCCACATCCGGGGCTCGGGAGCAAGCAGGAAAAATCTGCACAGATTTCAGAAAGAGCCCTTACACAGGTGCCTACAGGTTAATGAGGCTTAATTGCTTTTCTGGACGGGGGCCTAAGGAAGTCACAAGTTATCCTTGTGTGTCCTGACTATTGAGGCCACTGTCTCAGCTTTGAACGTGCCTCGTAAGTGCTGCTGTGTCCATGAGCACCCCATGAGTTTGGATATTTCTTTTGCCTCCAGATCTTCAGCTTCCCTGTGCAGCCCCAGCCCCAGCCCATGCACTGACATCAGAACAGGCAGAGTCAGGTCTTCAGCAGCTGTAAATTCTGCGTAGATTAGATTTTAGGGCAATGTTTTTGTACTGCATTGTGTGGGTACGTGACTGACAGCCGTACTTGCAAGACAGAAGGGAATCAATGAGTGGTGAAGACCATAAGCTCTGTGGGTTGGCTTAAGAAGGAGTTTAAACATAAGTGCTACTGCCTGTATTTATGGTATACTAAGTATAGCAGCTCGAATACTTCATTACAGACCTGGTTAATTTGACATGAAGCTTAATTTTTACATGTTAAAATAAGAAAAATATTTTTACAGCAGTATCTATTAATCTGAGGAGTTACCATTTCCTTTATGCATTCATGGGAAGAAGATGTTTCACGGTTTCCTTTGTGATTTATTTCTCTGAATCTTGTCTGATTAAACACTGTAAGATTTATTTCTTCAATATGATATTCCTCATAGAATTTTAATTGTAGAACAGTGGGAAAAGAGCTGGAGCAGAATAAAAACATATTGATTTAATTCACTTTTTATACCTATTTCAAGTTATTTTACCTTTGGGGGTAAGTGTGTTTGGGGATGGTGAGGGGAATACAAGCTATAAATTCTACTTGATTGATCAGTAATATAAATAAATGATCTCATTTAAAAATTTACAATTAAGCAATGAAATGTTGAATGGCCATATTAGTTTGACAATAGGTGCCATGGGGCATATATAACAGGGAGCAGTGACAGAGCAGCAAAAGTCTAATTTTAGTCAAAGAACATTCTCCATTATCAATAGAAAATATGGCTTTTTTGGCATACTTTTGGATTCATCTTCTTGCAAACGGAGCTTTGAAATCAATATGTATTACCAACAGCGTTTTTTTTCTAACAGCACAGTTGTAATAAGCTGAAGAAATCAGAGGATTTTTCTTGTCAGAATTTGCCCATCTTGAGGTGTTTACAGTAAAAAATTTTGATACTGAAGTATTTCTTAATGGGTTAGTTTGCAAGTGTGATGAAACACTTTCGTACTGGATAAGGTGCTGCTCTGATGGATAATATATCACACAGGGTAAATCATTAAAGCGAGACATTTTGGAATGATGTGCAGAGATCTGGAAATCTCGTGGCTTCTTGCATCTCCTCCTGTACACTTCTGCACATTTAATTTTGGATGGGTAAAGTTTACTATAAATAATTCTTGGTATTTTTATTACTGAAGGATTTAGAGTTCTTAGGCATGGCCTAAGACCCCGTGCTGCTTGGTGCTGTACAGAACAGATTAAAAAGTTGGAGCACAACAACAAAAAAAAAAGTGCTATGTTTTTGATCAACTTGCCAGCTCTACTACCCCAGCAGCCCAAAGGCTTTTCCTTGGCTTCTCAGCAAAGAAGAGTTTCAAAAAGGACCTGGTGGACATTTGTTCCTGCTGGGGTGAGCTGTGATGCTGAAGACGTCAGGAAGATGCTCCACAGCAGTTGCAGTGACCCTCTCATCATGGGCTGGTGCCAGGGAAAGCATCCTCCCCCAGGCAGGTGTGATGGATAAAAGGAAGATAACTTGTGAAGTCTTTGAAAGTGAGTTATATCTGAAGTAATCAGGACTGGGGAGCTGGCAGGGTGACACCTGGCGAGAGGTGACATTCCAAGACCGACACGGTAGCTGTCCAGGAGACTAATGGAGAAGAGAAGAAGAAAGTATTTGAAGAGGCCAAAGCCAAACGCCATTTCAAGAAAGACACAAAATTACAAGTCTAGACAAGAATATTAATTTCTATTGTGAACCAAGCAATGTAAATGGCAGAAAAATTGAAATCTCGGTCTCATGAAAGAGAAAATGTTCCTTTTGTTGGAAAGGGAATGTTTTTGTGTGTATATTCAGCTAGTACTTAAAGCTGGTACAAATGACACAAAGTTTCCCAGCTCTGATGTTGTGTCTGAGCCAGACTAATGTGTTCACTCTCCTGTTTTGAACTGAAATAATGCCCTGAACCCAGCAAAATGTATGACACTATTTTCCACACAGTTATATTTTTTAACGGGAAAGAATAGCTGTTTCACATTTTCCTTTCACTTTCACTTAGAAAGATTCCTTTCTGGATCTGGTTTCCTTTATATTTCAAATCTTCCATTTGTTAAATGGCAAAGAAAATATTTATGTTGAGGCAATGGTATGTCTGCTAAATAGTTTGAAAATAAGCAGTACCATGGATTTCATTTTCAGATGCACCAAATAGCTCTGATTCCAAATGGCATTAATAGAACCAGTAGACATTCAACACTGAACATGGAGATCTTTAAGTGTTTTTTCCTGGGTTAATACCTGTGGGAAAAAAGCAGATAATTTTAATTTTATAATTTAAAGTTTCTTCCTACATCTTTTAGTTGTATTGCAATTTTTAGACTCCTCTGAGTTACAGACATGTGGATCAAGATGTAGCCTGCATCCCAAGGAGCCACACTTGCTCGTGCACTTTAATCTTGGGCTGTTAGAGCTTTACCTGTGACTTCACAGGTATCATGTTTCCATTCATAATTAATAACCAAACATTTCATACATTGTTGTCAGTGGATAACATTATATTGTACATCATGAGTTTAAATCAAAATAGACTTACTAGCATCTTCAGAGATTTGGCAGACATCAAACGGGATTGAAGTTATCTGAACATTATTTCTAAGGAAAGTATGAAAGTGTTTCACAGCTTATTGATCTGTACCTGAACATGAATAATTAACCTACTTTTGGTCCAGTTTCAGCTGGACTTCTTTAGATAACAGCCAAGAAGCAGCCTATGATCTCATATCTCATAGCTATCAATAGATAGCTTGCTCTCTCTATTTTATATATATATGCACACTTACTTTTATCATATGTCAAGTTTTGCATTATAAATCAAGCCTTGGCAAAAAGGAAGGTATAGAGATGCCAGATTTCTAATGTGTGTGTTTTAGTATTTATTAACTTTTATTTTCACTATGAATCTCTTTTTATCCTTTCTCCTTTTTGACTGAGAATCACTTGGTAGATACTATTCCTGAGTTTTCCTCTGTATTGAAAAACTGTCAATGCTACCTGAGATGTATAATGGAAAGAATGCCAGTTCCTCATTACTCCACTTAATATAGACCTTAATTTTAATGGGTTGATTTTTAAACATCTCCTTTTCCTTCTAATATAAGTCAAAACAAATAAGAAAAATTTGAAGTTGACTAGGAAGTTGAAATGAGGAAAAAATGGGGACAAAGGATGATTAATTCTTGCAAAGCAACAAGGACTTGACTCCATGTCTTAACTGAGCACTGGAGACTTCATGTTTCTGGGAAGAAGGAAGAGTAAAATCAGTGGATTTCAATGTCACTTAAAATTGATCTAAGTAATGCAAGTTGCTACATTAATCATATTTTCTGACAATTTGCATGTGAATTTTGTATTTATTTCATCAAAGAACCCTTTTCCCTATGCTATCACTTCTGACAAGTGAACCTCACTATGTCAACAGAGTAATTCTGCTTTCATTGCCATACGCTATAGATTGCTTTTAATGCTGAGATTACGTTTCCAGTCTAATACCTGGGAAAATGAGAACTGTTTCGAGAAGCTTCCAAAGTAAGTTTGAAGTCTCGTAACCAACTCAAAGTGCAAAGAGTGTGTTGGTGGGTTTTTTTAAGGAATGCCACTTAGCAACTGAACAGTCTTACAACTACCCAGAAGTCCTGCACACTGTTATACACCCTGCTTCAGGCTGGTGTTGGGAAAACATAAGTCAAAATAATTATAAATATGTAATCCGAGTAATTTGATATGTCAGTTTGAAACATTACTTGACTGTCATATTCTGGATGAAGCTGCTGCTTTTGTGAAGTAGTTGCATTTCTATTGCAATAATCCACTGCAAACCAATAACAAAAGGCAACTAAATATGGAAATGATACTGCCTGAGGAAAACCTGCCACACTCAGTGATAACCAGCTCAGACAAGAGGAATTCAAGTGAAGAAAAAGCTAATTCTGTTTCCTCATTTTTAAAAAAAGAGCTAGAAAAAGATGACAACTATCTTGGTTTGGTGACATACAATGCATATAAGCAAAAATACTATGATGCAAAGTGATGGACGACCTGAAGGCTCCCCTGTTACTGGAATGTGCACTACCTTAGGGATGCTGCAGAGTAAATTCAGCCTACATGTAACATCAGTATCGCAAGTTACCAGGGAGATCTGGGTCTGCTACAGACTTATGCCTCAGCTATTTTTTTAATGCAAGCTCTCCCTGTCTGTGCTCTAAGCTGGCCAGCCCTAAATTAGCTGCATTTCAGAAATCATTAGCCCTGACTGTGCTTAAGTGCATCTGTCCCTGCTCCAGGGGTGGCTCAGAGGGGTGTCACGCAGGTGGCTCTCCAGGCACACAGAAATTTAGTTCTGTGTTTTGTTATTCTCCCAGGTGCAGCTCCCTGTTATCCTGCCAGCATGAACATGTCCTGCCACTGCACTGGCCCTCCTCGCCTGAGCCCCTGCTTCAACAAGTGACAACATTTTGATTTTCTCCCTCTGCTTCAGAAACATACTTGGTTTGGCCTCATGACAGAAGAAATTGTATTGCCTGGATGTAAGAAGGTCCGGGACAATTGCATGGCTCATATTGTAAAGATGAAAGCACCATCTGTTCTTCCTGATGCATCCTTGCTTTGATCTGCAAAGTGCTGAAAACTGAGGCCCTACTTCAAGGCTGATGGCTTGCTGGGTATCTTTGGGACAGAAAGACAAAAATTTAAGCTTATTCATGGTAATATCATTCACGTTCACTGTACCTGCAGTCTCAAATGGGAACTAATCACTTCTTTTTTCATGATTGTGTGTCATGCATTGGAATAAACCTGGTGTGAAGTGAGGCAGCTGACAGCTTGATGGCAGTATCGCAAATAAGGCTGCAGATGCATCTAGCTTAAAATGCTGGGATTTTTTAATCAGAGGTATTTGAATTTAATTCTCAAGAAAATGAAATTAAATATATTCCCTACTGCCACTGATCCGTTTAAGAACAAGACAAGGCATGAATTGCTTGTATCTTCTTCCAGGGTTTTTGTCAGATCAAACAGTAAAACTTAGGCTCTGCATAGCTAGGTGTCTGCCTGCCTGCCTGCCTGTCTGTCTACCTACCTATCTAGCTGTCCTTTGGCCTGTTTCATAAAGCAACAAGGTTGATATTTCTTGGAAAAATGCACAAAATAATTCATGAATGCTAGTTTTTCAAGAAAGAGGTTGCTCCTAGAGACAATTACATGAATCGCAGAATCACAGAACGGTCAGGGCTGGAAGAGACCTCTGGAGATCACCTAGTCCTTCCCCCTCATAAAGCAGGTTCTCCTACAGCAGGTTGCATACTCGTGTCCAGGTGGGTTTTGAACATCTCCAGAGAAGGAGACCCCACAGCCCCTCTGGGCAGCCTGTTCCAGTGCTCTGTCACCCTCAAAGCAAAAAAGTTCTTCCTTGTATTCAGATGGAACTTGCTGTGTTGCAGTTTGTGGCATTTGCCCCTTGTCTTGTCGCTGAGCACCACTGAAAAGAGCCTGGCCCCATCCTCTTGGCGCTCGCCCTTAAGATACTTGTAGACATTGATAAGATCCCCTCTCAGTCTTGAAGAGAAAGCTAGCCACAAATGATGTGTGCGTAAGGACATTTCACAGAAGCAACTATCTCTTGTCGTCCTCGGGATCCTTGAGCTGGAAACGTAAATCCATGGAGATTATATAATTTCATAGCTCAGAAATTAATGTGCCACATTTCATTAGGGCCTGTGGCTGCGTTACTGCAGAATATTTTCTCTTCTTCATTATGTCTGTGACTTGGAATTGGAAATCCAAAATGGATCAATCTGGGATACTGCTACACCACAATACTATCTGACAAACCGCTTAATAAATGCCATGAAAAAGTGACGTACAGCCTGCTCCTAAACACCCTTTTGCCAGACGCCAACAAAACTATCTTCATCTGCCTGATATTAGGAAACCATAATGATTTTCTTGTCATATAGCTTTTCCTTCACCGAGCTGAACATTGCTGCTTGTATGTTGATGAGTGACTCATGTTATTAGCCAAAGCTGTTGACTTGTTTGGCCCCCAAATACCACTAATTGTAAATGCTACATGTTTTCAGTGAATTCCAATAACTGCATGGAAAGAGCCATTATTCTCATTGGCTATAAATACACTGAGCACCCTCCTCAGTGAGCACAGGAGCAAGCTGTAGTTTTGCTGAGCTGAATACACATTCCCATTGTATTCTCATGTAAATGAACCCAGCATATGGATGGGACAAAAACCTACCAAGTGGGAAGAGAAGTGTGTGATGGAAGAAATAGAAGAAACTCTAGAAGTTAATCTCAACTGCAAAATTTTACTAATTAGCTCACAAGAACACTGCAGAGTGCTGGCAGCTTTTTGTAAAGATCTTGTGTAGGTTTTGCTCATCAGCTATAAAGAAATGGTATTCAGCAAGGTTTGCTATTATTTTTAAATAAATTACTAAAGATTCTTCATGGTAATTTATTCAGGTTTTTCATAATGTTCTCTTATGATAAAATATGCACATTAAGGACCCTGTAAGTGCTTTTGTTCAATATGTCAATTCAGGAAGGGATTTCCTGAGGTTGCACAAACTGATTTAAATGCAGCCACACTGAAATAATTTTTCAAATATCTTCACTGGAAATCAGCGAAACCTTTTTTGGTATTTTACTGTTGATTCTATTTTGATGCATCAAAATGGTGTATGTCATGGTGATATTTCAGCATGATATTTTAAGCATAATCCTCTGCCTGCACGTGCACAGTTCTTCCCCGAGAGCTGAAACTGCAGGCAAGAAAGCTATTAAAAAAGTGGAAAAGTCTTATTTGGAAGAGTGATTCCATTATTTTGTAATCTGTAAGGGTCTATATTTCATGGTCTGTCTTTGGAAGAGTTACATGTTTGCTTAGATTACGCAGCTGATGGCATTTACACTCTGCTGCTTTTGAAGCGAGGGATTCCGCTCCTCAGACTGGTTTTACCTGCGGTCCTTTTCTGCTGGCCAGATGCATGCTCTGGTGCTGCAGGACCAGTCTGTTGCCAGCCAGAAGGCAGACGAAGAGGAAGGCTCAAGGCTACATCGCCCAGGACCAGCTTGCAGGGAGCTGGTTTAGACAAAGGCACAAGTAGTGAATATGACTAAAATGACCTACCCCATCAAAGGCTGAATGTGAAAGCTGAGGACGTTACCACAAATTTGCAGACAATGTTCGGATATATCTTATTGTGATACTTACAAATAAAGATGATGAGACAGTCCTGTGGGTATTAGGACATATATATTACAACAGTTTCAAAATACTTCATTTCTTTAATACAAATATAAAAGTGAGAGCTGCAAAATGTTTGAAATGTGCTATGAAGGCATTTATCGCAGCATCAAGATCATGCTCACTAGTGAAATCACAAATTCAAAATAGAAAGAGCAGAATACAGTTGTGAAGGTGGCATTTGTATCTACAGTCCTGCACTCTGCATTCCGTCCTTAAAAATCTTAAGAGTTTTCTGCCTGTTGCTAAAGCTATTAAACAGTTTGAATACTTACAGGGACAGAAGCACAATGAATGCTTGGTGTTGCAGGCACATGAAGACGATCCTGCAAAACAGTCATCTGAAGGTTTAAAGTAAACTAAGACAAATGCCAGGTATCTGTCCATGTCCTGAGAGAGCACATCAGCACACACTAGTCTCTCCCATCAGCACCACCGGGCTGAATGCTTGTGAGTTTGAACTTACTACGTGTCGGATAGCTTTGGAAAGTTTTCTTTCAGCACCAAGGCAGTACATCACTCATACCAGCATTTCTGACAAACTACCATGCTTGTGAAGCTTTAATAATATTTGCAATATATTTCAGACCCTTCAGAATAGAACAAAAGCTATTGTTTTTAAATAATTCCTTATCATGCAGTCCAACGCTTTGAAAAATCACTTGGGAAGGTCTCCATCTGGCAACAACCCACTAATTAAAGACTTACATGTATTATCCACCTTTATTTAAAATCAAAACTCTCTCTTTTGCTGTAATATGGGTAATTATATTATCTGGATAGCCCATTATATGGAAACAGCTTTTGCTACCGAAATATCTCTTCCAAGGTGTTAATTCCGCAGGACTAATATGATTGCTACATTCTCCACCCCACCCCCCACCCCCCCACCCCCCCTTCTTCTTTTCTTGTATTAGTAAAGTGTCAATTCAGTTCAGAATTTGAAAAATGCAACTAATTAATCCTTACCCCATGCCCCCAGCACATTTATTTCTGTCACACCCAAAGGGATCTTTTCCAATCAGTCTGCTCTATTTTCTGAGCACTACTCCTTGTTACCTTGCTGTCAGGCTTGAGCAGTACCCAGTCTGAAAGGGATTCAAGAATATAATGATATTTTAGTATTCTGGGGTGAGGGGAGAAAGCACATTTGACTTTCCTGCCTACACATCAAAGTGATTGCCCTGCACTCCCTGACAAAGTAAGCAAGAACTGAACCCAGGGTCCCAGCACCCCCAAATCCAGGGTCCCAGCAGCCCCCTACTTTACTAGAGGAAGCTGAAGAAGCCATTTGTGCCTTCTTTCTTTTTTTTCCTCCATTGTTTTCTCTGAATTACTTCCTCCTCTGTGAAGAAGTTCTTTTTATCTGACATACCCTTTATAAATATTCCCTAAGGACTCAGCTAAAATTGTCTGGTAGTTTAGACAGCTTTTTCCTGTTGTGATATTTAACCTTCTTACTTGCCTAACTTGGTGGCAAAGCTGTTATTTTCAGCTTATCAGATAAGCTTTTGGTTTTGTTTTCTTTTGCCCTTTTTTTCTTTTTTCTTTTTTTTCTTCTTTCTTTTTTTTCTTCTATAGAGCCATGTTACAGACTTTGCAATTAATTACAGGCATAGATCCTTTCCAGATAAGCCAAATTCCATTATAAACCTTATGTTTAGCTCCTAATAACTTTACAAAAATTGATCTGCCTTGAAAATTTCTCAGGTTTATTTTTTTAAGACAAAGGGCATTTTAAACAGCATTCTGAGAAAAAAAATGTTGAAATGGTTCTCTATTTTTAGTAAGCATCTGAATTTAAATTGTGCAACTGCAATTCTACTGCTTTAAAAAAGGTTGTAATTTTGCACAGAAAGTGAACAATGACATTTAAAATGAGAAATTTCGAATAAGACTAGTAATTTTCTGTGAAATGAAGGACAGAGAAGCCATTTATAAGCGGTAGCTGGTACCTGGTTTGTGATGCTCACCTACTAAATTTGTTGTCCCTCTTCAAAACCCTCACCCTGAGGCTTTATGCTTGTAAGTGGTTGCTGGACTGCAGCACTTTGCACTTTTGGCTTAATGGTGGACTGGACGCCCTGCACTGGAAGTTGATATGTGCAGTTGTGATGGGAGAACAGCCTTTTAAGGAAAGAAAAAAATTTTAAATATTTTTTTTGTTTAAATCCAGAATAGTCTGGGGAATATGCCTGAACTGGTGTTTGTAGACTTAGTGATTTGCTTTATGTTTGATCCAAATAACCAGGTATAAAATATGTGTGTGTTAGTTTGCAGGGCACGAGACGAGTAAGCAGGGCTGAAGATGCTGAATGGACATTGGTTTGGAATCCTTGCCCAGAAAATTAAAACCCGTGACACTTTAGAAATAAAAATAACAAACTGCAAACTTCCATGGTGTACTTATTTTTAGCCCTGGTGCTTCACAGTGCAGGTGACAAGATCACCTTTTAAAGTACGGCTAGAGCTCTTGTAGCAGCTCCCCTCTCTTTCCCCATAGCATGGCCCTTCCCCTTTGGCAGAAGGTTTGCTGAAAGATGGGCCAGCTAAGTCAAGCATGGAGATTTGCCCAAGAAGCAGGCGGTCCTGAGCATGGATCAATACTATTCACACTGATTCAAACAAGTAGGGAAAAAAAGGGCACATAAGGGCAATTCTGCCGAGTGCAGCAGGAGTATGAAAAATATTTCTGTTCAGAACCAAGCTTCCTACTGCGAGAGTGTGTGTGTGTTTGCAAAATCTGATCGGTTGTTGTAAAAACAAAGGAAAAAACTCCACTTTCTGTAGTGTTGTCAGGACTTTTAAAATACATGTTTCAAATCTATGGAAAATAAGTAATTTCGTTGTGTTCTATTTCTTGAGATAATGAAATGTAATAGCTGTAGAAATGCAAGTTCATTTTGATATATGCTTTCTTAAAAATGTGCCCAACCACCTAAGTAACAATATGTGCATTAAATGATACATACTCAAGACTGTAACGTTTAACAAGCTATCATGAGATGCTGTACCAGAAGGTAAAATACAGTGAAATAACACTGGTTCTTTTAACAAATTAGTTTAAACAGAATTTCTAGAAACATAAAACTGTGGATGTTATTTTTATATATTTGTTTTAACAACCAATATATAGATACATATGACATGGAAAAATAAAATTTATAGGGGAAAAATGTATCCCATTAGCTACAAGAAAAAAGTTAGTACTATTGTTATTACTGCTCCTACTGTCAATCATTACTGTCTGACATTGAAGATGGATGGTGAAAAAAGTCCAGACAACAATCTCAGGACCAAGCCTAGAAAACCCCTATTAAAAAAAGAGAGGAAAAAGGGAAAAAAAATCTTTGGGTAACTAGATTTTTTTATGGAAAAGTTCTTTTGACAGAAAAGTCTTCATTAATTGAAGAAGAGAAAGAATGTGAGTGTCCATTGTTTGGCCATATCTGTTCAATTGATTGGACTTTCAAAGTACTGGGTTGGATTTCAAATTATATAAAATAGAAAAAGAGGACAATTTTAACAATTTTATCTGCATTTCTCTTTCGTATCTAGACTCCAGTCTCTCTTCCATCCGCAAAGGATGGATACCAATTCTTTATTCTCATGGAAAAGAGTGTCCTGATTTTCAGGCACTTCCCAAAGTCTGTCTTCAACGGGAAATGTCAGGCGCTGACCGATCCGGTCCTGCAGGTACCTACCTGAACATAGGTGTTCAGCCTGACTCTCGAGCTTCATGTAACCTGCCAGCAGATCACATTCTCCCTCCACATGATGCCATGCCAAGTGACTCAGTGAGAGCTGTGTGGCAGCTGCAGCAAATGTCACCCCAGGGCTCGGACAGCTGCAGAGGCTGCCCAACCCCCCTTCCTTCAGTTCTCCCACCTGTGCAGCCGTATGGAGATTTTGGTCTGTGGCTTGTCATTACCCACGATTTAATAGATTGGTGGTAGGCAAGTTAGCTGTTAGTTCTAAGCAGAGAAGATTCAGGGTTTCTTTGAGAGGTGCATTTTCATCTTGAAACCCAAGCTATTTAAAAGGATTAAAAAACTTTGTTGTCTTCCCCCTGACACACACCCCAGCCCCAGTTCTCCTCGTAATCCTATGAAAGACTATCAAGCAAAATTGATAATATATATATATAATGACTCCTTGTTGAATCCCACAGTCTTTCACTGGTGATTGACCCTGCAGTAGGAGCGATCTGTGATGGGTGCTGTGTAGGGAGAATCATCCAGAAACTATCAGCAAAGGACTGACTGACATTTTCCTTGCCAATTTTCAAAATTACTTATGAAAAGGCAAGGCAGGGACAGTAGATACAGTCCCAAGTTTACATATGTAGATTTTATATACAAATGGTAATTGAAGGGTTTGCAATTTGCATTGCAGCTTTTCTGCATAAATTGTTCTGTACATGAGTCGTGGGGTTGGTTTTTTCCCTGACAGCCAGACTACTAAATGAAGACTGTCTTGGAGTTACTGAAGCCACAAGAAACTAGGATATCTGAAATGGTGCAGCACAGCAGTGTCCATGGAAAGCAGACAGGCCTCTCTAAATCACAGTAATAAATGGACTAGTCTAATTACTATGGTCAGTTTGCTAATCTTTACTTATGCTGAGCAGTACCTTTTTTCATGAATAGTCACCTGAATTTAAACAGGAACTTCTGCTGAATAGTGTGACAGAACAAGTGACGAAAAATTTTAATAGAGAATAGTGAATACCGCATAGCAAAGCATAACGCAGTAGACATGGAGATACCTGTACGGTGCCCAAGGTATGTAAGGTGTACTCAGAGACCATTTACAGCAGTGATTAAAAACTACAACACATACAACTCAAAACAGGGTAAGGAAAACTGTCTCTGTGAGGAGTTTACAGTCTGAGTGTGTAAAGACAAAAATAACGGAGTGCTGCTTTAGTTGCTGGAGAGTATGACAGACATCAGGGAGCCTGTGTGAGGGATGAGTCCTGGGAGTCCTCTCAGCAAGAGAGGGAATTACTGTTAGCACTTAGATCTGTAATATTTTTCTTGTCTTTTTGCCTTGAGAACAAAAGAGTCAGCTAGACTCTTGTGGAAGAATCTCTGATGGAGAATGAAAACAAACCGGTTTTCAAACCCCAGCTTTAAGTTGTGGAGGTGGAAGTCAAAACAAAGAAATCAACCTGACCCCGTACTTCTGACTTTTAAACTAAGCAGGTTTGACCTGCCACTGCTAGGAAGGAATAAATAAAGCAACCCATGAAATTAGCCTCAGAGCCATTTTTATGACCTTACCTGGTCTTAACCTGAAAAGCAGCAAAGCCTCCACTCCTGAATTTCTTTTGCATAGCAGAACAGATGGAAACATCAGCTCGAGCCATATATCTGAGTAAGATTTTTGTCTCCATTTCTATTCATATGATAATCCTTTAACTTCTTTTCTGTTAGAGCCTGAATGTTAAGGAAAAATATTTAACCAATTTTAGTAATCGACAAGTATATTATTTGAATATGCCATAGCAACAGGAAACTTTCCTAAGTTATTTTCTTCCTACATTTGTGCATGCCCACAAAGCCAATGGAGCAATATTGAAGCTTTTCCAAGCCCAAATATCCTTCCTTTATTTATTTTTTTTTTTTACTACTGAGGTGGATGCAACTAAATAGAACGTCTTCTAAAAGTGAAAAGAATGAAAACAAGGGGTGATAAATATGGAAAAGTAGACTGATGAGAGGTAGAAAATTTGCCATTAGCTTTGAATTGCATTTCACTATTATTAAGATATCTGAAGATGCTGAGCTAGCACAAATGTCAAGCTGTTGAGCTAGCCCAGAAAATTTGTTATACAGTGCTTCTGTACAAGAAAAAATACCCTATTCAACCACTCTCTAGTTCCTCTATGTGTGTAGTCTGGTCAGACCTCCTGGGAAACTATCCAGAGGACAATGAAGTGAAAGAAGAGTCCTACTGGCTATTGAGATTCAGAGCAAGAAGTAAGAGTTTTTATTAACTCATAGGAATTAAAAATATATATGAATATAGCTCCTTATAATTGCAAGGATAATAATATCACAGCAAGAAGAAAATATTTATGGTTCCTGAGGGTTTTAACTTTACAAAGATTAATGCCTCCTTGGAAAGATATCTTTAGTCACTAGAACAGTTGCTTTGGCTGTCTGAAGGGTGTGTGCTTAATGCTAAATAACACTTGAATGACATCCAGGAGGTAAAATCAATTTGCTTGTTGCCTTTTGCTACTGCTCTCCCTTCCTTCTTCAGAGTCACGTGCCATTGACTCTAGCAGAAGAACTAGAGGAAGGCTTTTAGTTCTTGTTGTCTTTGTGAGCCTGAAGGTTACTCAGAACAGCCCACTGATCCCCAGTATTGGAGAAGAGCAGGAAACTGGGTTAGATAAAGCCCATCAACCTGAAATTACTCTGCATCAAAAAAAATCTGATTTTAGGACTTTTCCTTGATTTTACAGTGATTGTGAAGTTTTGTAGTTCAAATCTTTTAGTCCTTTTAAATGGTGTCTCCTCCACGTGTACTCTGTGGATCTCTGCAGACCCAGGAACTGGCTGTGGCTTGGTCGACCCCACAGTCACTATGGTGTTAGGACCATTTTACTAAATGTACAGGGAAATTAGTGAGAACAGTATACCCAGAGTGCTGACAAATGAACAAAACAACCAGCATGACATGGAAAAACAACACTTGTCCTTTATGAATTTTTAAAAAATTTTTTTAACATGCCTGGCTTGCAGAAACAGTGGACATGAGCTATTCAGATGAGGATGTGAGTTCTAAGAAGACAGAATATCTTTAACTTTCATCAGTTTCTTGACTGCACTGAGGATTTTTCCTTATGCATAGAAAAGGCAACATCATTTATCCCTGACTGAGAATCACTGATACATTTTAACAATAGAATTAGCTATTCATTGTATTACAATGACTTGCTTTCTGTAATTTGCCATTAATATGCTTCAACCTGAACAGTGCAAAATGTGAATTAAATTGCCACAGGGAAAAATGACAATCCTATTCTTTGATTCCATCTAAAAGCGGACAGCTATAGTCTCTTTGCTCATAATAATGTTCATCCCTCTCTTCCCAACAATTTCACTTTAAGTTTTCTTTTTAATTCATGAAAAAGGGCGACATGCAACGTGACCTTCTTTTTACCACTTTTTAATTTACATTTTATAAATACTAAAATATGCAATATAATTATATATCTATATAGTTGTATTATATATAGTTATATGTTAATTTTATGATTATAATAAAATACAATTTCATAATTATAATTTAAAAGCGGTGATTAAAATTACCACTGGTTTATAATCAAGCCTGCCCCCAACACTCCCATCCCAACAACAAAAGGGTTAATACAATGAATTAAGGATTCAGTTGAAGCTCACCAAAAAAAACCAATAGGGAGATCATGCTGAAAAGCCATTTTTAACATATTGCCTAGTCCAAAGCATATCTCTGGCATACGTTTAATACTATACCTCTATAGATTGTAGTTCTTCCAAGAATATACACTCTTTGCTACAGTCTGACAAAGCACAGGTAAACTTTGCTGCTTCTCATAGCTGGTCTTTGTCCTCATGAAAGACAATTGCTTAAGCCATTTCAACAGGAAAACATTCTTACATCTGTGACTCCACCAGTTGCCTGCCTCGTCTCTGAAACCAAGGAAAGAGAATATTTCATGGTAAACTGTAAAATGCAAATGCTCAAAATACATAAGTATGTTCTTTGAAAAAGGTAACATATATCGATGACATTTTATGCATTATTATTTTTCCTCTCTCAAACTGCTATTTGTTAGACATTTCTAAAGATCTGAGGCATTAGACTCCTTTTTATGTAATATTTTTATGTGCATTGCTAAGTGGTCTGACTGGAAAACAAGATTATGCGATCTATATTGCATTTTTGGTACCATCCTTACAGTCATAGATTCAGCTTATTTGTGGTAACAGCAGAATTTTTGATAAAACATTCCAAGATACAGAATAACTAACCTTTCCCCATCACATGGCACCAAAAAACTCCCCATCTCAAATCTAAGAGCACTCTAGTTTTCATTGATAAGCACTGATAAAGCAAGAAGAGGAGGAGGAACACAGTCCGAAGGAGAGCTCTGGACATAGGTGGTGGTGTTCCTGCTGTTAGTGGAAAGACGGTGAAAGTGATGGTGGGTTTCCCAGAATTTTGAGACATCTCCCATACGTCTTTAACAGCATGGTTTTCAAAGTTCAGTTATGCTAATGCTGAGAAAGACCTAATAGATGACTGTCCTTGCTGCAAAGGCAGGCCAGACAGGGTTACAGGTATGTCCTAACACATCCTGGCTTTCTCGTGATCTTCATGGGCGTTAGTGCTCTCTATTTCTTCTTGCTTCAACTTCTGCTTAACGGGACACATACCTTTTCCATCCTTTGCTCCTAGTTTTCTGTCCTGCAGTGAGGCAAATATTTTTCTGGTGATGGACAACATCACATTAGAATAAATCCACCCATATATATATATTATTATTATTTCTTCCTTTTTATCTGCTCCTTTTGGAATGCAGCACACAGAGCGGGCATGGCAAATAAGTCCCTTTTATCAGTGAACATTCCCCCGTATTAAATCTCCCATTCATTCTGGAATCTACTGGCAGCTTAAAATATGCCTTATGTCAGTGCCGTCGCAGCCTGGAGACACATTGCAAAGCCAGGAAGAGATTGACTCTCTGATAGCGATCTGTTTGTGATAATAGTACAGATGGAGTGTCAGTCATACTCCCCATATCTGCTCCAGCTAGGGGAGAGACACAGCCTAATCATTTTTCTGTCTAGTGTGAGTATACTGGGCAGATCCCCAGCTGATAAGCAAATGTGATGGTATTGCTCTCTTTCTCTCAATATATATTCATAATCTATTATTTTAAATATCCTGTTGTCTAAAAACCATTGCAGCGTACACAGGCAATTTTTCCCCTTAAGTGCCTCAGGATCATCGCTGGCCTCTCACGTTACCGAAAACACGCTCTTCAGCTCACGTATCGACTCCTCCTTTGCCCCATGGGGTATTAAGTGTCTGTGGTTTCACAGGTCCCGCACCTTTGCATGGGGAGCTGCCAATTCTTTCAACCCCAGCAATGGAAAACACATCAAGAAGCGCATTTTTACTCTCTTTTCAATTCTGTATCTGCTAATATTTACTCAGACAAGCCTCGAGAGGCCTTACCTTCCATTTCAGCTGAATCAAACCACAAGACTATGCAGTGTATTATCTCCCCTGTGGACCGATTTTGGCATGTTTTCTTATTTAGAACTAAAAGCCATTCAAAACAGAACTGCTTTGTCTGCCTTTCTACCCAGGCATGTGTTAGTATTACCAAGGGCAGGAGAGAAAGGCAGCAGACCGCACAGTTTTGCTTCTTGGTCTGTGCACCACTCTCCACATTTGCTTACTTTAGTTGTCTCCCTTACCACCACAGCAGACTCCCGACCACGTATATCCTTTTCTCCAGAGCTCACTGACACATACCTTGCTCCATACAGTACACCATGGCAAGAGCCACTTTCTTTTGGTCACTTGCTGCAAATCACTTTTAAACCATCCTTTGGCAGCAGATTGCTTAAAATATGCAATTATTTTTCCCTGTGTCTCTTTATCAAAGAAAAAAAAAATCTGCTGCCAAATGCTTAACCACAGTAAATCAACAGGGTTTCACTGATTTCAATGGGGCTTTGATCACATCTCACATCTGAAGGCTGATTATCTTGGTGCTGGTCCCTCACATAAAACCTTAGCAATTACCTTACACAAAAATTTTTCAACTTCATTTTCATTGCTAATGAAATATGGCAAGCTTTTGCTTCTAGCAGATCCTCACGTGAATCTGGATTCAAAATCTATTTCTCTGACTTCCAGTGTTCAGATTTATTGGAAACCATTTGATGTGTCCCTAAATGATTCTAAGCCACAACATAATCACAGTTTCATATTCAAAATACTGATTTTTATTACATATATTTTACCAAGGCTGTCACTGGCAGATCTCTAAACATTTTGTAATTTATTCAGGTTTAAATTTGTCTTTGTCATTAACTACAGGCTGCATAAATTCACTAGGATACTTTACAGACCATAATACAGGCTCTATGAGTCCATTCTTTAATTGGAGCATCTTTTGAGCATGTGCCTTGTAAAAAAAAAAAAATCCTTGAGGTGCTGATATTTTTGCATAATCCTTTTTTGTCTAATATTTCCTGATTAACTTTCCTTTATGTTTAGGAAATACCTCTAATTTTTAGTGCAGGACTTCTTACTGACTTCATTATCTCAGACAAATAGAATTTTGATACAAACCAGAGCCAAGAGCTTCTTTAAAGCCTGGCCATTTTTTGTTGTGTGACACTTAGGAGGCAGGGCATGAGGATGCTCTCACAGTACATTTGTTTGGCAGTGACTAAGATCAACCTCGGACAGATATTTGGTACAATATAGACAATTTTACCCAGTACAGAGAGGAACCTTTCCTTCTCCCTCAGCAGAATGTCTCGGGGAGAAACGTAATGAATTCATTCAACAGCTCAAAGTGAGACTTGAGCTTATTAGAATTTTTTTTTTAATACTCTCTCTTCTTGCCAGTAATAGCTTCTGATATTATTATTAATAAGTAAATTTCACACACAACAAAATTATATGTTGTTTAATGACGTGTATGACCAGAATGCCTAAAACTGACTTGACCAGCTTCTATAGTGACTATCACACTCCTGAACCATTTAGACAGAGGAAGGCATATGCTAATTCTAAGATGCTCTTTGCATTCCTTTACCTCTTCTGTGGAACAAGCTGGCTGTGCATCTGCCTGCGGTGGATGCTGGCTGCAGTGAGAGCCTCTACGGGCAAAGGCCAGAGAAGTCTGCTCCTATTTGCCATGTTGACTAATTCAGTAAATTAGAAATGTAGAAACTGATTTTTGAACGTCTAAAATCTTTCCATGGGAAATGATCAGAGAAGATTCATACCTATGAGCAGGAGGTCAGCTATTCATGCTACTTGTCATGCTTCAGACAGATGCAGCTGGTCAGAAGATTCCTAGATCTATCTTTATGGAAATCTGTTAGTACTTGGCTAGCCCCAGCTGCCGTGGTCTTTGAAAAGATTACTTTTCCTGAGGATATTCCATGAGATGGTGAATGGGGGTCTTCCTAAGAAATTAAATAGTAATAGACTATTATTTTTTTAAATCATGTCTTCTATAACATGCAGAAAGAAATACAATTGAGATGAAAACAATGATACTGTAATCAGTTAGGGAATATATTCACTGTTACCTCTGAACAAGCCATATTAGTATTACTAAGCAGTAACTCTTTATTCCAATATTTGAAATAGCTTAGCCGAAGTGCTGAGAGAAATGCTTTATCAGTCTTACCCTACACATTCTGCATAGAAGCTTCCATGAAGTCCTCGCAACCCTAGACCTGTTAGACTGCTTCATTTTATTTTAGCTTTTTAAGGAAAAGAGATCAAGAGAAAGGAAAAGAGAAGAGAAGAAAGTATATGGAATTTCTTTTAAAGAGGTTTCTATAAGGCTTACCATTTTTTTCTTTCCTTTTTCTTACTTCAGTATTTTTAAAGTTTTCAGTATTAAAAATCTGAGAAAAAAACTTACCAGTGCAGCTGGAAGGAATGTGTGTTAGTAAGATTCTGAACTAGCAACAACCAAACACCTCACAGTAACACTTTCATCTGCTTGTGTGATGAACATCTGTGGCATCTTGGCAGTGGAGGTAGATGCGGTATGGAAGGCTTCCAAGTTCAAAGGTGGCCTTTTGTTTTCCCTTCTTATTCTTCCCTTATTCTTCCCTTCTCGATCTTTCCTTCTCATTTACAAGTTTTTCACGGACACTACTCTTCCTGTGATTATAGTGGTGGCTTCAAGAGGCAATTATGAAAACTAGGCAGCTGTTTGGGGGAAGGTAAAGCACTTGCAGAGATAAAAAGCTGGACAAAAGGGAGAATACAGGAAGTGGAAATACAGCAAGTGCATCATGGCAAAGGACTGACAACGGAGAGTCACAGACACTGGACAGGGTCTGACATGGTTCACAGCTATTTGGAAAAATGTAGTTGTAAAATGTAAATGCGAGAGACCACAGAGAAATTCCAGGGCGACCTCATGAAGATACTTTTTTTCAGTAAATGATGGTACAAGAACTTTTTGTTGAGAAGTACTCTTTAGTACTGAATAGAGGAATGAATTTAATAATTTATTCAGATAGTTAGATTTTTTTAATAATAATAATAAAAAACCAGTTCAAGTAAAGGCAAGATTATTGTGCATAAAGGGTCATAGCATAATTAAGTTTCGAGGGGAACTCAGGATGGGAACCCTTGTGCAACATCCTTGTCCAAGTAGGGTCAGCTATGAGATAAAACCAAGTTGTTCAGAGCTTTATCTAAGTGGGACCTATCTTCTTTGGAGTCATGGTAAGATACTTACTGATCTGAACAAGACTGAGTTTTCAGCTGTGGCTGAAAATTCTGTAATTTAGAGCACCTACTAGGCAAGATAGGCTTTGAAAAACACCTGCTTCCAAAATGAAATGGTAAATACGACTGTAATATAAAATGTTATATTTTAGTTTTCCTTTAATATGAATTATTTGAAAAAATTACTAGAATTATCTTATTAGACATAATTGATCCCTGTCACATAGGAATATATGGTAATCTACCTTTAAATTTGTCAGTTGTAACTAAATACAAGATATAAAAATTTCTTTGTAGCATTTTCCAAGGCTTTTCAGAACACAATGCTAGATTGAAATATAATAAAATAGTTCATGTGTCCAAATATGAAGTGAAAAATAGGCTGTGTTTGTGTAAGACTGACTGACTGAAATAAAAATGGAAATTGAAGTAAACTGTGGCTCATAAACGATGAGGTGAAAGGAGGTAGACATGATTGCACAGTAGTTGGTATTGAGTTCAAAAAAAAGCAGTTAGGCACACATCGTTTAATCAAACCTTCTTCTCCTGCTTTGAGAAGTTACACAGCACAATGAGCTCAGACACACAGACCGAGATAAATAATGCAAGCGGGTACTCTAATACATTTTAAACAGCTGTCTGGGGAAAAAATGTTTATTTCTTCAGATACTTTCAAACAAAGATCCAAGTTGCAAATTCTCCTCTTTTTCCTTTGCTTTATGATCATAAGTTTCCTCATGTCCTACAGCATAAGAATTATTTCTTTGTGAAAGACTCCATAGTAGCATCACTGCTAGCATCTAATGAAGTCTCACAGATTTAAAAAGTTATGGACAGACTTTTCCAGGGATGTGCAACCTCCCTGATCTGTCTTGCCACCAGCCTGGCATAGGCCCTGCTGCCGTTACTCCTTACTTACAAAACCCTTTACTCCATTTCCAGAAACACTCTATTGTATACAAAAGGAAGTACTGTGGGATCTCAGGTATGACAGTGATGGAAAAAGGGTCAACACTAAGTTTTTGGGTTTCATCCTAGGAGATGTCTAGTGATCACGGCAGCTCTGTTTTCTCTGACCCTGAGCCTACCACAGAAAGGACCGTCTGTGAGGCTGAGCCCACTGAAACACAACCAAGAGAGGGCAGACAGGACTTTTAACCAGAACATGTAAGACCTGTAACTTGTCAAGAACGTTAATGGATTTGGCCAGTAAGGAATAAAATAGACATGATACAGTTTTTAGCAAACATCTATTTCTCTACTCAACATTTTCTGAGCTTTTGTTTTGGCACCTTCTCAAAATTCATTGTAGCTTTTTTGGAACTCAGAAAGAGAGGTGGGTGGGTGGGTGGTTAGTTTGGGGGTTTTTTTCCCCATAGATCAGAGCGCATCTGCTTACCCTGATTTGACAGGAATTGCCAGGTTCACATCACTGCCTTTATGAAAATAAAGGGTTGTAACTCCTAAGCCCATGGAAACATGTGGTCTCCTGGATATAAACCCACTGTGCTGTAAATGAAAAACCTGATTTAAACAAGCAAGTGCTCTACCAGGTTCTGTTACAATTACAGAGTTAGCAGCACCTTTGACTCCTGTAAAAGTATTTATTTCAGGGCAGAACCCATATTCTTCTCTAAACAGCCAATCATTAGCTACAGGACTTTTTTGTTGTTGTTGTTTAGGTTTTCTTTGGTGTTATAGGTAGCTTTGATACTTTCGAGGAGTGTTGGTCATTATTGGAAACTCAATGATTAATAACACCTTCTCTCAAAGTAAGTTGTCAATTACATGTCCACAGTAACACAGCTATCTGAATAAAGAAGGAGAGAAAAGGAAAGCTCATGTGCATGCTGAGGTCTCTCCTTTTGCCCAGAGCTTAGACAGGCCAGCTGATCTCAGGTGGCTTTTGGAGCTGGGTTGCCCTCAGCCTCCTGTGCTTGGTGAACCTCACTCAAACCAGGTTTGAATATCTTCTCTGTTCAAGACTGCCCTGTTCAAGGGCTACTCCACAATCCCAGGCTAAGTATTTTGAGGTCAGTTCAGTTACAGGAAAATCTTTACAAATTTCTGTACTAACAGCGAGAACAATCATTTTATAACATCGTTGACTTGCTGCATGTCTGCTGAAAGCCCCTGTAAAATTGAACATCCTGAGTCCATATATTAGACAGTAATACCAAATACTTATAAAATTGATAAACATAATTATCTTCAAATACTCTTCAAAATTTTGGCTGGAGTTTGACCTTACTGAATTTTCTTCCCAAGTCAATACACAATTAAGATTGTATGAGGCTGATAGAGGTAACAGGTAAGTTGTAAATATACCCAGAGAGTATTTTACAATTGCCTGATGGAATCAATCTGCTTAGGATAATTTACATTGGCTAAAGAATTGTCCTTGGCTGGTAGTTTTCTTTGAAAAAAGTTTCAATGTTCTTCTACCACAATTTAAAAAAAAATAGATGGCTAGATAGACAGATAAATAAATAAATAAACATTGACAGTGCAGATGAGGTTACTAGAAACTAAGGCTCTTCATGAAAGTATTGTTGTAACCAAAGACAGCAAACTTAGAATAATAAGCATCCACAACAAGTTTTGCTTTGATGTGGTAATGCAATGAAAGGAAAAACGCACTATTAGATTTTCAAAGATTGGAAGTTGAAGAAAGATTTAAATTGAATACTAATTCAGTTTGGAAAGCCTTGAGGAAGATATGCCCTTCACACAGAAATTCTTGTTTTGAATTAGCAAGGTGTTTCATCTGCCCAACGAGCTTAATTGAAGTAAAGAGTTTGTACAGACAGAATAGGAGCAAACCTTGTCTTTATCCTTCACCCATCCCTTAGCTGCAGTGCTCCACCGTTATTCAGCATAAGCAGTCACAGCTGGAGACTGCTGAGGAGGTCAGTGTTTGTGAGGAGACATGGAATGATTTTAATCTGGCAAGTGGTTAAGGGGAAAGAAACTGCCTGGAGCTGAGCCTGCTTGTAAAGGTGGGTGGTGAAATACACAGCCTGTATCCTCTGAGCATAGAAATGGAACAGGCTGCAGAAATGGAAAAGACCAATTTGAGATTCATGCAGACACAACACCAAATCCACCTTTTTGTCAGCAAAAAGTTTCTTGGAAAAGAGTTCCCTCTAGAATTTACTGAAACCATCGTGTTTCTCATGCAATATTAGAAATCCTTTTGATACTTATTCGTGCATCCGTGGCTTCAACAGTACACAAAATAGTAATACTTACAAAGATAATCATATCAAATAATGGCATAACAGAATTTGGCATTATTGTATTTGCTGTTACTTGTCAAACTTCAGATATCTTTACGATATTTTGGCCCAATGATTTGATGGCTTTAATGTGGAAGTTTACTAGCTTTGTAGTCAGCCCTGTAGAGGACTGTGTAAATTTTCGTTATGTGAGATGACAAACTGACAGTTTGGTTAAGCTGTGAATGAGCAGAGAAACTTAATTTAGAACGAAGCAGCCAAAATATCCCTTAATAAGTTTCAGTCTATGATTACTTGCAAATCAAACCATACATATTTTATTCCCTTTCATTTTAACTGTGATGAGTGAGGTGAAGATCAGTTTCCAGGAACTGGTTATTGAAAAGAAGTGGGCAGCCAAGGGAGTCAGTGGGCAGAAATTACTTTTCCCCACTATCTGGCATGATTAGATTAATTTATCAATGACTGGGTTTACACATTGCAGCTGAACCACACATTTTCCAAAGTTTTTTACATAGTTTTCAGTAATGATACTAACAAAATAACTTCTTGTGACTTATTAAGGAACCTTAGACAGATCTGACCTTTGTCAAGTAACAAGCAACTAAACTCAGCCTCTGTGGGGTGTCATGAGGTAGAGACCCAACAACTGAATCATCTGAAAACATTTTAAAATGTGTCTCTTATTTGGTTGAAGAAACATTTTTTTTAGAACAGAGCTTTGGATGATAAAGAACTCTTTGATAATCAGGGAAAAAGACCCAAAATAATCAAACTAAAAATAATTTAATCTTCACCCATAATCAGACAAAGCACCACACAGAAAGTAAACATTTAACTGTTATTTCCCATACAATACAAAACAGTATATATTTCTTCTTCTAAGGTATTGAAATTTACCTGGAAAACCAGTGGCTCTGTTGTTTCTCAGAAGCATTACTCCCACCAGTTACCACATCAAAATTCGCCCTGGAGAGAAGAAATAGCAGCAGACATGAGGCACTTTCCATACAAATAAAAAATGTCAAACTTTTAATTTACACCTTTGTCTAAGAGTTAAATGGCTTTATGGGATAATTAATGATCTGTTTTATTTTGCAGTTCTCTTCTGTAATGTGAATGCAATGCCACTAAAGTGGCTGGGTGGAGGTGAATGAGAAATACATCTGACATTAGAAACACTTCATATTATTCTCCCTAAATCCATGGTAAGAAGTACACTGCTAAATTGGGTTCTCTGAATTAGTATTCCAGAGCTATCTTCTCTCCGTTAGTGGTTTATAGAATGAGGTTTCTAATTTAAAAGCAGTGAATAAGCCAGTTGAGGTCTTTTGTTGCAGCCAACAAACATCAATTAATCTGTATTAGTTTATCTGAGATCATAGAATTGTGGAATCACAGAATGGTTTAGCTTGGAGAGGACCTTAAAGAACACCTAGTTCCACCCCCCTGCCATGGGCAGGGACACCTTCCACTAGACCAGGTTGCTCAAAACCCCATCCAGCCTGGCCTTGAATACTTCCAGGGATGGGGCATCCACAGCTTCTAATCTGTGCCAGTGCCTCACCACCCTCACAGTAAAGAATTTATTACTTACATCCAACCTAAATCTACCCTCTTTCAGTTTAAAGCCATCACCCCTTGTCCTATCCCTACAGGTCCTACTAAAAACTCTGTCCCCATCTTTTTTATAAGCCCCCTTTAGGTACCAGAAGGCCACTATAAAGTCTCCCCAGAGCCTTCTCTTCTCCAGGCTGAAGAACCTCAAATCTCTCAGCCTGTCATCATAGGAGAGGTGCTCCAGCCCCCTGACCATCTTCATGGCCCTCCTCTGGACTCAGTCCAACAGGTCCATGTCCTTCTTATGCTGGGGGCCACAGAGCTGAATGCAGTGCTCCAGGTGAGGTCTCATGAGAGCAGAGTAGAGGGGGGCAATCACCTCCCTCACCCTGCTGGCCACATTTCTTTTGATGCTGCCCAGGATACTGTTCATTTTCTGGGCTGCAAGTGCACATTGCCAGGTATGTTGAGCTTCTTGTCCCCCCAAGCCCTTCTCCTCAGGGCTGTTCTCAACCCATCCTCTGCCCAGCCTGTTTGTGCTTGGGATTGCCATGACCCAGGTGCTGGATCTTGAACTTGGCTTTCTTGAACTTCATCAGGTTTGCTCAGGCCCACCTTTCAAGCCTGTCAAGATCCCTCTGGATGGCATCCCTTCCTGCCAACGTGTCGCCTGCATCACACAGCTTGGTGCCAGTGGCAAACTTGCTAAGGGTCCACTCAATCCCACTAGCCATGTCACCAATAAAGATGTTAAACAGTGAAGGTCTCAGTGCTGATCCCTGAGGAACACCACTCATCACAGGTCTCCACTTGGACATTTAGTTGTTCACTGCAACTCTTGAGTGCAACCATCCAGCCAATTCCTTATCCATCAAGTGGTCCACCCTTCAAATCCATATCTCTCCAATTTAGAGACAAGGATGTCATGCAGGACAGTGTCAAATGCTTTGCACAAGTCCAGGAAGGTGAC
Organism: Ibycter americanus; assembly: GCA_035590275.1. Classification (NCBI taxonomy): domain Eukaryota; kingdom Metazoa; phylum Chordata; class Aves; order Falconiformes; family Falconidae; genus Ibycter; species Ibycter americanus. The sequence goes on along the minus strand of JAVJGI010000064.1, from coordinate 34,169,214 downwards.
ATCAAGT
>JAVJGI010000064.1:34073943-34168887 GCA_035590275.1 Ibycter americanus | reverse complement strand
CAGGCCAGTCCACCCTGCTTCTTGCCTCTGCTGCATCTGGGTTCCTGGCTTCTCCTCCAGCCAACCTCTCCTCATCCGGGCCCCCTTGTTCTCTTTGCTTCTCCCAGGGCCTCTCCTTGTCTCTCCTACATTCCTGGGCTCTTCTTCATCCAGTCTCCTCACTCTCTTCACCCAGTGCTCCCTCTCTTCCAGGCTCCCCAGTGCTATTTAGGTACTTAGCCCAAACAAGCCACAGCTGTACATTATTCACATCAGCCAACCCAACGCCCCAGAAGCAAGCCCACCACTGTATATAATCAATGTTAATTAACCCTCTACAGTTCCTCTACACCTGGCCACATTTAACTCTATCAGGGCTTTATCTTTCCTAACTTGATCCCTGGCTGTTCAGACAATTTCTCCCTATTCCTCCCAGGCTAGCTGTCCTTGCTTCCGCCCCCTGTAGGTCTCAGCTTATAATTTGGAAAATCTCAATATTTTAACCACTGTTTCATAGAAAGTGAAATTTCTATTGTCACTGCATGAAATTTACCTTTAGTACAAATACATTAAACAAAAGATGGTAAACAAAACATGTTCATCATCCTCTTAATATAAAGAAATAAATGTTTTCATGCTTATCAATGGCTATGATTTTTCTTTCCAATGATCCATGTCTGCACTGGACAATATTTTTTGGCTAACATAGATGTTTAAAAGATGCAAAAATGATTCCTTTTATTGATTTCCCTTCATACTTAACAGATAAATCAACAGGATGTGAAGACGAGGCTCCATTAAAATGATTTCTGGTGACATCACTTGTGCCTGAAAGTTTCCACAGTAATGACCCTTGAGGTTCTCTGCAAGAGGTCATTCAAACAAAGGAATGCAGTAAAGTCATATGCCTCTTATGGGTTTAAGCTGTAATTTCTTCTTTTAGGATAATTTTGTGTCTTATTTAATATTTCTCCTATGATGTAGGTACAATTTGTTCATATAAAAAGAGAAAACAGAAGAAAGGAAAAAAACAAACAGGTACATTACTTCATTGTGCATGCTGAATAACTCCAGCTGATGTAACTCTCAAACACAACTGCTATAGTCTAATACAAGAAAGCCTATAATATAAATGTCTCTCAGAAGGGCTATACATACACAGTAATATAGAGATGCCAAAGGTGTACCATCATTTGTGAAACTGCTGTGACAGCTGCAATGATTACTGGAGAAGAGTACCTAATGGCAAAACTTCTGCAAGCTTCATTCTCTGAAAGATTCGTAACCAGAAAGATCCCTGAAAAGGATCTGGTCACTAGATGCTCACAATCCACAAGCTGAAGTTTTGTGGTTAACACCATTTTACTATTGTCCTGATTGCCATAAGTACCTCCTCAGGGATGAAGATCCCTTACGGCAAGGCACTGTAGAAAAAGCAAAAGGAAGATCCATGCACAAAAGCTTCTACAAGCTATATGTGACACAAGAGGTGACAAGGAGGTACTGGAAGCATGTAGAAGGATGCTTCTCAGCCAAATAAAAAAGTATATCATGACCTAAGTACTACTGAAATTATGTTATAAGCTTTACGTTCAAGGAAAATTTGAAAAGTGATGTGAAAGAGTTATGGCGTGAGCTGGCTTTGCATTGTCTATTAACTTTCTTAGTTACCAGTGGACAATACCACTGTTCCTTGCAAGAGAGCTGTCGGGGCTGGGATTGAAGAACTATGCTTAATCAAGTTCATGTTGACCTCAAGTGACTACATGTCCTTAAGCCACAAGACAAACTGGTAGAAATTTTGGTTTTTAACAGAAGAGAGACAGATGGAATTGAGATATAGATCAGGTAATCATATAGTCAAAGATAGTTTTCGTTGTGGGATTAAAAACATAATCCTGTGGAGAAAGGGTGAGTGAATAAATAGTTTGGAGGAGAACTAGGAGAAAACTGAATCATCAGGGAAGGGCAATATTTCAAGAAAAAGAGAACGGTGGCAGTATTGAAGGCAGCTGTCAGGTTGCAGAGATGAAGACAGAGTACAGGTTCTGGGACTTGGCTAAGAACAGGCCATTAAAAATTTTGGCATGAGTGCTTTGAATCGATTGTGTGCAAAGGATGCAAGGCAGAGCTAACAGGTCTGAGCCTGGAACTGAGGGAATTGAAAACAGCATGGTAAATAAGAATAAAGATAAATGAGAACAGGAAGTTAAAGTGGTCTGTACAGAAGGAAATGGGCTAAAGTGTGAGATTGTTTGTTCTTAATAGGAAATACCAGAGCAGGATTGTATAATGAAGATGGGAAAAATAGAAACTGCAGTATATAGGAAAGTTAGGACCAAAGTAACATGACAGTGAATGAAAGAATGCTCAGCAGATGTGATGAGATGCAATAAAGTGCAGAGGCTGGATGACATTTTTCAATCAATGTAAAAAGGGAAGAAAGGAGACATGAAAAATAAGCAAAAGAGGAATAAGGTGTTATGTGTTTGATAATTTTATCTTCAAAGAAGCTATTAAGAATGTGTGAAGACACAGCAGGCAGGATGCAGAAGAATGGCAGAGATTTAAGTGTATCTTGTGATGAAAACATGACAAAAATCAGTTGTAAGAGGGATGGGAGCAATCAAGAATTCATTGGTAATGGTAGACTACAGATAACAGAAAGCCCAAGTGACAGGTTCTGATAGACTATGGAAAGTACATTGGGATTCTATAGAGGGGAAATTCAGAAACCAAATAGTATGGGAGAACATGACATGGTAGAGATCAATCGATTAAATTCTCTCTGTGAGAAGAGGAAAACAGCATGAAAATCTAGAGTCAGTGGAGACAACATCCACTAGAAGTACTGGGGGAAATCGTCCCCAGTTACTTCCAGGATGACCATGACTACAGTGCCTATATAATCCAGAGGGAGTTTGGAGCTTCAGTGGCTTTGGCAAGCTCAGAGATCTCAGCAGGTCCCAAGTGATGTCAGGTCCCCAGATGTCTGAATGCCTTTTTAGTGCTGATCATCTCATCACATGCAAATTTTACCCAAACAGAAACAATGCAACTCCTCTGGCTATTCTGATCTTTTTTTCCTCCTTCTAATGGCAGAAATCATCATCTGACATTTGCACAGCACTAAGAAAAGGTGGGAACAAATGTAAACAACCTCAAAGCATCTGGGTCATCTTATGACTGAAACTTCATTTGGCCTCTGGGTTGTTACAAGACACAGAAGTGCAGTTTCTGTCAATTATCAGGGAGTATTTTAAATAGCAAATTGTTCTATTTTTCCAACCATGCAATTCACACTAAGTATTCAAGAAAATTATTATTAAAATCACTCCATGCAGATCTATAATAAGCAGAAGTAAAAATATTTAAAATGTTAAATGCAGAGCTACAGACACCAAAAAGACTGTAGTGTACTTGGTTTTGCTTTTGCTCCATAGTATGTACCTTACAGAGGAAGTTTCAAGAAGCAGCTTCATGAGAAAATGTTATCCCAAGAAACTAGGACCATATCCTTCAGGGAGAAAGATATTACAAAACCAATCAGTGGAAGTCTTTTTAATATAACACTCAGTCTACATGGTTTTCTCTGGAAGAAGGGCAATATTGCTTTGAAAGATGGGGACCACCATCTCCTAGTTGGCACTTTGATGTGCTGCCAGTGCCCTCCTATGGTAGAGTACTACTTTTGGATTATAGCAATGCAGAACCTCCTGGACAGGAAGATCTTACCAGCCGTCTACAAAAGCAGCCATTCCTGTATTGCCCATCTCCGTGGGGTATAGTGTGGTGCTTCTGGAAACAGTGTCCTGTCAATTCGTAAGAAACTCAGATCCATACGCTAATCAAGAAAACATTTGCAATGTAACCATCTTTCCCTGCAGGGATCTTCCTAGTGTGCAGCACTGTGTGATTAACTGGCAGAATTAGTCAAAAGGTTTTCTCACTTGTCCTCTTTTATTTCCATACACACACACACACACCCCTCTCAAGCAGCTGGTGTTGGCTAGTCTAGCCTGGTAAATCCTATGCCCTTTATCTCATGAGAGATCTGCTCTTACTCTGGGATCACACACTATGTGAAAAGCTTATCCGAACAAGTGACATTACCTCCTACTCTTTGGTTGTCCTGCTGCACCAGAGCTGAGCCAGTGGCTCAGAGGTTATTCATTCCTTTCATCCCTTCTGGATAATATGTAAAAATAGGCACTAGATGAAGTGAAAATCCACTGAAGAGATCTATATTTATTGAGAGGATGTATATTATTGACTGAAGCAGAAAGGTACATCTTGCAATAGAAGCCTCTGTCCTATAAACTAAGCAAAGAACCCTTCCTCTGTGTGGCAACCTCCACAGCGACCCTTGGGTTTCCAACATATTATCCAATATTTTGCTGATGCCAGTCTTCCTGTGAAATCACTGCTCACTGGGTTGTATTTCTTCCTATCTGGAACCCTGTGATAGCAGCTTTTCCTCTGTCTATGTGACTGCTATGGACTGCAGTCTATCACATTTAGGCTGCTCTGGAGTAGTCAGAAACATGTACGAATAACCCTGGTCTGGAGGTTTGCTACAGTCTGTGGAAAAAAACCCAACCACTCTAGAACGGCAAATCAGATGAATGAGCTCTTTAAATCCTCTCCTTACAAGCTAAATTCTACAGTAAATATGTGTGAGGGTGGTGGTGTCCCGCTCCTAAGTTCCCAAGCTGCACAGTAACCAGTAACCTTCACCAGCACTTTCCTATTTCTGTGATGTTTTCAGGGCACACAATGTTGAACATAGCCTGCAGATCCTTTTGGGATCATGTCTTCAGTTGTTGGAGAGGTGCCTGCCCCGTTCTGGGTCCTTAAATAACGCCACACAATCAAGAAGGGTTGAGTTAACGAAGATTTGTGATGGGACAAGGCTGTTAATCTAGCGTTTTGGCTTCCTCTGCTGTGGCTCAAGCTGCAAATGGTGTTGCCATCTGCTTTCCTCTGTGTTCTCATCCAGGCTACAAGATGTGCCCTTGAGAGATTGGGAAAAAAAGGGAAGAATAAAAAGGACCAGCTTGATTGCAGACTGCAGCTTGGAGTTTGTGCCAGTCGTTGGCAGAACACGTTGTTTGTAGGCAGCCATTGGGTGTTAAGACAAATGGCCGTCCAGCTATGGAATATATTTTCCAAGAAAAACGTTGGGATTTAGCCATGAGACACTCTGGTGGTTTTGAATGGTCTCCTTGCCTTCTTAGAAACACCTTTCCTCCACCGACAGAAATATATTTGCACCCTTTCCATTTGATTGAGGGAGTTATGAGACTATTTTTGGCACCTTTTTTTTTTAGTGTTGAAACTCCCATTACAAGAGGTATGATTGTGTAGAACTACATTTCTTTTTTTCCCACTTAACAATGTTATAGCTTTTTATGACCTGTTTAATTGCAGATTTATGTAAGACAGAAACAGAAGAATCTTGGGAAGGGCCTTTCTGGAAACCAAGTTCTCCGTCTTCTTTCTAGAAACTGTCATGTGTGAAATGCACCGAGACTAAGCAGGGAAAAAAGAACAACAAAAAAAACCTCATAAAACTTTTTGAACAAAGTTGAAATGAAGCCTCTGAACAAAATAACCACTTGTAAACTAAGATAACTTTCTGGCTCAATTAATCAGAGTAATCAAACTCCTGAGATTAGACTAATCTTAAGAGTGTGTGGTGGGTTGATTTCAAAAGCAAACACTAGCTGAGGGAGTAGATATAAAACACAGATAAGACAAAGAGGAGAAAAAAAAATAATAAAGGAAAAGAGAAAATAAAACCTGTGAGGACATATACAAATTTTTCCTCTAGAGATTTTCATTATTATTTGATGTCACAGCATTTCATTTCTGTTATATTATTATGATCTCTTTTTAAAGTTATAAGGCACCGCTTTCCTTTTTCTTTTCTTTTGTTGTGGGAAAGGCAGGGAATAGTGATATTTGTTGTAACATCTAATTAGAACATGAGCTTTATATAAAGCTTGGAAGGAGATTCCCCCCCCACCACTCTACAGTTTTGAGATTTTACTGCCCTCTGCTATGCATAGAGGTCAATAGGTAGTCCTCTGCGTATGCGCACAGAAATCGTCCTTCGTTTGGCCAGTTGAGGCGTACTGAGTAACCAGTATCCTGGGGATCACTGGGTAGTGATTTACCAGAATCCTTTCCCTGACTGCTTTGTACCAGGACCTTGAATATCAGTCTCTTGAATCTAATGTGAGTTACAATGAATATACATTTCCCAAATCTTAAACAGTTCTAATTTTGTAAGATAGATACTAATTTTAAAAAGTAATTCAAAGCTAATTTACATTAGACTTTGGCTATACAAGAAGGGAGGTCCCACATTGCTTTATTCCATATCTCCTGCTTTTTCTTGTCTCATATTAGCTTTTTATTTTACCAAAACCTTATGTATGGTATTTTGTGCACAGCACTACAACAAGGCATCTTTGCCTGAAAGGAAGATCTCAGGGGAGAAAAAATAATAAAAAAAAATATCCTAGTACATTTTGACCATTTTCATTTTTTAAAGGAAATATTATAAACCTAATTTTCTTCTGTTGCAAATTTGTCTAGACTCTGAAGGTATGATTGTCACACATTCATGAATTAACATAACTGGCTGATCACGAAGAAAGACCAAGAAATAACATAGGGAGGAAGGAGCTTTAAGTTAATAGGTTGCTATAGTATGTGCTCTAATCCTCACTTTTTGAAATAACTGAGCAATGGTCAATGCAAAATTCAACTGAGGAGGAGAAAACTTCTTCTTCTATGTGTAGACGTTGAGGTACCACCAATATAAGCACTGTTTTAAGTGCACAGCTGACCCACCATAAAATGATCCATCAAACTAAACTACTGCTAATTATTGAATTCCAGGCAGCCACAAAAGCACACAATGAATTTTTTTTCCATAAATTGGTATGGAGATGATGATCACAAACACTTTCTTAAAGTTTTAAATATTTTCATAATCTTGGGCTTAAAGCTTTTCTAAAAGGAAGGAGCTGGTGTTAAATGTTTGCAGTCTTCAGATGGGCTACATAAAGACATTCTAAGGCATAAAGCAAATGCACATCACTTTCAGAGAACATCTGAGAGAGAAAAAGGAAGAAGGTATGGCTAAACTGCTGGGGAAGATAGGTCGTTCAAGTTGAGTAGGAGCTTTCAGAAAACCTAAGGTTCTCTTTAAATGAGAAAAACAGAACAGAGGTGTTGGCAAGCTGAATGTAAGAGACACAGTAAGATGGACCAAAAAAAAACTCGTGCTTGAAAAGTACTGGAAGTTTTTCTACAGTTAATACACTGTTTCTCAAACACATTAGGAACAAAAAGCCTTCCAGAAGGTCTCTAGAGCCAATAGATAACAAAGGTATAAAAGAATCACTCAGAGAAAAAAGGGTCAACCAGAAAACTAAATTAATTTTCTGTCTTTGTATTCATTGTGGAAGAGTTTAGGGAGGTTTCCCACACTAGAACCCTTAATTACTGGGTATTCACTGAAGATCTGAATCAAACTGAAGTGTCAATAAATGTTACACAGAAAACAACAGAACTGAACAGGAACAAATAACATCAATCAGCATTTACCTAAGAACTCAAAAGGAGATCAAGGATCAGAAAGGTGAACAACTGTCAGTGGTGTATAAAGTATCATTTAAACCCACTTTCATACCTGAGAACAAGAAAGCAACAGATACAGTAAATATGTTAAATTTTCAAGAAATATAATATGAATGATCCAAGGAACTACAAGCCTATAATGTAAAATAAAACCAGCAAATCAGGAGTCAATCTGATTTTTTGAAAATAAAGCCCTTAATGTATATGACAAATTTTGCTGAAAATATAACAAAAGATTGTGGTTGCAAAGGTTGGTCTAAGGATACTACAAAGCTGTATCTGGGTGACAAAATGGACAAACATAATGTAATATAGGTAAATGTTATGTAATGTACATGGATGAAAAAAGGTTATTTTGCATACAAAATGAGGGGCTATGCATTGAACTGTATAGCTAAGGAGTGAGATCTTGTGGTTATGATGTGTAGTTCAGTTACTTTCCATAGATCAGAAAAAGTGAAAAAAGAAAACAGCATCCTAGAAGTTATTAGAGAAGGACTAGAAAACAGAGAGAAAACATTTATGCTCCTGCATAAACCCACACCACACAGTTCTCATCCTCCTCTTTCTTTTTAGGCTCAAAGAAGGGCAATGAAGATGAAAAGGAATATTGAATACTTTTCTTACTTTGACTGAGTAGACAAGGACTTACCCTACTGGAGAAAAGACAGCTGAAGGAGAATTTGATAGAAGTCTGGAAAATCATGCCTGGCAAGAGCAAAAAGAGATTGATTATCCAGCGTCTCTTCCAGTACAAGAACTAGGAGGCATCAAATGCAATTAGCTGTGAGGAGATTAAAAAAAAAGCACAGAAAAGCAACTTCCCTTACATTTCATGTGTTTGAGCTGCAAAGCTGCTTGCCACAGTACATTGTGGATGCTAAAAGTTACAGGAATCAAAGGGAAACAAGTTAATACGGGAGAAATACATTAAGGTGTGTTAAATAAACACTATCACTTCTGGCGCAGGAGGTACATGAAACATAAATTTTTGGAGGCTACCTTGGAGAAATAGTCCATTCTTGAAGAAAATCTTTCCTAAGCTGTTGACTTCTTGTCATGTTGGAAAAAAACATGTATTTTGACAGATCTTTGGTCTGACATAATATCACTTTTCCCTTTCTCACAACTTTCATCCTCACTTTCAAATGTTAAAGATAATAAAAGAGCAACATCTTTATTTATTTCAGAGGCCAGTTAATGAACATTTTGACTGTCCATTTTACAAGAACCGTTGTTCAGATATGCTTACTGTTAAAGTTGGAGGGAGTGAGAGAAGAGTGTAAGCAATATAACAATAAGTAAGTTTGAAAATGTATTATTTTAATTTCACAAATACAGCAAGGCAACTAGGTCATTGTTTAAAATAAAATGTTAATTAAAATAATATTTTAAAACAAATATAGAGAACAGGATGATCCAAGTAACAACGTAAATAGAACTGAATAAAAAGAAAAATCTGTAATGCCCACAGACACGTAAAAAAGAAATATTTTGGAAATCTATCTCACACCATTAATTTCTGCAATATATTTCTCTACTCGTAACACAACTGCGCAAGCACACATACAGAGTATGAACAGCATGTTGTTAGTAAGCTGAAATTCAGGGGGTCAGTTCTACACACTCCGACATCCCTGAAAAGTACCGGTTCCCTCTTGCTCCCAGCAACTGCTGCAGAGCAGTGGGCTCAGGCTGGAGCGAGGGGTCTGACTGGTAAGTGAAGCTGATGGGTGGAAACTGAAGTCACTGGAATCAACACGGATTCTATGACAGCTGTTAGTAGAAGATGGTAAGGACTACACTGCCAAATTCAATCTCATACTAACTCCAGAAAGACAGAAAGATTCCAAAGCAAATTTGAGTTGGGATTAGGTTTTTTTGAGTGTCTGTCCCTTTTCAGTTACACAACTGAGTAACTAAAAAATCCACTGCACCTTGTATGGTACCAAATTATGATAATGTGCACTCTTGTAAAGTCGTGTTGTCTACTTGCCCAAGAGCAATTGACCTTTGCCTACTTTATTACAAGAAGGCTATTATCACATACTGTCTCCAGCTTTCTTTTTCTAAGCTTAATATTACAAGTCCTTCAGCCTTTCCTCGTAGCTCGTATTGTCTAAATAACTTCTTATTTCTGTTTTTGTCACAGAAAAGTTTCACCAGTTCATCAATCGCTTCCTGAAGACTGAAGCTTGTGTTCCACCTGATGTGATTCCAGTGCTTAAAGAGCAGTTGAAGCACCTGGTCTTTACCCAAGACCTTCTTACTCTTGCAGTGCAGAGAAAAAACAGAAGGGAGAAAAAAGGAAAAAAAAAAAAACAACCTTCCAAACCAGATTTGCTGATTTATCTTTTATAATCTGAGGATTATTTCCTGGAAGTTTTCTAGTGGCAGCCCAACAGCCTGTTCTACAGTTTCCACGTTTCCATTTTGCTTTCTGAAGTGTAGGATGTGGTTGAAATTGAGCTGATCGATTTCACCTCCCTAATAACTGAAAACATTGAGTTTTAATCCCATTCTCCAAAGTGACTGTCCCCTTTCCCTGTTTGATGTCCTGTGTAACTAGATCCAAAATTGTATCCGGATTTCATCAAATCTGTATATTCTTGTTTTGCTAATCAGATACTGAAAAGTGTTGAAATGCATTCCTGAATCAATATCAATGCCAATTACTTTTAATGCCTCCTTATTATCCAGTAGGCAAGTTACATTTTCAAAGAAAGAAATTAGCTTGATTTGACATAGTTGTTTTTGACAGATCTAGCTTCATTGACTTTATTACCTCCTTCTTCTCTGCTCACAAATGGATTGTTTCATAATATTTTTTTTTTCCAGTATCTTTTCTGGAATCAAAATTAGGTTGGCCTGTATGTCTTTTTCCAAGATTCTCAGTCTATCTCAACATATAATCTTTTGCCATTTTGCAGTTCCTGTTCTCCAAGAGTTCTCAGATTTGTGGAGGAATTGCTTTGGCTCATTTCTTAAGTACTCAAGGGTAAATTTTTCGAGGCCCTGGTGCTGTGAATATATTTCTCTGGTAAAATAAAAGCACGTGTTTTTACTGTGTTCTGGCCTTTGCTCTTATTCTCTCATTGTCTAACTACTTGCCACAATTAAATTTCTTCATGAATTTATTTGCTGTTCCCCCTTGTTATACAAAAACATCTCACCTTGTAGTCCCCTTGCTTTTAATGTACTTGCAGAACATTTTCTCATTGTCATTTGTATCATTTCTATTAATGCATCTGCTTCCATTTTGGAATATTGTTTTATTTTCTTCTTTTTTTTCTTCTTTTTATAAAGTTCTAATGGAAATGTATTAATGTACTTATAAAACCAGCTATTCTTCCTGTCTGTTAAGACTATCATCCAAGGAAATATCCTTAGTTGGTTTTTGATCTTTTTGAAGGTTTGGGTTTTTTTAAAAAAAAGTTTTCCATCTTTACTTTTTCAAGTAATTAAGTTAAGTCAATAAAGTTATCCTCTATTGTTATCAGATTCTCTCCTTTGACTGACTTTCTTAGGGGGCTGCAAAACTTTCATCAATCTGTTGCCATCTAGTAAAAGATGTTCTCTTTTACTGGTGACATTCAGAAGAAAGCATTAAGGTTCCTAGATACCTTAGGAACATTATCCATACACATCATTCAGGAAATCTGATCATTTAGCGTGAGTAATAGTAGGGTTTGTTTCCAATTTGCCTTGAGCGATGAAAATGCTAAAGCAGGACTATCCGCTGCTACATATGCAAACCTACAAAGCTACACAGAACACGTATGGTGCACAATAACACACAAAGAATGACAGTCCTTCTCCAATTTTAATGAACAAAGCATTCTAAATAATCAAAGAGTCCAAAGGCACCAATGTGCTGTTAGGCTCTGGAACAACTTCAATAACATAAGAGTTAAGTAAATTATTTAATGGCTTCCTTTGCTATAAAGGAAACATAATCACAGCTCCGCTGGGTATCACATTGAGCAGTCATGATCAGAAGCTTGCTTTGTGCTTTGTCTACAGTACCATCTGCTTATTCCTTCCAGAACTTCACTCTGGCAAGTGACCCACTCATAATGTAGCCTGGCAGATAAATGACATTGTAGTGTGCTTTGGTTATGTGTGTTTATGCATGCTTAAATTTATAAATATTCATAAAGTTACTTTTAAATGAAATTAAATATATAGCAACGCAGCACTTACCTGTATCAGCTGTAGTGAATCTGTAGTGAAATGGATTTCTTGCATTTACTGTTAGGAAAAAAACCAAAACAAAACATGAATAACATTTTTAAACTGGAGTTACTGACCAGGTCTTGGTAGCTGTTCTAAGATTCCAGGGCTATGCTTGGGAAATTTTGGTTTCTAGTGTAACAAACAGACTAAACCCTGCAGGTCGGGAAGATTACAGGTGAGGGAGCTACATATGCTGCTAAGTTATAAAACAGTAACAAACTATAAGCTAGAAACAGATTCAATATGCAATAAACTTCCCTTGGAGGGCAAGTGCTTATCTGGGGGGTGGACTACTGAGCATAAAGATCTGATGACCTTTGTCAGTGGGCACCTGGACAGATAATGACATCCTAGTTTCTAAATTGCTCTCAATTCTTGGCTGCCATTTACTAATACCAGTCTTGTCAGACAATAATAAATGGAAAAACACTACAATTAGTCATTAAATTGTATTTTCTAAACAAGCTTCTTAAAATGGCAACCTCTTCAACCACTGGGAACTTGTTTTATTTTTTTCTTTGTCAAGTACCAAGGAAAATTTTAATAAATATATCAACCTGCCCTTGACATTTCTCTAAAATCCTGTGCTAACGACCCTGAAAATCATGGGTCAGTATCCTTACAAGCATATAGCACAAGAAGGGTTTCAGGTGTCTTTGATTATGATGTGGCAAAATAGATAAGCTGTCTGAACACAACAACGCAATGTTTGCAATGTGTACTTGAATTTTGAACAGCTGTTTGGTTTGACCATGATTATGCTCCTTTTTATTGTCTATTCATTAACGTTTTTGTGGGAGTTTGGGGGGTTTTGTTTACAGGAATATTTGAATGCAGCATAACCCTTTACAAGCAAAAAAATAGAGTTTTGCCTTACGTTATTTTTCACTCTATTTTATTTATTTCTGTTGATCTTTGTTCATCTATTTAAGTTTCAATCATGCCATGTCAAAAGCAGAACTTGGAGTACCATGTTATGGGTTCAGATTCATATGAATAATACCTTGTGAACATTCAAAGTGAACAAAATTCAGGTAGATTTTTAAAATAAAAATTGTTAGCTCCAGGTGTCTAACAAATGTTTGCAAAATATTTCATTGGGTCACAATGAGATTAGTTAGTCCATATGCAGCAAGTACCTCCACATGCCAGCTGCTTTCCTTGTGAAAGCCATACACCTTGCTGGGTGTTTCAAACATGGAATTCCTTTCCTGTGGCTGGGTTTCTCTCTGAGCAAAGTGGGCTCTGACAGGGCAACTTCTGTCCCTGGTTATGATGAAACTGTAAGAAGGAAGAGCAGGATTAACCTCATTCATTTAGGAAAATAATATATTCCTCTGGATGACAATGAAGGTATGTATTAATATAACCCCTCTGACTAAAAATAGGATACACAGACATAAATAACTTATATCCACAGTGGAGCGATAACTTAAGCAATACAACCCAAAATACTAACATTGGATACCCTGACTTGGGGACAGAAATCCTCATGATTCATCATTTACGTGACAACAATTCCTGTAAGCTAATTCACTGACTATAATGAAGGCAAATAAATAGTATATTGTTTCTTCATTAACAGCTTGTCTTAACAGGAGCTCAGAATATAAATTAATATGGTCTGTTTGAATAAAGATTTCTGGAAAAGAGGTGAATTACTGTGGATTAAATGCCAGAATTGCTTAGTTTTTCTCTGATCTTTCTAATGTGTCTAAATATTTAATAGGATAATTTTGCATCAGATATTCATACTCGTACATAGGAATTTATGTAAGAGCTCATTTTAGGTAGTTGTGAGCAGCTAACATGTGGCTACAATTCATTCAAAAACTATTTGGCTTTGGCAGAACGCAGCATTTTTCCTCGTTTGAACATAATCTTCAGTGTTCAAATTATCTAATGGGAAGTTAGTAAAATGAAAATGAGAAGTGCCAAGAAGTGCATGGACTCTTATATGGATTCATTAATCCTACATTTTATGGTACAGTAGGTGTTCAAGTTTTGAAATGTAAACCAAACCTAATGTTCCATGTCTTTTAAGCTGACTGACCAGAACGTGGGTCTCTGTGATCTGTTCTTAACATCAGCAACTGCATATCTATAGAGACAAATTACCATTTTCACACTGTTTTTAAATGATACAACATCTGTGCTTTGATATGATAAATTGATGTAGAAACTTTTGACTGCTCATCAACTAAAAATGTGACAGCATTAATAGTTATATTTTTATACCATTCTGCCAAGAACCATGTTTAAGGAATGTCGTCGGTATGGAGTCCATCATCTACCACTCACCACGTACAGAATCTAGCTCTGTGGCAGGGAATTTCTAGCAGCACTTTTTCAATGGCCATACCAAGAAGTATGAAGTTTCTTTGACTACTTTTTACTGGAAACCTTTAAGACCTACCATATACAAAGTATTCTGAATCACTGAAGAGAAACAAAGCAACACAAAAACCTTGACATGACATGCCCTAAACTAGAAGATGAGAGGAGTTGAATAGCTCACCATCTCTGATACGATTGTGAGATGACCTAAGGAACATACCTAGGTATTTGTTTAAGGTGACAAGCGCGTGTGGTATTTTCCCAGGGTACTCCTTCAGGTACCTCCGAGACTTCCTCAGCTGAAAGTCATTTGGATGCATTTAGCAATCAATGTTTTATTCCACCATGAACCTGTGCAGTCTCCTCCTGAAGTCATGTAAACATTCAGCCTCCGTGACATCCTACATCTTGGAGATCCGCAGTGTCACATTGGCAGACACCTGGAAATGCTTACAGATAGGGTCTTAACACAGTAGACTGCAGTATCATGTGGAGAAACTTGGCTTGCCCTGAACGAGAAAGGTAAGATGTCCAAAACAGCACAGCCAAATTGCCATGACCTTCCACTAACCACAACATATTAGCTATATTTGGAGTTAATCCAGCTATCATTAGGCAGCTGGGTCACATGAGATGCTCTTATTTCTGCTTTCTTTAGGTTAATGTATGGAATAATCCCATTTGCACAACGTTACAGATTTTTAGGTATGAAAGAGACCGCAATGAATTCCCTTCTGGTAGACACAACAAAACACCGTGGAAGTTAACAGAACTCCATCAGTTTACAACAAAAGAAAAGGTGGCCATTGCTCCTGTGGGCTTTCTACAACCAACACACACCTTCTGCCACATGGGCCTTGAACATACTTATTTGTCAGACGCTTAAAAAGCAAAGGTAATTAAAAATACTTCTAAAGCCATGCTATGTAGGAAAATTGTGACAATCATAGTTGCCTTTGTGCTTACACACATAGACAGACATATACTCACATTTTGGGATGGCAAAGAAAACACTCGCTCAATTTCCACCATTTGTTATGTAAAATTTTTTGTCATTGGGCAAAAGATATGTTTACATTTTCATGATTCCTTCAAAGCCAATAAATACCCAGGATGATTTCAATGTGAGAGCTATGTATTTTAGAGCTGCCGGTGATAGAACGTTCAACACATCGAAAACATATCAAAGCAGAAAGTAGCCCTCAAAACTGTCAAATATACCATTACAGAGGTGGTGCTGCTAAATATACAAAAGTTATTTGAACAAGCTATTTACATAACCTCAGGGATAACCAGTCCTACTAATCTAGACTGGATCTTAATGGACATTGCATTAAGATTAAATATGTCAACAGTTGTAATTAAGTCACTCATGAAATGGTTATCACTTACCAGCAACTCACTTCCAGATTCTTGGTTTTACCCTGTGCTAAAGGTTGAGTGATGTGATGGATATATTCTCTGTTCAAGATGCAAATACATTTTTTCTAGCTATTTTTTCCTCATTTTCATGTGCCTATGAAGTTTTTATTGCAGCTCTCGTGAAGTTTGGAATATTACAAAATCATCAGGAAACAAACTGGTGAGTAAGAAAACAAAAAATAACTGGAATTTGTCAGATGTCTTGGCACCCAGTCACCTGATACTACTAATATTATATTTATGATGTTTCTATTTTAGAAGTGAGAGGGAATTAGTCATAAAACCTTTAAGAACTTTCTCAGACAGTTCTGCACAAGATTGATTTTGATGATGCAATACAGAAAGCCCTGAGATACATTGCTGAGAAAATGTGCCCCATCTCAAAGGTGAAGTCATGTGCATTTGTTGAGAAATCATAAACCTATCTCCTTATTTTGCTGATCTGTTATGCTGTTATGATTGGCTAAAACTAGTCTGCTAATTCTCCAGAAGAAATGCATCAGGGCTACCTAAAAGGGGAGACTTTCTTTTATTTATTTCTTAATTGAAATAGCCATTTCCACTCATATTTTTCATGTATTTAAATACCATTTTTAATGTCATATGATTTTTTTCTTTTAATGGCCTGCTTTATGAAAAAAAGTCTCAGGTTTTGCTTTTAGAAGTATCTGAAGAGCAGATAATGAGGTGAATATTAATTAGTTTTATTGCAAAGAAAATTACATTGCCAATCATTGTTACTGACTAATGGGTAATGACGTGAAATTACACTAAGAGAAATTATTATTCTTGCTAACTAGCAAATATTCTGTTCTGCAATGCACAATTTTCTAAAATAGACAAAGTGTAAATGCAAAAAAAAAAGGTGCATCATCTGAAGAATTTCTTTTCACAAGCTGCCAAGAAAGATGAACATGAGAAATAATTAAAAGTGAATGAATAATTGGAATTACTGCTTTGAAAACATGGTATTACTATTTCTTGCCCTTTCTAGGTTTTATTCAATTTTCCTGTCCTTATGATCTTTTTCTTACTCAGGAGTGCAGATGCGGAAAACACATAACTTCATATCTGACCTGAAGGTTATGAAGACCTTTTAAACATAGAAGGGTAGAATAGGAAAGTCACTGGGATATGGGCTACAGCTACTTCTCCCTCAAGGAGAGGGAGAGAGACAGGAACACCAGCATCAGGCTTAAACAAGGCACTAAAAACCCTTAAGAATGTCAGCCTTAATTATTGTCATTGGCCATCTTAATAAGAGCTGGAGTGTGACTCATATGCACCACTCCCATCGCATCAAGCAGAACTTTCTCTGTGAAAGCCTCTGCAAGCTGTCTTTGGTGTTGCGGTACAAATTGAGAAAATGAATAAATATATCACTTAGAGATACGTACCTGAATATGTGTGGCTGCCAGTGTTTGGGAGTGCTCTGAGTTTATGAAATAAAGTAACTAGCCAAAGCAAATACAGATAGAGGAACAGAATGGGGCTACCGATAGGTAATTCATTCTGTAAATACAAAGGAGTCTTTCAAGCTATGTAAAGGAAAACTGTTACTTGCCTTCATTGATTTGAGGTGCTGGACAGTCAGGGCTGGATTCCGTGGCCTGTGTGTGGGCACCGTACTGGAAAAGCACACCCTCTGCCATGCCAGGAGTGACATGGGATGTATAGGAGCTCTATATCCTCCTTGCATGGCAAGTGAAGACTGGGCAAGATACCGTGCAGAACCATAAACGGCCTGTTCTCAAACACTGCATCTTGCCCTTCGACTCCACTGCAGTGGGTGCTTGATACTGAGACTGCCCTGAACGTAAGAAACCCACCCGACAAACCCTGCTCCAAGCCCACCTACGTGGGAAGGCGAGGCTGGGCATGTCCCACCAGCGGACAAGGTACCATTTATGGACAATCTCACTGGAATGATGATCTCAGCCAGTTTAAAGCAATTTGATGTGTAACGTCTAATGTCAATGTTCCACTTGAATTTACAGGACTCCCAGCACTGGGAGACCAATTCAGAAGAAGTTTTGTAGCAAAATGATTTTTTAAAACAGGGGTGTCTTTCTGTGTGGGAGCCAGAAAGGCTCACAATAACAAACTTCGTAGGAGGACAGACTTTTTCTTCTCATGCTAATAGATACAACATTATACAGAAAGCTTCTAGGGAGCAGTTTATAAAACAGCTACCTGAAATAAATATTTTGAGCCAGTGAACTGTCGATCTGAAATGAGCCTGTATGTGACAAGCAAAGCCACCCATATTGTGAAGAGAAGAAATATTTTTAAATCCTCATCTTTCAATCGAAATAAGAGGCAGCTGCTTTCCAGAGATAGCAGGACACCTGCTCAGAAAGTGGGACAGCTGTCAAAGTACGTAACTTTTCTGGAAGAGGAAAGAATCTTCTTTAGTGAGATACGCCTCTGTCCTTCACCCATCCTCCTAGGAGGCAGCACGGTCGGATTTGCCCCGTGTGGCACCTTGCTTTTGCTCAGCGCTTGCTGTGGCTGCGCGGGGAGTAGTGTCCTCCAAGGATGCCAGGTTTTAGAAGGTGGTTGCAAATGAAGAAGCATGCACTTAACTCACAGCATGATTTATGAGAAATTTTGGTCTGTGGTGTAGCTGTCACTCACAGCCAACAGGAAATTTCCCCAGGGCACAGGAGAAAATAAAGCCTAAACCTACAGCTGTCCTCTGAGGCCTGTAAAGGCTGTATCATCTTTTTTCTGTACAAGTCCTCAAAGAGTAAGGGATTTTGCCAGCAGGGCGTAATTTGAACAGTATATGACATTTTCTTAATGCCATTCCCACAGACCTAAGGCTGCAATAATAGTCCCTGTGTTTCCAGCCCCACCGTGTCAGCAGAGGCCGATCTAGACAGCGTACACAGCACAAGACGTTTGCCATTTCAGTCCTTGTCACAGGGTAGCCTGGTCCAGGCTCAGTTTCCATCAGTCCTTTTCAAACTCACTCACACAATACATTCTCCTCATCTTTTTTCCCGCAGTCCTCCTTCCCTTCGTTGTCACATTTTGTTTCTAAACTCCCACTGTGTTTCAGGTCTGACCATTATTTTTGGCTGCCAGCAAAGAATACGAAAGGAAAAAACCCAAACCCAGCTCTTTTCCTAATAACACTGCACAACAACACGAGAGGAACTGAAAGGAACGTGTCTTTTTCCATAGGCAGGCTTTCTCATCATGCCCCGCATGCCATCCCCTACTGAGACTTTAACTACTGCAGGATGAGCCAGATCATAATTATGTTCAAATGGAGCAGTGCTACCTATAGAATTATTTTTTACATAAAATCTTTCTTTCCTCTGTGACTGCTAGGAGCTCCTCTGCCCCTCAAAAGACAAGGAAAGAGCACAACAGAAAAACAGTAACGGAGATGAACCGATCCCCTGCGGAAGAGTTGAGCCTTGAGCTTCTGAAGATTCATTTACACAGCCTGACATGGTACTGCAGTGGGGGGACTTCCCACGCCACGGGAAACGGGTCCGCAACAGCCTGCTATAGAGTCTGTGTATGAGGAAAAGGGATGCCAACCAAACTGTGGTGGTATGAAGGATTTAGCAGCAGGAGTTTGAGGTGGATCCATTTCAGCACAACAGTCAACAGCGCTTTCGGCAGGGAAGCCTTTAGCAGCGCACGGAATATGTGACATTCTTCATAACCCTGATCCTTCCCAAAAGAAATGCATCTCCTTTTATTAAGTTTATTTGTTACAAGCTACATTTCTAGTCAGTTCCCTAATGAAAACTTTCCTTTAATGCTGTCCCTTGACCAAACTAGTGTAGTCCAGGATGTGGGCATGCAGCACATTGCATAGGAGCAGGTTACTGCCAGAGCCCTTCAAGGCAGTAGGTCTCAGATTGCAGTGCTGGCATTTAAATCGGCAGAGTTGCTAGCACAAAAATCACAAGCAAATGCGTAAGTGCCATCTGTTTTTCAAGGAGGCCTGCTTTCCCCCTATTCAGTTTGTCTTCTCATTCTTTTTCTTTGCTTTTTATGTCGAAGTCGTAGGTAGCTGCTACAGTGGTTTTGTTTTGACAGACCTAAAACAACTGATTGTGACTGTAAAGGGTTAGATAAGCTATCTTCTTCACTACATTACCAAATGTAAAATAGCATCTGGCTACACGAATGACTGAATTTCATCCCATTTCTGAAATAACTTTCTGAGATTTAACAGAGGATCTAATTGTTTGCACTGGATTTTATAACACTGTACTTATGATATTGCAGATGCATCATTATTAGCTATTATAGAGCAATTACACCACCATAAAAGTATAGTAATTCTCCTTTCTCAGAATAAACCATGGAAGATTTCATTGCATTTACAAATCTGAACTAAAGGGAGGAGAAGGGGATATGGTTATACCAACGTTTAAAGCAGACGATTGGAACTTTTCAGTGAGGCAAGATTGCAGATAAATTCCTCAGCCTAGCTTTAGCTCTATAGTCCTAAGGAGCTGTTTAATGTATAAGAATGTCTCACATTTTTCAACCCTCATGCCATTTTACTTTACTGTGAGTATAGGGTGGCCATCCTATGTAAATGTGACAAGATGTGCTCTAACAAGAGACAGTATTAGACTGCCGAGAAATTAATTTACAGTGTAAGATTCTTGGTGGGAACAAGGCATTAAATCTTCATCCAGTTGAAATCAGTGGTAAAAGTCTCATTAATTTCATTTGGGCTGGGATTTCACCCAGTGTCTTTTGTCACATCTTGCACGGCTCAGAACCAAGATGCTATTCCTCAGCTTCACCGTCACCAATAAAACTCACAAATATTTAACTATTGCTTATTCTACGTACTAAATAGTAGTATTTATTTATTCTGCATTCAGAACAGTAATGATTCAGAACTTTAATAGCTGTCACTGCCTGGTTTTGTTTATTGGTTGTTTTCTTAGTTTAAGTGACTGTATTGCCTCCACTGAAAAATGGATCCCTGCCTCTGCTCGTGTATGCCTATGGGTCCCTTCTCCCCTTTCCATAAATTCTTGTGACTTCAGCATCCCTGGTCTAGACTATGATGGATAAACTCTACAGTCACTTCTGCTAAGGACTAATGCACATTCCAACCCCTTTCTGACAGGTTTCTGAACACAGCATAAATTTGTTTGCTTTGGATTCTTTTCAGGGCAATATTCATTCTGATCTAAACTGGCAACGTTAATTCTGTCATTACCACAGTTTTGATATTTATTAATGTAAGACATGGCACAATCAAGCTTAAGAAGAGGAAATTACTTTTCCAGGGAAATCCATTACCGTTAATATATACTCCAGTCCCAGTGTGCAAAAAATCTAGTGACCTGATCCAAGAGATAAGGTCTTGTTAAAGAACTCTCCTTCTTCCCCTGCCACCCGTCACCCATTCCCCAGGTGCAGCACCCTTTCTGGCTTTTCTGGTTGCACAGAGCCACTTGCTGCTGAGTGGTACTCAGTCAGGGAACTCTTGACAGGTTCTTAAATCTGCAAAAAGATGGTCCTGCAGTTTTGTCAAGTCAGTGCCACACCACAGTCAGCTCTACTCTGTAGTGCCAGTGTAACTGGAACAAGGCTTTCTAAGGGATCTTCCTTTTATTGGTACTAGGCCTTCAATGCAGTTGAGTGGTGTGGTTGATGTGCCTGAGGGACAGGTCACCATTCACAGGGACCTGAAGAAGCTCTAGAAGTGGGCCCACATGAACCTCATCAGGTTCAACAAAGCCAAGTGCAAGGTCCCGCACGTGGGTCAGGGCAACCCCGGCACCAATACAAGCTGGGGAATGAAGGGATTGAGAGCAGTCCTGAGGAGAAGGGCTTGGGGGTACCAGTGGGTGAAAAGCCAGCAATGTGCACTCACAGCCCGGAAATCTAACCATATCCTGGACTGCATCAAAAGAAACATGGCCAGCATGCCAAGGGAGGTGATTCTGCCCCTCTACTCCACTCTGGCGAGCCCCACCTGGAGTGCTGCACCCAGCTCTGGAGGCTCCAGAACAGGAAAGACATGGACCTGTTGGAGTGGATCCAGTGGGCTGCAAAACTGATCAGAGGGCTGGAATACCTCTCCTGTGAAGACAGGCTGAGAGAGTTGTTGTTCAGCTTGGAGAAGAGAAGACTCTGGGGACACCTTATTACAGCCTTCCAGTGTTTAAAGGGAGCTTATAAGAAAGATAAGGACAAGCTTTTTAGTAGGGTCTGTTGTGATAGGACCAGGAGTAATGGTTTTAAAGTAAAAGAAAGGAGATTTAGACTAGATATAAGGAAGAAATTATTTAAGATGAGGGTGGTGAAACACTGGCACAAGTTGCCCAGAGAGGTGGTAGATGTCCCAAGCCCGGAAATGTTCAAGGTCAGGTTGAATGGGGCTCTGAGCAACCTGATCTAGTTGAAGATACCCCTGCTCATTGCAGGGGTGGTTGGACTTTTAAAGGTCCCTTCCAACCCAAACCGTATTATAATTCCGTGATTCTATGCCGATCCAAGCTTGAGCAAGCTGGTGAGGCACATTCTGTCTCACACGTGGGGCAGGAACATCCCCAGAATGGCTTGAGACCATAATCTGGAAATTTTTGCTGCTTTGAGAAACTGTCTGATATTCTTAATCATTTAGAAGTAGACCCAGCCAGCTGGGGGACAGCAGGGGATTGAATTGCTCCTGATGTTTTCTTACGATGTCTAAGTTAAAGTAAATTTCACCCTGACCTGAATCAGGTTTGCCATACTGAGATACAGTCATTTAGACTCACAAAGTGAGCAGAACACTTTTCCCATTTTTTTTTTCTTACTTAGTAAAGCATTACCCTTAATACAAACTCTGTCATAGAATATGTTTCTATCCACATATGCTCCTGCATTTTGAAAACAGCCTTAAAAGACTACTGACTGCATCTCCTATCTGCTTCTTTCTATGTTGCCTGGTGCTTGTAACTGATAAGAACATGCTCTAAGCTCTGGGATTCATTTCCTTCCATTACAACTTTTGTTGAGATGCTGTCTCTATGTTTGCAGTTACAATCTGGCAGGTTTAAAATTAACAGTATCTGAAAGCACATTAATTTATCTGTGGATGAGATGTTAATAGGAATAATGGTATAATATTTTCAGATGTTCTTTTTTAGTGCTCAGTTTTATAAACTGAGCAATTATGAAAATACTTAAAAAATAAATATACTTGCCTATTAAAATCATTGTTATGAGTCAATATTTATATCCCTAATCAATATTTCCTCAAAGGTATAGCTGTAAACATAAAGAAAAAACCATGTGTATTGTACATGCAAAATCGTGTATCTAGCTCCTCAGCTGGTATAAATCATCATTGTATAACTGCTCTCAGAGTGACACTGTTCTGCATGAGCTAAGGACCTGGCTTTTTCAGCCTGCACTGGTTATTTCAGTGTCTTTTCTTTCCACTGACCAATGTTAGATATCAGAGACGACAGTGATTTTGGGGCAGTGGGAACCCAGTGTTGTCCAGCAATCAGGCACCCCTGTGCATGGCGTTCCAGCCTCCTGCGAGCCAAGTCAGTTTTCCCTTTTATTTCAGTAGGTCTGGATTCTCCATAAAGATAGCACTCAGCACTTAATACTTGCAGTTGTTTCCAAAAGGGTAACCATACGTTATTATTTCTTTGTTTTTCTACTGTGATCACTCTGGAGAAATGCAAAGTATTAAAAGGGGTGAAACTATAAGGGAGGACAATTTTATATGCCTGATTTCATAAACAAGCCATGAAATTCACAGAGAGAACTCTAAAGGAATTTTTTTTTAATGTCTACCATCTTCCAGTCCCTCCAAATCCGATCGGATCGCACATTGTTCTCCAAAAACTGAGGTGACGTTGGAATTGTGCAAGGAGCGTAAAGTTTAAAAGTTAAATGTAGCATACTTCAATTGGAAAATCAGTGATGAGATGGTGTCTAATTGCTTTTTAGCTCTGAAATGCTGCAAACTGTTTTATTAATTCACTGCTATACACTGTATTACCATATGTAAATAATTGCATTAACCCCTGTGCTTGTATCATATCACAGGAAAGAGCCAACTGACAGGAAAGTCACAGCAGGGCATAACGGAGCGAGGTGAAGAATAGCAGTATGATTTCTAATTAAGAGTCAGGAGTCTTAGATGACACATTATTACTGGAGCTGAACAAGGATAAAAGATGAATGTCTAATATAATAGTGTGATAGCTAACAATGAGGTACAACAGCAATGCCCTGTTAAGGTACTCTTTCCATTCCACAGATTTCCATTAATTTAGGGGGGTCTGGGGGACACGGAATGTGTGTATGTGCAGACAGGTGTGCACACTTGAGGGATGACTGACATATATTTTGAGATTGCCAAATCCTAGCAACATTTGAAGAGAAGCCCTACAACGGACAATAACCCCCATAGTCTGCTCTCAATCTCAGGACCAGAATCTGGTTATGGGTCCTGAACACTGGCGTGTCATTTATTAAATCAGTTACCGTGTCCGAGACCATTTTGGGTTTGTGCACACTCCCGAATTAACCTGTGGGCATTCAATATATGGATAATAAATAATTTTCAAGGGAAAATGTCATCTATTATTCATGTATTCCTAAATGCTTTTCAGCGGACACTCATGTGCCTTGTATATCTCATCCTTTCACCACTCCAGTAAACTACTACTTCCCATTCCTAAACAGAGCATTGAGGAAGAAGGCTGTTAGCTGATTTATCAACCTAAAATTTGGTAGGAAAGAAATACCTGCAGATCAGATTTGTGAAATGAACCTTTGAAGATACTATGTAATGAATGAAATGTATTTTCCAAGTGTGCCCTTCTGAAGTAATAACCTGATCATATTGTGCTTATTAATTTTTATTCTTCAGGTCATTTCACACTTAAAATTATAGTGTAACCTTTTCAGGTCAGAATTACCACTTTTAGTTCAATGAACTGCCTGCTACACCTTGCGTACTTTTTTTTTTAAAAAAGGAAGATAGACTTATTTCCTTATGTGAAATAAAATCCTAGGCTCATGCATCCCTACCTGAATATCCATATGCCTGATCAGAAAGGAAGGATGACGTTACCAGAGAAGGATTTTTACATCTGCTGGGTTGTGTATAAAGTTATATTTGGATCCAGAAAAGTTCAAGAAAGAATTTTCAAAATGGGACCTCCCATTCCAAGTGCCCATGTGTAGGATGCTCCATCATCTCTCCTACCAGGGAGGGCTTTCCTATGGAGAATGTTGTGTTGTTTGAAAGACCCTGTCAACTCTCAGTTGCAAACTGGTGTGAAAGGAAGAAAAATTCTAGACCAATTTATCTTCACTCACTTTGAATCTGACTGCACATCCCTAAACTGGCAAAAAGGAGAGTGTGATTCTTCATTGGTGACACAGAATATAACCCCCAGTTCTTCCTTTCTGTATTTTTCCATTATTTTTTACATTGACTATCTTCTAGTTTCTCCAAATCCATTCTGATTGCACACTGCTCTTCAAAAATATTTAAATACTTCTACAAACCAAGTCAGCCCGTGACACCATAGAACTTTCTTTCCTTCTTTCCTTAGCAGCACTCGTCCTTTAGGCTGCTCTATTATAGAGATGGTGTAATTGGATTAGGGGCCACATAGTGAATGGATTTGTTAAACATAACAAACAAAATGACAAAGAAGAGCCAGGGACAAGAGATGCACAAATTGGCACTGCCACCGAGGGGACCACCCATCTAGCTTGCAGCCTGTGCCTCAGCCTGCGAGGCCTGAGCAGCTCACGTCACCCCTCGGAGGCTCTTTCTCCATGGGAATAAATGATGGAGAGGAGTCACTTAAAACATCTGGGAGTAAGAGCATGTGCTGCACAGACACCTATGTTTCTAGTCTAGAAGACAAAAAATTGGCCTGCCACACCCAGGATGATGAGACAGGGTGGTCTGCTGCCTTGTAGGGGTGTCCTCGTTAAAGTAAGCTGCTGAGTGATGAAATCTCAGTGCAGACCTCAGTCTCACTTGGCAAAAATACTGATCTTTTTTCAGAAGTTTACATGATCTAGCACATCTTGATAAGGATCCTGAGCTATTCCATAATTTGCAGCACAACCTCTCTTGGAGCACCGCCTTCAGACTCCAGCTGTACCTTGTGACAAAGCCTATCTCCTACTGCTGAAACAATTTTGTCATCAGTTGTTTGGTAAGAATAAAAACAGGACTGTTAACAGAATTCCAGTACTCAAAAACCCTCAAAAGCTAAAGGTGCTAGGGAAGAGAACAACTGGGGCTTATTTTCCAGTGAATTCAAGATAAAAATTCCCTTTGATTTAAATGACAAATCCAAACATGAGAGAGAAAAGATAAGTCTCGTGTTTAACATCTGTGCTCCTTGTCTCTGCTGCAGAATTTTATTGCAGTCTTTTGTAAATGAATTAGGGCACGTTTATATTTCATAACACACCTGCAGCTGGAAGTATAGTTTCAGGCTTTATCCCACTTAACAAAAAGAGAGAAAAAGGCATGGATTAAAATTGCCTCAGACAGAGGAAGGAATTGACCCCATACCGCCTTTTGTAATGCACTACAGGCCATGTTTAAAAGGAGAAAAAAAAAAAAAAAAAAGTCTTTCCTCAGGTCTTCAGTAGGACCCCGTCTTGAACCTGACTACAATAGCTTAAGTACAAGATTTTAAACTCATATTGTACCCATTTGTCCCTTCTGTCGCACCTTGCAGAGTTGGACTGCCTGCCTGCTGTGGTGTGTATTTTGACCCAGCTGCACCATGCCACCTATTGGGGGCACGGATTCCTCACACAGAGCTAAAAACCATCCTGAGAGGCCAGGTACAGAGTTTTTTCGTAGGGAGCTTAATTTACAGTTTATATTGCAGGTGTTTATTGGACAAGATCTCACAGCACTTCTCTACTACTGTATTGAAATAGGCCTTTAAACTGTTGGTGGTCTCTCCATATAGCATGCTTCATGAACACAGAATAAATGCTGATTCTGAACTAAAGAAATTGTACTGAAGTTGGAAGAATAAAGGCAAGGATAGACATCAAGAAATGATGGAAAACAGCAGTTGGGAAGACAGGATACAGCATTACAACACCTAGTGGCACTTGTGAAAACAATATCCTTAGAACACATTTTAGAATTTTTTCTTATGTATTCTTATGATTATGCAAATATTTGTAAAAAGTGATAAAAAGTACAACTGTGATAAAATTCTTAGCCCTATTTTAGTGTCAAGCATAAACCTTTCAAAGAACAGACAAGGCGGCATGACAAAAACCCCAAAGAATAGGCCATACAACTGAGCTCTGCAGGAGAGTTAAGATCTGTTCCTACATACAAAGCAATTTGTTTTGTAGGTTACTTATAATGCATAATTGAAAAAACCTTTTCAGGTCAAAAGGCTTTGGAGATTTTTAGTGCTCTTCAGGTTTTGTTAAGCTGTCTTGGAAATGACTTTAATGTTGATCTAAAATGAAAAAGAAGAACATACTTAGTATCCAATTTCAGATTTACTTGCCTTATTAGTGTAACAATACATAGATTCAATAATGAAGGACAGTGAATAAAATTTATTCTTTTCAAGTGAATAGACTGTTTTTATCGGTTTAAAATGGTATCAGCCTACTGTGTCTCACTTTAGAAACAACAGTAAATATTCTCACAAAACAAGTTTTATGTACATATCCATTGTTGTTATTATTGTGCTACCTAATTTGGATGTATATGTGGATCCCCAAACTCATTTTTATGTAACATTTGTTTCTATTCCTAGTTAAAGCCATGCTTCTTGGTGCAAGGTGCACTGTTATTATAACAGATGGCTTATTTCAATTCATAAAGACTGGGAAAAATAATAATGAATCATGTAAGCAAGAACAAGCACTTCACTTTCTCTACAAGTAACTCAGTGCCTGCCAATTTGAAAAACAGCTGAGGGCTCTGGCTCCTTGTCAGAAATGCAAGGATGCTCTCAGATTAGACTACAAACGTATATCCGATTTAGGGAGAGCAAAACTAGCAACACACAAGGCCTAAAAATGCCTTTTGGGCATTCAGAGTTTTCCTTCTTAGCAACAAAAAGAAAGGAAACACAACATAAATCCCTGGTGTTGGAAGGCAAATGAAGGAAAAACAATCCCTGGTGTTATTTCAGGGTATAGTTGTACCCAGACACCTCCCTGCATCCAACTAATTCAAAATGAAGAGACCATCATCTCTCTCCAGAAGGAGGGTCTGATTTACAGCCCCACTGTCACTATTCACATCCGAGTGATGTGGCTTCTTTCTGAGCTGGCACAGGTGTGCAGAACCTACATTCCATTTGAAAATGAGGAGTCCATTCGGAGAACTTCATAGTGAAAAGCAGGACTTTGATCAGATTGCCTACAGTTAATATTCTGCATAGCTAGTTTATCGAATGGAAAGTTAGCGGCTTTGTAATTGTATAAAACTTTGTTTACCTTGACATGTCTCCCACCTCTTCAAAGAAGCCTCCAGAGTTATCTCCGTTGCTTCTTTTTCAAGTCTTTGCATCCTCCTCTCTATTCACGCAGAGTCCTGCAAGGAAATGCATGTTCTGAACTGGAGACACAGACTTTGATCAGATAGCAGTGTCTAAGTCATTGTATAAACATAAGTTGCACCATACAGAGTCCTCTTCTATTACTAAGTAGTACTAAGCTGATTTAGATATTTTATGGGTTGAGAAAACAGCTGATGAATGAATAGAAATAGACCTTTAGAAAGAGACTTTTATTTATCACTTCTCTTTGCCCTGCTCAAAGTTGGCCGAATCAATGAAATAACACAGACCTCCTCTTAGGTACACACATTTTTGTTCACTTATATCCTTTCCCCTATTTTTGGTTTATTCCTAAGGCATAGACGTTGCTGCATGACCTTCTTACCCACGTCATTCACAAATCCTTCTCTGAGCATAAGACATAACACCTGACATTAAAGCAGACGTTGCCCTGTCATTGGCTTTTTCCCTCCCCAGAGTAGGTAAGCTAGTAGTAACAGAATGTAGACAAAGATAGTCAGAGTAAGCATGAAGTACTTCTTTTTCCCAATAGCGTTTAAAAGAAAACCAAAAACTGAATCACCAGCCTCTCAGATGACATGGAGGCCCTTGTAAAGAACTTTTGACCTGACTCAAAAGAAAGAAGATGCCTAACTATAAGCTTCTAGTGCCATTTTTTGATACGTCTGGATATGTATATGTACTAGCTGGCCTGTCTAGAAGGCTTGCACACATGCATGTGGCTCCCGCGGCATTTTCACAGCTATTTGGGTGCCTGAACTTCTTCCACAGAAACTGAAGACTCTAACCCCTAAAAAAAGAGGGTCCTCGTGATGAATAATAAATTTCTTCCCAGATTGGCACTTGGGCTGAGAAAAATGAGGCAGAAGGAGTAAGGACACAAAAAAGGATCAAAATATTTGCTATGAATATTTTTCAAGTTAAAGTATGTTTCATTTTCGCATTTCTAAATGAAATTGCATTTCAGTTTTGAAAAGACATTTTTCATTCAAAAATGACACAAACGGAAAGAAAAAAAAAGATTAAAACAGGGGACTAAGCAGCTGAAAAGAAAGCAAGCAGATTGATTTGGAAAAAAAACAGCATTTTGAGGTGATTCAAATGATTATTTTTGTGGCTGGTTCTCTGCTTTAATAATACCATAGAAATCTTTCCTTTTAAGCTCAACATACACTGCATGTGTTTCGCCTGTGAATTACTAACCTGAAAGATGTATCACTTTTCAGCTCTTCTGTTTTCCCTTTGCTGGTTACTGCTAAACGTCATCCTTTCTTCTTGTCAGTGGCTACTGTGAGCATGTCTGGACGGGATGAACAGGTGTGGTGCAGGAGTTTAAACGGCTTCTGAAGTTCACTCACAGCTCATTCTGCTCAGGAAAATTTGGGGAACAATACCAGATCAGATTCTCAGCGATCATCACCCATACACTTGCAAAATACATATATGAGTATGTGGGCACAAGCGGTTCATTCTTTTCAGTAAAAGGTTATCTGTGCTGTATATCCCGTTGCATATTTATGAAGAGTATGGGTAATGGTGGATGGTCGTCTATTGTGGCAGCAGTCTTGTTTATCTCATTTTCTATGATCTGTTGTTGTTATCTTCTTGTTTTATTTCTTTTACTGAATACCACACTTTTTGTTGCTTCACCAGACACATTTTAATGTCTGTCTTCTCATACAGAAGATACATCCAAGGTAGCAGCTGACTTTAAGAACATAGTTTATACTTCCATATACATTAGTGACTGAAGATGCCTTATAAACTGTGAGCCTCTCAGTCACAAACTTAACATTGTAGCACACAATCAGGAAGTATAACTATGCGTTATATCATTTAAAAGTGTCAGCACATATATATCAACATAGTAGGACAGAATGTATTAAAATTGATGTATTGACTTGCCAAGGTGCTCAACACACATGATATTCTTCTCTTTAAAGCACCCCCTACTGCAACGTAGGTTTCTTCTACTGAAGACTGTAATACGATAATTCTTTAAATTTGCCCTATAAGCCAGATCTTCCAAAAATTCTCGCTGTTTTTTCTAGCAAACCTCCCCTACATAGCACTGGCTTCACACTTCTGATTATTTCTTTTGGAGAGCAGAAAATAACTCAAGTGTGTCTGCATGGTTTTGCTCTGGATCTGACCCAGGAATTGATCATGTGCACTGCTGGAAGGCATTAGGTGCACAGCTGGAACGTGTTGGGTGCACAGATGGAACGGCTGGGTGCACAGGTGAAATGTATCTTTCGGTTTGGTTTGGTCCACAGAGAGTCCAGCATCTGTGCTGAGACTCCTCTGCAAGATGAATCAAAGTGGGGTTCGCAGCTCTCAGGGAATTCGATAACCAGGAGGTTCAAGAGTGTAGTCCAGGCCTGAACTAACATGCTGATACAGGTGGGTCCTGTCCTCACCACGTGGACCTACTGACTGAATACAACACCTGCTCCTCAGCAAGTAGTAGTTACCATTACTTAATATTAAATATGTTTAGAGACATAGTTTATGAAATTAAATGTTGTGAGGAAAACTAGTTGTATCTGCAAATAGAGTGTGTAGAATATTCTCATTTTCTTCAGAATATCTGTCCCTAAATTACTGCTGACCAAAATTTTCAAGTTAATAAAATCTTTAATCCATATTAAAATCCTTTGATTGCGAGTTGCCTTGCAATCAATAGAAGCAATAGGTATGTAAGCTAGCACAAGTCATCTATTTAGAAATCTTAGTGTCTTCCGTGCCTTTGGCACACCATAAGCCAAAGGAAAACAAATCTGTAGTTTCATTTGCAACTGCATATGAAAATTGCTTTGTCTGAACTACTTAGTGTGCCCATCTAATACTCCTGTACTCTCTTTACGGTGAAGGAATGTGGGGTATGTCTCTGGTGCACTCACCAGCGTGACTCAGTCCATGGCTGTGCTGTGGGGCTGGTGACATTGTGGTGAGCACCTCAGACCTGGTCCTCGGTGCCTGCTCCACTTCTGTATGAGCAAACGTGCCAGGGAAACCTGGGGTACCATGTGTGACAGAGGAAGGGAGAGAAAAAGGAAAGGATTTTACATTTCTCTTTCTTGTGCTGACCTAAGGGACAAGAAGTCAGGAAGCTGGAAGGGGACATGGTCACAGGGTACTTAGGACTCTTATTCAGTCTCTGATTTTTGAGGACTGTTTTTTCCTCTCTTGGTCGGACTAACACCACAGAGAACCTGAGGAACCTGGGTGACTTCATCAGCTAAGTGACAAAAATGGAGAGTTATGTCAAGCCTCAATTTTTTTCTTCGCTTTTTTCTGCCCTACAGTAGGTAAAAGTATGAGACAGAGGAAATGCTCTGTTGACAGTACGCAAAATGAAATATCACCAACTAAACTGGCACCTTGTATTTGCAAATATGAGAGAGATTATATTCAAATTTAAAAAAGAAAGAAAGAAAGAAAGAAAGAAAGAAAGAAAGAAAGAAAGAAAGAAAGAAAGAAAGAAAGAACCATGCATTTTGTGCAAAAAATCCCATGAAACACACATGAATGATGTCTCCAGCAGAGTAACGTAATAAGTGCTCGCAGGGGGCTTTCATTTGAGACGCTCACTTATTTGCATGATAATAAAGAGGATGTATGTGTATAGGGACACACAGTACTTTCTGGAACTCTGTTCAGGTTATAAAATGCCTATATTCTCTATTTTATGTTCAAAATTTAATTAAGAATTCTTTGATTTACTTACTAATTCTTGATGTACTTCCAATATGCTTTCCTCCCTGTTTTGTATTCAGAATTTGTATGTGCTTGGTTAGAGAAAGGTATTTATTGCATTTTTAACGTTGATTTCAATATGCTAAATCTAGAACATGAAAGACACCATGACAGCCTCATAATGTTGTATACATGGAGCTTTGTTTACTAAATGCCATGTGGATCTCAAAATCTGCCTTCAGTACATAAATTGTAGATTGCTCTTATCAGGATTCTGCAAAAAAATATAGCTATGCATAAGAATGAGAGAAAATGACAAATCTGGCAATTATTTTTTGATCTTGTGAAATCCTGATTTCTTTGTCATTCATTGCAGAACCACTCTGATTGTATTGTGCAAGGATTTCACAATGCGAAATGTGATTATGTGATTTTTGCTATATACATATGATTACATTTCTGTGTAGTTTAGCAAAAACCTTCAATTGAGATCTTACATTACTTTGTAAGGGTTTGTAACCATTCTGATATCCTCCTTTCCCAAAGTAAGCAAATATTCTTTCTGGAAATTGGTCCTAACATAAAGAATTGGAAAAAACCCCCATAAAATAGTGTCGCTGGAAACATGTGGAAGTGATATGTTCTGTCACTGAATGCCTCAAATATTTACCAGGTTGAGAACAGGGTGAAAATTTCAAAGCAGTTATTTCAATATTGTTTAAAACATTTCCTGAAACCAGAGACTTGTTTTTTTTTTAATCTGAATAAACTTTGAACGCTGGAGTTTAGCTGGCATAGTAGTATGCAGAAAAAGGTGTTGGTGTGATGTGGAAATATATTAGAAAGATGTATTTATCAGTTTAGAGAATGGATAATATATCTTTCAGTACAAACTACACATCATAACTAAACAATGTGGGTAAGAATCTGATTCTTCATGGTCAGTCTGTTGTATAATTCAACAAATAAGCCAAACATCAAGTGTATCAGGAAAAAATCGCTCACAAGTACTCTGGGATCACAAAAACCAAAAGGGTGATATTTATCAATTAAGGTCCCTGCTGTTTGCCAGGTGCTCACATCCAGCTGTTCTCTCTACCTGGCACAAGCTCTTAATTTTGCTGTTTGAGCTTAATTGTTTTACAGGAACAGCAATATAATGTGATGAGAACTGCCAAGATTGCCCTGCCTCTCAGGATAAGGCAGTTTACAGAGCCCAGGACAAAGATGTAGGAGCCAGAGATAAAACATAATCAGGCAAAGAGATCCAGCAGAGGTATGAGCTCTCCAAATAAATCTGACTAATTGGAATTCCTGATCCTCCTCAGTGTACATTGCAAGACCAATAGTTTTATTACCTTCCTGACACTGTACTTTGATGCAGATATATAGGACCAGATCTGCCTGAAACTAAATAAGAATTAAGGTTCTATGAATTCAATAAAGTTCATCTTTTAAAATGTAAAGTTCATCTCTTTTTTCCATAAATTGTTTAATTTACCTTAGGAGGTAGTGATGGGCTCTTGAGAGGACTCGGGGAAATTCTGTTGTACCTTTTTTTTTTTTTTCGTTAGAACCACATAAAGACCTTCTGACAACTGAAATGAAACACACATTGTAATACACATATCATTATGTTATAATTGGTTATATAAGTTACTATTGGTTATAGCATATAGTATATAAGATATAGTAGGCAAAGAGGTTGCTGTTTCTCCAGAAGTAATACACACCCCAGAATATCAGTTTCATTGCTTTCTATTCAAGAAAATTCCAATGCCATGGATAAAAATTACTCTATAGAGAAATGCTTCACAGTGCAGGGCTCTGCAGGGACAGATAAAAATCAGAGAGCACTCAAGGTCTTATTTCCAAGCCTTGGACACACTTCACTTTTGCATGGAACATCTACCTCATGCTCAGAAAAAAAAAGGAAAAAAAAAAAGGAAATTAAGACCTGGCTGCCATACCAATTGCTACAGCACTCACCAAAGGGAAGTGACCTGTCAGCCACCAGACAGCCTCTCCGTCGCAGCTGGCAATATATGCTTAGCAAAGGTCCCCTAAGGTATCATTTCAGAGGGAAGGGAAGAAAATATTCCTGTCATTGAAGGCACACAGTTGAACTATCACTCTGCTGTAAGGAAGTTATCTTTCAGGATTCCCTCTCCAGCATCTTTATCTCTTGGATGCAGAAGATAATTCTGCTTTCTGCCTTTGCAAAGACAAAGTTGATGAGGATGTGCATGGGAGCTGGTGTTGCTGCAAGAGCCATTTTTGGATTGCATGGAGGGCATCGCTATGGCAGTCAGAGACTTTGATTCCAGAAGCATAAACTTCTGCCTTCTCTTACAGAGCTATTATAGCAGGTAGAAAGTCTGAGAGATATCTGCAAGTACTTACACGTGTGTGTATACATGTCTAAACAGTCACTTGTTCCCCTTACTCCCACTGCAGTCTTTTAGAGACTCTATTCTCTACTAAAACTGTGATATAAAGCTTTGCCCTTTTAGGAAATAACAAAAAATAATCCTATCCATGATAAACTCAGCCTTAACTATCTGCTCTGAGGATGAAGTTTGATCATAAGGAGATTAAACAGGCTTAACCTGACATACTGAAACAGCCGCATGAGGTCCCAAATCTTGTTATCAGTAGCAGACAAAAGAGTTACATCTAACTAGAAATGCATTTTCAGTCTCTGGGATCTGGCAAATACTATTATACAAGATAGGTCTGAAGGTTACAACATGTTGTAACCCTATTTCAAACTGTACTTTCCAGAAAAAGGATTGTCATCTAGCTTTACTGCCCATACAGCTTACCCATCTTCATGTATTATCAAAAAAATACATTAATAGCGTATTATCATTTCCAAGTTCCATCCCCTGTTATCTGGATTTCTATTCTGTTCACTTCTAAAAAGTGCTGCAGTAACATTCACAATAAAATGATATGAATGGGAACAATGAGTTCAATACTAAAATGTTTGACTGGTGCTCATTCATGGGAAGCAAATACCTTGACAAGGGTTACAGGCTGAACGTTAATGTTAATTCTTATACTACTGCACATCTCCAGAGTATTATTTTAATGACACCCTACCAGTTAAAGAACATACTAACATTTCAAATAAGTTTTTAACTTGTGTGGGAAACTGAATGAATAATCATATTGGCATCTGACATTATCAGAGTTGCAGATAACCTAGTTATTTAAAAGGCAAAAACACTGATATGATGCTCATTCCTTGGTAATTGATGCTTACAGCTGCATTATTGTTAACCTGTGGGCTGATGGTGTTACACCTTATAACTTAATGTCAAATGAGACAAAAATCTGCTTATGAGTAGAATGAAATGCTGATGAATTTTAACACGGATTATGTTTTGAGACCATTAACATACAGAAATTAAATATTTCATTTTTTATTAATGACTGTGTAAGAGAGGCTTCTTATACTCTGTACGTTTGTCTAAACCTGTGTAAAACACAAGTTTCGTGGAAAACCACATACATTTTATGTACACAAACAGCTCCTACCATGGAGCATCTGAACAACCTTCTAATAGAGTGAAGAAACAAACAAACAAAAAAAACCACCAGTGAGTAAAGACATCGTGGGTAAAAGGAGCTACGTGTGGATATTTACTTAAAAACTAGTACACAGTCATTCTAGCATTTATATCAGACATTTTTTACGCATTTAAACTCCTTTTAAACAGCCATCTCTAAATCTCTTTGTAAGCTTTCAGTGGAGTCATTTTATTGGCAAGTTCGTAGTGTTACACCATGACTCCATCGGCTGAAAGATTTAGGGAGATGTTTGGGAGATGTTTAATGGAAAAATATCCCCATCAATTATAACCTCAAATAAATATGCAATGGAAATCATCAAACTGTTATTACTCAATAAACAATTCTCTGTAGCTAGCCACCCCAAACAGACTGTGAAATGTGTTTGGTTTTTCCAAACTTATTAGTCCAGGCATGCCAGTTCTAACCTGTCCTTTTTAGATCTTTGCTATTAATTACATGTAATGTAATGTGAACCGTTCACCTAAAGCATAACAGCTTTCTGATAACTGCCAGTAAGGAAACCAAAACCAGTAATTGTCTTGAGGTCCAAGTATTATGTTTTACAAGTTGCATTTACGTGTTTACATATGTGAGAATCTCCAAATGACTTTTATATATACGAAGAAAAACCTGATTTTTCTACCAATCTGTACAAGCAAAAAAGCCCAGTTATACAAATATTTGCGAACAGAGAAAAATGAGATGCTAAAAAAATATTTGTATTTCCAAAAAATGTTTAAAGAATAAGACTGGGTGTAGCATGTAAGAAAGTCTTTTTTTTTTTCCTTTTTTTTTTTTCTGGTTGGCTGGTATCATTTCAACCTGCCACCACTACAGTGATGACTACTGAGCAGCAAAGTCAAGGCTATGTGAGTAAGATTGTCTGCAGAGTAGTACATTGGTATACAGAAAACAAATGTCTTCCTCACACAATTGTACATAGAAGTCAAAAGGTGTATTAAGAGGTTTTCTACTCATGGAAGGGACTGCTTGGAGCTGAAATCCCTGTTCTGAGGGGTGATGAGAGGCTATGGACCTCTCCCCAGATACGGTGGGGAATTCACTCAACTGTGCAAGAGGAAATTTAGAAGCAAATAGGTTCACAATCTGACTTTGCTGTTTTGGAGGAGTAACTGTTTCTGGTTTGGAGCCACGGGTAAAGCTGTGGTAACTCAGAAAAATTACGCAAAGCAGCTACTCAGGTCACCTATCGGTTACTTGGGGCAAGTGACATCCCTCTTGTCCTTTTCCCAAGGTGAATAAGGAATAACTGTTTCTGAAAACTGTTGGTTTTAGCTCTTTCTTTCCTTATGTTATTTTATTTTTTAATTAAGTTGATTTTGAGTTTGAGCCTATAAATTAAGGCTAGTTGCTTGAATTTGTATGGAGGTATTATCACACTAGTATTTCAAATGTTGTCTAAATCACAGCAAGATCTTAAAGCCCTGTAAGCAGTATCCCAAGCACAGTAAATAATACAGCAAATTATCCAAGAATATCAAAAGAGTGATGAAGTGTGTCTGGCTGTTCAAACACAGCTCTGACCTTAGTGTTTATATAATAAAATAATTATGTACATGGAGAAAGACATCTACACAGCTGCTTACATTGCACAATGCCAAATAACCTTAAGAAAAATTATTACCAGGAAAATCACCAAATGTCAGTATTTCCTCTTCTGAGCATTAAATCCTGCACCCTTTAAAGTTAGAGAAATTTTTTCATTCATATCAATGGGATCAGGTTTTAGGATAAGCGAAGTTTGTGTGATCCGCTGCATACTCGTCCATGACAACACAGCATTGTTTTTCTGTTTATCCTTAAATCCCACCATGTCAGTGTTCATTTTTAAGCTAACTGTGAATCATCTTTCTCTGTACCTGTCCATGTACACAGTCAGTCCCTTTCCTGAGTTCTCAGTAACGAGGTGTTTATTCTTGTAACACTGACATGGGGTCAGTGAAGTACTGTTAGCCTGGAAAGCACAGATTAAGAGATTCCGAAGGATGCCAAGACACATAACCCCTCCTTCTAGATCCCTTTTTGCAGGTCTGTACCTATGAGACTGGCACCAGGTGAGTGAGTACACATGTGCAGGGATCTGAGCGTGGACCTCCCAGAGCCAGGGCTTCATCAGCAGAGCATCCTGCCTTCCACTTAGTCCTTAGCCACAACGTCAATAATACCAAGGGATCCAAAGAATAGGAGGATTTTCTAGGAATGGAAGGATGTTTACAGACCGCCAAGTCACCAATAACTCCTCTCAACAGCAAAAGAAATAAATTTTTCCTATCGGTCTTAAAAGTACACAACTCCATGACAAAGAATTACACAATGGTGCAGTATCTGGTATTCCCTGTCCCATGGTGACAGAACCCCAGAAACTCCTTATGGCAAAGAGTATCTCAAAACACCGGTGTGTGTCTATGGGAATCAATGCACAGTACATTTCCTTAAGCTTGTTCATGGGACATTGAGTCAAATTTTCTACAGGTCTAAAATCCATTTCCACAGAGGAAATAAAAAAAAAACAACCCACAAAAACCCCATCACATTCTGTTGAATGTGACCTATGAAAAGCCCTATTAAAAGCCAATAAAATTTATACACCTCTGGAAAAAATCCTTCCCTAACATTTTTCTAAGCAAGGCATAGTAATGATCCAGCCAAAAAAAGAGTTTTTCTCAAAGAGAGTAATAAAACAAAAATATTAAGTCTGTTTCATCTTTATTTTCTTATGTCTACTGAAAAATATGAATCTTCCAAGTCTTTCACATTCAACTTTTTTTTCAGTGAAGCTATCATGTAAAGCAGAAAAATAGTAGAACAGAACAGGAAAGGAATGAACTGTGGCACAACTGTCACAGGAAAGCTCCCCAACTCTTGTAGTTTTTAATAAATTCTTGTGCTCAGTAAATGAGTAGAATTGTAGAGACTATTTCTGGATTAATCTTCCATTGAGAATAACCCAGACTAATCTGTCACTGAAGTATTTTGCTTCTGCTTTCCCCCTGAGCCCCCAGTAAGATTAATATGCCAGTATAGCACATTAGCTTATTTAGCTTCACAATGGTCATACTTGGTGGCAAAATATTAATAAAGAATCTGCGGTAACAGAAGGCTCGGCGCTGGGTTAGCTATCTAGGAACAAATTTCTAATTGTGGTACATGTGAACAAACTTAAAATGAGTACTCAGTTTTTGAGAGTCCCAACAGCCAAGGCTGGAAAACAGTGGCAGCTGTTTCATAATTTCTGGCCTGAGTACATCCACGCCTTTGAAAACTCTACCAGTTTTGGGACCCCTCATAAAATGTACTGAGGTTTAGCTTGTGTATCTTCCCTGAACATCGCCAGAGCACAACCTGACAGCAGTAACACAGGCATGTTCTTGCCACCCATATTAACCTTGTCAGGCTGAGTGTCAGTTTTCCTTTGCCTGTGCTTGGGCCAAACCCCCTTTCATTTCCAGGTGTGCTTACCCTAACCATTTCATTTGCTTTGTGCTGTGAAGTGAACCTCCAGGCAAAGGAGCTGTTGCCAGACTGCTCCTGTTTCCACTGAAGCTTACAGCTGAGAGTAAACCCATGTGAAACGCTGTGATACACAGTGGCTTGAGCCTGGGAAGTGTCTCACAAGCCGCTCTGGCCATAGGGCATCAGCAGCATCAGTGCATCATTTACCTGCCTAATGCACGCTGTGTCACCACTCCAATATTTCCTCTGGAAAGGTGGCAATATATGTTCTGGGGTCATGTACGATCTGCAATGAGGCTTTAACTCAGGACTTGATGGGGTCTTGTCTCTCAGACTCCGCTGCAGCTTATGTATGACAGACAGATTACTGTCCTGTATTCACCACCCAGAGAAACAGCACACAGCTAAACCATCTCTTTGTTCCTTGGTTTCTAAGGTCTCTTATTCACATTAAGTGTATTGACCCATTTGCCATCAGAAAGATGAAAAACGGGTCACGGCTCAACCCTTTTCTCCCCCTGGCTTCAGCAGGACTAAGTGGATGAACTGGTTCTGGAGTATTGAAGTCAGATCCTGTGAAACAGGGAAACGTGTTGCGAGCCAGGACCCAACTCTGCAGACACTCAGTGTAACTAATTGCATGAAGGGTCCAGCCTAAATTCTTTTATTGTTTGAAAGCAATACATCTAAAGCAGAAACCAGCGTCTATTCTCTAGATATAGATTTATTTTCTGCTTTGCCGTTCTCAGGAATCACTCCTGAAATGGTGAACTTTTCTAAATGTCAGTTAAAAGGTTCACTGATTCCTTTGCTCATTTTCTAAAACTAATGTGTGTGCGTGTTGCCTGTGCCTGTTGCTGCAGCCAACCCGCCCAGCCACACTGTGAGCAACCCCCTTGTCCACACTTCTGTCCCGTACTATTATCTCCAGCTCCTTCCCTGCTGCCTTTCAAAGATTGACCCATGACTTCATCAGAAAAAAGTAACTAATACATTTTACTGAACACTTAACATTTGATACAAACTTTTGGTAAATTTTAAAAGAAGTCTGTGTTTTCTTTCTGTTTTGTTTATTGAGTATATCTGGATTTGAAAATTCCTTACCTTTGAGATTCCAGTTTCAGTTTGTCATTTGCTTGCTTTTATCTCCTTTCACTTGTTCTTAAATGCCTCCTGGTTGCCTTCAGTGCTTTGTGTCTCCTTCTTTTTCCAGTGGCATTTGCATACACCAGTCTCTTCAAGCCAAATGCTTAAAATGTAGCAGAACAAAGACTGTATATGCAGGGTCTTAACGATATAAAAAGACACTATAAATAAACAACATCTCTTCCTTCCTTTCTCTTTTCCCTTCATTGATAGCTTGGACATTGTCAGAACAGAAACTGATTTCTGAGGGTATTAGGACTTTTGTTCCAGTGGTGGGGAGGGAACACAGCCTGGAAATGTTGTGTATCCAGCAGCTCCTGAAGCACAAGGTTGGAACCTCTAAAGAGGCTCCACTGTAAAAACCTGAAAGGAAAACTCCATTTTTACCCATTTTATCCTGACACTTCAATGAGACCACTTGTCCATTTATATGAAGGAAACTTTCATACACATTTCTTTGGCACTGAGAATTAATTCAATTCCTTCTTCTCCCTCTATTGGACAGAAAAGGCAGAATCAAAGTTGAGAAATTAAGTCATGGATGAGTGTCTTAAAGTGGAAATGATGCTGTCCCCCTCAACTGGGACTTTTGAAACAAAGCTAGAAAAAATACAGGCCAAAGCTGCATTGAAGGGAATTAATTGCGGAGCACAGTTTAGACAACCTCACAGGTATGTCCCCAACTGTGACTGGGAGCATCAAAAGATCTTGCAAGTTATATGCCTTTGGCTTTTTATAGGTTTTGTCATGCTTGCCTCTAATCCTGAGGATACTGCAGTAACTTGTCTTCTGAAGCTGCCATTCTCACCCGTGCTGTTGAGTACTCGCTTGTGTGAATAACCTTCCGCTGGCTCCACAGGAGCTAGTGTAAACCTCGTTTATGTTGCTGGCACCCACTACACCACTCCCCGGAGGATGTGAGCCTGCTAATAACCACGTAGAGAGCACAGATTTAATTTTTATGTCTATGACTGAGCAATATCACAGAGGTGAATGGCACTTACCCTGTGATCAATATGAATGCACAAACGAAAATACGGATTGTGCAATCTGGCTCTAAGCTTATTATTTATTCGGTTTTGGTAGCCTGGAATTTAATTGCGGCCTTGCTGTTATCTGAAAATTTTAGTCCTCTCCCACTTCCTCTATGTATTGTTGAATTTCAGCCAAGTGTCTCTTTACTCATTTCACACTCCTTCAAAGTCCGCTTCTCTCCAAGCCCAATATATTGGCATTGCTGCCTTCTCTGCAGACCTTCATCAGCATGTTAAACTCAATGATAGAAGAGAGGAACAAAGAGTCAATGCGCTAAAAGAAGGCTTTTTGTGATATATGTTTGAAAGGGATCTTTGAAATCTCAATGAGCTAAAATTGCATGCGTGAAACAGCCTGCTTTCCTGAGGTCATCAGCAAGGTGAACTGTTCTCATCACAACACAATAAAAATGCCATTGTTTTATGTATAGCAATTCTGTAGTACACTCTACCTTGCAGTGAGCAATTTGTCCAAGAATAAAAGGTAAGTGTTCACACTATACTTTTTATATGATCATTCCTGTTTGAGGAATCTTACCAGCCAAACCGAGGTAAAGCAAGTGAACGTGAAGAGAAATTTTTTTTTTTTTTTAAAAAAAAAACAGTACAGAAAACAGCACAATATGTAGGATCAGAGGAAAAAAATATAACAGAAAACACAGGACTGTAGAAAATGGAAACTAAAAGGACAAATTTTGCTTAACATCGTGAAGAGGAACTAAAATAGTTAAAAGCTGTCATTAGTGAATTCTACATGGCATAAAAAGACTTTCAGGTGCTTTAATGGTACCATGCTCTACCAGTAGTATCTAGCCCATGAGGAAGATGCCTTTAGCTCAGTGTCACGTCCTGAACAGCAGCTAGCAGTGGAGGCTGAGGAAAGAGGATCAGACCTATGCTATCACACAACCGTGCCTCCTTCGTACACTCTCTCAGCTCCAGAGGTTTGTTACTGAAACCCAAGCCCAAGGCAGTTGGTGTTTAATGGTCAGCCAGAAAATATTTTTTCCCCCCATGTCTTAACAGTTTTTTAACACAGGTAAACTTTTCATGCACACACAACATCGTGTGGCAATGATTCCCCTGGCTCAGCTGTATAGTTTGTTAAGAGAAATTACAATGAAACGCAGGAGGTTCATTTTCACTGGGTGTTTGGTTCAAGATTTTGAAATCATCTCTGATATCAAACCTTAAGTACCACAAATTCCAGAGTATTCAGTTCCACATCTATTTTGAGGATCAGAAAATGCTTAATCACGCTTCCTACACTGCTTGTAAACCTAAACCCAGACAACTTCTAGATGTAGCATTAGTGGTTTTTTTCAATATGTTCACAGAACTTTTAAACAAACATCAGAAAGAATAAATCCAGAGTCCCTGCAACATGGTATGAGTTGGTGCAGGCTTTAGGCTTCTAGATTAAAATCAATGTAAATTCTGCCTTTTCACAAAACTTGTCCTTTTCTCATTTTTTGGAGCCGGAAGAACACTGCAATAAGACAATCAGAGACACTCACACTCAGCAACTCAATGACTCTAGACGCAATTTTATGAACAGATTCAGATCTTTGACCACTTAATGATGATTGAGTGTTCCTTGTCACTTCCCGTTGGTGACAACGGACCCTGTGAGCACACCGAGCTCACCTCCCTGAGCGCCCACCCCTCGGGAGCATGGCGCACGCCGCCGGAGCTGATCTAATGCAGGCTTTACATCGCATCAGTGTCGCGTGTTCAGCAGCCACTTCAGAGGATTCATGAATGCCACTCATGAACGGCAAAAAGGCAATGATATGAAGTGCTTCCTGAGAAAGTCTGTCCCCTCCGTGCACAAAAAAAAATATCTCTAAATGATTTTATTTTGTAACTGAAAGAGTTGGGGCCTGATTGCA
Organism: Ibycter americanus; assembly: GCA_035590275.1. NCBI lineage: Eukaryota > Metazoa > Chordata > Aves > Falconiformes > Falconidae > Ibycter > Ibycter americanus. The sequence continues at coordinate 34,125,891 of JAVJGI010000064.1, read as the reverse complement.
ACAAGAGAACTGCATTAAATTAGAAAAAAAAAAAAAAAAAAGGAGGAGGGGAGAGAATAAGAGCTGTGCTGACTTCTGAATTCAACGTCTTCATATCTCTGCTGCAGAGTTTGGCCCCTGGGCCTTCCCACACATGTTCTTGTGGGATGAGGAGATGTGTAAAGCAAGCAGACTTTTGGCTTGTTCTTACTCACTGTACAGCAGGGTCAGCCAGGGAGACCAAGAATCTATTGCCATCTCTTAAGATGCCATCTGTGAAGTATTGCTTAAGGCTTGTAACCATGAACTGTCCCTTGCACAGAGCTATTTGTATAAGCAAAAGCACAGTTTTCAGGAGTGGGTGAACAACAGAATCATGGGGTACGTTTTCACAGAAACTCTTCAATTTCTTGCTTGGTCCTCTTTCAGAAAAATATTCATAGGTGACACTGCCTTATTCAGATTTTTTTACTGCTGCTTTAATTTATATGTCACCTTCCCTTTTTATTGAATGAGTTTGTCATCCCAGCTGCACTGCCAAAGGACCAGTGCTGCAGCAATGCAGCACTGCAGGACTGAGAAACATCAGACCAAGGTTCCTGCATCCCTGGTGAAAGTCTGCAGAGCAGCTCCTGCAGAACAATCTGTCTGGCAGACTCTCACTAATAGCCAAGTGCAGTTTAAGTACACAAAAAGCGTTTAAAGCTACATTTAAAAAAGATATTTCCTGAATGATGTCATTAGCGACTCAATTATGCATTTAATGAGTTATATATGTATAATGAGTAACAACTTGTGTGCAAAGGTAGAAGAGGGCAGAGTCAGATTTACAGGAGAGGAACAGACCTTTGGAAAAATCAAATTCTACAGCAAAGCTACTGAAAATACTACCTTTTCAGACACAAAGGTGTTTCGAGTTGCCTCAAAGCAGCTGTTTGCACTGCTGCATCCTTTTTAGCTCAAGGCTTGCATGCAAGAAAAGCAAGAACAGACATTTCTCCCTTTTTAGAGTAGATTTCTGTCTCTCTTCACAACCTGACAGCTTTTCTTCTTATAGCCAGAATAGTTTTCCTTACACTTTTCATGGTATTCTGTGCTCTAAGATATAAATTAGGATATATATATATATTTGCTCATTAAGAAACAGAACTCACTGCTTGATCACCAACAGACCAACTGCCAACAAGTAAGGAAGACCACAGGTTCAAAGGACAGCTCTGCTCTCCATATGGCTGGGAAGAGTGTCAGCCCAAGGAGGGCAATACCTCTCTCTTCCAACAGGCCTTAGCTGCACAAACTTCCAATGAATCAACACATTCCAGAAGAAAATGTGCTAATGATAAGAAGGAGCAAATATTTTGCAAAACAGTGATCTACGTATCTACATGAGCTCCCCATCTCCTGCAAGCCACGTATTATGGTTGCCAAGCTTTTCATACAAGTCACATTTTCCAGTTCTGCAGTCAATAGTGATGAAGGACCGACGGGTGGAAGCAGGCAAGTTATGCTAGGATTATTTTTTTTTTCTTAATCACATTCTCATACAGAAGTAATTTAAGAGTGAGATAAGCAGCTATCTTTGTGATATGCACCCACATAAATTATTTTGTGCCATTAATACTTGAAGCTAATTTCAACATTAAACAAAGCACAGAGCCTGTTCCACAGCAGTGACACACACTAACAAAAAAAAGAATCATTACATATTCTACCACATAGATTTTCTTTTGGGAAAAGAAAAAAATCTGTTCATAAACTGCTGATTACCTGACATCCAGTCCTCCCCCTGTTACTTGCTTGTGAACATCCAGATGCAATAAATGCACATAAACACACACACACAATGCCAGGCTGAAGCGTTGCGGGACTTCGTTAAGTATAAGATACAACAGTGATTTAAACCATTACAGGGAATTTTGCCTCCCTTTACAGAACAGCTGTAACATAAATATATCAAGAAGACTTGACAGTTCTATCTAGGTAGAGGACATGAAAATTTTAAATTTTTTACTTCTTATCAAGGATCCAACCTAGACATGTGCTGAATGGACTGGTCTCTGGGTATTTACAACTACTTCATACTTCTCTTGACCTGTCATACACATAAAAAAGCAAGCTACAGTGGGAAAACCTACGTAAGGTCCTAATATTCAATGCAGGTTGATGACTTCTGCTCAGCGACTTTCAGTAACTTGTTATCCAGATTTACACTATGAAAGAATCCACTAGAGCTAACCTGCATCTGGGTATTTCAAAACTCAACAGAACTTCAAGGTGAAACAGGTTTTTTGGTTTATTTGGTTTTGATCTTTTTTTTTTTGGTAAATATTTTTCTTTAAGTCTAGCATTTTAGCCAAATTTACTAAGGAAAATAAAGCCATTGTCAAATTTCATTCAAAATGTGAGACAAGGAAAAGAGGTCTCCAGTAGTTTCCTACAGGCTTTGCAAAAGCAGGTAAAAAGATAGAGGAAAAAGATCCTATAACTGCCCTAGCAGAGAAAAGCCGATAGCAAAAGATGACATAATATTAAACATAGGGTCAACATAGCAAGAAAAAACCAGAATGCCTGAACTGCATGGAAAACTTCAGCTAAAATTTACAGTCAATGAGGCAGGCTGTAGACCCTCATGACCAGAGAAAAAAAGACCTTTCTTAGGTCTTCTGGTTCCAGGACTATCATATATCTAACACCTGAAAACCCTTCACCTATAGTTTTCACATTAAGAGCACGCAGCACGACTGCTCAGAAGCATCCGCTCATTCTAGGTTTTGCTTTGACTCCATCTAGTTACCAGGCATTTTGCGTTTTCCACAAACCTAATGGCACATCCCCCGTTTCTTACCTTGCTCTGGTTCTGCAAACCACTGCAGTTCTCAGCTGTGGACACAGAACTGGCTGGAAGCCCTGAAGAGCAGAACTCTGAAAAATAAGCCAGCAGACCAAAAATTACATATATGTGTAAACAATTAGTAGCCCGGTCAGAAAGTTCCTTTGCACTTTGACTTCCAATAACCAAATCAAAGTTTCACTGAAAATAATGTACTGTCGCTGATTTCCTTCACAGCTGGCTGTCATGCCACGTTAACCATTAAAGTCTTATTTTCTCTTCCTTTTATCCCACAGATTATAAACACAAACAGACATGAGGAAACTGCAATGTGTGACAAAATGGTGACTCTTTGGCTGCGCATTTTGCAATATAAGATAGCATGCTCTTTCTTTCTCTGCTTGTCTCTTTTTCTCTGCTTTTTCCCATCATAAAGTCAATTCCCATAGTAATGCTTCGGGCAGAGTGTATCATTGCAGGACCCAGATGGTTAGCTATGGAAAACTATCCTCCATCTGGTTCCTTAGTAATGTCCTTAAGCAGATAAGCTTGCAGCTCTGAAACCGTGTTAAGTTTTCCACGCAGCTACTGTCTGTAGCAATACATGCTCTGCGTCTAGCTTCATTTTCAATTTAGTGGGAGGAGCAGGGTTGTGATGAAGCAAAGACCCATATTAATATCAAAATCACTTGGGAAGAGGAAAAAAGTTATCCTGAAAAAATATTTCTAACAGGTGGGCTGGGTTTTATATTCAATTTAAGTCCTTTGAATTTTCACACTATTCTGTATTTCTCGTTTTCTTTTCCAAAACAAATCTGTGTGCCCTTATGGTGAGAATATGAACTGGTTTAAATGTCAAGATGCTACTGCCTAATGGAAAATCTGATGCAAAAACATTTTTTTGTACTTTAAAGAAGTGAAGTGATATCAAGAATAAAGTTAAATCAGGGCGAAACTAACTTCCAACTAGCAATTAAAAGTCTCTCAGTGCATCTGGAAGGAAAAAAAGGAGGCAACCTGGATGTTAATATGTATACAGGTGGGATGTTTGGACTACAGAGCAGACAAACTCCAGTAGAAAATGGAAATATAGAAAATAGAAAAATATTTTTAGGTTCTTGAATATAACCAGAAAGATCTTTTCTGTACTCCTGCTGCCAAACTCTTCAAGAAGTTATTCCAGTTTCAATGAAACTGAATCTTTCTCCAGGCTGCAACAAGGGTTGGATCAGGCCACCACTTGTACTTAGAGAAAACATATAATAAAGGTACTGGAAATTATTTTTGAAGGGTGCTGTGAGAGGATTTGACTCTTTGAGGAAGGCAACTCCGTTTATCTACAAGAGTTATTAATGTTAATAGTTAGGAACTAGAACTACTTTGTTCTGCTACCAGAGATGATTGTGTTAAACTATCTGTTTGCAAATTCTCCGTAAATTTTTAAAGTCCAAGAACTAGTTCTCATCACTCTTGTTCATGAATATAATAGCCCTTTAGTGAATGCAACTGTTTCTGATTTGTTTAATAGGATACGGTCACTTCTAAAGGGCTGCTGTGTTTTTTAGTAACTTTATGTTTTCTTTAGACAACTGAGGATGGCAGTGCTGTGAAAAACAAGACTAACCTCTGACAGTATTGTCATATTTTTGCTAAAAGAAATGAAATTACAATTGCTACTCTTAACTGTTAAAAATTACATTGTTGTGGTTTAATTAAGGCAGCAATTAAGTACTACGGAGCTGCTGACTCACTCCCCTGCCACCCTGGTGGGATGGGGAGGAGAACTGGGAAAAGGTAAAACCTGTGTGTTGAGATAAAAACAGTTTACTAACTGAAACAAATAAATAATAATAATAATAACAACAATAATTGTGACGAAGAGGAGAAGGAGAGAGAGGAATAAAACCCAAGGGGAAAAAAAACCCAAGTGATGCACAATGCAGTTGCTCACCACCTGCTGACCGATGCCCAGTCAGTCCCCAAGCAGCGATGGGCAGCGCCCGGCCAGCTCCCCCCAGTTAATATACTGGACATGACATTCTGTGGTATGGAATATCCCTCTGGCTAGTTTGGATCCGCTGTCCTGGCCCTGCTCCCTCTTGGCTTCTTGTGCCCTTCCTCGCTGGCAGAGCATGGGACACTGAAAAGTCCTCGACTTAGGGTAAGCACCACTTAGCAACAGCTAAACCATCAGTGTGTCACCAGCGCTGTTCTCAGACTGAATCCAAAGCACAGCGCTGTACCGGCTACTAGGAAGAAAATGAATTCTCTCCCAGCTGAAGCCAGGACAATGCCCTCTCTGTGAAGGTGGGCCAGACCTGTGTGGGGAAGGTGTGAAAGGAGCAGGGTGGCTGGTCTGCTCAAGCGCAGACATAGCTCATGCCAGCCCCTTGTGGAGTGCTCCACTGCTCCAAAACCGCACCTGGGGCCTACACGAGCACTTCAGTCCAGGATTAACCCAGATTTCACTCATATCTCTCCTTTGCTCTGTTTCTGAGAGGAAGAGGTGTTAGTTGTTGTCCCCTTGCTGAGAACACAAGGGCTGAGCACGCTTTTCCCTCACCTTTCCTGCAGCCATGCCCCACCGGCTAAAAGAGAAACGGGAGCTATTTTCTGCCCGCGTCATGGCCAGTCCCCACAAGCTTGTCTCCTCAAGTTCTCCAGTTCTTCACGCCACCGGGGTGAAGATGAGCAGCCTGGCTGCAATGCTGAGACCAGCCGTGGGGCAGAGGCTGCCGGTGCCTCCCCCCTCTGCGATCTTATCGCCTGCAGGCAGTTCAGCCCTCATCACTACCGGCGCGGAGCAGGAGGCTTTGCAATCCAGTGCTGGATTCGGCTGAGACAGGATAGTTGTGGTGAACTGCCATTTCTTGGCCAGGCTGCTGCCTGCTGCTCCCCGCTGCTTTTGGACAGAATAGTGCTGAGCTGGTTGGATTTTCTGGGCTGGAGCCTGAGCTTCGAGCCAGAGTCAAATACAAAAGTAGGCAAAGCTACGAGCAGGGGCAGGACACGGTCTCTGGTGTCAGCCCTAGCCTAACGCCTTGGTGCTGGTGTGGGGCAGTCCCCATTGAGTGGGTTTTTTGTACGTTCCTGAGAAAGTCAGTTAACAGGTAATAAAGGGAAAATCAACATTTTTAATTATTTTATAGCATGAACAACACAGAATTTTACAGGATTAAAAAAAATGTATATATATTTTTTTTTGTTCAGAGCCCTTCTCCCAGCCAAATACCAGAGGGCTGATGCACGAGGAAGTGCTACTGCTGCTCAAAGGAGAAATGCAACATCCCAAACGTAAATTGAATAGACTGACGGTAGGTGAGAAAATTCTTCTATAAGAACAGTCAGGGATAAAAAGATGGCGACATAAAATTAATGTCAGAATGCAAACAAATATGTGCTGATTTCATGGGAGATGTCATGCCAAACCTAAGTGCCCAGTGTGCTGAGGATGCAGTTTGAACAGACAGCTCAAGGGTGAAATACTGAACATAACAACGGAACAAGAAAAATAAAGGAAATTAAAGAACAAAGAATAAGAAATGCCCTGTGTTGCTGTTTCACATTCATGACCAAAGGAACAAAACAGATAAGATTCACAGTGAATAAACAAATTCCTCTAAGCTCTTCACAAGGGCCAACTTCGGAAAAAGTGAAATAGCAAGGAAATATTTATGAGCTTTCCTTAAGGGCAAGCACATGGGGGAGGGGAAATTAAAGTCTTAAAGAAATAAATTAAAATATTTCATTTTACAGAAAATTAAGTGAAAACCACCATTCTTAGAACTAAAGATTTATTATTTATAACTGCTTTCTCCAGTGCATTTTTCTAAGCAGGAGGGAATTTTTCAGAGGTTGATTTTTGTTTCTTTCTCTGTTTTTGTTGCAGAATATATTTGATGTTCATCCCCAGGTCCTTCCTACCTGTGGTGACATCAATCAGCCCAATCCTTTTGGCGTGAATGGAGATGGGCTCTTTACTCCACCTCAGGAGTCTGCCCACCGTCACCTCACGCTGAGAGAGATTTATTATTACTTTATTACATGCTTGTCTCCAAACATCCATTTACTAAAGCCACAAAAAACATATTTCTCTAGGTTTTGTATGTCCTTTGCACGATACCTTGCATAGCAGAAGAGGTTTTTTGCCACATTTCCTTTTCAGTGTGTCTGTCACCTCAAAGAAAAATAGAAGAGATTAAGATTGTAAACATTTCTTACAAATACTAAGGTGATGTGAGTGATAGCAGATATGCAGGGTGTTGCTGTTAAAGATCACTTCTAAAATTAGTCACATCTGACGTAGTACTCTACAGAATGCCTTGAGAAGAAAATTCCCATGTGATAGCATATTTCTGTCTTCAGCTTATTCTCGCTGATAGTCACGATGACATATTTGCAAGCTCTGGAGTCTACAAGGAGACTTACAAGGCATAGAAGATATATTAAAGATTTGCAGTTGTACTGTTCTTACCCTAAGTTCAAATGCTGAGCCTGGACTGGAGGGGAAGCTGTGTGATGTCTGGCTGTCTGGCTGAGTGGTTGCATTAGAAAAACTTCACCTATAAAATATAATCTGGGATATTCTATTAGACAAACATTTCACTTCAGAGTGGACAGCCTCGTGAAAGACTGCAAAAGAGTAGGAAAAGGTGCCAAAAGGGGAAAGCCCTCAACACCCTTGCATCTCCTACTCTGGGTATTAAACTAACACCAGTCACTGGTGTCCAGATGTTTTTCCCTTCGCAATTCTTCCCACTCCCCTGAAACTAAATACAATAGGGTTTTATTTAAAGAACAAAACACCATCCGTTGCATTTTGGATTTTTTGCTTTTTCCTGCTTTTGTTTTTTAATTAGCTGTCCAACCATGTTTCTGCATGTTTGATCTTTCAAGGCTGGCCACTTTGAATTTCAAGGGAAGCGGGAAAATTACGTGAAAGCCTGAAGGACAGTAGCTTCTGGCTTGTGCTTCCCTTTCACGTTCAGTAAATCTAATGGTGCATACCATCCTGAGCTATGAGATGTGTTAGTCTGTCAACTCAATTGTCAAAAACATGTGGCAGCTTCATTTAGTCTGAATCAACTTTGACCACTTTAACCAAATTTCATTAGGACAAACTTGCAGATGATGCAGCTGCACCATTTCAGCTCCCAGCATTTCGTGACAGATGGTTGTGTAACTGTACAAGAAGAGCAAAGAGCAGTATGACCACACAACGTGAAAACCAAATACCATTAGCAGATGACCATGAGCAAGTCTTGGGAAGCAGAAGTATAAAATATGCAAACAAAAAAATAAAGAAAAAGATTGTTTTAAAGTATGTTAAAATAGTAAATACATTTAGCAAGGAGCAGAAGAGAAATCTTAGGCATGAGTCTGACTGTCAGCTACCCTATAATGTGCCTTGCCTGCATCTACTTATCATGGGATCAAAGCCAGATTTAAATGAAGGAACAGTCTTAAATGATAAAAGAGATTTTGGTAAGCAACTTAAGAGGTGTTGCCAGTGCTCAGAGACTCTTAGTAACATGTCCTCTGTACCTGTTCATAAGAGCTCTAAATCCAGATTACTTTCAGTAATTTTCTGTATGTGGTTTTATGTATTCATAAAACTCAGAACTTGTGCAGGATTCCCTGTCATGTTCCATAATGGGACATATACAGAAGTTTCAGCTGAAAGCACTGGAGAGTTCAAAATATATGATGCTTTATTAGACACACAATGCACTGCAAAGAGACAAGCCAGACATGGTAGTCTACTTAGAGGTTATTTTCTGTAATATACTTAGTCTCCTTCTATTTTTAAGTCCACACTTCAGCTCCTCGCAGCTGCAAGATGTCTTATATGGAAGAATAAATAAATCCCAAAGAACAGAACACATAGCAGTGTATTAGCATAGCTTCCTTTGTGCTCCTTACTCCAGATGCACTAAAGAATGACAAACCCTTTCAAGTGCTTCACAGCGGCTCCAGCAGTGAAACTTTATTATCACTGTAGCTAAGGCTTCATCTGCACTGGGGGAAAAATGCATGCCAAGCTAGGGTGTGAATTTGTATCGTACCAGCTACGCTCTTTACTTCCTCTGTGGATACCCAAGTGCGTGCTAAGGGCGGATTCGACACCCATTTGTTTCGGCAGCCTGTGCCCTTCTCCTCTCCCTCTCCTGACCACCCAGCTTCTTCCAACACCTCCCCTTTAGGCATCCTGGTACAACTGTTTGTGACACTGTGGGGAGAACTGATCCAGAATAATAATAGCCATTTTTTACCAGGTTATTTTAAACCTGTGCCAGTCCCTTGAGGTAGGTAGCTCAAGACATGGATGCAAAAATAGCTAGCTAGCACAGCTGAGGGGGGTGTGAAGGAATAGAAACAGGCAGGCAGCACTTGCAATCAACTTCTCACCCTGCTAAATAGGTTTAGCAATATACACCCAACCAACAAGGAATCCCTACCACCCAAAAGAGAAACAAACTAATTTGCTTTCTGTTTATTTAGAGATTGAAACTGTCTCACCAGGTGAAATAAGCCCCGGTCCTGGTGCAAGGGAAAAGGTGGGAGCATGCAAACAGGCATGGGGAGCAGAAAGGACACAGAGCGAGGGACACCAATCTCTTTTGGTGGCTGCTTGCGATTTGATTTTCCTCAGCCATGGCTAAAAAATGCCCCATTTGGTATTCATTTCAGTGAATGTCACCAACTTGTTAAGGAAGAGCTGGTTTCGGAAACAAAGTGTTTCTGCAATTCCCCTCTTAAGTTCCCAATTTAGGACTACTGGCATGCTCTGTTTTTCAGAAATCTGATAGGAAATTGATGTGAGTTTCACCAAGGCAGTCCCTCCCTTGGGGTGCTGGAGACTGACAAAAGTTAGAATAACCTTCTGCTTGCAGAAATCATTTACCTTACCTATTGTCTGTTAAAAATCCATAGAACCTAGTACAATTTTTGCCTGCTATATTTGACCAGTTGACACTTGACATGTGAACAAGTCACAGTGTGCATCACTATTGCACTGAAGCGGAGACATGCATAGCAACACGAGAATTAGAACTGAGTGAGTATTTTCATTTACATATTTTGCATAAAAAGCTACTAAACCCCCACACCTTTTCCCACATCATTCAGAAAAAGAATAAGCATTGTGCTTATATCAACATGAAACCTTTCAAATTTTTTCAATTAAAGTTCCTTTGCAAAATATTCGTTTCCTTGAACAAAAATATTGCAAAAAAAAAATCAGATGTAGAAAATAAGAACTTGGGTTTTCCACATTTTTCTGGACCAAAGCAACAAGACTAGAAATTGCAAAATTGCTAGTGAAACAGAAAGTCTGAGTGCTTCCCAGCTTTAACGACGTGGCACAGAATGACTCTGGCACTGCACAATGTTATTTGAAAGGGAGAATACTGCTGGCAGTAGCACAAGAGACTTTTGCTGTTGCCAGTCATCAGGAAGCAGATGGCACGTCTTGGCTGAGTGGGTTCTCAGGCATCTTATTTCAGCAACCACTTCAGTGTACCTGACAGCATAGTCAGATGTGAAACACACTACCTAAACAGGGCTGCAATGACTCAAGCTCAATGAATTCCCAATCACTGCAAGATTAGCAGGTAATGACAGCATAGGAGTTGTGTCTGTGCTATTCTTCTCTCAAGTTAAAATAGATGTAAACTCTTTAGGGTAATAGATAATTTGTTTCTACTCTGATTATTTAGCATAAAAATGATGGATTTTTTTTATTATTATTATCATCATCATCATCACCATCATCATTATTGTTAAAAAATTGATAAGACTGACAAAACCAGTACAGGAAAACAATGAAAATGGTGTTCACCTGTCATGTCAGCTTAAATCAATGAAAATACTTTCAATAACTCCTGCCTCATGAGAGAAAATGAGACATTGTGCCAGAAAACAGTGTTGGACATTTTTTGTTATTGACACCCTATTACCTGGGTGTCTTCAGGAATGCAGCTCTCCACTGTGGGGGGCTACTTTGCACGTCATTCAGAGCTTGCAATGGAAATTACCACTAGTTGCTCCAAGTGGTAATTTAGGGACGTGATACTAGCCACACCTTTACCTTGAGTCTGGTTTAAAAAAGGAAACAACTGTGGTAACTTCTGGGATCTCTGTAGACTTAAGACCTCTATGTTTACCTCTTCTTTTGGTTTTTAAGAGTTAAATCTGAAGCTCCGAAGATGCCTGGGGTGCCCTTGGACTGGGCATGGCACCAGCACATAGGGAGGAGGGCAGTAGGGGTGACTCCTGGGAGGCTTGCTAGGCTCGGAGCTGTGCTTTCCAGAGGAATGCTGAAAAGCCCCATGGAAGCCAATCTCCTGCTGCTTTTGAAAATGCCAATAGATACTCACTTGGTACTTTAGGCATTGTAAAATATCGGCCCCAGAAGATTCACCTACCATCATATACTCTGTGACACAACCAGGAACTGAGCTCCAATTTTTCCAACACCAGGCCAGTACCTGCAGCACAAAGCATCCATCCTCATTCTGTTACTCTGAAACAAAAAGTTATTCTGGATGTCATCTCACTCAGTAGGGCTAATAAAGACATTATGAAGTGGTGCAAAGAGTCATTAGAAAAGCAAGCTCCCTATATAGGCATTATGTACCGTATTAAAGTTTGAGACTAACTATCCAAAATACTGTAGTCAGGGGTAAAAAAAGCCACAGGACTCACTCTATAACTCCAGAAGATAACAGGCTACATAATTTTAAAATGGATCAGTTCTCCTTGCCCATGAGCATATGTTAGTTTCCTTGAGCCTAGTACAAATAGTGCATACAAACTAGGAGATGGAGAGATCTCATAGCACTTATATGCATACAAAAGGAGACTTTGGGGGATTGTTTGAACTAAATAAGGCATGAACTGATATGCATATGTAGAGTCCAGGCATCTGAATATTTAATGAAGCTCTGGCATCCCAGTCATTGGCACAGAGGTGTCACTTCAATTTATCCACTTGCTGAAGAGCAAGCTGTAAGTACATAAAACACCTGTAGATCAATTAAAAACCTCAGTAGATAGCCAGTAAATCACTTTACTGCCAATATTTATCACTGCATTGGATCTAAACCCATTAATTCTCTTTTGTTTCTATTGCCACAATCAAATTGTAGATATAAAATGGGAATTTGTGCAAATGGGTGTTATTGCGATGAGACAGTTAAATTACTCTGACAACGCCATCCAAGAAGTCATAGGCACATCATAGTTACGTGTTGCACATGTACACTAGAATTGTTCATTTTAGGGATATTAGTGGATAGCTCACTGGATGGAAAGGGAAAAAGATGCACTTCAATTTGAATGTGAAGCAGAAACCCCTGCTGCATTTCGTCCATCTGCCACCTAAACCAACACTAGTCTATAACAAAAAAAGACAGATATGTTCACAGTTAAGTCTTCTTACTAGGCTGATCTGAGGGAGATTGAGACAGACAGAGAAGGATACAGAGTTCACAGGCTAATTTTACAGGCTGCAGCCACTGCAACAGTCTTATTAGGCAAGGTTGCACAGAAAAGAGAAAGGCAATAAATCTATACGAGTTTTCTTGCCCAAAAGAAACTACTGCCATGAAACAGGAGTGCAAGAACAAGGTCCTAGGGAAAAATCGTACTGACTGATACATCTCTCACTATGCACTCAATTAAAATGGAATTTATATAAGTCCCAACTATTAATGTGGCTGGCCATCTGCCAACACCTACCTCAAACAACTCTGAACTCCATGAACCCAGAGGATGGGCAAAAGTACACAAGACCAAAATTAGATGCCTTGAGCCTTTTTTCTTTCTTGCAGAACTGTTATAGATGATTTATTAGTGAATGGATATTCACCATCCATTTTGAAATTAAAAATCCCTTGGAGGCTCTGCAGCTCCCTCTATTACATTACCAGCATGTGTGGGTTGCAAAGGTACAGCTGGGAAAAGAGCTGGGTTCCATCAGTCAAACATTCTATTTGCTTCCCAAGTGCTAAAAAGTCTTTAAGTGTGTAATTTGAATCATCCTTAAATTCCCCAGCATATTTAAGCACCGTGCTAATAGGATAGTATTAAAGTATTATAGCATACAGTTTAATCCCAGCGCTCTTATGCTTTGGTCTCGTGGTGGCAGCTGGGGCTTGGAGCAAGAGAAAAGCGATAAACTCAGATTCTATTTGTGAGTGCTGTGAAGGGATGAGGATCTTCCTCAGAGAGACTCACAGTTGAGATTTCAGAGTGACGTTCTCCATTCCATCACTCCACTTTCACTTTAGTTTCACGTCTTCAATTTCTACAGGGTTAGTTTAAGTAGGCACAGGATCTGGCCTCATGTCTTAAGCCTGGATGAACAGGGAGACAGGTTGCTTCTGAGTGTGTCATACCCCAGGGCTGAGTTCACTCTTCTGTGAAGCCACTGATGGAAGTGAAGTGTTATAATGATGCCTAGGAGAAATAGGAGGAAATGGAATCAGAGAAGAAAATGGGTGGGCAGGTTGACACAACTAAACCACATTGAAGTTCAGTAGCCTGAGCCCCTCTCGCACAAAGCGTGCGCCCTTCTGCTTACCCTCTTGGCACCTCGTGATCATCCTTGTGCCGATAACGCGTGTTGTACCTTGATGTTAGGAAATATATACCAAAAGGGCTACAAAAACTCCACAGGCCTGACTCATACTGTCTGATACTAAGTAATCATAGGAACATTTACACATAAACATATATTTTGTAGATTAAATTGAAAAACGGATTTTAAGACAGCTACAGAAACACTTTCTCTGCCATTCACAGGCATATAAACACCCTTTCTCAGGTTTCCAAAAATGCAGACATTATGAGTGGGACTTTGTGCTATTCAGAGGTGAAATTTGCAGTGTGCCAAGCTGAGGGAACATTTCTCTGCTCACTTTGGATGCTAGCTCCAGCCTTCTGTTGCGGTTACCTGGATCTGCCCCACAGCACTGCGTGCAGCTATTACACTCTGCAAAACAGATCAGCTCGTCTCCCTGAAATAACTTTGTAACTGGCCTGGGGGGTCAGAATCATAAAACTTGCATAACCTGGATATTTCCCACAAGGCAGCCATAGATCAACCAGACAGCACATCTAAGGGGTTGCTAATTGAGAGGACAAATCTTTGGTTGGGATTAATTAGTACACCTCAGCCTGCAATGACTCGGGTCCCATCGTGAGCACGTACATGCGTCATAATTTTATTCAGACAGCTTTGTTCCTTATGGTACCTGTCAAATCTTAAATAATTAGGGTAAACTACTTTTTCCTGATAGAACTTGTTAGATCTTGAATAGTTAGGAGGAAAAAACACAAAACAAGTTTTTTGCAGGCTGTTGGTTCCAACCGCACCCTACGTGCATGTTTTTGCCCATACATTAAATGTGACCAAAGAAAAGCCCACTGCCACGTATCTGTTTCTACCCCTTCAAAGAGTTGAGCACAGACAACAGGTCATCAGACCTTGAGGGATTTAAACACAATCTATGCTACCCAACTTGTAAAGGATATATATGCCACAACTCATTCTAGTTTAAGATATAAGCTTAAAAGCAGCTCAACTAAGGAAGGACTTAGTTGAAGGACTTTTCTAGCTCGGTCAGAACAAAGTCTGGCCTATTCTTTCTCCAGTTTTTTTGAAGCCCAGGAAATTTTGTGCATCTATCTCTTTCTCCAGAAGAAATACTGCAACTTTTGATTTTCTAACAAGTAACAGCTGAGCTGCTACGTACAGAAATATTAGTATGATAAACTCGTTCATATCAAGAGTAGAGGAAAATAAATTGTATTAAAGAACAGATTGTGGATTTGCTTTTTCAGACTGTTTGCAAATAATCGCTTACAAATGTGTTTTAAAGTTAATAAAGGAAAATAAAACCTTTTTCCAGTTTCCATATCCTTCAACAAAAAAAATTAAAAAATAAGGAGGAAAGATGTATGATAGGTAGCACAACACAATACTAAAAATGAAATAAATAAGGTTTCTCTTCACATGTAAAACAAAGGTAAAATGAGCACCCCTGATCTTCAAAGGGGTGAATTCCACTCTGCACGTCAGCAAAGTTCCAAAGATTTGAGCAAGTTAAAAGCAAGTTAAGAAAATGGAAGAGACCAGCCACAATTAAGTGTGAATAGCAGGCTGGAACGAAGACTTCGTCTGAGCTGATGTTTGCTCATTAAATGGCCATTAAAAATCCTTTGCAAAGCACACACTCCAATAACGGCTCCATGCCCCACGGGAATTGCAGGATCTGGGTGCCAGAAACATTTCTTGCTGCCTGCGGGCCGGCAATGAATTTGCTCCACAGATGCTGCACGGAACAGCTGCAGAATTGCAGTGGCTCCCACAGATCCACTGTCGCAGCTCCTCTGTGTCAGGGTTTCTAAGGTCTAAACCCTAACATGTTGACTATGAGATATCAAGGGGCCAGCTGTGAATCTACATGTTTAGTTAAATAGGGGAATAAAGGAACATACAGCTCCACGAGCGGTAAACTTGCCTGCACAACTGCTTCCTCCTGGAGGGGCAGGGAGAAGGTAGAGCCTTGCTGGGGAAGAGGAGATCAGCTGGGTTTCCCCAGGGAATAACTGAGTGACTGAGAAGAGGCTATAATTTGATCTCTGCTCTGCTTCTGGGGAAAAGGAAACACACGCTGCCCTTTACTCACACCTGAGTGCAGACCGCCTGTCAGTGCGGAGCCCTGGGAGAACATTCTGGGCGCAGGCTAAGAAGCAGCAAACATGAAGTCTAGGGTTTTGCAAGACTGTTGACATAAATACCTAAATGAAACACGTCTTATCCAAAGGTAATGAACAGATAGGGGACACTATAAGCAATGTTAGTTCTCTGCCTGATCTAATTGAACATAAATGATGATGTGGGGTGTGTGTGTGCACATGTGTGTGAGTAGGTGGATGAAGGAGACAATGGGTGTGAATGGAAATGTATCCAAGGATTCACATATATCCAAAACCCAGGGTTGTTTCATTCCCCTATTACCAGCTCTGTGGTAGAACAACTACACATTCAGCAAAATCAATGCAATCAGCTAGGCAGTGAGAGCTGATCATCTGGGAATTCTGTGTAAAGATTACCCACAACAGCATAAAAGGCCAGGCAAAAAACAAAGCATAAGTAGAAAGTTCCCAGAGAAGCATTACAGGCTTCCCAACAGGGCATCAACAGGAGAGGAAGAATGACAAAAAAATATAGTTGTGCACTTTAAATAGAAGTTGAAAAGTGCTGTTTAAAATTTCCATCAGTAACACAAACAGAAGAGCTGTGCAAAATTTGTGTTGCCACTAGTATTTCTTTTCAATTTGTAACTGGTAATATCTATTGCATTCTTTCTGCCATCTATCAGTTCTGTCCTTGCCATTGGCGTTCAGTAAATATACTTTCATACCATTTAATTTAAAGACATTAGTCAGTTTCCTCAACAGATATTTTGAATCTACTGGTTTTGACAATAATGACCTGAAGAATTTATATTCTGAAGTGCAAGCTCCCCTGCAAGGATCATTAGCGAGATCTATTGTCTTTCAACTACTGCTTATAGAAACTTAATTCACAAATGTGTGAATCTGCTTTAATTTGATGAAGAAACGAAGAGCTTGATTGTTTAGCTAAATTATTTTCAGTTCTCCCTGTTCTCACTAAGTATACACCAAGAACAAACTTTGAGGCAACAAATACTGAGTGATAACGTTGGGGCTAGAACTTTTTACACTTCTCTATCCAGTCAAAGGGAACACAGAGAGAGCCAAAACTGGAAAACATATCTTGGATAGTTAACCTAAATTTTCTAAAGTAATTTTGGAAATTTGTCATGATTAAGTTCCTGAACCATCTCCAGTAACCCATTCTTGCTGCCTCTAAGGGTTATTTCTACCGCAATCATTAAACCACCTTTGCTGAAAGAAGAGATAAAACCTTCAGCCATACTCCTACAGATGGAAGTGCTTAAAGGTAGTAGCCATCTTCTTTTGCTGTAAAAAATTCAAACTGAAACTAGAAGAAAACAAAATCAAAGAAATAAACTCCCAAAGTTTGAGAATTATAATTGAAAAAAATGACCAAAAAAATACAATGAAGGGAGCAGAGAACTTCCCAAACATGCAAAAAGTAGCGGCACAACTATTAAAACAGTCTTAATATGCCACCTTGCGCCTCAGTTTTGCAAAAAAAAAGAAAGACACCGAAATGTCAGCTTTTAAATAAATTGTAGATTTTGAAGTCAGATCACTCAGGCAATATCCCATGGGAGATCTGCGACGGCAAGACTTCAAGAAGTTTAAAAAAGATAACTTGCTGAAGGTGGCTTAAAGATTTGCAAGCGGCACAAATCCACTGGCATCTACCTCAGCAAGCTTTCACATCTCTCTTTCACCTGGTGCACTGCTTCAGGTATGAAATAGGAATGAAATGCTATTTTCTCCCCCCACGTGGTGAACAAAATGCAATCTGGTGAGAGGCAGGACTGATAGCTCTTGTCAAATTTCTAAATGGGTTAGTATAAACGCAGAGGTCATCTTTATTCACAGAAATATATAAACTTTGGGTGTTTTTGCTGAAAATCTGTGAGTCAGTTACAGAGAGGTAAATGTCACCATTACCAGTTAATTAACTTTGATTCTTCATTATTATTATTGATGTAGATCACCATGTAGGTATAGATGATATTTGTTATCTCATGAACATCCACTGACGTGTGTCAAAAGATGAGGTTGAAAAGAGGATGGAAAAGTCACAATTTGTGTTAATTAACCCTGCAGATTGTCTGCTGCCAGGTGGCTACTGCCTTGACATGATGGAAGTCAGCTTAGATTGTGTGTGGTATTTTTTCCAAACACAATTTGAGCCCAGAGCCACCACAGCACAGAGCTTCAAAGCATGATTCTCTACCTTGCTAGCAAAGCCAAGGGTTCAGACATACAAGGCGTATAAGAACTGTCAACAAACATAATTATAAAAATATGCTAAATCCAATGTAGTGATGGAGCCTTGTGTCATGGGAGAAGAATGCAGAAAAGTGATAACAAGTGCTAGAAAGAATATGTAAGTCTCTGGGGGACACGTGAGCTGTGATAGATCTAATTTGCACTGCCACATATTTTTATGTAGACTAAAGTCAGAGGGTTTTGATCGCTTACAGATACATATAGTAACACTGAAAGTAAACAAGGTTGAAGAGGAAGGATGGTTTTCCACTTGACAAAAGAGCTAGAATAAAGTTCAAGAGCTCGAGGATAAATTCCTGGTTTTGATGTTTGCTCCCCGTGTGAGTCACTGAGTATTGCTGTAACACTTTGACTCTGGTCTCTATGTGTATTAGATCGCGTCTAGTACAGAGACTGGCTTCATGTTTACACACAAAATCTCAGAATCATTTCTTCATTTAAGAACATGGCTCTATTAATAAACATGTAGAAAAACATTTCTGATTTTAAATAATATGTAGTTTTATAGTCTTTTGCACATGTTTCCCATTCAAGTGTCACTTAAAATGAAAATGAAACCCTAGTGAGACCACCCAAAAAGATTGCACTGTATGTACCTATGACAAAACATCCACCAATTCCCACCTTTTGTATTTCTCTTGTTGGGATTGGTCTGCCCCTGCTCTCCCTGGTTCCACTCCTGCTTTATTTAAATAGAAATATAACTGCTGCTCCCTGCTTTCCGTTCTCTTTACCTCCGCCTGACTCCTCCAAATCATTGTTTTGAGCTACCAGACAAAAGCCTCTACGAATAAAATCCTTCAGCCTCCCTGAGGTTCCTTGGTATTTTTTTCTTGTAGAGTAGGAAACAAGCAGTTTGGGCCTGGTTCTTGACTCTGCAAATCTTTTGTTTGTTTGTTTCCCCCCCGCCCCAGCCAAGCCAATTTTCATAGTTATGGAATATGCAGAAGCTTAAGGCAGTTCATATGTTCTTGCTAAAATTCACATTTGCAGATGGAATATCTGGATTTTGCCGGGAAATTCAGAATTGAGTGAATGAATAATGTTATAAAAACAAGTTAGCTGAGTATTTGTCCAAGTAAGCTCTTAAAATGTTTATAGCTGCATTTGAATTGTATGAGGCTGAGTCAGACTCCCTTCATATTAAAATGTTTAAGGTAACTCGTGTATCATCCTTTTTACAAAAATTCTATATTTGAGCTTAGATACTTTTCCCAGTAGAGTTTCATCAAGACCAATACGTTTTTGTGAAAAGTTTCAGTCCCAATGAACTGATATCTTCTGATTAAAAACTTGCCCCAAACCTCTGAACTATCTCAACGTACAGCCTCGTGGTGCTGAGGCAACCACCGCCTCAGGCTCTCTACTTTAATTGTATACATTTTCATCAAACCCTGATGTCCCTCGTGGGTTTTTGCAATTTCTGAGGTGTAGCTAAAACATTTACTGTATATTTCTGTTTGCTGATTTCATGTGGAATAATTTCACAGCTTTATACATTCTTTTTCTCATTATTCCTGATGTATTTTGACATTCAGAGAATTACCGTGTAACCAAACTCCTTCAAACTGGAGAAGTACAGCAGAAAAGGAACTACAGTAAAAATGTACTTGGAGGCTAGCAGGCAGCATCAGGGCAGCAGCTATCCAGCCATACAAGTTAAATAAGGGGCTCATTACTTGCCTCTGTGGCAAATACCAAATGCCAAATTTCAGAACCATTATTTAAAGGGTCAAGGATTAGATTATTTATGTATTATCTAAGGTTTTGTTTCAAAGTCCCACTTTAAAGTCAGGATCAAAATCCTGTTGTGTAATGTTCTGCAAGATGTGTCTCATCTTACTACTGTCACCCCAAACACCTTCCTAGGAAAGAGATTTCTCCTGCCCTACAGTTTTTCTCCTTGCCACTGAAAGACTTCCAGGGAGACTCAGCACAGTTCCGGAAAACTGCTCAAAAAATTATCATCTAGAAAGATGATCTGGAAAACAGAAACTGTGCCTCCCAAATCTTGCCTGTAGATACTTCAGAAATTACGAACAAATGGTGCTGTGCTTGCCTTGTAAAAAGGACCATATTCAGCTGAAAAGAGCTCTGCTTGTTTAGTAACCAAATGTATGGAGTGCCTCCATACACTTACCTTGGGAGACAAATACCAACAGAGAAGAGAAGCTACCTAGAACATAGCTGGCACAAGAAAAAGCAAGTATAAATGTTACATGAGTATGTTTAGAAATTTAGAATTTATAAGGCATCTAATTAACTACTTAATGTTCTGTTACATATACTGCTTGATTTAATACTATGTGATTATATGTCCCCCTCAGTGAGAGGATATATCCTTTCAAATATTTGCTACAGGTTTTTGATAATCCATCTAAATTTATAACTCGAATGTCTATCTATCATTCCTGTCACTCATGGTTGGGCATTTTTAATAATTACTTCTTCTTAAAAATTATCAGAATATTTTCACATTCTTAGTGGTGCCCCAGCTTGCCTTAAACTGTGTGTGGGTATCCTGAGGTGTTTGCACTGAAGTATTCCAACATACTAGCAAGAAAAGTCAGCTCAAGGACTCGGACAGCTTGAACTTTAAAAAAGTCACCAATAAAAATAAATGTAATAATTCATTATTTTTTAATTGAAAATATAGTTTCACTTGTGCAATTGTACTGAAAATTTATAAGGAAAAAAATGTGAATCTGGATTTTCTACACTCAAGCCCCAAATCTGAGGTCTTATTGCCAGGCACCTGATGGCATATCTGGTGTTTTGGCTTTAGCAAGCATTGTGCAAGGACTGATCCAAGGTACAGAAAAAAACCCAGTTTATAGGTGATTCAAAGCACTTCACAACTTTTCTGTCTCAATGTTTCGTAAAAATCTGACAGAAAATACTGACTTTTCTGCTTACATTCTCCATATTAAGAATTTATGTGGGTTTCTTTTTAAAATAAAATAGTGTGTGATGCAGTCTGACAGTGACAGTGAAAAGGTGTAGACGTGTATATATTTTCTTTAAATGTTTTCCCAAGGTGGTAGCTAGCACTGAGATGCTAAGATTTAATCCCTGATTCAATCTGCTGGGAGCAAGAAAGATCCAATTAATGTTCTGTACAGTTGGTACCTGATAGAACAAAGGCAGAATATAGAAGACTTGCTAGCACCATAAGGAAAATCTGCACAGGGGTAGTTAGGGTTGTTCCAGTTGTCAGTTTAAGTCACCCTAACTTCATGCCTTGCATATTATAGTGACATACATATACATATGGCTATATTGCATTAGCATCTTAAACCCTAGTCCCATTGTGGTGGGCACTAACAAACAAAACCTGAATAAACGCTTTATTTCACTCTAAATTAAAAAGAAAATCAAACATTTATAGAGGAATTAGATTTGTTGACTTGCCCAGTATCACTTACCAGGTCTGAAGCACAGTGAAGATTAGGATTTTTGTCTACTCAAATTTAATTTTCATCCAATTTATGGTGTAAATATGAAGTTTCATGATGCCTGGAGAGAAACTGTTATAGATGGGCATATCAACATTTTTCCCAGGCTTTGATTAATGTTTTTAATTTAAGGGAAAAAAATTTGAATTCAAAGTTAAATTCTTCCAAAATTTATGAGCTGAAAACTGAAAATAGTGTCCTTTGGGCCAGTAGAAACTCTTTATTCAGTTTAGAGGAAATTATACCTGCTATTCTCCTCTTCTTGTTTTTATGTGAAGAAACAAAATATTATTTTCAACGGAGAATAAACCCCACATTTTCATTGGTAAATTAAAAGTGTCCAGAGTCATTCTTTGCTGCTGACACCAGCTATCACAAACTGGACTCCATCCATGCTCTTAAGCACTTTTTAGCCTCCAAAACCAGAGTAACCACATGCAAACTGGTGACAACGAGCTCTGGTGTGTGCAGCTACCCAACTGTTCTGTTTAAGGGTGCAAAACCATGAGCAAAACCACATTGTAAAAGTTTAACAGGTAATAGATTTCCAGTGACCAGGGGCATTCCCTGGTCCTTTAGAACTTACAAACATGAGTGCTGTAAAAATTTCCTAAAGAACTGAAAAAAAAGCACATTCTTTTCAGTTTTTAAAGTCTAGGAAATTGGTTAATATATTAAAACTACTAATAGGTGTCATTAAAACATTGATACTAATAACAAAGTGCTTTGAAATATAATTCGTTCAAAAGTGTCCAGCAGCCCTACCAGAGAGACAGAAGACAGAGCACACAATTTCGGCACAAATCCCATTACAAGTCTAAGACAGAGCTAAAATTTAAAATCCAGCCTCCTAGATTCTGTTCCAATGGTTTTGTGACAAATCTTCCTCATGAGGAAAAACAGATAAAGAAAACACTGAAACACACAGATTGGCCTGGCACCTTTCACTACTGAAATTGTCAAAGCATTTTGTTTTATAGCGTGGAGCAGAGGTGGGCAATATGCCTAGATTCTCAACAACTATGAAAGTAGGAGTCTTTATTTATTTTGTGTTAGGGAAGTGTATGACTTTGCAATCAGGACAGCTTGCGGTACTGAGCTGAAATGTAATCAGTTTTCAGTGTGCAGAGAGTCCCAGAATAACTTTCTAACAGCAGCATTAGAAAAAAGACACTCCTTTTTCCCTAGGCTGTTTGTACCTCTAACATATAATTTTGCCATTAGTGAAGTGTGATGAAAATTAAGTCACTTGTACAGCCCAATATGCTCAGTCAATCAACCGTTAATTTTTTTCTTTGTTACTAACTCAAGGCTTAACTCAGCAATAAATTGACTGTAGAATTCAAGCCGCTAAAAGCTTTTTGAGAGTCTTTAGCACTGCAACCACACTGCCTCCATCAGAGCTCTAATCTATAAATCTGAGGAGACAGGAAGGTCATGCTAAGATTTCAGAGCCATAATCCAAGCTCTTGCCTTGCAACATGTCTTCTACCGCCATGTGGATGGCTGACATTGCAAGCAGGCAGTCTTCTAGCTAATAGTGATATCACAAGCACTTAAGGAAACATATAGGGAAGAGGACCTACTACCCTCTTCTTTTTCTTATATCCATTAATATTTGCAGCTTCTCTACTTTGGTAGCACGGTTGGCTGATGGAGTTCAGAGGTGGGTTTGTGCGGAGACTACTAAAAGCAATGGATGTATCAGGACAGTTCAGTGGATCGTCTGGCCCAGAAGGCTCCAACAGCCGTCAACATCAGACAGCCAGGGAAGTGAAAAGAAAGCCAACACCACCACTTTCCTAACATAGTCCATCAGCCATGCTGTAGTCATTGTTTATAGGATACTGTTCAACAACCTGCTCCCTTTTTAAACCAGGCTACTTATATTTAATTATGGGCTCAGAAACCCCTTCTATGGATTCCCCGCACCCTACCCCCTCTTCCTTTCAAAGCCCCGTGAAATCAGAAGAATGACTGTCTGGGCTTTTTCAACCAGACATCTCGAGGACAAGCAAGATGGTACACCATTCTTTTGAGCTCTAGGCAATTCTTCATGACTGTTTCTCACATCTACTGGAAGAAAACAATATACTGTAAACAGTTGGTGATGGAAGTTTCTCAGATTACACCCAAAATTATTTGGAAAAATGTGGAGCAAAGAATGCAGTATGTGATGCATGGGAAGGCACTCTCAGAGAGCTGACTCTGGGTTTCTTTCCCTAGACCAGCTATCTGTATTTCACAGGTGAACAGTTCTGGTCTCCTGAGACTTTAAAACAGAAGCAGAGTACCATGCCAAAAGAAAAGGAAAGCAAAGCTGATGTAGTTTTCTTGCTTGCTTATCTGCGAAGCCAAGATCAAGGAGAGAAGTCAAACATTCCCCTTGAAAATCCAGAGCCACAATACCACTTCATGTGCTTGCTGCTCATGTTGCTAGAGGTACTGGGTACCATTGAACCATCCCAGTGAGTCTGACCTCCTGGTGGGTTAGGAAGATCACTGTATGCGATACAGAGAACAATCTTGCTGCTCATTGCATTACTAAGAGTGTAGCAAGGCAAAAGGATATAGCTCCCTTACTATCAAAAGTGACTCCACTAACATCTTTTCTAGGCTGAAATCTTGAATGCTGAAATCAACATGCAGTCAGACCCTCAGGATCTCCCCACTCAGACACGACAAAGTGCAATAATGATGCCGGTGTACCTTCCAATACACTGGGTATTCAGTGTACTTCCATCTCTCTTCCATCCAGAGCGTTTCCTCCCCACTCCCAGCAAAAAGATGCTTGTTCTGGGTATCTCTTGACAACCTGGCACAAAATACACCTTTCCGACACAGCAGTGATATGCTCTCTCCCTAGCCCTTGCAGATACAGCACTTCACAGCTCCCTGACATGTCTTTTTGACATTAGTCTGCAAATGTCAGTGCCTGTCTCACAGCAAAACTGCACCATACTTATCGCTTCTGCGTGATGCTGCTCTGAACGATCATTTCTCCTCCAGCACATTACTCAGTCCTTCACGGGAAGAGCGGGACTGGAGAAAATGTATGTTTTAAATGGGAAGGGGGGGACAGCAGCACCAGGGGGTTGCAATGTCCTGGGGACACTGCCCAGACGTAGCATGAGCTGCCATGCAAGGCTCGTTTTACATCCTCAAGATACAAACACGTATCACACCCGTTGTTTTGCCCCATTCACCTTTCTTCCATTTGCACCACAACCATTTCTGTTCAAGTCACAGTGAAACTGGCTCTTCCTTGCTTCACAGCCTCTCTTGTCAGTGATTACTTGTAGCTTACTCATTCCTTTAGAGCTAAAATTGGATTTGTGCAGCTCTTGGGAGCTGTCTTTTTCTACATCTAACAGAAAACATTGCAGAAACTGCCCAAAAGCAACAATAATAGGAAGTAATTCGTTGTGAGAGTTGATTAAAACATGCTGTATTTAAAGATCTTAAAATTTTCCAGCTATCTTCCCCATTATTTCCCTATAGAGAGGAAAATTAGTTTCTTCACCTGGACTTCTCTTCTGCCATGCTCTTCTACTGACTGCAACAAAATTATTTACCTACTTAAGAATAACGTAATGCCTTGTTTCTTAAAACACAAGGATACCTCACATGGCCTATTTGCAAATACGGTGAAGATAAGCATTTCTTGCACTGTGTCTATATGAGTGCATATATATATAAAATATTGTCAGAAGGAAACCCTTTGAAGACTGTTAAAAGCCATGTTTTTTTCTTTTCTGCCTTGCCTGGATTTGGCTAAAAAGGGTAAACTGGCAAAAGAAGTATTTATTGACACAGCCAGTTCATGGACACAGTGCAGCGAATGTGTCAATGAAACCAGTGGGCTAAGATTTTTCAATAGGAACTAGCTATTTTCATCTAATTACTGAAAAATTTGGGGTGTTCTCTTCAGAGGGCAATTGTCTCTCCATTACTGGGTTTGTGCATTAACAACATATACAACAGTATATATAACTGATAACAGCAGATACTTAAAGAGTTTTGGAAACAAGCAAGCATTAGGAAAAAAGCCAAAATCTGATTAATGGGTTTTTCAAAAAGACTTTTCCTATGGATGGGGTTTTTTCCTCAACAATTTTCTGCCAATGGTTTCTTAGCTCTTATGGAAAAAAATGTGATTGATCAGTGCTTCAGATTTGATGCAGGACAAGGCAAAGACTATTCGCTTGTCAGTATAAAACAAAAAAAAGGGAATTTGGTAGATGTTATTCCCACCTATAGTTGCTGACTCTAAACGCAGTGGGCTGTCTTGACTGGGAACTGCTGGTAATTCTTTTTCATAAAAATAAGCAACTCACAGAAAATGCTTTTCCTACCAAAATGAAAATTTTCAGTGACATTTATTTGTTTGATCGTACCTCTTTTTTAAATTAAAAATTCAAAAGCCATTGGAACGTTCAGGAAGTTTCATTACAATAGTGAAACAAAATCACATTCTCTCACTTCATACAAAAGATTTTCCCTGCCTGCTTAAGTAAAATTCAATTTTGTTTAAAAATATTCAAAATTTTCACATCACATTTTGAACTGTGCAAAATATGATCATTTTGCTTGAAATGTTTCATACTTCCCAGTCGTTTCCATCATCTCACTGTCTGCACGGCTGCAGTCAGGAAGGTGAAGTCAGAAAAAGCTACAGTGGGAATTTTCTAGGCAGTGCTTATATTCACTCCTGCTGCATTGTGACTATGGTGCTTCTGAATTTCCACACAGGGGTTCAGTGAAGTTTGACTAATTGACTTTTAGAGTGAATTCAGTGAAGTTTCCTGGGTTCACTCCTGTGGATAAGCTCTATTTCTGTACACTTCACTTTCTAGCGCAACTTGTTTTGTAATGTCATACATTATTAAATACCTAGTATAAAGCCTTCTTAAAATCACAATGAATAACTCTAATAGTAGAGATGTCAAGTAAATATAGTGATTACTGTGAAGTTTCTAACTCGTGAAGGGATTGTGATGCTTAATTAGTTAATGTTTCTAAATTTCAGATGAAAGAGGTTAATAAGTTCAAAGCAGTATTATTCCTATCTTTTCAAAAATTGATTATTCCCTATTACTTTCACAGATAAATTAGCATAGTTATAGTGCTCACATTTAAGGTATATTTCTTTTTCATTTTTTTAATTTTTCAGTAAAGGACAAAGCCACTGATATTACAATCAGAGTTATCAGCCAAGCGTTCATACACCAGCAAACCTAGACACCCAGCAAGCGGAAAGATGAGAGTGAAAGAAACATTTCAGTTCCCAACTTTCAAGGACATTACGAACAGAGCAAAGAGTATATAAAAACAGGAAAAACACATATTTGCCTTTCCTCTTGCAGTACACAGTTAAAAAGGATTTACACACTTCACCCATTGTACAGCTGAGCCATACTTAGAACTTTTCTCCTTTTTCAATAAAAGCCTGTTCTGCTTGAAAATGCTGATTACTGAGGAACGGAGCATCACTAAGCAGTTACCCTTCCTTTACTCAATTGCTGTTTGATTTTCTTTCTTTTCCCTAAGAAAGACATAATGCAAAAACATCACAGGGTAGCTGCCACAGCAGAAACAAGTGAACAAGGTCACTCTTCTTTCTGGAGGCAGGCTTTGTCCGTGGAGAAAAAGATGCACTAACCAGTGGGGCAGCTGCTAAGGTACTTCAGGGGAGAAGTGGAGCCAGTAGGTTACCACTGTAGATCAGTAAGAATGTTTTTCTTGTTATCATCTTCCTATGCAGGGTGCTAAGTTCCACACAAGAATTAAATTCACCTGCAGGGAGTACAATAGCAGCCCTACTGCCATGATGGGGGAGCCTGAGGATGAAGAGACCTATACCAGGATCAGGAACAAATACAATCTGAATCCAGATCACAGTTTATGCTGGACGATATGCACAAACTTGCCTGATGTCACTGGAGTGAATTCCAGTTTCTAACATGTTACAAGGAAATCAGAACCAAGTGTGCACAGTGAAATGAGATTCCTAATGCTACAGACATCAAGAGACATTTCCTGACAATCTCACTGTGATTTCACTGTGAAGAACTTCATGTGAAATTAGTATAGATGAGTGCAACTTCGAAAACATATGGCAACCGAAACTTTTTATCTGACCCTTACTGCAAAGGAACAGAAATGTCTTTTGCCATTTTAGAGGCTGAATTATATCTTTATATTAAAGAAACTATAAGCTTCTTATTACTACAAAAACACACAGTGTAAAAATAAGGCAGCATTTGCAATTTATTGTTCTGATGTCACTGTTACATATGAAATCAGTTTAACACAACTGACGTTAGATTGAAAGGATAGCACCCAATTATTGAAATGACATTTTAATGCCCTAACATTATCAGAATTGACCTGCAAAATACAGAGATTGCTAAGTACATCAGTTTGTAATTGGAAATTGCTTTCAATTTGGACATGACTAGAGGAGGCAGTTTTTCTGCCAAAACAGAAAATGCAGATTTAAGTCAAACAAAGCTTTTGATAAATATGTCTTAACTTGACTGAAATATTTTGACTGATGCATAAAATAACTCCAATTGAATTTAAAACACACCTTCTTTTTACTTTTGAGATTATATTGCACTTCAAAATCTATGTTTAAAAATGTTTTCAAGACACCAGATAAGAAACATACCTTGTGTTAAATTAAACATTCTCTTTGCCCGTAAACTATATTTTAATGCATTTTTTTAAATTACTAGCAGACTAAAAATCAGGTTTTATTCCCACAACTGTAAATGAGTTGAACACATCCCTTATCATAAGTTCCAGTATTAGTTATTCAATGAGCCCAAGAGAGCTCTACAACTTCAATATCATTTCTGCAAAACAGATCAGAAAAAAATAACCAAGTATTCAACCTACCGTGATGAATTAGCATCAGGGCGAAGCCCAGAGGCCCATAGTATGTAGATGGTAGAACATGAAGCCACCTTTCTGCTACGTCACTGCAATCAGAGTGGCACTCCTCTGCTCAGCATTACACCCAGCTCACCCTGTTTTGGAGTTCATGGTAGACAGGTAGATTTCACTGTATTATGCTGCTTTACTTTTTAAAGTTTCTCCTTTCAAGGCTGTCAAATAATTTCTAGTTGCTCCTCAGACAGCCAGGATAATATCACCCCTCTGTGTATTGGTACCAAGATAGGTCAAGAGCAACTGTCAAGACTACCCAGACTTAAGACCAGACGTCGGACTTACTTATGCAGTTTAAATTCAGAGTAACTCTACTCACTTCAGTGCATTATTCCAGCTGCATTTTGGTGTGGAATCATACCTTCTCATTTTCATCCTGTGTTAAACTATCATCCATAGGACTTTCCAAGCTTGAGTTTTCTACAACGGAAACAAATTCTGTTATTTACCTAAAAAAAAAGAAAGAAAAAGAAAAAAGGAAAAAAAAACAATAACAAGAAGAAGAATGAAATGAAACGTTAAGAGACAATTTACAGATCCAGGTTATTTGGTTATGTCTTTCTGGCTGCATTAATTTATCTGAGGAAACAAATACATACAACGATGCCACTTCAAATTTTGATTTAGAAAGCATATTTTGTTGTTTGGATGAGTCACTACATCACATCACATTATCGAAGGGCACAACCTCATGTTCCTAATTCACAAAAGTCTGTCTCCTTGTTCAAAACCAGAAGTGGCATAAAGCCATTTATAATTTAAGTTGCTGGCAGTTCCTAAAATGGTTTTCCTGGAGAATAATGAGATAGACTGGTGGGGTAAGAAGCATGATAAGTGACTGCACAGTATAATGCATAATGAATAGTTGCTCTGTCCCTGGCAGGAGACTATGGTACCAGAGAACCCTGTCATGCAATGTCTTTGATGGCAAGTCATAAATTAAGAGAGATCTTTATTGTGAAAGCTTCTGTCACTACAAGGAGGAAGAACAGTATAATGCCACATTTCTTTCCAGGATTGCAAATCAAGGCCAGAATCTCTCCTAATGTAAATGATGTCAATCCATTCATTTCAGCTGAGTTTTACCCATGTTTATCAGCAGAAAACGTCATAAGTGTCTTCTGTTTTAATTTAATTGAACTGTAGATTCTTCAAAATTGTTACATTAAATGGTGTTTTAGTTAGCAGTGTCTCCCTGTAAAAGACAATCTGGCATAAAAAGTTGATGTTTTGTGCAAGTCAATGGGAGAAGACAGGAGGACAGGCATTAGGGAGATGAAAAAAATGATATTTGAATTTATAAGGCCAGAGAAATATCTGTCTACTAGTGTAATTGCCTCAGATGATCAGCAGAAATTACAATGATCAATTACAGCCAACACAAAAAGAAATCCAGTAACAGCTCCAAAATAAAACATTACTTATTTTACTGATCTTTCTCTTTCACCACTCAAAACTTAAGGGGAATCAAAGACCTAAGTTAGGCTTAACTTAGGTGGAAATAGCAGCAAGTTCTTAATGCTTCTTCTTCAGAATTCTGCAGGGGCCGATCGGGACAGTCAAATTTTTAGTCACCTTTACAGAGGTGTGAAAACATTGTGCAACGACTAACAGTGCCTGAGGCTGCCCACACAGCCTGCAGCCTGGACCAATGCTCTAGGAAAATATGCTCCAAGTGTAGTTTATGTGTTTTTTCCATACATTTTGTCTGAATCCCTTTCGTGTCAAATTGCTTTCTTTCAGAAGCATATATGTATACACTTGCATATTTATGTGCACACATGCGGGCCTACAAGAAAGCTGGAGAGGGATATTTTACAAGGGCATGCAGTAATAGGACAAGAGGGAATGGCTTTAAACTGAAAGAGGGTAGATATTAGGAAGAAATTCTTTACTGTGAGGGTGGCCAGGCACTAGCACAGTTTGCCCAGAGCAGCTGTGGATGCTCCGTCCCTGGCAGTGTTCAAGGCCACGCTGGATGGGGCTTTGAGCAACCTGGTCTGGTGGAGGGTGTCCCTGCCCATGGCAGGGGGGGTGGAACTGGGTGATCTTTAAGGTTCCTTCCAACCCAAACCATTCTGTGATTCTACATATTTGGGAGGAGAGGGAAAGATTCAATCCACTCAGGACTGAATTCCCTGGCATAGCCTGTTCTTGTTGTTTTGCCCTCTTCCAGGCACTATTAACACCTCTTCTGTTTATTCGTTTCAGCCCAAACTGTGCTCCAGACCGTGTTTGTGTTTAGCACCTTACACTCTCCTACTGCCCTGGCCAGTGTCACAAGCTGCAGAGCTCTGTCACCGTCAGCATTCACTGCTCTTTAACTCAACACCAGAGACAGCTGGACCAGTGGTTCACCTGTACTTTGTAAAAACTATTAGAAAAACAGACCCTGGAGGATGTTGTGAATATCCGTAACATCTTGAAAAATCATATTTGTGAGGTGGGATGAATGCAAACAGGTGTGGGCAACAGAGCATTGCTTGTGAAATCAGCGGGTACCTGTGCATGGAAGTGTGCAGATAGGTGTGTGTTCCTGGTGCATTGAACTGACTGAGTGTGGGTCAGCGCTACTCTGGCAGCTGTGCAAGTATCTTAGCCAGATGTGCACCAGCGCTGAGGTATCTTGCCTTTCAACAGTATTAAAGCCCATGCCAGGCGAAGACTGGAACTGGCTTGTGCTTAGCCAGTTCAGATCACAACATTGTAAACATGCATCTGCTCATACATACGTCTGTCTAAGTAGACATATCCACACATGCCATCTGCAAGGGTTAAAAATTAAATTGGAAGATGGTCCTTGAGTGGAGAAAGTATTGATATTGAAATAAAGTAGATCAGATCCTTGTGACCAATACCAATTTAGAAGTACTTCTTTCTAGCCACACACATACCTCTAATAGAGGAATGTTTTATCAAGCAAAAAACCCATATGTAGTATTTCCTCAAGGACAAATACTCTTGTAAGAGCACTTACTTGGACAGAGGAAACTGAAATTATTCCTTTATTCCATGAAATTCCATTGAACACTATGAACTCCTGCCTTCAATAGGAGCTACTCACACCCATTCACTTTCTGTGAGCCCAACCATGATTTATAGTTTCATATCACTAATCAGATATTTCCCTCTTGTATTAATTTAATTATACCATATTAATAAACCTTGACTTTTAGACAGAAGCTCTGTGAGGTGTGTTCTCAATGTGATACACATGTAAGTCCCCACAGGATCATCAGTAGTTAGACACACGTGGAGAATTGATTATAGCCTTAGGGTTTTAGCCATTGCTAGCTTACTCTTAGATTTTTCCCTCTGGTGATTTCTCTAGCACCAACACACATACTGCAGTTCCTCTTCTTGCTGAAAACCTTCCTAGGAACAGTATTAAAAAGATTGATTTATGCAAAATAGAATTTTAATCTAGAAAATGCAGATTTGAGACACTGCATGATGAAGGAAAGAACCTCAAAAGCACAGCCAAAGAGGTTACAAAAGCAGGTCACAGGGATCTAGTTTCCTAGGGAGCTTCTGTACGTTAGATAAATGTAAGCAGTTACTGGTAGCTCTAAACTGCGCACATTAAATGTGTGTACAAAGCATTTGGACAGGTCTCTACAAATCTAAGACTTTCTGTCCCCACAGAACATTTCCAGTCTTATGGCAAGGCAGAAGTAAGAAGCAGAATAGTTTCTGTGCAACTGTTCCATACTGAATGAACACTCCTTTGGACAAACATTAATTTATGCTAAGGTCACTTGCAAATTTATGGCTAGTCTAAAAACATTTTAATTTAATTTACTACCTTTTCTTTTCTATAATGATTGGATATTATGCCCCAGCATGATTATATTGGTGATATATTTGAGATTCTGTTGCAAAATCCAAGGTTAGATCAGAAATATTCAGCTAACCAAGCTGAAGATCTTCCCACTTGGGCAACTTTTGTTCATTCAGAAACACCTCAAGACAAAGTCATAAAATACTCCCATGGTATCTGTGGCTAGGAAAGGTGTCCACAATAACAAGCAACTGAAGAATCCAAAGGTTTACATTAAGTGATGGATGAGTTCTGTTTACAGAGACTAGTTTCAATCTCAATCTCCTCCAATCATAAAAGACAACAAAGCTGCTAACTGGAGAGGTGGTGAAAGACGTTTATCTCCTGGTGTGCTTTGACTCGGTTTTGCTGCTGTGAAAAGGTGCACTGGAATCCCTCCTTCAGGCTGCGCACTGGACCCTTGCTGATGATGGCAATGAGTAGGTGGGTATCCATTGCCAATAGGAAATTTCATGCGAAGACAGACAGGGTCTACCTGGACAGCATCAAGACCCTATTCAGCATAAGCATCTTTAGAAATGCCCAGTTTTAGCACCTGGCATTGTTGGAGTCTCTATGAATTCATAGGCACCTTCTTTGGAAGGAACATAGGAAATGGAGTGGTGGTGAATACTGCTTCTTTTCTCTGAAAGCATTGTAAGGCACCTGACCTTTTCTCTTCTTATGCTCAGCAAGCACATAAGTCTGGAAACAGAGGTTTAAAGTTGTTTCTGAGGAAAAAGAAAAGAAAAAAAAGCAAAAAGGCCAAAAAAAAAAAAAAAAAAAGAAAACGACAGAAGACTGACCTATGAAAATCTGTCTCCAGGGCAATTTCCATGAAATGAGCTGCCTTCCATGATGAAAACAGAAATCCTGTTTGAATATTTCATCTTGATTATGTTTAGAACCAAAGAGGATATAAGCAACTGGATCCCAGAGATGATCCAATATGGCAATCTAGTACCTACATATCTGAAGTTACAGTGAAGTGCATCCCCTAAGGGTATCTCGGAAGGTAAGCTTTTCCTCTTTTGCTGGGGGAAATAAAGGTTCAGTGCCTCTTTCTGCAAGTTCAGGTATGGCTTTCTAACATCTCAGGCTACCCATCATCTCAGAGGATTTTGGTTTCTACCCAGATGTTCCGAAGAGAGTAAGAGTACATCTGAAACATTAAAAGCTTTCGTGACTCAGGAAACCCACTTCCCACATCACATCCCTCTCAGCAGTTCACAGGAAGAAAATATTCACAACAACTAAAGACATGTCAACTGAAGGCCAGAAATGTCTAACTCAACTTTTTGCTACTGCATCTGTTAAAGAGCTACTCCATGTATGGACATAGAAACATGAATTTATATAATAAATAATAAAGCAGGTCCAGAATTCCCTCATTGCCAGCCTTAGGACAACGGCACTGATGTCTTTCTGTAGGCTGAGCCAGCAGATTCGCCCTTCTTCGCTGGTCTTACAGGACTCTGCACCAAGTGTATCTACTATCTAAGCGCTAAAAAGAGAGGAGTAAATTTTACCGACATTCAAGTGTCTCTTCATTTTAACTAGTAGCTACCAGAAAAAGCACGTAGTTAATTTGCTGTGTTCCTGATGTTCAGCATTCAAATGTGCTCACTGTTTCTTGGAGACAGAGATCAAGTGTTTGGCGTATTTTTAAAAGGGCAAAGTCAAAATGGCAGTTTGTTTTCCTTTTTTAAATTTCTTTAAGACTCTAATAACTTTTGATTCAATTTCATTCTGTTATTTTCTTATCCAGACCTTCATAAACTAAGACACATCTGATAATAAGGTGGAAAAATATCATATCGGTGAGCTAGACCATCTTACAATTTAAAACAAGGTTACTTCAAAAATAGTAACTACTAGATCTGTTTATGTTTCAGGTTTTGCTTTTTTTTTTTTTTTTTTTTTGGGGGGTGGTGGTGGAAGGAATACCTAGTTCCTAATACTTAGAGAGATTTGCTCTTTAAATAACATACTAATAAAGATGTCCTAAGGTGTTTAAGTTAACATTAATTACCTTGTGTAATTAAAAAGGAAAAAAAAATAATTCTAAGAGTTCAGTACAGCAAAATGTGGATCTCTTTCCTTCCCTAACATTTACTTGATTTTGAGATTAGCCATAAAATGCCAGTGTCTTGCACAAGACCATCTCCCTCTGTCCCACAGATGCTGAAATACAAAGTGGTACTTCCATGTTAGTGAATCAATATACCCATTAGAAAAATGGCATTTTCTCAAATGCAACAGTGTGTTCAGGTACATGACGATTCTAGAAATGGAAAGCATAAAATGTTTATAACCAGCTCAAGCCAAACATTGCTTTTCCCAAGTAATAAGTGATAAGATTAGAGGAAACGATCTCAAGTTGAACCTGGTGAAGTTTAGATTGGGTATCAGGAAAAGCGTCTTCCCCAAAAGGGTGGTCAAGCGCTGGAACAGGCTGCCCAGGAAAGTGGTGGATTCACCATCCCTGGAGGTAATTAAAAGACATGTAGATGTGGCACTTAGGGACATGGTTTGGTGGTGGGTGTGGCAGTGTTAGGTTTACAGCTGGATTCTATCATCTTAAAGGGGTTTTCCAACCTAAATGGTTCTGATTCTATGATTCAGCTGGTATCTCTCCATGTAACTGCTTTGCAGTCAGCATGGTCCAACCCCATTTTATGTCAGCTGAGAGTCTGGATGTAAGATAGAATGTTGATAACATTTTAAGCACTAAAATCTGAATCTAGGCCCTTACATTATTTTCAATTTTTGGTTATCAAGGAACATGTTATAACTTATTTTCACTTTTTTTAATTGACTTAGGTTTGAAAAGTAACATTGTGAAAATATGTACTAGGATAGTAAGTGAATACCCCTTCACTGTTTTGGGTGTCTGGGGATTATCTCTTAAAAAATACAGTAATAAACTGTCCCTTCAGTTACTCAGATCAAATAAAGTAATTCAACCATGGCATGATTTTATGAGTCTAGTTACATGGAGTTATGTATATAAAATAAGAACTAACAGATTTACACCATACAGTCCTCAGCAACAGTCTATGTTTTATGTACAGAATTACATTACAAAATGTATAGCATGCAGTACACATACTATTTGTACTCGCCTGCAAGCACATCAGATGAATGCAATCAGAGAAAAATTTTTTGAAAGTGACAAAATTTGGAACTTTAGTTCTAGGTTTGATTTTCAGAAAGTGCTGATAAGACACTTGCAGAAACTCAGGAGTCTTAGAGTGATGGTCCAAAAACTAAGACATTTGAAAATCATGGGAAGATATTTTGAAAATCATTAACTGAATGAAATGTTGCCCTTATGTTGGTGCAGAGTGTTCTTTATCAACAGTAATACCAAGACACTTGGACTTTTTCTCAGAGCAGGACTTTGCAGCTAGTAGATCAGTGCCATACTGCATATCACTTTGTCATTTGATTATAACTGGAAGGCAAGGAAAACATCAATATGTGCAGCTACTGAGATACAGATGCAATTCAATAATTCATACTGGTGTAATTGCACATTGTGTTGACTGCCACTTTATAGGATCTTAGAGAACTTTGCTGGCAAGTCTGTAATACAATGATCATTGCTTTCAAACAATATTCAACCTGTTCTCCTGGGGGAAAATATCTCCTTCTGTTAAGAAAACATGTAGGGCTTGGTAATCTTTTATCAAGTATTCCATATATTTGAGTTTATCTGCTTGTTTTGTACTTAAACTGCCCATTTCTAATCAAGCAAGTGTTCAGTGCTTTTTAGGCACCTAGTCCCTTCTGTTTCCCCTGCCACATTTCTCATTGCCCACGTCAGATCTTTTTCTTAGACTGCTAAGCAATGCAGAAGGCTAATCTAGAGCAGCATTGCTCTCCCTGGGTAATTTAGATGCGATCAATATTCATTAACATTGGTAATTCACCACACAAGGTGACACTGCTTTTAAAAAACCCTTTAAAGGACCAGCAGAAAAATTGGACATGTTACTCACATGGATAAGACACACCACATCCATTTTCTACACTCTCTTTGGACAACTGACATTGGTGTTTCGTCACTCACATTGCCATTTTTTCCTCCTGTCTGGTTGGAATGCCTTCTGCGGTGATTTGTAACCATTGCCTCTTCTCATCTTGCTGCAAACCTCCTCGATCCTGCTTGCTGAGTTCTTTGTTTCTCCCCGCGGCCGCACCTTCTGCCTGGCCCGCTTCCAGTCTGGGCTCACTCCAAACATTTCACCTTCTGCTGTCAGATGAGTTTCTGATAGAAGTCACACAACCACAATGATTTCTTTCATCTTTACCTTCTCCAGTATTGGAAAATAGATTCTTTCTTCATAACATCGCTGTGATACGGCTTTCCCTATAGATGTAAACAGGTAAAACATTCAGTAAGGCTCCGGTCATGCTGTATCTTTAAATGGCAACATCCTTTGATACAAACCAGTATATTCCCATGAAAACTTCATTAACTTTTCTTCAGAATGAGGTGGACTTGTTTGGGTTTTACAAAGTACATAAACAAATCTAGAAAAAAACCACAAAACACCCTAATTTATCTGTCTCTACCAAAATCTTTTCCATTTTCTGCAGTTTCTCGTGTCCTATAGCACCTGACATGTGAAGCCAAAACATCTTAAAGGAAATTTTAAAATGTGGAAAAAATGTCAGTGTAACCGGATTTTCTATAGAGTGCTGTATGCAGAAGTACAGAGCAGTCTGCCTGACTGTATTTTTGCTTTAATTGATGATAGCAGGGAAAAAGTTTTCATTTCTTAGGAATAGTACATTTTTTGTGAAAACAAAGAAAGAAACAGAAACAATCAGAATCTGAAATAAACGTTTCACTCCGAAATATCTGAGTTTGCCTTTGAGTTTGTGGAGGCTTTTCCTTGCTTGATTGCCATCAAATTTTCAAAACTTAGAATAGCTACTATCATTCATTGTTTTATACAAAACACTCCGAAAGGACAAGAAGGTTTTTCCCAAATACTTAAATCTATCTATATTTATCACGGCTGAAAAGACTTTAATTAAAAAATATCATTTGTCTTAATTGATAAATCTTTAAAAAAAAATTATGTCCAAATAGGTCCACAGTCGCATCTATTTCTTTTGTGAAAGAAGTAAAAGATGCAGTAGATGAGGCGCACTGTTACTTTTCAACAAAAATTAAGCCATTATGTATTAATCATTAAGTCTGCAACAGACTTAATTCAATAACTCCAACGGCTTCACTGGAGCTAAGGTAAAATATGGGATTTAAAAGAGCTGAGTTCTGATTTATATTTTAAAGTTATTTGTACCTTGGTTTAAGTCCCATGAGTTAGATATTTCTCATGGTTTTAAGGAATACTTGATCTGTTAGGTTGGTGTTTTTTTCTTTTTATCTTTTACTTCTTGCTTCTGATGCTTAATTAAAATGATAACATAACCACGGTGAGATGACAGTAATAAGCCTTTAGAACAACAGAGGCATTACATGATACTAATACATTCATAAATCAGAGACCAGATACAAAAAACACATTACCAGAATGTACCTAATCTTTTTTACTAATGGCTTTCCAAGCTGAATTTAATTAAAACAATGAAGGTTTCAACACATGGAAAGAAAAGGAAATAAACACCATAAAATGGTAAGGCCAAAAGACAATTATTCATGCTGACATTTTACCAGCCCTGAAGATGAAGAACATGACCACAAAAGTGAACATCCTCAGGAAAAGCAGCTAGCGTTCAGATGACTAGATGGAGGTTTGTTCCAGTTCCTCCTGCCACCTGACAACCTGTACAGCTGGGGTTTTGCTACACCCTAGGGACTTTTGGAAGATCACCATCCATTTTGTTTTGAGTCTGGCTTTCCCTTTCTGGTGGGTTTCAAAGCATACTTTCATTATCCTGTCTTGAGAAATGCTGCAGCAAAACTTTTTTTTTTTTTTTTTCTTAATTGAAAATACTGTTTCTATATCAGCAACTTGTTTGAAAGTTACTTTTTTTTTTTCATCCTAAAGTGTTTCATGCTACCATCAGAAAACCAGAAATGCAGTACACCAGTTTCAGGTTCGCTTGACCTTAATGTTCTTGTGTCTCTGAACTAAATTTCTTTGAAGTAACCTGAAAGGGTTTTTTATGGAGTTTAATACCAAACTAAATTTCTGTGTTTGGTGCTCTGGTTTCAGAGCAAGAAAATTGTTTACAACAGCTGAAAAATACAATCTGGGGAAAATGTTGAAAAAAAAATTGGACTTGAAACTGAAAATACAGTTATCTTGAAGAACTGAAGAATTAGTTCTTTTCACCCTAAAATCCTCTTAGAGATGGGTCAACATGTTTTGTATTTCTGAGTAGTATTTGCTCATAGAGATGTTCTTTAAAAGCAGTGACCAACACAAGATGTATAAAAGCTATTTCTTGTTTACCTGATTCTTTCTAAGATTTTTATGTCATAATTGTGGTTTAAACTTTCTTTTTCTTACCCTTCTGCAGTCATCACCAAAAAGTTTACAGCTCATGACAGCATCCATTTCATGATGTGGCCATTTGTTAAACTCCTTCAAGATTGATTATCACCTGTTTTACTGATGAGTTTCCTTGCCAGTTTTAATATGCTTGCTCATTCCTCCAAGGTAACTGCATGTCTTTTTGCACATTACTTTAGATTGAATTGATAATGACTTTAATCTGTTAAATAATTTGATAATGCAGCCCTCCAAATTATATTCCAGCTGCTTGCACTTTGTTGATTGGCCACATCATTTAGCAGGAGGAGTTAATCGTGAAAGACTTGCAATTTTGCATAGATAAAAGTCACAAACCTGTGTGTTATCACTGAGCAAGTCTGGAGGAACTCCCCTGAAGTTAAACCAGATTTATACAATTCAAGTTGAGAAAACTGATACCTGCATGTGTAAAAAATGAATAAAAAGTCACAGGCAGTTTTCAGCCACTCCAATGGCTGTCAGATACTGAAATTAAAAACAAAAAGTAAATCAGCATACAGGGTAAGTATAACTATTCTTTGTTGCTTTCAAACACTTATTTTCAAAAAAAAAAAAAAAAAAAAAAAAAAGAAGAAGAAAGAAGAAAAAAGAAAAGAAAAGCCTCTTTGCACAGACTTAGTATTGGCAGCAGTTTCTGATCAAGGGATAATTATTTCAAAAACTAATAACTTCAGTCAAGCATTTTAATTTACAGAGTAGTCTATCAGTTTATATGAAGACCTCACTTTTATAGCAAATATAGAAAATCAGTATCTTTAATTGTTTTAATTAATGTCATTATTCTATTCTCTGAAGACAAGTATGAGGTGCTCTCTCTCATCTTTGTATTGACCCTGTTGTGATACCTGGCTAAAGCAAGTCTAACTGGGACTTGATTGTTATATCAAGCAAAAATAAAGCAATAAGCAAAGTATGCCATGTGGTGCAAATAAAGCATGTTGTATCATTTACAGTGAGTAAACACAACTATATGCCTTCAAAAGGTTTATGAATGAAAAATACAAATCACAAGGCAGATTCTTAGCTGACAGTAAATCAGCAGGACTCAACATCAGTGTAAGATCTGGCTCCAGATATATTTTTCACTTGCGGTGGACAAAAAAAATAATGTGTATATATATATATATATAGCTTGGACTAACAATGGATGTTTTAGATTAAACCGGGGTTTGAAGTGCTGACTCAACATATGGCCCCATTACCTGAATTACAGTGAATTATTTTTGAAGCATAAATTACAAGTGACCGACACATATGTAACTATACATATCGATCATCAGCAGAATGAGAAATACAAGTGTATTTGGAAGACCACCAAGCATACATATTGGTAATGCCTACAAAGACATGCCTTCAAGTGACAGAGCAGGAGCTCTGTGGTTGAGCAGCACACATTTGATTTCCAGCCTTCAGTCCTACTGAACTACGTACAACCAGATGGCAAGTCATAGCCTAATATTAACAGTTTGCTTTTCCTCTCTGCTTCCATAGCAAGTTGGCCATTCTTCTTGATGGGCTGTGAAAGAAGAGTGGGTGATTTATAAACCGAACAAACATAGTTTAAAGTAACAAGACTTTTTTTTTTTTTTTTTATACAGGGGTAGGGAGCAAGAGTTTTTATAACACTGTTGAAGATTATTGATTCAAAAAGTGAGCCCCATTGTCTAGTGTGTTCAATTTTGGGATCTGGGGAGTGGGGCCACTACTGTGCTTCCCTTTTTCTTATACCCTTCCATACCCAGCCCCTGCTGCTGAAGATAGGACGGGGTGTCTCTATCATCACTTAGCTTTTCTCTTCTCTTGGATGATACATTTATAATGATTTCATTCGAAAATTAATGGAATAGTTCACTACCAACTAGTTATGAGTTTACCATTCTCTAAGATTTCAGCATTAGGGTAACAAGATCTGCAACAGCTTTTCATTTAGAGGATGTGAGGAAATGTCTCTGGCTAATTTAAAGACAGAACTTTAATTTTGAACAGGAGGAAAGGGCTGGAGTACCTCACTTAGAACTCCCCTCTGGGACTGTGTCCTTTCTTCACAAAGCCATTACAAAAGTCACAAATTCCTAACAATGTTTTGACACTTTCTAATCTTGATTTGTAAATGGAGAACATCAAATTTTATCCCATTTCTTTATTAAAACAAAATTTCATGTGCAAAAAGGAAATAACACCCTGTGATCTTCTTTGCAACAAATTATAGAGGAAAATGTTCATAATTAGCAGCATAATTAGGATTTTACTCTTTCTCATTTCTAGCTGACCATTACAAGTTTCAAACATCATACCTTAGTGAGGGTATATAATCCTTCCTGACTGTAATATATGGTGCTTCAAGACTGGTATCACTTTATTATCCTCTTTTCCGTTACTTTTCTGCATAAATCTCCTAGTTCATCCTATCTGAATACTTCTGAATTCTTCTTGCATGGCCCTTTGCATCTTTCTGACACTTCATAGTTCACACTCTTCTCAGACTTTGAGAAATATCATCTTATGTGTTTTGTGAAAAGGAGAGCGTATCGGCGACAGAATCTCGGTGTAGGAGAAAGAGATGTATTCAGTACTGT
Source organism: Ibycter americanus (assembly GCA_035590275.1). Taxonomy (NCBI): domain Eukaryota; kingdom Metazoa; phylum Chordata; class Aves; order Falconiformes; family Falconidae; genus Ibycter; species Ibycter americanus. The sequence continues at coordinate 34,084,774 of JAVJGI010000064.1, read as the reverse complement.
CTCCTGACTTACCCTTATCAAAAAGTTAAGAATGACCTTGGAGACTGCAAGACACGTGCATAAGATAAAAAGAAGAAAGGACTTTTTTTTATCGTTATTGTTGTTGTTGTTATCATTACTATTATTAAAATTAAGATTTTACTAACTATTGCAAGTCAATAAAAAGACTTCCACAAGCTTGGATAAGAGTTAGTAGTCCCTTCGTAGGGGACAAAACTAGACAAAAAACTGGCACAATGTTAATTAAATTTATGTTGTGCAGTAGGGAGCACTGAAAAAATACCTGAGCTAGCACTAGACTGGGTTGTAATGTACACAGCGCAGTATTGATATAGACACACAGCTTCTGCTTCCCCAGATCAGTCAAAGAATACCATTCCATCTTACTGATGAACAAGGACTGAAACATGCAGCACTTTTTGTCTACCCTATAGTTATGATAGGATAAATACGCGTATATGAAACCAGTCCTTTCAAAAAGTGAACATGGTCTAATTGTGCATTGAGTACTGTTAACTACACCAAGGGAAAATACTATGGTACTTTGGGCTTATGAAGAGATACTGCTCAACAAAGTCTCTTAGGCTATATAGGAGAATGCATTGGATTGACTTCTTGTTCATGAGTATTTAGAAATGTTTCTATCCAGGAAATGTAAACATACAGTTGCAAGGCTTGACTGCCATCTTTTCTCCACATACAAAATGCAAAACATTCGAGCTCACCAAAGCAAGTGAGAAAGGCACTAGCTAGAAACCAGGTTTGCAGACAACATCACCCCGAGAGGAGGAAGCACAGAGGTTTCAAGGGCATTAAACACCAGTAAAAGTCAGTTTCCAACGGGCCCTTAAGTCGATAACAAGTAATGTAGCTGCAGCCCCCTATTCCCCCAGCACACGAGTGTCTCTCCAGCTGCAGTGTACCTCTTCAAGCTGAATGAAGGGAGGTCTGCAATATTCCCAGAGTGGCCCCATTGTATATTGGAGAAAAAAAACCCACAAAATTCCTACAAAAGGGAAAGGAGGGCTGCTTTTGGGCAATTTGGCTGACAGAGCTCTTCTAACTGTTGGGATCTTTAGCACTATGGCACTGTGTGCCGGGCTGCGGGAGGGCAGGGCGCCACCTTCCCCAGGAGCCACACCACTGGATACCACCCCCACCATCTCTAGTTCCTTATCAGGCTAAGTTCAGAAGGCTTTTTCTTGGGAATGCACAGGAAAAATAAATCCATGAGCCAACACAGTGTCTCATATGCATTTTTAAAGAGTTCAGAAAAATGCATCCATAAAATGTCAGTGGTTTTGTTTTCTCCTGTTTCTTGCTGAGCTGCTGTAACCTGCTGTGTATCACCTTTTCCCCGACTTCATGCTTGGTTGGCATCTGGTTACCATGTGGTTTCATTGTTATTACTCTACCCTTTTACTGTAGACTGTGCATCCTGATAGATATCAATCTACAGTACATGCACCCCTTTATACAAGTACATTTCAAGTAATTGTCAAAAAAAGTAAAGAGCTGAAAGATCTAGAAAATAATATGGCCCAAATATAGTGTTACGGTAGGAAATTAGAGAATCAAACAGTAGCAGGTTTGTTACATTGTTGCTTTTGTTTCTAACTAGATAAATAGAATTAATTTTATATTTTGATTAAATGGCAAAGAACTGTCATAACAAACACTTGCTTGAAGTGAGGTAGTTCAGCTAAAGACATTATTTAGTGTTTATGATGAATGAGAAAACAGTCATTAATAAACACAAGTTAATATTTAAGCTGTATTGATTACCTGCATGCAAGATAATTCTTACTTAGGTGAATGCTCCCACCAACTTTACCTAATTTACCTGTGTAACCATTAGCAGCCTGGAGCTTTGGGGATGGAGCAAAGTGAAGGCACCTCTTAAAAACTGTGTGAGGGCATGGTCCTCCACCACAGGAGGCTGAGCTAGAGTTAGTGTTTTTACCATTTGGTATTTCATAATATCTCAGTATTTGTTGATATTCCAAAATACTGATGACATGACAAGAAAGCATATTTCTAGATGAGCTCTGCTGGAAATCATTTGAGTAAAGAAGCTGTTCATAAGGCCTAGTGCATGATCAGCAGCAATTACTTGTGCAGATGTAGAGATGCTCTGGCAGTCATTCCATACATGGAGGGCCCATTGATTTCAGCAGGAATATTAAATAATGAATGACTTGAACACGAGGTCCCCCAGGGAAAAATGTATTATGCAAACAATAACAAGTAGATCATTCACTTTTGCTTTGAAAAAAATTAATTGTCAGTACACGATTTTCACAGTCAGGTGAGCAACAGGAGAAGATCTGTCTTGCAGAGATGCTTGTTTTTACACTGGTGTTACGATGTAAAGGCTCCCAGCATCAGAAGGGGAAAGCCTGTGTGCTGGCTAGCTGGGGGAGAAAGGGTGGGTGGGAGCGGTGACAGACCACTCTGAGGGCGCTGGGGTCCCTCCCGCTGCGGGGGCTGTCTGAACCACAGCATTAGCCTTCTTTTTGATTTTGTCCCCCTGGCACCGTGATTAACTAAAGACTATAGTTTAATATTTTCAGCGTTCCAGGCACGTTAATCGGTTTGCAAAGTTTGCACAATCACTCACTGTGACAGCTCTGCCTTGCTGATCTCTAAAGCGAGCGTCACCACGGCAACGTGTGAGATAAACTGCTTCATAAATTTTCAACGTTTGCCGGGGAAAAGGAGTGGAGGATGCTGCAGAGCACTAAATGGTTTCATCGCCCGCATGGTTCCCAGCTATCATGCTACGAACATGAGAGAGGCAGCTTGTCAGACAGAGCAGGGTGAGTCAAGAAAGAGTCATTTTATTGATGTTGCCATGTCATTCTTCACCAAGTCACTCAGGCATTATAAAGAACATGGAGATCAGGCAAATACTTGAGTAAACCTCTGATTTGCCATTGGAGATGTTTTCAGGCCTCTATCTGCTGTTTTATTCCTTGTTACAATACTAGAAATAGTCACATTATTGAAATATGTAGCAGACCAAAAATGTTTCACCAAGACACTGGTCCCAGAGCTCAAATGTGGTTATCACCTGGCTTACAGTTCTTCAGGCACAGTGCTGGACTTGGCAGTCCTGGGTTAACAGTGGGACTTGATGATCTCAAAGGTCTTTTCCAACCTCAATGATTCTATAATTCTGTGACTCACTATTTCTTTCTGGTGGCTTACAGCACAGGTCTGTCCTAATGCTGCAGTAAAACGGACTGACTTTCCTTTAAAATAGAATACTGGATATTTCAGAAAAATACCATTTTCTGGCTAAAGCAATTGATCCAGGCTGATACCTGATACAAAATTAGGCAGTCAGCTACAATCATCACGTTTTCTCCAGCTGAGTTTTATCTGATTTCACTTAGCATGTTGTTTAAGGTGGTGGAGAAGTTGGATCTGACAACCTGCATGGGTGGTTCCAACCAATAAAATCAATTAGGTACATGTCAGAGAAGATATTAATGTTCTTTTTTTTGTAATCAGAGAACAGAAATCTCTTCTAAGAGGTCAGCACTACAAAAAGAAGTTAGTTCTCAAGCTTAACCTTTTTCCCAAACATTTTAGGACAGAAGTAAAGAAGCCATGGACAAGAAAAGTACCCATCCATAAGAATGAAGACCTCTGTATCATCACTGAAATCACAAGATTTGCTTTCTTTAAACAAAATATATTGTCTAATTTCCCCTTTCCTCTCATGAGTTCTCACCTTCTGACTCAGCCATGTATCTTTCCTTGGGTGTCTTTTCATTTTCATGCCATCCATAATGCACCAAATACACATCACAACCATTGCACCAGCCATGGTCCTGCTAATGAGTTATGCACTTTTTAAAAATAACCTTTTATTTGCTTGGTGCAGGAACTGTGCATCTGGTGGAGCACCAGTGAAACCACTGCTCAAGAGCCTGTCTGTACATTATATTGTGCATGTCAAATAAAAACTGAAATCAATCTCAGCATTTCAGACTGAAACAAAAAAAAAAAAAAGAAAAAAGAAATCAGAGCCTGTTCTATAGCTATGTATTCAAATTTCTTTTTAAAATAAATATGTTGCAGACAACATGCATCCGTATTCTGTTATGACAGTCAGGATGCACATATCACAACAGAGTCTACAGAGCACATGTCCTGTGCTGTGGGCACAAGTGGTCCCAGACTCTGGTTTGTGTTTGAATCCTCAGACTATTTTTCTTTTCCCTGTATATTTCCCCCATGTCCACAAATTGTATGAAGTGTATGTATGACTAGAAAGAATCCATCACAATACAGCAAGTGGCTAAGGAATAATAGGAAATTTTTACGTATTTGGAGGTAAAGTGATAAAGAGGAGGTTTAATGAAGATACTGACACACCTACACATGTATAATCAGACTATTAAATATTTGAGTGATAAAGAGAGCTCATCAAAAGCTGTTTTTCAACAACAGTTAGTTTTTAAAAGGAAAAAAAATCCAGTTTCAGGGCAATAAAAGTGTCAATAACTCTGTACTAAATTTGATAAATAGGATTTTTGGGATGAGAAAGAAAAAGGATGAAATGTGGAGGAAGAGGAGGGGAATAACCAGAAAAGTTTTAATATTCTCCAAATTAGTGTTACAACTTTTTTCTATAAATTAGCAATTTAATTTGCAAAATCACCAGCGTTTTAAAAACAATGCAAAAAAGAAGGAAAGACAGAAAACAATATCAAACAGTGGGAGGAGATAACTGTGACTGACATGAAAGGAATTCCCTCTTCTGTCTTTTCCACATTCTCCAGGAAATGTAGCTGATATAACCAAAGCAGTTGCAAATCTATTTTTAGAAACTAGAGGCAGACTTATAATGTACTGGCCTTATCTTTCAAACATTAATAACTTGCGATTGTTGCCGGGGGACTTGCCTGTTCACCCTTTTCTCTCGCGTCCTCTGGCCCCTCTGCAGAAGGACTGTGCCGTACTTTGGAATAACTGCTCTCAACGCTGAATTACTATCAACAAAGGCTGAACCGTAAGCATGACTCCTGCACCCCAATTACTTAATAAAGCTGGTGGCTGCTGTCCTGGAAGTGTGTCACTTGCCCTAAATATTGCATCCTATAGGAGAAAAAAAGATAGTAGCGCAAATAGTCAAGAGACAAGGGAGAATAAAACGGTGGTTCCAGTGAATCTAATGAAACCTGAGTCAAATTATGTCTGCTGAAGATCTGGCCTAGAAGCCGTGCTTGTTTACGAAATCAGGTGCTTTTATCATAACAAAACGTAACAAAAGCAAACGTCTTAATTAAAAAGTATAATGCACTTAAAATGATCCTACCTACTGAGGAGTTCGCTGAAAATGGAAAGGCAAAGCTTCCTCTTGTGCTTAGTAAGTAGTGTGTAACTGGTTTCCTTGCTGTGTGTTTAACAAAACAGATAGCGACACATGACAGTTGCTTTGCTCACAAATCTGACCAACTGGTGCACCTCCTCTGCTCTTAGGGCAGGAAAGATGTACTCTTGTTCTCTCCACTATTCCTGTGTCCCCTTTGCTCCTCCAGCAGAAAAAGTCCCAAGTTACCACAAAGCAGTGGTAATACCTACTTTGCCAAATGGACTCCAAGAAAGGAGATAGATAGATAGATATATAGATATATATATATACTTTTTTTTTTTTTTTCCCTTTTATTCTGAGGCTCGATTGAGCTGTCAGAGTCAACTCTGTCTAAAAGAGATCACTCCAGGATTAGCTAAAAGAAATTCAGGTTCTCTCTTTGCCATCGCTAAAAGGATGCAGAAGCCAAGCAGCGATGTAACGGTCAGGCTTATTTCCTATTATCCCCGTCTGGTCAAACAAGGACTGAGACAATTTTGCCTTATACAAACAGTCAGTGGTGCATTTGAAATTCCCATTTAGAGAGATTTCAGACCATAAATCCATTATGGTTCTATAAGACTCAAGCTCTTAAATTAGCAAGGATTAAAAAAGAAAGCAGCTTGCTACCATATCCCAGTTTAAAAGCTGAAGCACCATAATTTTTCTTTCAGGATCTCTGCAAATGAAGCATTTTCTTTTCTTTTATTGAATTCTGCAGTTCACAACAACAGAGTAAAAGTTTTCTCTAACCTGAACTAATGAACCATAAATCATTTAAAGCATGGAAACGCAGTTCAGAGAAAAAGAAAAATCAATTGTAACTCATTGAGTTTCCAAAGCAGATTTTTCTGCATGATGTTCTTCAGCTCTCCTTTCCACAAAACATAGTCATTTTCAAGAATTAAATAAAATGAAATAAAAGAAAAACAGATAATTTTTTTTCATCTTATAAAGTGTTAAGCAGCAGTCAGGCCAAGGGAGAGAGGCTTAGAAAGTGGAAGACAAAAATTGTAATTATTTGCATTTGAAAATATTTCATACATACCTTCTCTCACAAAAGTATTTTCTCTTCTAAATTCCCCAAAGGCACTAATTAATATGGCTCCATTAAGCTTATTAAACACTCTTGGTAATAGTATAAAATGAAACCTAAATGTCCAAGACACCTGATAGGTAAATTATGACAAATTATAGTAATTTGGGTCTACTGTGCCTCTCCTCTACTGCAGGACAAGAGCACTGAAAAAACATGTTGGCAATAGCAAACCTAACATTAAATAGTGCAAAAAAATTTAATTCCAATAAACCATTTCCCTCTTAGATTATGATCCATCCTCCTGCAATACTTTCTATTTCTTTAATTTGCAGCACACATCTAATTACAAATATTAAAATTGAACATCCACGCTCTTGTGGAAGGACAAGCCGTGGTCACAGGCTCACCATATGCTCAGGTTTTATACGTGCCTTTTATCTGTTGTAGTCTCTCCTGATTTTGAAGCAAGATATTTCTTTCCATTCAAGAAGCTTGAACTTCCTCATACTGGAAAATATTTGCCTCTTACCCAGTCTGCTTTTATGAACTGACAAGCTTGTAGTCTACATTTGACAAATGCTCATTTAAACAAGCACTTTCCAGTGTTTAGCCCTGAAAATTTGTGACCTTGGTGAAGAGTAAATAAAAAGGGTTTGATTTTCATAAGGCAAGTTACCCTCAGAGACTTAGAACTCCTTAAAGTAAAATCCAGAGCCAAGTACCTGAAACTAATAACCTCTCTTTAAATTCTTGAATGTAGCCAGTCATTTATAGTATAGACTAATGAGAAACATTTGGCAAGAAATTACATTTGTTTTGGTACAATGTGATTAACAGCCAAATGGACAGCGGTTGTGTAAAAATAATGCCTATATGAAAATAATGGATCACACTTATGTAGTATTTTGTTAACACACAGTTTGCAAGCCAGGGTAAGCTTTGGCCTTACTGGAGAAAAGTTGGTGTTTTGTCTCTGAAGTTACTAACCTTCTTGTCTCTGCTACTAGAGAGGGAGTCTGAAGACTAGTCCCAAACTCTCCAACTAGTCAGACTGAGGACCTTCAAACCACATCTGGCAGCCCAACACAAATCTCAGAAAGTGACTATGCTTTCAGTTTTAATTGATCTATTTTCCCACATATGTAATTATGTAAACCGTATTACCTTGCTCAAGGCTTACTGAAGTATATAAACATCTAGTTTATCTACATGATGTTTCCTTCAGCGTAACAGTCATTCATGAGGAAATTGTATCCAATAAAACAGGCACTCTAAAAAAGTAAACCTTCAGGGACTAATGCGTAATGGACCATGTGAAAAGAGGAGTATACCCAAATTATAGGGGAGATTCTGTTTAAATGAGTAATTTAGTTAATAAACACAAAGATGTATATATCTCACAGACATTTTGCATGCAAACAAGGTCGTCTCAAGAGCACAGATTTCTGTTTGTATTGGTAATTGTAAGTTAAAGTTACATTTAAACAAAAATCAAAGATCCTTTTCTAATCATGGAGAACTTATAAATTGTAAAAACTGAATACAAGAGGATTTAGCCCTGTGCAAGTGTGTCGTGTCTAAAACAACTACATTAAGTACGGGATTGAACAGTAGTGTAACCATACCAGACACTGTAATGGTCAGATCCCTTTCTGTTCCAAATAAACTTTTCCATACTGGAATACAAACAATAAGAAGCTGACTTTGCTCTGAAAACGTGCTGGTTATAAAGATAAGACATCTCCTGCACTAAACGACACAACACTCATTTTTATAGCTTCAGAGGTCAGCAAGAGATAAGGCAGGCTTTAGAAAGAGATGCTGCTGCTTTACAAAGCAATGATAACAACACGTTCATATCAAAGTCTATTCTAACCATAAATTTTCTGACCGGAAGGTTTGAGATAACAAAGAAATCATCTTTTAGGAAGTTTCAGCTACTCTGCGCTTTCCAGTTATTCATTCTGCACAAAACAGCCTTGCAACATAATCTCCTGGACATGCAAGTACCAACATTTTATGATCATTTATGTCAACTTGCTATAATATCACAGCTAGTACCATCTCTGAACTTGGCTCAGAAAATTATTTTTCCAGAGCTTACTCTTCCACAGCCAGCTGAACGGACTCAGCTCTGAAATGAGATCTGCTTATAGAAGAGCTGTGCTCTTTGAGTGGGAGAAGCCTAATGAGAGTAAGCAAACCTCAGCAAATGCAAACCATGAAGTAGATGAAAGATGGCAACATGGTGCAAAAATTCAAATGTTGTGCTTCCAAGGGTACTGCAGAGAAGGCTGCTGTTTCAATCAGCTCTGCAGTGGCCTCTGTCTATCTTTTGCACAAAAGCACAGGGATGCAAATAAATTTCAGTCTCCTTTCAATATCCTGATTGCTACTGGTCTTCCTCTGTGGCTGTTGCGCTGCTCCAGTCCATTATCCCAGCTTCGTTCTACCTGGACCTCCTCAGGAAGTTCAGCAGCGTCGAGCAGTTAATAGTGCCTGCAAGGTGCTTGTACGGCTTTATTTACTGAGACACATTTTTCTGTTTCAGCATTAGATCCAGATCATTTAACCAACAAAAAATGCAACAGTCACCAGATGCTATATTGCGCTAGTGACTAATTATCAAAGAACATGACAGAAGTGTAATTTCTGAGGGTATTGAGAAAGATTTAAGGAGTGGGAAAAGCAGGGAGATTAAGAACTCATGAAATTCAGAAGAAATAATTGCTTTGCTTTTTGGAGGAATGTTATAGCCTATTCCTGAAGGCAGAACATCAAACATGGCTGAGGCGGGACAGCACCCTGGAGACTGTCTGCTCCAAACCTGCTGCTCAGAGCAGGGTCAGTTGCAGCAGGTTGCTCAGGACTGTGCTGAGCTGGGTTTTGAGTATGTTGAAAGATGGAGATATCACAACCTTTCTGGGCAACCTGTGCCAGTGTTTAATCATCCTCATGGTAAAGTTTTTCCATATGTTCCCATGGAATTTTCTGTATTTGTCTGTGCCCATTACCTCTTGTTCTGTCACTGGGCACCACCGAGAAGACTCTGACTCCATCTTGACTCCTCCCATCATGTATTGATACACATTGATAGGATCTGTGTGAACCTCCCTTTCTCCAGGCTGAACAGTCCCAGCTGTCTCAGCCTCTCCTTGTATGTCAGGTGCTTCAAGCCCTTAATTATCATCATGGCTGGACTTGCAGCCATATGTCCATGTCTCTCGTACTGGGGAGTCCAAAATCGAACACAGCACTCCAAATGTGTCTATGCTGAGCAGAGGGGAAGGATCATCTCCCTTGCCTTGTTGGCAATGCTCTGCCTGATGCAGCACAGGATGCCACTAGCCATCTCTGCTGCAAAAGTGCTTTGATGGCTCATGGTCACCTTGGTGTCCACCAGGATCCCCAGGTTCTTCTCTGCAAAGCTGCTTTCCAGCCTATCAGCTCCTAGCCTGTGCTGGTACACAGGGTTGCTCCTCTCCAGATAGAGAACTCGACATTTCGAAAGGCAAAGCTAGTTTAAAAGGGTCCTATCACCTTTATCCTATCTTCAGTGTACCAGTCTCCCCATTATAACAAGTGAGAAGGTGACCCACACACATTTCACTTGATAGCATTTTGCTAAAACTTCAAGGCAAAATCTGGAGAGGTCCTCTGTTTTTAGCAGAATTGTAAAAGGAGGTCACCAGCTGCTCTGCATCCTGCATTTTTAAAAGAAAATTAAGTGGCTAAAAAAGAAACCTTTCTTTGTTGATGTTTCATTTTCTATTAGGAAAGAAGATTATTTACACTTTCTTGCATCTTCTAAATTAAAATGAACTTTTGAAGTTTATACTATGTAGTCTCTGTAGAAAAAGTCTAGAGATTTGAGAAATAGGGAAACAAGACAGAAAAAAAAACCACCAGTGTTTGCTACAGCCATGTCCTGAGCAGAGATGGTTAGTATTCATTGTCCCTGAAAATCAGCCATACATTTGTTGCTGTGACATTCACCAGCATATCACTGGTGTAATAATTCATTCTCATTCAGCATTACATTGTACACAATCAGGAGATTTTTAAGTGTTGGGACAGTAAAGTCCCAGACCTTGCAGTTAGCAGAACTACTGCCACATTCCCAGCTGTACACATTCTCATGATTTCTGATTACTTAGTCATAGAATCATGGAATCACAGAATCATTTAGGTTGGAAAGGACCTTTAAGATCATCAAGGCCAACCGTTAACCCAGGGCTGCCAAGTCCATCACTAAACCATGTCCCTAAGCACCGCATCTATGTGTTTTTTAAATACCTCCAGGGATGGTGACTCCACCACCTCCCTGGGCAGCCTGTTCCAATGCTTGACTGTGGAGACCTGGTTGGCTGAGCGAGGACATGGGTTGGTACCTCTGAGCAATCCAGGCTTTTGACTTAGGGAAAGGC
>JAVJGI010000064.1:34045534-34069720 GCA_035590275.1 Ibycter americanus | reverse complement strand
AAGAGGACAAGCATAAATTCTGAGACCAAAATGGATTTCAGTACTTAACTCTAGGTGATTAAAATCTTAGTTAAAACTGGGATGCTAATTTATTCCTTGTTATGAGGTCTCATACAAAATAAAATATTGAGGATTACCCAAGAAGAACAGATCCCTTTGATTTAAAAGTTTAAAGGGCCATACAGACTTTAAGTCTTAAATCAGATACTCAAAATTAATGAATACTGGTAGAATTAGCAGCCTCCATTTCCCCTCAAAGACTGTATCAACTTCATGTCACCTTGCAGCTGCCTTGAGAAGATAAAGGCATTGATATATGAGAAGCACATGGGTACTTTAATGAAGCACAGCACTGAAAAGGCCATGAGGAAATAAAAAAGTCTGAATTTACAAAGAGAATTAAAAGATCAGTAAATAAGTCATGGTGATACACACTGAATAATGAGAATAAAAGGAAACACTGAATAGCTACTCATTTAGTGAGACACATTCATCCAGTGCACTGAATGAGGTAGGAGCCCCATGGAGAAAGCAGTATGTGACCAGGTAATTAAAGACTGTATCATAATGCACACACACAAGGGAGCCAAATTAAACTTGCACAGAGCTATCAGTGTAGCATTTTCTAACTTTTCCACATTTGACTTTGTAACCTTAACACTGTCTTAACACAGCAATTTTTGTTTTGTTTTGTTTTTTTTTACATAGTCATCTGTATACATTAACCGTGAAAAACATAACTCGCTCTTAATCATCCGGCGTTCACGTAGCTTAGCTATAGCTTTCCAAACACTGTGGAAATGGAGTTAGGTACACGGACAATCAGCTATAGACATGGTAAAAAGAAAATAAAGGCCTCATCTTAAAACTGTGAAAATATACATTAAAGCACTGGCTCACATAAAACCATATTTTTATGTGCAAAATGAGATATCCACAAAAATGTGATTTTTCCAACAAGTTCTTACTTAGCTTGATTTTCTAAGGAAATACAGTTTCTGTGATTATGATGTCCAGTCATCTACTGTCTGTCTGTTCAACAATTCTCCTTCCAAATAATTCTGATCTATTTTAATTACGGAGCATATATGGAAAAAAATACAGATATCAAAGACAACTGATTTTCACAGATTTCTTGAAGACTGATGGCTGAGTAGAGGTAAGACTCTAAGACAACAACCTGAATGAATTTCACCCAAAGTAAAGGCAAGCAGAACCTGGCCATTATGCACTCTGCTTTTCACCATAAATTATGGGAATTTATGTTGTGATATGTGAACAGGAATTCAACAATAACTAAGAAGTTATATAATTTTTCCCAGTAAGCCTTCTGTGCCCCTCACTGTTATCTCCCTTCTTCATGGATTCATTCAATATCTGAAAGAATCAGATGGCCAGGCATGGGCTGCCTGCAGAGTCACCCTCACCAAGTGCTGCAGGGCATGCGAAGGATGCTGATATGACAGACAACCTTACAACTGTGCTCCATGCTTGGAACAAGGATCCTGCACAGATAAGTTATGATGGTATGAAGGGCTGGGAGGATTATATTCATGACTAGCAAGCCATAGAAAAGTCTTTAGTCTTTGGGCTGAAATCTTGACTACCGTCCATGGACAGAAAAACTTGGATGCAGAGTCTGAGGAGAAGATTTCACCTTCCCATGACACTTCAACACATCTGGTCTTTGCCATTTATTTTTCTGCATGTTGTCTAAGACACTTCCATCCCTGTTCCTTCCATTTCATCCTGCATTCCCTACCTTTCCGGTAACCCCTCCCTACTCTTCTCCACAGACATAAGGTAGTTTTTCATATTTACAGCCTGGGCTTACTTACAACCTCTGAGCTAGTAACTTGACTCACATCTTCAAGCCTTATCTTAGAGGGATCTGTTTCTCTCTCAAATTTCAAATAGCTGCCCATTGAAAAGAGTTTTTTAATATCTTGTACAAAGGAAATTTGCACTTTAGTAACTGATTGTTGTTGTGCTGTGCATAGATAGGAGTTATGACTGCAAGTAACAGAAGTATTTAGACTAACCTTAATCCATTGACTCACTTTTAAGGATTTGATTTTTCTTTATCAAATCTAACACAGTTCCTACATAAATGAGACATGCAATCATGCTATGTGGTCCAGTTCCGAACCACTCTCAGACAGGGTTTGAAATCTTCAAGATACTATATCCTGACAAGTTTGACATAAAGTGAAGCTGAGAAGACAGGAGAGGTTCAAATTAGAACCCTGTCCAAGATAAGGCCACACCATGGGGTTGGTGAGTGCAGGCTCAGAGAGCATGTGCATCCCAGCCACCCACCGAGGAGTGGAACTGCCTCTCTGCAAGTGGTGGCCAAGGGGTACAGATCAGCAAGGGGTAGAGACACCTGTGCCTACAGATATAGAATTTGGTGGGAGTTCACAGAGGACCTTGGGACAGCACAGAAGAAGAAAATCGGAATAGGCTCTAGCAGCCATAAAAGACTATCATGGCGACCTCATAACAAAAGTGTTAGTGTAAACGAGGTTAATTTCTTCGGGAGATGAAAAACAAGATGAAAGCTAGGGATCAGTTATTAGGAATAAATATTCTGTCTCAATATAGCAAAAGTTAACAGTGAACTGATCAACGTATGGTAATGCATCCATTACTCTTTCATATAGAGTTTAATAATTTAGACCTAAGGGAAAAAAATAAGAGACAAAAATTTGGAGGTGTCTTCTGCTTACCTCCCTTTACCCAATGACTTTGGATCAAGATCTGTGGAAGAAAAAGTTCAATTATTCAAGATTTCTCTTCCTCTACTGAATTTCAGGATTGAAGTTTACTGTTATTTTTGACAGATAATATGAGGGTGGTGAATAGCTGAAAGGACAAATGATACAAGAAGCCTGCATAGCTCAGCAGCCTGAACTGCTTTTGCAAATTCATAAGCCTTCATCTTATAGCACTCCATGTAGAAAGGCTGTACAAAGTTTGCCAGTACAAAATATTGAGTTAAATCAATGAAGTATTTTCTTTGGGAAAAGAGTATTGTAAGTTTAATCTTCACACACTCTTATTTAGTGGTTTCTTTAATAGAGAATGGCAAGCATCAGAGTAGGAATATATCTTCTAAAAAATACAAGGAAGATATCAGCAACTGTATCTAGGAACCTGCCCTTCAGATGAGCTCTGCTGCAGTCAAAATTGCAAATTATATGAATCACCATTTCTTTTTGTTGAGGCAGTTCTGTTTTACCTATAAAGAGGTAACTATCCTCTATGGTATAAGGTAAAATATACTGCGAATCAGAACCATAGGCATAAGGAGTCCAAAATCGATTTCTACCTGATAAGCTATCACCAGTTTTAAAAAGATGGCAGCCAAGCTCTTTTGGTCTATATGTGGGTCTTACAACTAAAATTACCTGAACAGGTAACATTAAGAACTTAATTAAAATGGCTGTATTGGAAAAAAAAAATATTTCCTAGAAGAAAATATTGTGCCAGTTAACCAAGTCAGAATTTTAATGTTTCAGTGAATTCTGAAAGTCACTCAGTCCCTCCCTCTCACCCTGCTCCAAAGCTTCCTTTCCACAACATAGCTACTGCTCAGCTTGTATGGAACCTGATCAGGCTTTTCCAGGATAAAATGCACAGAACGAAAAACACATGCAAAATGCCAAAACCCAGGTTATTCCTTCAGACTCCCAACTTCTAACAAAATACCAAAACAATTTTAAAACCTCAAAAAACCCCCAAAATCAGAAACTCTTCAGGAACTTAATAAATAGACATCATCTGCCTTGAAGTCATTTTTCAAGGATGTTTCTGCTATTCACAGAGTACAACTTCACTAGTTAATTTTCTGCTATGTCCGTTACAATTTTTAATTGAAAACTTTGTTAGTTCTGAAACAAGTTTTATAAGCACTGCTGAACTTCAACTCCAATTCTTTGCTCTGAGCAAAGATGATTAAAATACCATTTCCGTGTTCTTTGTAGAATAAGAAGCAGTTCGTAGCGGTGTAGCTGACAGGGGATATCACGACTAGATCTTGAAATAACTCCTTCTGCTACTACTTTAATTTAAAGTCCCTGAAGTCAGGTAAGACATTAATGAGCTCTGGATCTTGCCTCAGATGTGCAAAAAGCTTTGGTTATAAAGTAATACTATATGCATATATGCTGACAAAAAAAGAAATTAACATTTGGACCTGTTTTCTGGGAGACAGCATGTGCCCAATAATAGGAAAAAGTACAGTGAGCTTTGATTCAGAATCTGTTCAGTTTTATATCACTAAGCTATATGGACACCAAAAGTAAATTAATACAGAAATAGAAAAAAATACGCATTAGATAAAATGGATAATTCGTATAGAAATTAAATTAAAATATTATACAAACAAAATGTGTATAGAATCTTCCAATAATTTTATTGAAATAAAAACCTTAGTTCTCTGCACAATAGAATTAGTGACCAAAAATTATGTATCATAATTTGTTTTATTTTTAATTTATATGCGGTGAAAATATGTGCTTCAAATGAGAAAGGGTTATCTATTAACTCCTTATTGGGAAAGAAAAATAAAATAAGAACAGGAAAAATCATGAAAAGGAAAAAAAACCAACAACCAAACACCACAGCAAAATATTAGACTAAATTTAAGCTAAGAAAAAAGAGAACAGAGTGATGAATAATAAATACTGATCTCATTATAAATAAAAAAGGACAAATCACAGTAGATTCTAGTTGAGTGAAAGGATTAATAACACAAATTCAAATCACAGATACTTTGACTGAATATGAATAGGTCAAATTGTCTGGAGATGAGATGTTACGAATATACAAATGTGTGCCCTCGTGGTGGAGATAAACTAGAGACAAGCATTTCATTCATAGTAACACAGAGCATCTTGTTATCATTAATTCACTGTCATTGTCCTTATTCCCTTACTAGTGGCATGATTAGAGGAAGTAAGATAGAGACAAAGCTTACAGGGACGTTAAGCCAGAATTATCAGGCAGTATTGTAAGAAAGAATAAAAGTTCTCTTCAGCTCATCCCATTTG
Source organism: Ibycter americanus (assembly GCA_035590275.1). Lineage (NCBI taxonomy): Eukaryota > Metazoa > Chordata > Aves > Falconiformes > Falconidae > Ibycter > Ibycter americanus. Next base: position 34,064,666 of record JAVJGI010000064.1, on the reverse strand, counting down.
ATCTCATAATTAGGTACTCTACTGTTCTGCATCTGCCAGAAGTCAGACTGAAGTTTTCGTAGAGTTCAGGTGATGGACGGCGTGAACAACCCCCAGAGGACCGGTGCGCACCCCTCCAGAGCTCCTCCATCTCCTATCAGCACACGGTCAGGTACAGACAGAAGGGTGTCACCGTCCCCAGCACACAAAAGAGGAGAATAAAGACATCCACAATAAAGGAATCTTGCCTCTGAGGAGCTGAGCAGACTAATGTTTTTTGACATTTCTACCGGTTACTCCCACTGTGGCATAAAGGTTAACAAACTCTTGTGATAATAGGGACAGCGTGCTTTGATGTCTAAAACAGTGGGCTGTCCTGTTTCACAGTGAAATAGCTTGCCGTTAGGGAGAAGGGAGACGGATGGAACAAAAATCTGTAAGAACAAACAAGTAAAAGGTACAAAAACAGGTGTATCAGCCAATACCGGTGGAAAAAGGACAAAAAGGGAAGATAAAAGCCTGAAGTGTCCAAGCCCTGTTATGAAGTTGCAGTCATATTTTCCATCCTCTAATCCTAATACACTTTACAAATCATTACCTACTACAACAGAAATCTTCATTAAGGAAGAAATTTTCATAATACAGTACCAGACAAAAAGCTTGAATCTATCTCATCTATTCCAAACCACTAGTGAGACAAGGTATAACTACGTCATATATTGTATATGGTGCCTAAATAGCTCTTAAAGACCTCCAATGCTGGGCAGTCCAGAACTCTCCTCCACTGCCGTGTTTCACTGTTCTTATTATTGGAGTCGTTCCCAGTACTGAACCAAACTTTCAAGCAGGAATCTGGGTCTATTGCTGCTACAGATGGGTAATTTCCTTCCTTTTTCCAATAACCTTGTAAGTCCTTGAACACTATTATTGCATCCCCTGACATTTTGTCATCTTTAAGTTAACCAGCCACAATTCATATTTATTTATGATGCATTTTTAGGTCGTGTTTTCTAACATGTCAGTCATTTTTGTTTCTGTTCCCTAGACTACAGGTAGTCCACATTTTATTTGAACTGAGGTACTAAAAAATACAGAAGTTTCAACAGACTTTACCAAAACTTAATTTTGACCTTTACAATTTATTCTCATACAGAAGCCTGCATGTACATATGCATGTGCACATATATAGATAAAGAGTATATTCTAAACAACAATAAAGCCTGGAAGACTGACTGTAAGGATTAATACGCACCTTAAAGGCTCTATCCCAGTTTAAGCTGTGTTCTTTATAGTTGAGAAACACAAAGCACTTAAAAGGTCCTAATTACTATATAGACCATCATCATGATTTGCCAAGGATTCAGATGTTCTACATCTGAACCTCTATCACAGTCACCTACAGTGCAATACATTTTCCTAATGTGCATACATTTATCTGGCTTTGCCCCTTTAGCAAACCAGGGATACAGATGCATGTTGTCTATCTACAACCAGCTGCGGAAAGCAATAAGTTATCAGATTGGAAAGGCTAATTTCACATTTTTGTGAGGAAGGCTAACTCTCAGTTCAACAGCCTCCTCATTTACATAAGTACAGTAGCTGTCAGTTCATTAGCAGGTTATTAACAACACAGGGGTGGTCAGGGGGATTGTAAAAATCTCAGTGAAACACAAGAGGCTTAGCTTCTGGTTGCAAATTTATGTTAAAACTTGACAGCACCTGAAGTCACAGATCAAAAATTATCCTGATGAGGAGTCAGAGTTCATCCACCTTACACTTAGAATAGTCTCACATGAATTAGCACAATTAAATCAATGCAGATAGATTTTTATAAGTAATGTTTACAGAATATGCTTCTAAAGTCCCTCAGAGCATCTTGTTTTAATGCTGCATGTATGACACTGTGTCTCTAGGGGCATGTGAACTAACAGCAGCGATTTAAAGGATCATGTTTGCAACAAAGTGAGCTGATGCTAAATGTGCTAAATCTGAGGTCAGCAAAGGCATTCCCCTCAGCCATCAGGTGTTATAGTCAACCTCAAACCTACAGTCCAGGCATCGCCATCCAGCTTACCTTGTCAAACTGACAAGTAGGAGCCACAGTGGTATTAGAAGCTGCTGTGGCAGTCTGATGATGCAGCTAAAAATCTTACGCTAAAATAGCAGAAGTGATGCAAAATTCAGTTAAGATGTCTTTTGGCTCATCTTCTCTAGAACTGAACAAATTTCTTGCACCCCAGTTTTTCAAATGCCAGTGCTACTGGTAGAGCCCAGCAGTTGTCCAACACCCACCTACATGGGCAGGAACCTTTCATAGTGGGTTTCAGTCAGGATTTCGATGAACTTAGGAAGATAAAACAGATATTCAGGTCATTCTTCAAAACGGAGATCAACTCTTAAAAATGAAGAGAGCATTATTTTGACTTAAATATAAGAACCCAGAACCCCTTGACTGGTCAGGCTGCTATATTATACAAAGTTGTGAGTGAGCGAGCTTCCAACAGGCTTCTTTCTAAGATGTTCACAAAAGCTACCTAAAGCAGAGAGTGCTCTGTCAGGATAATAGTGACGATGCTGAGAGGATATATATGCCTTATTACTTATTGCTCAAAATGAACCTAGGAATGATGAAAGGAAGTCCCGACTTGAGGTCTCTGATCATCTGAGGGGCGTGAACTTTGATGTACTTTATTTGAAATCCATCTGCTGTTGTAATTTAAAATTTATAAATACTAATTGCTTTTGTGATCATTTTCACGTTGTGCAAAACAATGACAGTTACAATTAGCACATTTTCCTTTTCTGGAAAAGAACAACATTCTACAAGGTCTTTATATGATGCCTCTCAAGGCAGTTTCTGACCAGTCAGTTCCACTAACAAATGTGTTAAAAATTAAAACTATTCACTGTAGACAGATTTGGACAGAATTCAATCCTGCATTTTATCTTTGCCAGGTGTCTGCCTGAGCAGGGTAGCACCCAAGCAAACCAGGACAAGGCCATACAATAATAAGCAAGATCTCTTCCTCAAAAAGGCAGACACTGACGCTCAAGTATAACTACCCTCTTTCCAGACAGACAATTTACAGACTGCTGTAGAATCAGCTGGCAATTACTAAGAGCTTTCTGAATAAATGGAGTCGACAGCGCATGATTTCACCAAATAGCAACTGAGGGGTTTAGATAATTAAATAAAGGCCGTTAAGCATCAATGGAGAGTAATGAGAAGAAAAAGGAACTGGCAAAAATACTCAGTGCCATCCTAAACCCACACGCCCACGGTTTGCTTCAGTCTTCTCATCGTGTTCATGAGACAAAGTGACATAACCCTGCCATCCCTGAGGCCACCTGTGTTATTGCAAGACTAAGTCCTGATACCCCGCTGCTTTACACATCTCCTCAGTCCTGTAAAATACTTATCCTTCAAGATGCAAGCAATTCCCTGCGCTCCCATGTCTCAGGTTCTTACCTCTGGCAAGTCCTCTCTCACTTCTCTGGCTTACAGTATTTCACTTTGGAAAGATGGGAGACCATGAGATGGGTCTGCTTCCAGCTCTGGAGAGGATTGCCTTGGGGCAGCTGCAGGCTGTCCAAAAGTAGTTTGATGCCTGTATCAGCACTCTTCCTCATGATGTACCATGAAGATGCTCCCCTTGGATTTATGTAAAATATATTTGGCAATGTCATTTGGAGTTGATAGGAAGAATGAATGAGAAGGGGAAAGATCTATGAGTGGGATTAAGTCCACTATAGAGATTCACAGAGTTGTATCCAGGTTTTGTTACAACATTGGTAAAAACAACACAAACAGTCCCTACTGGGCCAGAGTCACCTGGAGCTACCGGGCAGTGGGGATGAGCCATGCACTTGGGACCACTCTGTTGGTGTCACACAGGGCAGGGGAGCAGCCCACTGCACTCGCACTGGGTTATGTGACAGGACACACGTTTAGCACGTGTGGCTTAAAGAGAAGCAGGGGATATGGAGACAGACACGAGAAATGCTGGGGACAGCATTTGGGAACACACTCACAAGCTGCTCATCACCAGATTCCTTGAATGAACAGGTTAATAAACTACAGCTGAAACTCAGGGAGGAGAAGCTGTAAAGCAGCCTTGATGCCATGCTGGCAAGAGCAACAAGAGCTTCAGCTGGGAGGCAAGAGATGGCAGCTAATGAGGGGATGAAAGACCCCTTAGTTCTAGTGATAAATGAAAGCCCATCTTTGTCTCTTGCCGCTTCTCATTCCACTCACAACGTTGGCTTCAGTATCTCTTCATATGTGTCTGTTTCTATGGTTACTCTGCAGTTGTGCATGCACAGTCCTCCTCTCCAAAAAGGTGAAGAGATCGACAATGTTCATCTTGCTCCAGTTGTGGAAAGGATATTTGATGGGTGTTGCTCTTGCAAGAAATAGTTTTCCACAGATGTAGGGCACCTGGCACCTAACCATGTTTACACTAAGCCAGACCAAAGGTCCATCCAGGCCGCCATCAATGTCTGGCAACAGCAAACAGCTGGTGCCCAGGGAGAAGTATAGGAACGTGGCAAGGCAGCTGTGGAAAATCCCGAGAGAACTTTAAACCTCCAGCAAATTGTGGTTCAGGGATTTCCTGGGCCAGGGTCAGTACACTGGGTGGGTTTCTCTTCTGTGGATTGCTCCACTTGCTTTTTGAGCAAAACTTTCAGCATCTCCAGGCTCCTGTGGCAAGGAAGTACGCACTCAACTATGTGTTGTGTGAAGGACCACCTCCTCCTGCTTGACTTAAATGCTAAAAAATCAAAGCTGTTTCTACTGGCTTAATGCCACTAGCCATATGCTTACTGAAGTCTGGTGCTCTAGTGCTGATTGGGAGTATGGTGTTACTACATCAAACCAGATTTGAGTTGTGTCAACATACAGTCTTTTTCACATGTGGATGCCTGAAAACATGTTTGATCATGGATCACAAATTCTATAAGAGGTACCACGTGGCCGCTGCCTCACCCCCGCTTCACTACCACCATGGTGGGATGGGGAGGAGAATTGGAAAAAGGTAAAACCTGTGTACTGAGATAAAAAACAGATTACTAATTGAAATAAAGTAAAAAATAATAATAGCAATAGTAAAAACAATAAAAATTTTAATAAAGAGGAGAAGGAGAGAGAGGAATAAAACCCAAGGGGAAAAAAACCCCAAGTGATGCACAACGCAGTTGCTCACCACCTGCTGACTGATGCCCAGTCAGTCCCCAAGCAGCAATCAGCAGCCCCCAGCCAGCTCCCCCCAGTTTACATACTGGGCATGATGTTTTATGGCATGGAATATCCCTATGACCAGTTTGGGTCAGCTGTCCTGGCTCTGCTCCCTCCTGGCTTCTTGTGCCCCTCCTCGCTGGCAGAGCATGGGACACTGAAAAGTCCTTGACTTAGGGTAAGCACCACTCAGCACCAACTAAACCATCAGTGTGTCACCAACATTGTTCTCATATTAAATCCAAAACACAGCGCTGTACCAGCTACTAGGATGAAAATCAATTCTCTCCCAGCCAAAACCAGGACAGGCAACTGAGGACCAAACTTAACAAATGAGATGATGAGAAATAGAGTTTAACTAACATTTTCAGAAGCATTCCTTGTTTGCAAGTCTGTAACAAAGTTAGGAAGAGACTGCAGATGCCCAGGTTTCCTCATCTATTTTCAATATTAGAAATTTTTTTGCTTGTTGGCAAGCAGCAGCTTGGGTCAAGTCCCATGTTGGTTCAGCAGCTTGCGCTTGAACCAGTTACCCCCACCCCAGAATTCATCTTCAGTGCTCAGCTTTCTGTTTTGGGGCAGAGCTCCCTAAAAGTATTTATTCCTTTTTTTCCCCAAACAAAATATATTTTGAAAGCCAGAAACCTCTTACAAAATGAATTCCTTTCCCCGGCTCACTCCTACCCAGTCCTGGTCATTCCAGTATCTCCCAGCTGCGTTACTAATAATATTATATTTGGAAATAGGTCTAGTAATGGCTTTAGTAAATCAAAGTAGAAGACTTTGGCTGAGAAACCTTCAGCTGCACATTTCAATAATTCATGTTTCATTCAAGTCTTACAGACTTGCTTTGTCCCTCTGCTGGACGTTTTCTAGAATAATCAGTGCCCTACTGCATGTAAGGCATCATGCTGAGTTATCACCAGCATACAATAGTATAGATCCTGGTATAGTGAGAGATGTGCTGGCTGTTAGGAACATGTGTATAAACTGTATTTACCAAAATGAATCTTCCACCAGTAAATAGCAAACACTAGATTTTTGCCTAAAAGTATCCTGATCTTACCATGTTGTCAGGTTGACTTTGGGATATGGGGGAAAAAAACGGAAAAAAGAAAAAAAGAGAGGTAAATTTTCCTTACACTAAACCAGAAGCCTCACATTAAAGCTTTGGGAGAAAAAGAAACAGGTATGGTCTTTTTTTAATAAGCACACCTTCAGTGAAAGGGAACATGGACACTGGTACAAATGTATGGTCTCAGAATCTCAATTTTCCCTTCATTCCCAGATGAGAATAAGTAAACCAAATCCCCCTCTTAGATATTAAATCCTTCCTGAATAAAGCATGCATGTCCTGTTCCACTCAAAAGCTGGATGTTAAGCGCAGCAGTCAGAACTGAGCTAGCCTGCCCCAAGAATCACAGAATGGTCAGGGCTGGAAGGGACCTCTGGAGATCACCTAGTCCAACCCCATGATAAAGCAGGTTCTACTACAGCAGGTTGCACAGAGTTGCATCCAGGCGGGTTTTGAACATCTCCAGAGAAGGAGACTCCGCAGCCTCTCTGGGCAGCCTGTTCCCGTGCTCTGTCACCCTCAAAGTAAAGTTCTTCCTCATATTCAGGTGGAACTTGCTGTATTGCAGTTTGTGCCATTTGCCCCTTGTCCTGTCGCTGAGCTCCACTGAAAAAAGCCTGGCCCGGTCCTCTTGGCACGCGCCCCTAAGATATTTATATGCACTGATAAGATCCTCCCTCAGTGTTTTCTCCAGGCTAAACAGCCCCAGCTCTCTCAGCCTTCCCTCATAAGGGAGATGCTCCAGTCCCCTCATCATCTTTGTAGTCCTCTGCTGGACCCTCTCCAGTAGTTGCCTGTCTCTCTGGAACTGGAGACACAGCACTCCAGATGCGGCCTCACCAGGGCAGATAGAGGGGTAGGATAACCTGCCTCGACCTGCTGGCCACGTTCCTCCTAATGCCCCCCAGGATCCCACTGGTCTCCTTGGCCACCAGGGCACACTGCTGGCTCAGGGGCAACTTGCTGTGCACCAGGGCTCCCAGGTCCTTCTTTGCAGAGCTGCCTTCCAATAGGTCAACCCCAACCTGTACTGGTGCATGGGGTTGTTCCTCCCCAGGTACAGGACCCTACACTTGCCTTTGTTGAACTGCATCAGGTTCCTCTCTGCCCAACTCTCCAGCCTGCTCAGGTCTGGCTGAACAGCAGCGCAGCCTCCTGGCGTATGGGCCATTCCTCCCAGTTTTGTATCATCAGCAAACTTGCTGAGGGTACGCTCTGTCCCTTCATCCAGGTCATTGATGAGTAAGTTGAACAGGGCTGGAGCCAGCACTGACCCCTGGGGAGCACCTTCAGCTACAGGTTTCTCTAGGTCTCCAGCTCGACTCTGCACTGCTGATCACAACTCTCCGAGCTCTGCCATTCAGCCAGTTCCCAATCCACCTCACTGTCCACCCATCAAACCCATAATTCCTGAGCCTACCTATGAGGATGTTATGGGAGACAGTGTCAAAAGTCTTGCTGAAGTCAAGGTAGGCAATACCCACAGCTCTCCCCTCACCTACCCAGCCAGTCATTCCACGACAGAAGGCTTTCAGACTGGTCAGGTAAGAATACTTACTAAAGGACTGTTGCATCTCCTGCTGTATCTTTTTTTTTTTTATTTTGTAACTAGACTTGGCATTTTTGTTTGACATTTGCTGCTTTGCAGGAGCCATTTAACAAAGCGAAGTGTCACAACGTGCTATTATGTTACATCCCTAAATTGTATGTTTTAATGGGGTTTTTTCTGCTTCTGATCACAGTAGTTTTGGGAAAACATGGAAAAGGTCAAAGAGGGTCATTAAAATTGGCCCTTTTGCAATGTAACATATCGTTCTTTCAGTCTACAGTGTTTCAAATACCAGACAGATATTTACTGCTCCTCATTCAAATAAATCTGTCACAGCCCAAAAAGTCACTCACCAGTATAGGAACCAATTAGAAATAGCACATGAAGGGAAGTATCTTTTCCTGCCTTTTAATTTCCTGAAGTGTTAGCAGTAACCTGAGAATTTCTAAAGAGGGAACATATCAGCATGATACTTGAAGTTTCATTATTCTTTTCATCATTTTACAGAGAACTTTTTGGCTGCAAGCACTGCCAATGCAAAATTACCTAACGTTAAGGTTAGATTTGGTTCTTTTAAACAGCCATGTGATGCTGAATAATAAAAGAAACCACAGCTATCAGTACATTATTTTTGAAGCACTTTAGTATGCTTATATCAAATATTTTCTATTGTGCTGCCCTCAAACCATTACAAACCAAGTAAGATATTGTGCAACTGTAGATATGTCAGTATAAACCCCCATGTTTCTAAATCGTAGAGACAGAAATGAAACACAGATATTCACAGAATTCATTTCGAGGCACTGACAGCTATTAAAACCATTCCCCTGTTCTACGATGACAGCTCGACTGACATGGAGAGTTAAAGGTAAGATGCAGCACAGTGCAAAAGTACCAATGCACTTTCTTCCACTGGGGCAACTTCCCGGCTCCCAGCATTTATTACCACTCGGTGCAATAGCTTATCTATTGTGAAAATGAGTGTATGAACAAGTGAACTGCCCCCTTGGCCACTGAACCCAATTCAAAGGATAAAAAAACCCCCTTTCAATATCTAGTGGATCCAAACTCTCTAGAGTTGAGGTGTATTGAGATGGTCATTTGAGGCTTTGGGGTTTTTCTGGTAAAGATAAACCTGAGTGAATTACCATTTTACTTTCATCTACAGCACAGTTAACTGCAGCGGTTCAGCAGTTGGGTGAGCAGTTCAGATGCCTCTGCTGGAGGGCAAGAGCTTCGGAGTATGGGAGACGGGATAGTCACAACAGCCAAAGAAAACCTTGTGTGTAAATCAAAGCTCAGAGGCAGGAGGGATCAATCCAAAATGAGCCTCTGCTCAAAAGCAACCCCATCCATGTCATTTCCCTTTGCTAGTCCAATTTCCACAACTTTGATCACACCCCTTCCAGCAATTCCAAACATTTTAAATTAGCTGAATTCTCTAACTTATTTTAAGCGTTTCTATTACCACATAAATGTTTAAAGGTACAACCATTAGGCCCTTTAATAGTATTCTGAAAATGTTCAGACTGTACACATATGTAGAAATAAATCTTAACTTGATAGAGAAAATATGCTAACAATGATGCGAACATATTGGAATATCTCCTAGAGCTCTGGAGAAATCAGATGACAAGCCACCAGTTACTATTTAGTGTAACTGGGACAAACAACAGGGAACAAACTCAGTAAATGTTTATGGAGAGCTGGCCTCCTTTCTCTGCCTGAAAGTTATGGCACAGTTCAATTTGCTAAAACGAATATGTTAGAAACAGCTGAGTTCCCTTGAAGACAGAGATTTTTGACACATACACGACTAAGGGCAGGAGTGCTGGAGACCCTCTTCACCTTGTGCAGGTTCATTGGTTTGGACACAGGAAGAAATCTCTATAAAACATTGGTAAATAAAGGAACATCTGGGAGGAAAGTTGACAGTTTGGGCGGGATGTGAGCTCAGGTGAAACTCAGCACTTGAAAATATTCAAATTCATTCAATAAAGGGAAATGAGACATTACAAGGTTTCAAGAATGTTATCATCTCTGCAACGTATTAGCATGTGCAATAAAAATGGGACAAAATGCCTAACAATAATAATTTAATTATTGAAATGAAATAATTTATGAATTTTAACTAATGGGAAGCTTTCACACTCAGGAAAAAACATGAACAGAGAGCAGAAGCTGCAGAAATCCAGCTGTATCCGGCATGGGAAGAAATCTCAGCAGCAGGAATAACCTCCAGCAAATCAGATATCTCTGATAGGAAAGGATTTGGGAAGAGGACAGACCAGGATAAGGACAGCAATAAATGTACATTTTTGCAGCCCTGATCAGATAACTTTCAAACTAACAGAAAGCAGCTGACAGAAACATAAGTAAGAAAGAATCAGTGGTGGTGTAGGGATAGAGAAGATTTTGTTTCTGCTTGGATGCTTGTTGTTTGCTTTGCAGCAGTGAGCGGTAGCTGGTCATATTAATAAATTGAAGCTTTAATGAATGTCAAAACAATATAAAAGATGAACTATTCCTGGTATCATTTTTTAAGCAGCCTATTCAGATTTTAACCCTCTATGATTAGGACTATATTCAAATATTGAATCATATTTGAAGATGTGCAAGAGAAATAGTATATAATACGTGTTCACAGTACATGATTATTCAAGCCTGAAACTTTATCCCCATTTTAGAGTGAACTTATGAAATTCAGGCTTGAATTTGAGATATGAAGGCTGGACACTGATACAAAATTTTGAAGTGGAACCTATTTCACCCACAGCACAGGCTGAAGGGCACCTTCTCCATCACACATGGGAGCAGCACATTCACATTTCTGGAAGATGTTTTTATGATCTTCCAGATCATAAGAAAGAGAAGGTTCCTGCCCTGATTCTGAGGAATGTTGCCTGAACAGAAAGATACTGTATGTGTGTTTAAGGTGATTATACTTATTTTTGGAGCATTTCTTTCAAACACTTGACAGTATTCTTGGCATCAAGTCTGAATTTAAAGTGGTGGCTCAAAAGCTTCACCTACATCCATTGTTTAACATAACAGCAACTCGACAGAGAGTTTCTTTTGTAAGGGAAAGCAATTTCCTCTGCATAGCTCAAGCACAATGGACACCAGTGGAGCTGGCACTGACATCTGCTGGCACTGTCCAGTGAGAAAGCAACTACAAAATCCCTCGTTTAACAAAAAAAACCCAACTTTTAAATGCTGTACTACAAATTCTTAGTTTGCTCTTCTTTCATCACAGGGGCTTATTTTGGTGCACAGAGATTTACATTTCCTGATCTGTAGGAGAAAACACACAACGTGTATGCCCATGAGATAATGACCTTTTGAATGTGGGTCTGAAAACCTCTTTTCAACGAAGAGACACTAGCACACAAGGCACAACAGCTTCGTTATCTTTATGATAAGGGATTTTTTTTTTTTAATGTATGCAATTGATTTTTAAAATGTATCAAACCAGCCATATTCAAGATTTTACACTGTGCCAATGCACATGAGTATGGCACACCCACACAAGCGTGCCCAGTCTGAAGTGTTGTGTATGGATACAGAGATGCTCACAGCAGGTACATGTACCCCATGGGCACAGCCTCTGCCTGCGTGTCTGCCCCTGCACAATTAACTTCAATTTTAAAAGAAAATCTATGTAAATCCTGGTGTTTTGCTTCCAATATCATCGGCTTTGCTGTATCTCAGGTCTAAATCTGCTGAAGCTTTTGAGTCAAACCTAAACATAATCAATATACACCAGGCTTTGGCATAAATATTAAACAACAAGACAGAGAAATGCTGAAAGGGTAGCCTAAGAGCTCTTGTAGGATTACAAGGATAATTCTTCATTACCTCAGAAGCTCAGTTCATTAGTACATGAAAACCTTTAAAAGACACTTCCGAACAGAGTTGTTGTGTGTACATTTTCTGGCCCTGTACCACCTGCTGAAAAAGTATATAAAAATTATCTTTAGAATATGTCTATGGAGAAAGCCTGGAAAGAGAGGAAAGACATTTCGAAGGCCTGAAGTTTATCAGATTGTTTTTACATTAGATAATCGAGCTTTAAAAGCAAACTATATTGCACCTAGAGGCAGATACTTTTAAACTGAATGATAAAGCACTTGCTCAGCAACACCAAATGCAGGATTAGATTAAAGTATCTTGTGCAGTTTAAAAAAAGAATAAAAAATATCTCTGTTTTTCGTTGCGGCAGACATGACAGAGCCAAGCCAGGGGAGGAAGCCCTGTTTCAGGCTGGCACTACAAACAGCAAAGTGGGACTGACCTACTTGTGCCATTTCCAGTAATTAAGTAGCACACACATCCTTCAAATGGTGCACAGCAACGAACAGTAAATCAGAAGCAGAGAGGCACGTCTATTTCAGAGGAGTCAGTTCTCAGAAAGACTCATTATATCACTGAATTCGTTTACCTTTTAAAGGGAGAGTAACTAGGGCAATTGCTGGGTGCTCCAGACCTGGCAGCAGGAGAGGATGCAGGTGCAGAGCAGGCAGCAGCACACCGCTCTGCTGGGGTCTGGAGCAGGCAGGGACCCTGGCATCTGCCTGGGCTCCTGCTTGCATCCCAGCAGCCCATCCTGGCCCATCCTCAGCCCAGGGCTCAGACTTGCAGTTGCTGCCAAGAGCCTTTGCAGAAGATGCAATGGGGTTTACGGCAGCTGGAGATCCAGCCCCATGCTGGTGGGGATCCAGCCCCATCCTCCTGAGCATGCAAAACACACACACTGACTGGCCAGGAGCAGGTACGTCCGCTGCACTTGTCCCCCTGCCAAGAAACAGTTTTCCGATCTTAGTTGCCTAGTTCATTATATCTCAACTTATGGTAGGATGAGCGTGAAGATGTCATCTCCCCACACTAGTAAGGAACTGCAGGCACAGGAGGGGTGATGCTTCTTGAAATGCCCTTGATAGGTATACTGTGTAAAAAAGCAAAGCAAATATTGCCATTTATTATTAACATGACATTACTCCTTCAGGCACAGACCAAGGTTCACTGTCTACTCAGCACAAGCACCTCTCATCACACAGGCCTGGCAACTCAGGCAGGTCATGAAAGCGGTAAGAACTTTTCCACAAAAATAATTTACTCCCTTGAAAACTGGTTTAACATCACTGAAATTTTTAATGAATTCAAGTCAAATCTGTCAGAGCCTGGACCAGGCAGAAGTTTCAAACAACATTTTAAAAGGCTATTTTACATTTCCAGAAACTATGTCAATGTATGGCTTGAAAAAAGACTATTTCAGTTTGAAATTTGTTTACATTGAATTGCAGTAATAGGCTTTAAAATTTCCTAAGCAGTAAAGTCTTATCTTTTTCTGATTAAACAGTTCAGCTGAAATTAATCTAGATATTCCAACTGCAGAGGTTTGGGGAATTTAATTTGGGAATATTTTTCTTTTTTCAAAGAAATACATTTAATGGTGTGGCAGGAAAAAAGCCAACAGAAAATAGAATTGCATCCCCTCTGCCTCTACTAAACTGTATATGTTGCTGAAGGGGAAAAAAGTGAGGTATTGGACTTTTTTTTTCCCCCAAGATTTATTTTCTTGCTTGAAGGTTGCCCACAAAACTTTGATCCTGCGTGCATTTATATATGAAAATACCTTGAAGACCAGGAGCATTGCTATTAATCTATCGATTACCAGAGCACTCTGAGGCAAACCCAGGTGCTCTGGAAAGACAAATAGGCACAATCTCAGGAGTTTCTTCTTTGGCGCAGAGGCTGAATAACTGCTTTCAATTTGAGACTATGTTTCTTTTATCCCTCTCCTATACTTTCTCTAACAACTTTGGAAAAATTGGAGTGTGAGTCAGGAAAACACATAACCAGATACATAATATAAGGCACTTAGGTATATTGACTAATTGTCTAAACTCAGAAGTTATTTGAAATCACTAAGAAAGCATTTGAAAATAATAGCCTTAAAGAACAGATCAGTGCAGCAGACAAGTGAACCTATATCTTGGGTGTAGCCTGGAAAAGCCGCTGAAATTTCAACAGATCAGGTTCCCTAAATCAGGCTGTACTAAATGACAACGCTGACTGTAAGAGACTGTGCAGTAAACCATAGAAAGCAGATAGCATCTTCACTTTCCTCTGTCATTTGTGATTAAAGAATATGTTGCTTTTCACAAACAGTAAGATGGGGAAAGTAAAAATGAAAATGAAAGCTAATGAGAAAGTGTAAAAGGGAAGCAAAGGGGGAAAGTTTTTGGGGTGTACGTAGAGCAAAAGTTTAACTGAGGAATATACGAACTTTACCCTTCCTCAGAGAAGCGAAAATGTCCCTTGGACCAGTAGCTTCACCTATTTTTATGATCCACCCATTTATCTAAGTGTTTGCCTGACTGCTTGTAAAGTAAATATTTTCTAAATAGGATGCTGTCAGTCTGTTTTTTAAAGACTTGATGCAGAAAGTCTCTACACCACCCAAAGTGCTACCCATAATAAATACCTCATAAAATACCCATAAAAATATACTTAGAGGAGAAAGCAGGGAGCTGTTAAAGTAGTCTATGATGCCACTACTACTTACATAGGGCCAAAACTCATGTTACCAATGAGAATTTATGACAGGAGACACATACATGCATAAAAACAGATATGAAAAGCTTAGGCCTTGCTTATTATTATTTGAAGAAATAATTTATCATCTTGATGAGGAGTTTGGAAATATGTCCAACTATGTACTGCAAAGTGTTTTCTCATATAGCTGGCACCTCCTTGAAAGAATGCCACAAACATCAGGCAAAACCTACATCACTCCATAACAATGTCCCATCCCTGTAACCCCTATTGTCCCTGTACAGCAACTACGCACAATTAAAAACCAAAAAAAAAGGGATTTTTTCTCTACCTCATCCCACCTTCACACAAACTTTTCCAAACTGACAACAAATGTAATCTCCATGGCACAAAACACTCGCCTGTTGCTGGAACTCTTCCTCTGCCCACCGCATTGATCAGTGCAACCCAGTCTATCTTTCCGTCTGCTGAATAACTCAGAATTGGCAAATCCCATCACCCATCATACCCGGGAACAAGGGGCAAAAGAGAGACATTTTCCTTGTGGAAGAGACAAGGATGCCTAACATTACAGCTACAGCTACTGAAAAGGAACTCAGCATTTTCTCTTCTCATAAGAAATACAGTTTTTAAAAACTGGTTACCAACTGAGAGACAGAGAAGATTTTGTGGTACACAGTCAGGCATCTTAATGTTCAGATTAACAGCAATTTACCTTACTCACCACAATTCCTCAGTCTGGGTATGTCAGACTAAAAGGAATAGACTATATTCAATATATCCATTATGTGGGAGATCAAGGGGAACCTCTCTTCTTCACTGATTCTGGCGATAAAACACTGTCAGATGGAGCAGCGCTGGGGCTGGTGGATACTCAACACAGTGAGAAACCCTCTGGAAGTGCTTCTTAATGGAAAACAAATTACTATTTCAGAGCACCATTTCCCTCTCACCCCACATGTGTTACAGTGGGGATCTGAGACTGGAATAGATCATTCTGGCATTCAGACTCCACAATCCGTTCTGGGATCAATTGACCTTCAGGCTCGTAACTCAGTATCCACCCAAACAGAGTAAAGTACAATATCCATCTCACTGTAAATCTAGCTGCACCATATGTAATTCCTTTTTTACTACAACACACAGTCATAGTCATCCTTATCATCATTAAAAGTGATATACAGCTTATTGCGGTCTTTAAAAAAAAAAAAAAATCCCAAGATTACTGTACAGCAATATCAGAGCATGAAAGAGATTTAAGATTGCTTTGCTTAAGCTTTACGAATGGCAGACAACAATAACAATAAAAAAAAAGGGGGGGGGGACACACGGACACAACAACGACACAAACACGACCCCTTATGGTGTTTTCTCAAGTGACATTTGTAATATTAGGACTCTGCTATTATATAGGACAGATCAGATACTAATATGTAGAATGACAGTAGTTCTGAGGTCAAAAGACTTCTACAGAATGACACCAGCTGTATGGAGATCCCATTGTGGGTAATATTACCCATTACACCAGGCATAAAAAAAGAATTCATTAAAGTACACGTTGATTGCTGTGGATAGCATAGGTTCATAAAAGTACAGAGCGGTAAGACAAAATCACCTAGTCCACATCTGCCATGAATACTGAAGCTGAAAACTAAAATGGTAGAGAGAAAGAAACAGAGAGAAGAATATCTGCAGCTTCTCCACAAAAGCTATGTTTTAGTAAAAATGCACCTCACTAGTTCCGGGAGAGAACTAAAAGAACAAAGTCCTTTGGCCGGTCTGCGCAGGATGTTTAGGCGATGCAATGTTTCCTTCTGCCTTCGGAGTCTCTGAAAAACGTCTGTTCAGTTAGGCAGGTCTTGGGTCAAGTCCCAGGAGGACTGTTGTGCCTTGTTAGCTCATTTATTGTAATACTTATGAAGAAGTGAATTGTAGCATTTTGCAGAGAAACTCCTAACAAGACAATTTTGGAAGTATCATTTTTGGCATAACTTGAATTTTTGAAAGTCAGGTTATACAGATACAGTAGACAAGTTCAGACTTCTGAAACATTTATTTTCTGAAACTTCTGCAGAGGTTTTCATGAGAAAGAGGCAATTTCTGACATTCAGCAGACCCTCTAGCTACAAAGTTTTGCTGATCATCTCTGAAAACTTTGGCAGTTAGCAGCTGTTTTGCTGCATGTAAGAGCCATAAATATACTTTGCTTCCTCTACTACTACTTCTTTCTGGTTATCCCAGCAAAATAATAAACAAAGCTTTTAGTCAACTGAATATGTGAATCTCAGCTGATACTATGACCTAGTAAAAGAATGGAGGAAAGAGCAGTGCTCCTTCGATATAGCTCTAGCAATGAATGAGATCAGATACTTTCTGCTCATTAACAAAGAAGACCCAGCTGCAGAACCGTGTAAAACCCATCACATCCTGCTAAATAAAATCTTCACTGGAAGGGTGGAGGAAGGATTACAGGAGTGTCTTTTATCTACTTTATCCTGTGATAATTTTTCACTCTCCAGAGTGAAGAGTACAATCCTGGCTGGCTCATCCATGTGATCAGACACCCAGGCCCAAACCCAGTAATAAAAATTATCTGCTTCAATGGGATTATTTGCACAAATGAGGGTTTGCAGAACAAAAGCTTAAGTAGCCCACCTGTGCGGGATTCCCTGAGAGTCTTCAGTGAAATCTTCAGAGGGAGGCTTTCTGCAAGTGCTGTGTAATTTAAGAGGATGGGTCAGACTCTCAAATGATGCGATTCACAACAGCGTTGTTGATTTTATCTGTTCTCTAAGGTCTTCCCTGTAAAGTTCTGGCCTGTAGAACCAGCTGTATATTACCACTGTACTATCGTTTTATGCTTCCACAACAGATAGGTTTAATCAGCAGCCATGTCTTTTCAGAGTGTTCTTGCTATGGAACAAAACAGAAATACAGTCTGCAATAACACCAAGGTCAACATGTACTGCAAAGAAACAGTAGAGTATTTCACTAGAGAATGGAAAGGATGTTAAATATTTTAAGAATCTGCTGCTTAAATAAAAATAAACCTCCTGTGCATTAAAAATACGTTTATTGATCCTATTCAGGATTCAACAGAAGCTGACTTCCAACAAAAGAAAACCTAAAAGGACTTGTCTGTTGTCAAAATGGTAGGTATATCAGACTGTCTTTGGTAAATGTGGCAGAAATCGTGAAACACACTTAAGAAAGGGGTTTGGACTCCTTTTCTAGTAAATATTTAGCCTACATTACAATTTAAGCATTGACAGTAAAAGAGGAAATTTAAAGAGCGGGACAAGAAGAAAAAAGGTGCATCTCTTAAGACATTGTAGCTAATTTATGCAGATGGAACTGTTAAATACATTTAAAAGACCTTCGTGGTCTGCATTTGACAGAAATGGA
Source organism: Ibycter americanus (assembly GCA_035590275.1). Classification (NCBI taxonomy): domain Eukaryota; kingdom Metazoa; phylum Chordata; class Aves; order Falconiformes; family Falconidae; genus Ibycter; species Ibycter americanus. Next base: position 34,046,864 of record JAVJGI010000064.1, on the reverse strand, counting down.
AATCATCATCTTTACTCTCTGTCTACTCTTCTTATCTTTCCTCTCCTTCCCTTAGTGAATATGAGTCAGAAATCAGCACTGGCAGAGAACAATCTCTGAAAAGTTTTCAAATCCCAAAGAGAAAGAACTTGTTTTTATTTATGCTAATATGGAGTCTGGAATAAATTCCGCCCCAAACCTTCCCTCTACCCCCCACATAAAACCCATAACACGGAGCACTGTCCTTCCTCAGCACATCATATTTGCACCATTTTTGTAATCTCTTTTTATCTTTGCAGTTCCGGGTTTCAAGTTGTAACTTTCACAAGTGACAAAGAGACAACTCATTTTTTGGGAAGAATGAAGAACTCTGCTCTTGGAACTGTTAAACAAATAACTGCAAGGATTTATTCAGTACCAGACTTAGAATCTGCACTGCAAACACGAGTCTTCCCCAAACACTTCACCTGTTCCCATCAATACCTGCCCAAACTGGAAGAGTTCAGAGGACTGCATTTATCATCAAGGTCTCATCTGACTTTGGACCATACTTGCTTTGCATTACTGATGGTGCATAAAGGAAACACAGTATGACCTAACTATGATGTGTTACACTGTGAAAATATTATTCTGAGAGGTGCCACAGCAATTTCCAACAGCAAGTCTCTCTTTGTAACACAGGATTCCCTCTCTACAATCATGTTAGAGATTTTGGCAAGCATGCTTTTTAATGTGTACGGACAACCCAGACTCCAGACTTTGATCACAAAGGGTGGATGGCAGGTTATGAGCTGTAATTTTTCCTTAGTGCACTTCTACGGAAAAGCCTTCTGGTGCCTTTAAGAGCCAGATGAGTATATGTCCTGTATTTATGCTTCCTGCCTTTCTTGTCCTTTTATACCTGTATGTATCCCTCACCTAGAAAATGGCAGGGCACATCTGAAAAGGATACTGACTCCAAATGACCCGTAAAAACAGTTGCTTCTCTTTACGGACACCATGAGACCAGTAGCCCTGTAGACACAGGTGGTCACAGGCCAGAGCTGAGAACAGGTGACTGACATATGGAGAAGAGCTGAGAAAAGGTCTTGCCATGAAGCAGTGGAAACCAGGCTGGGTTCCCATTCTTATGAAGCACCTCATTTAATCTGCCAAGGATTCTCACTAACGGGAATAAGGCTCTTTGAAGCCTAATGTATGGATTGTAGATTCACAGAATGGTTTGGGTTGGAAGGGACGTTACAGAACATCTGGTTCCACCCCCCCTGCCATGGGCAGGGACACCTTCCACCAGACCAGGCTGCTCCAAGCCCCATCCAGCCTGGCCTTGAACACTGCCAGGGATGGGGCA
>JAVJGI010000064.1:34020596-34042483 GCA_035590275.1 Ibycter americanus | reverse complement strand
AGTTACAAAGTTCACAGATTAAAATATCATGACTAATTGCTAGAAATTATAATCATTGTAAGTAGGCACACAGAAAACTGTAAATGTAAAATTAATTATTTTTTTTTTTTCCCCAAAAAAAGAACTACAGTGCCGGTGGAAAATATGTGGGAAACAAACAAACAAACAAACCAATAACACTATAAAGTTTCCTTTTCTTCATATGCTGTTTTGAGTTTATAACTAATGGCTTTTCAAATGTTTTCTTAACACATTCCCTTTAACTGGTAAATGATGGAAATAAGATTCAATAGTGTTTCAAAGAGAGCTCCAAACACTTGTACCTTTATAAGGGGCTTTCAAATACTCCCCTGAAGTGTTGCAGCTAAATAGGTGACCATGGCTCATCCCTCAATAAGCTGATATAAAACCTACAGGAAAGAAGGAATCTTATATCCAATCTCCAGAATCAAAGATCATTGCAGGTGCTTCTCCTGGCCAAGGTCCCGTGACTACAAAGGACGAGAGTTTTGGTTCCCCTGTACTATTTCAGAGTTGGGATCAGCATGAGGGTTGGGAGGGCAGGATGAAGTTTATAACTAACTATTTCTAAAAGACAGACTTTGGCTGAAAAAATTTATTCCATGGTTAAACTTATGAAAATGCCAAATATTTTCCTGATTTATATTCAGAGGGTACGATGATATTGCCTAAGATAGTATCTGTGAGATAAAACATTCTTATTTTTAACACTCATTATTACTTACTTAACCACAGATCAGTTTGGGTTTTTCTGAACAAAGGTTCCCTAGTATAATACAAAATAACTAACGAATATTTAAAAAAAAAATATCAGTAAGATTATTTATGTTGGTAAAATTAACAGAAGTACTGCATTGTTTTCTTCCAATTTAACATGACAAATACTATCAATAAAAAAGAGTAGAAAAAAATTAAATTAAAAAATATTTTCTAAGTGTTAACCTTATAACACAAACTTGTTCTTTTAATGTTATAACATGGTTACTATAAAAAAAATACCTCACTCTCCAACATAGTTGCCCCCCCCAAGTAGGATTTTCAGCTGGGAAAAGTACATAACATAATGGGACTCACATGTTCAGGGCTTTTTTTACAATGCCTGTGAAATAACGTATTTGTCACTTGTGCTTTTCCTAGTGTCCTGCAAGAATCCAAATCAATTGTGAGAGTTTGTTATATCGGAAGAGAGAACAGAGCTCTGTGTTAAGCAAGTCTCACAGGAATAAATGCAGCCCAGCATAAATGTGTGTCCCTGCTGTTACCATGATGAGTAATGAGCCAGATCCTCCATGACCCTGAGGTGTGGTTTCTGCGGATCCATGGAGTTATGTTGATTTCCTCTCACTGCAGATCTATCCCAAATATATCTGACTGGTTTACATTTATTGATGTGAGTCACCCTGGGCTTAGAAATGTTTCCAGGTGTGAGGAACAGCATTTCAAACACAAGCCCATGAGCTATGGTCCCTTAGGAAAAGAAAGAAACTTCTCAGGCTACACACATGTGGTTATCGCTATTATTTAGTAACTATTCTCTTCCTCTTAGCCTAGGTACTTATAATTTCCTTGTGCAGGGGAAAAAGTTCATTTTCTATAGATAATGATAAAGGAGAAGGATTTTTTTTTAGTTTTTATAAAAGTATCTGTGACAGTCTGGTTTTTGTTTTCTATTTTACTTGGCAACAACTAAAGATACAGCTGTCATTCTGATCAAGAATTCCAGAGCATTAAAGGTATTTTAATGGGAAAGGGGATTATTAATTAATTTAATTATTAATTAAAGGGAAAATGAGTAGCTAAATCAACTCATTAGTCAATAAATCAACACTAAACTCTTCCATTTTCATGCATATACTATTTTAGAGTCCTGCTTGACATCGCTATCAGTAACTTAAGTGTGCATAGCTTTCATTAGCATAAAGTGGCAGAAATTTCATTGTGTCTAAATATTAATATAATAAAACACTTGTTAATGCTACTGTCTATGACTGTTACAGATTTCATGTGGTTAATTGTAAGCTCAAAGGATTTATAAAATGCTATATCCTTCTCTCTATTGTGTGCAAACAGACAAAACCAGAAGAGTAAATAAACACACCAGACCTAACTTCAGAAATAAAATTACTAAAGAAGTCATTATATTCTTAAAAATTCTTACTAAAATGATCTTGTTCAGTTTAAAAGTCCTACAAGTTTACTAGTATTCTGCATAAATTGTGAAGCATTGACAACTGTGTAGAAGACATAAAATACTGTACAAACAGTGCCTCCTCCAGAAGAGCACAGAGATGGAAGTCAAGTCACAGAGAAGACTATGAAAATAAATGCCTTTAAAAATTTATTACACACCTTTTCCTTGATCTAATTAATCTAATGCATTACAACAACAGATGCACCAATTAGGTTTTTGTGTTGGCGTCTGTGAGACTCTCGGGAGGCAAATGGAATGGTGGTGTTTCCTGGCACCTCTGCAGGGGAAGCCCACCAGGGAAACCTGTTGACACTGAAGACAGTGCCAAAATGCTGCTGGATTTCAGAGAGACCAAGGTTTCAGTATAGCTTTGAAGGCTTACAAATACCTCTAGAGAAAAAGCTGCCTATCATAAGCCAATGTGAGGACTTATTACTATAAAGCTTGTATTTTATCATTCACAATAAAACTATCCCTCTTCTATCCATATCATAGTTTGATCAGTCTCGACACCATTAAAATCACTGCATTATACAAGGGCAGCAAACTTGCACCCACCTACCCCAGCATGGGATACCCTCCTTCTCCACAGTCTGCTCTGCCTCATGCATTGCTAAAATTCACCTAATTATAGTAAAAAGCCTCCATCTGCTTCCTAGGTTTATCTGGATGGAAACAGAGAGAGGCGGACTGAATTTAAGTGAATTAAAATGAACGTAATACAGTCACAGTGCTTCAAGCGATGGTAGGTAGTCTCACTACCTCTTTCTACAGTTTCCAACTGGAAGTGAGCAAATACCCGACTAAGTTTGTGTTGTGTTTTTAACTGGTGTTTCTAAAGCAGTTTACTAACTCAGAGAAAGGAAAATTAAGGTCACTGCTGAGTATCAATGGGAAAGGAGTTTCCAAAGCACTCAGCACTGAAATGAACTCTGACCCCATTCAGTATATTGGAGGTGCTATCATTGATTTAAACAATACCAGTGCAAAACATCTTGGAAAAATCTGATGTAAAGATGCTTCTTGCATTGAAAAGTATTAAATGGTTGGTTGTTCTTTCTGGTTTTTCCCTACCATGCTTCCCTTCTTGTATTCCTCCTTCAAGAAGATTTTAAAAGTAATCAAAGGTTACAAAGAAAACTCAAATATATCTCGGGGCATTGGGAGGGAGAAAAGCGTTTTCATATCAGCAATGTTATTTTTATAAGGTTCCAGTATTGCAGATGCATAGCTGGAAGGGTCAGCAGGGACAGTCCATGAAGATCTGTTGTTAAAATTAAGAATTTTTTATTTTGACTGAAGCATTATATGCAACTGGTATCTAATCTTTATCAGCAGCTTTGTCACAAAATTAATATGAAGCAGTGGAAGACTGCATCTAGTAATTGCTTTTCAAAACAGAATGCCTTTTGTGGGGATATAAAGCTGACAACAGTAGAGCTGCTGGAGGTTTGGTGCTAGGTTCACCTGTATCTGGTTGAAGTGACCACGCTGGGACAGGAGCACCCCGGAGGGACTGTACTACCTGCACAGTGCTTCCTAAAAGGCCAGTCCTGCTGAGACCAAAGGGCAAATTAGCCATAAACCATTTTTAGTTTTTACCAGCCAGCTTCAGATATAGTTAACAAAAGTAGAGCAGCACCCTGCACTCCAAATGATGCCATCCTCTTTGTGCTTCTCATGTGGAAAAGCACTGGTTCAGTACAAGTATTCAAGCTTGACTCTAAATCAAGCTGAAGAAATTTATTTAAAATACCCACTTTCATGTTCCCCTTTCTCCTTCAGGAATCTATGAAGTACTAGGGAGAATTTGTATCCTGTCTTTCCTGCATCTGGACAACAGTGGCAGTAATTCATAATTTCCTCTGAAGACTATATGTTTTTTGTGCTAGGACTGCAGTCTCACTAACTAGGGGGAAAAAAGCCTCTGCATGCCAGAAGGTAGAACAGAAATATTTGATTCACTGAGATCACACTTTGCTGCATCAATACGTTAGTTTTGATAAAAAAAACCTGCTCAGATCAGAGTAGTCCTTGTTCCAGAAAAGTAACTGTATATTGGGTTCAGCAGTTTTATGAAAAAGAAAGGTATTTTCCTTTTAGTTAACTAGTATATTTCAGCAACTGTATGTCAACTTAAACTAATACAATCACAGTGCTTCAAGCGATGGTAGGTGGTCTCACTACCTCTTCCTACAGTTCAAAATTTACTTTTGAAATAAATAGTTTTTTGTATTTCCCCCCTCAGTTTAAGAAACAAGCTACAGTCTGAACATTTGTCTTGATATTATTCCCCTTTCTTTCATTACCTTTCTCTGTACAGTATTTTTTTCTTGAGGATTTCAGGAGCTTTTAAGTTAAACAGGACTTAGAAACAACAAAACTATTGTTTATGCAAAAAGGAGAAACCTACAAGAAAGCCCAAATTTTGCTGTCTCCTTCATCATTAAAGGAAGCTAGAGAGGCACTGTGCCTGCAGAGCACGCTCCCCTAAGAGGGCTGTGCAGATTACAAGCTACATCTGAGGTATACGCTAAATCCAGAGGCAAGAGGAAGTAGTCTTGGTCAATAAAAAAAGCAAAATTATTTCTATTATTAAAATAATTAAAGTCAGTAACTTGTGAGTCCTAAAAAATAGCAAGAAAACCCACAAGGTTTTGATTTGTGTCCCATTTTCTGCAAATTGCTATTTGCCTCACTGTTTTGAAAAGCTAAACTCCTTTCTTTCAAAGTCAAATATATTTTTCTGAATTCCTAAAAATCTCCATTTTCTAAGACCTGTTTCAGTATCTTGGCATTGAAGATACCTGTAGAATAGCAGCTCATGTAAAACAGAAAAGGGGAAAATGGTGAAAAAGCAGGCTTTGGAGAATAAACAAATAACTGTTCAGTTAAAGGACTGCATCATATGAAAAGCTTGCCAAGCATATTGAAGGTATTTAGTGGTAGCAATAACGTAGGAGACATGCATGGAATTCTGAATTTAAGTTATCTAAACTCTTTCTCCTTAATTTACACCTAAACCTGAACATAGGCAAACTCTCTGTCAGATCACTCTTAGTGAAAGCCATACCTTGTATTCCACATATTTGAGGGAATGTAATTTTTTCATCACATCTTTAGTCTCAGCTCCACTCATTGCTTGTGATCCCCTTATTCTGTGTTTTGTCTTTAACTTTCCATTGTTTGCAGTTGCCACCTTTACCTTTCTTCTCCCCTTCTTGTCCTTACAAACTAGACCCAGCAAGCTAAAAAAACACACACACAAAAAAGACAGCTATGTTTTGTGTTTGCCTGCTCTCCCCTTTTCCCTGTGCTTTGTTTCTCCTGCTTAAGTTATAAATTCTTCAGAGTTTATTAAGTTATAATCTCTCAAGCTATGTTAACAGGAACTTTGACCTCCTGCCAATGCCAATACTAACTAATGAAATTTAGGGAGGTAGCAATTAGTGCTGTGATAGCACCCAGTAGCAGGGGAAAGTGGTATATAAACATATTAGAAGCATTTTTATTGGATGCTTTGGAGGAAATCAAGCTATATCTGCTCAGTACTTAGCCCAGAATTTCTGCTAATATTTTCAGGGCTTTCTTGCACTATGAAGTATAAAACAGAACTAAAGAAGGCAATCTTCTCCATTGCAGCATCCAGGGCATAGAAAGCATCAGATGGGTAATGCATCTGCACTAACATGTTACAGATTCAGAAGAAGCCCCCAGGTTTAGGAAGTGTTTATATTCATGACTTCTTTAAATAACTAGTTTTCAGAGACATTTGCTATTGAAATCGTATGTTTTATGAATATAGCTAAAACATAGGTCATAGTGAGGCTTTCAGGATAAATAGATGTAATTAGAGAAATGTAGGGAAAAGTAAGCAGAAAGTCATTAAAGATAAACAAAACTTTGTCAGTATTTGAGAGGCGGGGGCTGTATTCATTAGAATAACTAGAGAAAAACTTGCAGCTTGGCAAATGACAGTAATTCAGGAAATAGTGGCAAACAGTAAGGAACAACACAGCCAAAGGTCATTTAAAATTTGAGAATGGGACAGAGCAGACAGTGGATGCTACTGAAAATAGAGAAATGCATTTCTAAGCAAAGCAGAATTTTTGTGATTATTTTCTAAGTGAATCAAACTTGTATTAAGATTAGGTAAAGACAAGCCAAAGCTATTGTGGGAAAACCTCAAGGTCTTCAATGAAATATGTAGCTGAAATGAAACCAAATGGAATTTTCTTCTATATTGCACCAGTACTGCTTTATTATTCTGCTCGATTTTTTAACTATAATGGCTAGAGTTATGTTTAAGAGAAGTGTTTCCAAAATATGGTGTGAATTAATTTATAATTTGTGAGTAAAAACCATGAAAGTGTTGTACTCTCGTGAAAAGAAGAGACTTTGCAATCCATAAGCTAAAACCTATTATGCTCTGAACACATACTCAAATTTAATAACAACATTGTGCAAAATGTTGCTTCCTAAGATCATTGATCAAACAGAAGAAAAGTTTCTGGAATCTCAGCATAGCACCAGAACAAGTAGCTGTATTCAAAGGCAGCCTGTTTTCATTGGTGTGAATAAATATTATAGACTTGGAACTAATTAACCTGATAACACAAGTCCTCATTCATTTGTGTAGTGAACAAGACTGCTGATATTTATGTGAAACAATTTACTAAATTAATTTAAAGCAAAAAGAAAATTCAAATTAGATGCTGTAGTCACTAAATTTAAAAGAACCTTCCCCCATCAATCCCATTAGAATTAGTAATTTTAAATACAATTTGTATCTGTAAGAAACAAATATTATGACTTCAGTACTAAAAAAAAAAAGCTGTAGACAAGAGCATACAAAGCCAGTCAAAACTTTATATGCCCCTCTTAATACTATTTCTTGGTATACGTATGTTGACTATTCAGACAGTACAAATCCAAGTATGAAGAAGCTTTATTAAAATCAGTTTTTAGCTCCAGAAACTTCCCCATCTGAGCAAATGTAACAGCGATAGAAGGCTTTACTGAAAAAAACAGAGAAGGCTCCAGGTACTCCTTGGAAATCTAAGTTTGTCTCAAGCCTCACAAATCTGTTTATCAGCTTACAGGTGGAAGCTGAAATGTTTGTAACAATCAAGCGGCAGCTGTCCAAATTCCCAACCTGATCTAGTATTAGACAACCTTACAAAACCCCATTATTATATTAAATTTGTGTTTAAGTTGAAGTTTAACTTTTATTTATATTGTCTTCTGCTACCTAGTACTCCACACAAGTGCTCCCTCAGAAGCTGAAACAGTTGAGCTGCCATATCTGTTTTGCCTGTGACATCATTGGTGAGGTTTGATAAATCTCCAGCATGACATCCTTTGGGCTGCTATTTGTCAAAAGATACGGTTCCATCAATTTAAACATATTATCATTTTAAGGTCTGGTTCTCAACTGGGATAAGCAATGAAAAAAGATGGCATATAATATTGTCTTATTAACACTGGCACATACCCACATGCTCCTACCATCTTGCTTCCCATTATTATCAACCTTCATCATCAGTGGAAAGAACAGGGCAGAATCCAATCCACTCTGTATAAAATTAGACAAATTGCCATGCATTTATAAGCTCACATTGTTCCAACAGAGTCAGTGTAATACTGACCTCAGATCTCTTGACATGAGATGATCATGCTTCTCCAGCTCATGGGTATCTAATTCCCTGGCACGGATCAGGAAAAAACTGCATTATAATTTCCCCTATGCATTTACACATTTTCCTTGGCAGAGATTCCTGCAGCACAGCACTAGCCGAGAGGTCGAATGCGGATCTTTGCTCAAATTCCATCATCCTATTCTTGTCACAACAGATAAAGAATAACCCAGCCCTTCGGCCTACTCAGTACTAGTTTCTCTGCTAACAATAAAATGCTTTTGTGGTGTATTTTTCTGAGTCTGTTTCAGGACCTGTGGTGCTATGAGCCAGTAGGATATACAGGTTCTGAATACCAGAATCTACTTTTTTGTGTGAAAGGGTAAACAAAAGTGTCCTCCACCTGGGGCCAAGTGCCATATAAATATTCTTTGCATGAAGTACAAAATAGAGTTCAGGTTTATGTACAGAGTTTCAGTGAAAATCTCCTGCATGTTGTCCTTGGTTGGCCTCAGTAGAAAGTGAAATAAAAGAAAAATAAAAATCTTAGCATAGCCCATGAGTTGAGCAGCACTCAGCAAAAACTCAGAGCAGTCGTAGAGTTATTCTAATTTATGGTACACAGGAGCAGACTGTTGGAAAGTACCTCCTGAAATATCATTGTATTATTTAAAATTGCATTACATAAAAATAGGGGAAAGGTCACAGAAGAACCAGTGCCTACATAAAGTTCTACTGAAAAAAACTCATTATAACACAATTCCATTGATTTTGATTACCTCTGTGTGAGAAGTAAAAGCCTAATACAAATCCTGCTGTGATCTGAATCTGTGGATGCAAGGGGTCTTGGAAAACTGAGAAGAAAGATCAGCTAAAATATTTCTTCTAGAGCAACGAAAAAAAAAATCATCTTACCACTACGTTCATAAGTGAGTAAAACAAAAAGCAGAAGTAATAACTAAAAGTCCCTTCAAAATATGTTACACCTATACATCCTATAGAATAGCTTGTACATATTCAGTTGAAACAGCTGGATAAACATTTAATTATCGCTTTATTTGTCAGGCAGTGTTCAGTCTAAAATACATAATGAACAGTACCAATCATAAAAAGAAATCACAATAACTTGATGTTATTTTTAATAAATACATATGATTAAAGTAGGATTAAGTTTGATGTAGTATCTCATCACCTGTGATAAAATATTCAGAAATATTTAAGAACTTTGATCACTCTTTCCATTAATTAGAGCTATAACTACAATTGATTACGAGTCACTTAAAAATAATTTTATTGAGTAAAACTATGATCTTAACAGAGGCAGACAGGATAAACGAAGAGTAAAAAATTGGCATTTCACCATTTGCTGTACTGCAGTATGATCATTTTCATTTGGCTTAACCTCTCTATATCAGCAGACTAACCCTAGCAATTCTCTTTAGTAATATTCCCATGGTTTTAAGTTTAAAAAATAATTTTCTATCTAAAGAACAGAATGATTTAAGACAGGATTTTTTTCTGAAACATACCTTAGACTATAGGGTTTGCGTGTACTATCCTGTATTGATGAATCGTGACCGGGATAAATACTTCAGCCCATGATAGTATCAGTCTGGGAAGCCGGGAAGGAACTAGGCTATCAATATATGATATTTTCCTAGAAGGAATGATGTGCCTGCTTTTGCAGATGCCCTGCTCCTGCGGGCTGAGTAGGAGCACGGACACCCTTCCGTTCTGGTCCTGTGCCAGGTGTGGGCCCCTCAGCGCAGGAGGGACGTGGGGGGCTGGAGCGTGCCCAGAGCCGGGCAGGGGCTGGGGCAGGGGCTGGGGCACAAGGCTGCTGAGGGGCGGCTGGGGGAGCTGGGGGGGCTTGGCCTGGAGAGGGGGAGGCTGAGGGGAGACCTTATCGCCCCCTGCAACTGCCCGGCAGGGGGCTGTGGGCAGGGGGCCGCTCTCTTCTCCCAGGGAACAAGCCACAGGGCAAGAGGGAACGGCCTCCAGCTGCCCCAAGGGAGGCTCAGGTTGATAATGGGGAAAAATTTCTTCACTGGAAGGGTTATCAAGTACTGGAACAGGCTGCCCAGGGAAGTATTTAAACACCTCGTTGGAGGTATTCAGAAGATGGGTAGATGTGGCACTTAGGGACCAGGTTTAGTGGTGGGCTTGGCAGCGTTAGGTTAACAGTTGGACTCAACGATCTTAAAGGACCTTTCCAACCTAAATAATTCTGTGATTCTATTCTATGATTCCTCTGTCCCAATGCAGCAAACACCTTAGAAAGTTTCTGCCCCATACGTTCCCTGACCTGGCAATGATTCCTGTTGGCTGGTGGGGGAAGAAGCATGTGGAGAAATTAAAGCATGGAAGTTGTAGGTGGAGAGATCAAGCACATCTACCTTAAACTGGGTTTACAACCTTAAGTTATACCAAGCTTCACCAAAAAAGTAACTCTTTCTTACAAGAATTTCAGGCATTCTGATATGGTGCCTTCTGCTTTTCTTTCTGCGTTCTTAGTATGGTATTTAAAAGACATGATCACTTCCTAAATGTACTAAAAAACAGTGATAGTTTTAGAACATTTTTGAAGTTCACAGTTTTCTTCCTTACTAACACTTCTTTCAGATTCTCAGATCTCATGTTACTTCTTTTGTAAGGACTTTCAAGCAAAAAAAATCACTGCCTTCTCATTACCAGTTAACACCTTCTCACTTTCTGGAAGCTTGCTTTAAATGTTTAATCTAGTCATTGTCAGAGCCCTTCTCAGGGTTATTAAGGAGTCTGAGAGCTGATGTCTAAATGCAATGCTGAATGTACTATTACTTTCCCTCTTTTTATTCTTATCTGCTTTTCTAAATGCTAACTCTCAAATTGATGCTAATTCCCCCTGAACTGGGAATAATTCTGATATGTCTGTTTTCATTTCTGTTAACACTGATTCATCTAATCACTTAATATATCCAACTTTTGATATGTTGGACTATAGCCTGCTAGAAACATTTATCTAGTCCATGACAGACAGATGCCCACTAGGCAAGCGCCACGCATCGTGCCACGTACCAAGTATGCACATGCCCACCAGACTGCATGACAAGCAGCTCCATGTACACACCATCAAGTGCACCAGTCCGGTGAGACGGGACACCTGCCCATCTGCCCTTTGTAGATCCCTGTTAGACCTCAGCACAGGGTCCCTGAGCCCCTCTGTGGTAGCTATCAAGCTTGTCACAACTGAAAGCTTTGGATATTGTGGTACTAAAGAATTTGTAGATTTTTAGCTACTTCAGAAAAATAAAATTCAGACACTACCATACAAAAGCAAGAAATTACACTGCAGACTCTGAACTTCCATTTTCAAATATTAAAAACCACAACTGACAACAGAAACATTTCTCCATGTTTTCATGTAGCTGTAATGATGGAAACCGCTGAAGATCACAGGGTTCCTAATCACAGGTACATTAAGCTCCTGATCATGGTCATAATGCATTTTGAGTAAACTGCAGGAGTATCCATCTGCAAAGGTACAATGAAAGCAAAAGGTCTTTGGAAATCTATCAGGTTGGTTTTTGATGGAAAGCATCAGCCATTGAAAATATCAAAATCTAGCAAAGACATCAAAGAGCACAGGGTAAAAATGTTACTGTAGCGGTATTCTTTGATGCTGAAAAACCCTTTGATAGATATATGATACTTAGCTAAAGGCTTTCTAACTTGAAATAAAAGTTCTTTAAAAATTTCTTAAATTCATCTTTGTAATAAATACATAAATATTACAGCCCAGAAATACCCGTATTTTTTGTTGGGAATACCTTTAGTCGAGAAACGAACCTACCAAAGTGTTTGTGCTTTTAATGGCTTTTAAGAAAGAGAAGCTTCCTGTAACTACAGCACAAAACCTCCTGACTATTAGACATATTGGATAGTTTGCACATAAATATTCACTGTTTAGCAAGAACTCCTGTCCTTGGAGACATGCAGACTCACACAGAATAATAAATGTACCATCCAATATTCTGCTAATGATATCTAGAAAGTCATTTGTGTGGAGATTATTTCTACCGTAAAGTTGGCTGCTGAAGGAGTGTGTTGCACTCCTGAGAGTGCACAACTTTACTTATTATTTACTGGAACTTCTGGACCTCAGTGATGAAACTTTAATTAAATAACCTCCTAAATGGATTCTTCTATTTGACCTTACGCAGTTTTATAGACTTAGTTTGCATGAAGGAGTTTACCACTAGTCCAACTCAATTGGATTCTCATATTGTTCTATTCTGCTATAATGCTTTTTTAAGGAATGCTGGTATTTGCACAAAAGCATCTGGTTTCTTTCCACTGTATTGCAGATTTATTTGTACAGATATACAACTTGCAACAGAAAAGACAGAAATGGCGTTTAATCTCTCACAAAAACTTCACTATGGTTCTTTTCTGCTTTTCCCTAGACCAAGTTGGTTTTCAAGATAAAGATGTTCTTAGGTTATCCTCATGATGAAAAGGTACACTATTAAATCCAGCTATGCAAAATCATTCAGCAGTCAGGAACGGCCTGTACAATGATTTTAAGAGTACAACAGAATTGTTTGGACAAGAGTACTTATAAACAGAGCAGTAGAGGAACAAGGTATATACTGATATGTATCAACCCAGCAAGGAGCTAACAGTAGATATAAGCATTTAAAAGGTTTATCAGGAAAAAAAAAGTCAAAAATGATAGTAAGATAAGAAATCAGAATTATGTTAATCATAATATTTTTTAATTATAAACTGAAAAATATATGTTATAGTCATTTATGAAGCTGGCTTGCTTTTTGTACTAATTAAGATTTCCTAATAAAAATGGATCAGTAGACTACTTGTCCAGGCACGTTTATCCAGATTTTAAGAACTTTATGTGCCTACTACCCTGTAAAAAGTGAAGCTATTAAGCAATTAGTGTTTCAAAATCTATTTTTTTACTATGTCAAGTAGGCTTAATTATTTAGGTTTTTACAACAAAATGTAGGAAAAGTGAAAACACTTTTTATGCCCTACAAAACCTCTCTTATTTGGTTGGGTCAGAGTCTGTCTCCATGCAGATAAAGATGTGAGAAAACAATCATGTTAGGCCAAAATAGGATGAATATTGTCATTACAAACATCAGCCTCCAACTCCAAAATACTAGCATTCAAAATGTTTTAAGGCTTGAAATTACATTTTGAAATAGAAAAAATTTCCCATCCTTTGGCAGAAATACTTGAACTGAGCTCATTAAAAAAAAGTCTCTTGACAGGTTATATTAAGTGCTACAATTATGCCTAATTTTGGTTTAGTACAATATGTTAATTTTAAAGTTTAAGAGACTGTATGTATTCTGACCATTTTCTTCCTGCTTTGAAAGTGCACTTCACTCCCACTCCAGATATAATCATTTTATATCTAACTAACTGCATTTCTTTAGTTCTTATATTGCAAAGAACAATTTAATAGACACGTTGGCCTTACACTGGTGAAGCCCATAAGTTTTTTTAAGTAGCATATTTAGTATCACTACGAGGACAGCTAGGAGAGACCTGGACTGTTTTAAAACATATTCAGCAAGATACTCTCTTTCCTTGGAAAGCAGCAACAAAATTCATACAACACACTTGCCAAGAACTGAGAACTGGGATTAAACATGGAATGTACTACAACACCCCTCTGGTAGGTAAGCGTAAGAAAGAATTTTTTCCATGAAATAGAATTTGGAGACCTGAAAGCAAGCTTTGTGCTCTTTGTTCAGGGTTTTTTCCTCCCGCCCTGTGTAAGGATCTGCAACAAGTAACCTGGTAGAGCCAATTGGAAGAGAGATTAGGAAAAATATCCACTTTTGAACTGAACTGAACTAAACCCACCTGATGATACAGATGGAGTCACCTGATCTTCGGGTTAACACAGGAGGCAACGCTTCACATTTTCATTTAAGGAGAAAAGAATTGCAATTTTAATTTTCTCTTTTAAAAGGTGTTTAAAAACATAAATAATATAAAGCAATGTCTGCCTAGGTTGAAAATTGAGATGTGAGAGTTTCAGGTGCAAAACAACCCATAAAGCCCAATTCTGAGTTCTTTAGATGAAGTCATTTAGATTTCACAGAGCTGTACGTGAAACCAGGAGTGGTAAACATTCCTTACTGCACAAAATCCATATCATGATCATACAGCCAAGAGGTACGAGACACATAACAGTCCAGAGAGCAGAAGTTGACAGGGAAAAGATGAGAATGGGTCACTGGAAGTCCACTGGACTCCTAGTCCACTGAAATTATATTTTTTTTCAATATGGAAAGGTGAATTCTAAAGTGTGGCACCAGATGGAAATCTGGCATGGGAGCAGCCCTGAAACTTACCAGAGAAGCTCAAGACAGAACAGGATGATCATTCTATGTCAGACAGAAGATGGAAGGGTCAGCACTCACTCATAATCTGAAAGATTAGTCTCAGAGGAAAAAACATGTCTCACCTCCCCTCCCACTTTTTAGCCCTTCTATTTGCCAGCTCAAGAAGCAGCACAGTATCCTCAGTTATTTGTCCTTTTTTTCAAGATTATGGAAGCAAATCCAAAGAAATTTCTGTTGATTGATAAAATACAAGCCACAGACAGAGATTACTTTTCTTTGCTGATCTGGATGTCTGAGTTGCCTTGCTGCTAGAATTGCAGAGGCTGTTTCTCCCCTGAGAGGTGGTAGACCACTGACAGCCTGTACAGGCTGGTTTTAGGTCGAACATTTTAGTGAAGAGATTTGTAAGTCTTTAAATGTCAGGCCTACTGAAAACAGTCAATAAATAAAAGGTAATAATAATAATAATGATACACCATGAAGTTTGAATAGGCACTCTGTACATCAATAAATAATCACATCATGTATCACATTACACATTCTGTCTGAACATTCTGAACTTAATCAAAGGCATTAACTTGACTGTCAAGCACTAAAATAGGGAGGCTCATTTGCTGGCAGATTGCTTCACTGGGAGTAAATATCCTTGTGGCAGAATCCCACATAAGTAATGGTAGCTAGCTTTCCATGTTAAAGAAGGTAGCGAAGAGTTGCAACAGACAAGCCAAGATTTTCCTATGAATTTTTTAAAAAACAAATTATTAAATACAATTATTCTGCCAGCCTGGATACTTTTGTTCAAATTTTTAATACAAAATATTGTATGTTATAGACTTTATCTCTTAAGGGAAGCATAGCAGTTGGAATGTGAAACACAACTTCAGAAGCAGTAGGAATAGAAAATTACTTTCAGAAAACATCCAAAAGCACCATTTCCACTTGACCACCATCCTGCAGACTGAAAAGATCAGTCAGGTCTTGCTAAGCATTGACAAAAGAGCTCAATGCTGAAGTGCAGTAACTTCTAATGACTGTTCAACGATTTCTCCTTTAATTATTTTCCTTTGTTCTTTCTTTGCATGTTGGTAATAAGCAAAGAAGCCAGTGCTGCATTGACTTTTAAAAGCTATACTGTTAGAAGGCTGGTTAAGTTTCTTTCCTTTCTCAACGTTACAGTACCAATAGTTTTCCTGCTAAATCCACTAGCTTAGTGAGATTGTCCCAATATTCATATATTTATCACCCAGAAGCCCCACCTGAGTTGTGAATTTAGCACCACTGATAAGCCCAGTGATGGCAGGTAAGATATTTCTGAATAAAGAATTAATTTTAAGAAGCACTTGGTGTAGGGAGCAGCACTAGCAACTCAGCAGGAGCAACACTGCCCGGTGAGGTGGGCACAGCGCTGCAGTGCCCCTCCACCCAGCAAAGATCACTCCCATCTCTACAGAGTGGTGCATGGGAGAGTTTAGACACTCACAGTTTCAACAGAAAGAGTATCTCTACATTGCCCTCAGAATAAAAAAAAATCTATCTTTGTAACACATTCAGATTTTGCAATAATACTGAGGACCACTTCTCTGGTTTAAATTAACAATGTGTGTTAAAACTGGAAGTGTTTTTGATTTCTGCTTTTGTGCATCAGAAAGTTTCTAAATTTGCACTTCATGAATATGTGTGACCTTCTTTACAAGTAGCTTCAAGAGACCCAAATCAACATCTAAATACTGCAACAGCTGAGCCGTGGAATTTTTCTTCTCATAACAGAGTCCTCCCGAGCACGCTCACAGTTTCAGAATGTCATTCTCTTAAAGCAGGACACATAGACGAGGTCTCTGTAACCAGCAGTTCCTCCAGGCAGGCATCTGGACGTGCTGACATGTCCCTTTCATGCCTGAATCATGATCAGAATATGACCTGTATCAGAATATGACCCTTCACTCTGGTGCAGAGGTGGCACAGGCAGAAGTTCAGATAGTGGCTCACGTTAGTCTGAGGTCCTCAGGGATGTGTAAACATCTAAATACCCTGGAAAATGTCAGCCTGAGAAATCAGGCTGTTGAACTGATGTCGGTAGGATTGCAGAGATTTACAGACATTGAAAACCTGGGCCAGGAAAAGAGTAGCCAGTTAAATCCTTTAGACCCCAAATATCAATACATTGGATACTGATATGATCCAACAATATTTTCAATGTATCACCAGAGAACACTTTATCCGAAGAATTAAATAATCTTAAAATATTGGATTTGTTTACATCTGACCTGAAGAAAGGCTTCTAAGATCTATGTAGTGTCAAATTTGAACCATGAAGCATTTCAGACCATATTGCCTGCATTATCTGGTGATACAAAGTGGGTAGTTGATGAGGTATCCAGTAAATACTCCACATCACTGCTACTGGCGTGCTTATACAGCAGATGTTTAAAATGAAAGGCTGACAGTTTTTATGTGATAATTAAATCTTTTTGGTTGACAACTGCAATTTAATTTAATTTTAATCAAGAGTAATAACCACCCGTAATTGCTATTATGGTGATGTTCCATTTTTACCGAGGGCCTGAAGCAAAAATGAACAAAGATTTTGCCTGTAGGTTTTAATCTAAAATCTTTCTTATCTGAGATATTCTTCTAAATGTATTAATTCTGAAGCACTTTCAAACAAAAAAAGAGATGAATAAAAAGGCAAAATCACACATCAGTGGAAATTACTATGCAAAAAGAAAGTGGGTATGTGCTCCAAGACATGATGAGGAAACATAAATCCCCTTTCGTTTGTGTTGTTAGGGGAAGTAAAGAGCATTAATGTTATGGTTGCAATTTACTTAGCTATTCACCAGACCACTGCAGAACCACGTGATCCTGGTGTCTTTCGAAGCCCCTCAGAAATAATTTCAGGCGTGACCCCTTTAGTGCTGTGCAATTTTCAACTGTTGCGTGTCGGTCTCCTACCCAGGATGTCTGCCTCCTGCAGAACAAGCTCCATCACTAATTGCTTCATCACAGAGGTCCGTGCCCAGCACTCCCTGTTCAACCTGTGGCTTGGGCAAGTTCACAACGTGCACATTAATTGCTCAGAGTGAGCAGGTGTAAGAAAGTATCTAATACTTTACACAGATGAGATGTCTGCATTTGTATTTGCTTCCCTCTGTCCTTTTTACCCGAGAGAGCCACATAAAGTAAGGCCTTCAGCAGAGAGAGGAGGCACTGAAGAATGAATTATACAAAAATATCTCTCGCCTACCAGGAATCATATAAGCAGCTGAGGAGAAGCCAAGCGTGGGTGAGGAAGATTGATCCATACTCACTGATCAGACCCAGCAGGGCAGCCTCAGCACCACATCCAGGAATTAAGTCAGAAGAAGGACGGGACAAAAGATCGGAGGTAGACAGGCTCCTAGCAAGATTTCTTGCTGCACTTTGCTCCTGGTGACGGGCAGTTTTACGACCATACTTGTTCTGGGAGCTGCCCTAGCTACAGTGGCGATCGCTGCTGACAGCAGAGCTATTTCTTGTAATGCAAAAATGATCCCGGGGCTGAACACTTCCCCGTTGTCAAGAACGAGCACACTGTAAATCAAATCGGACAACTCCTGCCTAATCACAAGCAAATATGTCTCAGCTTATTTCAAGATTAGCTAACAGAGGCCAAGGCAACACAGACTACACCTGGGCAATTTTTCCCATGAGGAACCTGCTAGTTAGGTGGCAACTGGAAGTCAAGTCTTCCTCCAGCGACTGCTAGCCAGTATTGATGCCAGCCAGTCTGCTCTCATGAAGTACAAACTGGCTCTTCCTGCTTCTGCAATTCCTGTAGCAGAGGCTATAGCACCTGCCTGACCTCGCTATTGCAGGCTTATTAAAATCTTGCAGTTAATTTCAAGCTGCCAGATAGGCTGTCTCTGAGAAAATAACCGTCATCTGTTTCAAAATTTCTAGCTATAACAATAGTGAACAACTTTGATCCTTTCCCCATCTTTAGATATTTGTATTCTTGTAACAGTTATATTCAGTTATTTTTCAGCTGCTTCATGCACTTAGTTTGTATATTGCATTACATATGCTAATTAAAGATGTATAAAGATGTATATGCTCAAGAGAAACAATATACAACCACTAGGAATTTCCTAAAATGGAGGAGCGTCAATTCAAGAACATTTGTGAGAAAACTGGAGGTACAATGAATTCATCAATTCAGATAAACTGTCAAATTTGATTGAATATGTATCTTCCAAACACAATAAATTGAGACTTATTTCTCATCATCTGAGAAGATATAAAACAATGGTGTCCTTCCAAGTGAGTGAAAAACCCACAATACTCAACATTATTAAAAAAAAAAATCAAAATTATGTTTTTAAAGCAGTTGAAAAGTGGTCGAGAACTTTGTTTTACAAAAAAGAAAAGAAAAGAAAAAAAAGATGAGGGGTCACTAAAAGTATGTCCAACCAAAGTTTTCTTCCATCAAAAATGAAAGTTGCATCATAGAATGTGTAATGGTGTAGAAGAGTCAAATTGAAATAGTCTGCCCTTCCCCAGCTTCTTGGTCTGAACGTTAACACACTGTGTAACATCATGTACTAACACAGACAGAGAGATTGGAAGAGAACCAGGCAAGGTGGCTTTGAAGGAAAAATGAAATGATGAAAACCAAAATGGTCTATTACTTTTAGCTATTGCCTTCTATGTTATTTTCTTTTTAGAAGTAGCTTTCCTCTCCCTTTCTTTTCTCCTTTATTTTTTGAAAGAGAGGCAGAAAATACAAAGAAATCCAATGCCTGCCTTTGCCTACTGAATTTGGGAAACGGGTTTAAAACACTGTAGAAGAAAAACAGCCTTAAGACATAGAAGAGACCAGACCTAGAGCTTTCCCCTGATCTCATTCCCAGCTTCACAAGTTTCCAGTGCAATATAGCTGTGTTGGCAGGTCAAATAATCCAAAGCACTGTGGCCAAAATGTCTTCAGACAGCACTGGAAAAACATTTTCTTTGAAAAAGGGCTGATGGAGTAGTTCAGAACCATATGAAAGCATGCAAGTTTCAGCTGAGCTTAGATCCAGAAATGTTTTCTTGGCTCTGTTATACAACTTCTGGTCAAAATTAGGAAGAGATCCCCTTTATATATCTGTATGCCAGAACAAGCACCTGGGATGTGGAGCACCAAGTCACATCTTTGGCCTGAAGGAAGCAGAGCTGAGCTCCAGATGGAAAGCAAACTGTACAAAATCTCTCCATATCAAAGATGCCTCAAAAGAAAATGTAGTTTTGTAGTGATTCAGGAATTTAATAAGTGGAGACAGAGGACTATAAGTGAGTACTAAGCCTTCACCTATACAGCCACGATTGGTACCATATTGACACAACTGTTCAGGCAGAATAACCATCAGTAATGACTGCAGTGTGGTGGTATTATGAGAAATATTTCTTTACTGTAAGAAAGTTCAGTGTATAGCAGGAATATTTGATGTTCTAATAAAGCAGGAACACAGTTTGAAGACACAAGTTTCAGGCTTAGCGAATTCAGTAAAATTTAGGTATACTGTTGATTAGTCATCAGCATCTGACGATGCAAACCGAAAGGGCCATGGCAACAATGCAAGTGACCACAGCAGGAGCCACCTCCCAAAACCCAGCTGACATGAGCGCAGGAGGCAAACTGGGAGAACACTAAGACAAAGCTCCAGATTTTTCAGGTTAGTGGAACAAGATATCAAAGAGCTAAAAGTATGGAGAAAAGGTGACTTCAAGGGAAGACATGCTCCAATTCTCATTGAAAAAGGTCCAGGGAAAACATCACTAAGGAGAAATATTTCTGGGACTGTTGAGCCTATAGGAGTAACAGTGAATTATAGGTCCCTTTGCTCTCTAGAAAAACAGAATAAGCTGCAGAAGCTTTTCCTCATCACGCTACAAATTTCAGACATCAATGGCAAAGTTTTTATTACACCCTTGATGGGTAACACTCTATTTGCTCAACTGAAACGACATCAGAGAGAACGAAGTTAAAAGAAAATTTTACTTCTCTCTTTCTAAAGGCAAAGCACATTTACAATATCAGGGTGTATTTAGCCCTTAATTACAGAAGATACCTTTGTAAAAAAGCTTGAATATTTGGAATTCATTCCTGCAGACAGCAAGCAGAGTCCCATTTAACAATCACCAGTGTACGAGTAGTACATGAAGGGTTAAATTTAACGTTTGATCTTTTGACAAACACAATAGGCGTTAGTACCTTTGCCAGAAGATAACTTCAAAAAGTTGTTCAAGTATAAGCTTAGAGTTCCTCTTCACTCCTACAAGGATATATAGTATCACCGTAATAGATTACTGGGGCTGCTTTTCTCTGACGTATTGTTGCAATATATCATAAGAACTGTGTCTGGCAGGAACAGGAATTTCAGACATGGGCCTATTTTATGTGTTTTATTTGAGGACACTCTTAAGGAAAATCAATGTGGAGTTCAGGAGCTGGCACTGGAACTTCAGAAATTCAGCAGAGCCTTAAAATGCTAGCGGCATCACAGAATTTTAAGAAACTGTGCACACAGGATAAGATGGGCTAACCACAGCTGTTCATTTGGTGAACAGAACACCTAAAGATCTGGCTGAGATAAGCTCTTCTAACTTCTAGCCCATCTGTGGGATCACTCTGGGGGCTGAAATATTCCTCTGTTGGTCAGAGTCTTGCTGTTTCTTCTCCTCAAATAATATTAAATAAAGTAGTGAATTGCTAAAGGCAAACCCAGTTAGGTGTTTTTTTATACTTCAGAAGGGCACAATTGTACATAACCTATAGAAATCTTAAAAACCTGCCTAATTAACAAGGAAATGATACGAAGTAAAGCTTGTTTTATAATATAGCAGCAGATAATAGCTATTGGCCCCCTCTGGGTCACAACACAAAAATCCCTGTTATGGAAGGATTTGAAATGGAGTAATAACAGACTTTGCATCAGCTCCATAGAATCACAGAATCATTTAGGTTGGAAAAGACCTTTAAGATCATCGAGTCCAAGCTAGCACTGCCATGTTCAATCCCAGCCCCAAAAATGAAATTATGATATCCCAGAAGTGGATATAAACCAACTGGTGTGTGGCTGATACGACAATGAACATCAGACCTAAACTGAAGGCTGCTACCCTAAGCTGTGTTGATCAGCAAATAGGACAATCAAAGTGACAGTACATTTTACTTCACCCAATTAGTTACCAGCGTACGTTAGTTCAGAAAGCAATGTTGTATCAGCATTTTCATCAACAAATAAACCTGGCAGGAACTTCTCTGCCCGTGCTTTTGAAATGGGTTTTCTGACAATCAGGGTGGGTTTCACAAATAAGGATGACCAGAACATCGGGATGTGAATGTTTCTATTGGCCAGCCAATTTCACACAGAATCACACAGAATGGTCGGGGTTGGAAGGGACCTCTGGAGATCATCCAGTCCAACCCATTGCTAAAGCAGGTTCACCTAGAACAGCTTGCACAGGATTGCATCCAGCTGGGTTTTGAATATCTCCAGAGAAGGAGACTTGGCATGGTGTTTGCCACTCCATTTGTGCAGAGAACAGAGTTAAGCACATTTTATCAGTAGCAACACTCAGGGGCTGTCGCAGCACTACAAAACTAGCCGGCTGCAACAAGGCTTTCCCACACAAGGTTCCAAAAGTTCATCTACTGTC
>JAVJGI010000064.1:34004261-34015109 GCA_035590275.1 Ibycter americanus | reverse complement strand
TGGGAATAATTTCTTCCCCGAAAGGGCGGTCAAGCACTGGGACAGGCTGCCCAGGGAGGTGGTGGAATCACCGTCCCTGGAAGTGTTTAAAAAACGCGTAGCTGCAGTGCTTAGGGACATGGTTTAGTGGTGGACTGGGCAGCCCTGGGTTAACGGTTGGACTTGATGATCTCAACCTAAACGATTCTATGATTCTACTAACACGTTGCTACTGAGAGGGAATATCAACACGTGAATATTGCAGAGCCTTTCACTATCAATTAAAAATCAATAATCACTCAGCAACCCCTGTATAGCTAGAAAGTATTAGTTTTCCAATAATATAAACATCTTATGATGTTAAAATTGTTCTTTGAAAACTAAGAGTGGCTTTAATACATTAATAACAAGTATTAAGATGGTGTGGCATTAAAATATTATTAAAATATTTTGTAATCCAAAAGCAATATGAAATGTGTTCCAGAAAGGTGAATGTAAGATGTATCTTTATTATTTGGTTTATTACTCTCTTAAGACATCAGACATTTATAGAAACAATGAAAATAAGTGTGGTGTAAAACACTGGCATTTTTTAAAACTATATTCCTCCAGAGATGAAAAATGTGAAAACGTGCCTACTAGAACAGTAAATTACAGGCTCTTGTCTTTATTTTTGTCCACTGTAACATGTGAAAAAATTCCCACAGTTTTAAAAGATGTTTTGGTTTTCTGGGGTTCCTCTGGAGAAGTCCTGCTGGAAAATTGGAGATATTTATATATACTGTTTCTGTGCCGGTAAAATAGATATTTACACAACAAACTTGTTTGTAGTAGCAAGGAAGCCTTACGCAGGAGAATATAAAACTATCCAAGCATAAAAAGCACAGTATATATAAAAAAATAAATATTTTTAGTTCTACTAGGTAATTTTGCACCACAGCATTTTCTCTACATGGCCTGCACCCACAGGTGCACATTCCCAGGTGCAGGGAGGTGTACCAACATACCACAGCTGTTCATCTGTTTTGGAACAAACGTCTAACTGAGAGGGGAAGGGATCATGAAAGAACAACCACCACATGAGGAGACGGAGTGGATGGCTTAGGCAATCTGAAGTGTTTCACCTTTTGGAGGCAATGAGGAGAACATCTTTAAAGCAACAGTGCCAATTTTTGCCCCTGTGTGGGGTGAAGCTGCGTGCCAGAAAACCCATGCCACCGTCTCTAGGCTAATGAGATTTCTCTTCCTTTCTGCTTTCCTTGAGCTAATCTCTTACAGACCTTGAACCTTGCACTTATTTTTCCTGAGGCTAATTAACATGATTTTCTATCTCATCAGCAGGGCTCTGAGCTACCCTCTGCTGTGGACAGCCACGGTTAGCTCAGGTGTCCTGACAGCTTCTGTGCCTGTGATTCTCCTCTCCTAGGACAAAAGGTAATGATGACTAATGACGAGTCAGCCTTAAAAAAACAGAGTATTCATTCAACACCAAAACATTTAAAAGAAAACAGATCTAATGCCTTGGATGTACATTTAGCTTTCCAAGATGCCCAGCTGGTAGATCTAACCTCATACAAGCTTTTGCACGATGGCTGCATTCCTGGGCAGCTGCTGGCAGCCGGCCACCAGCCGTTCGGCGGTGTGTTATCTCTTCAGTAAGAAGAGTTCAACTCTTCCATCTTCCTCAGTGACAGATACAGACTCCTGGAGGTTAGTCATTTCCCTGGTATCATTCATGAACTTGCCAACGCACACTAATGTGAAATTTTCTGCAGAGGCCCCATCAAGAGAAAGCTTTGCACATGAATAACCTTCAGGTAATTATTCCCCCCTCTTTGCCCTAACCACATGCAGTGAGTATGCTATCGAGGAAAGGGCAGACAGAATAAATCCTTAGTTTCGCAAGAATTCTACACCTGTTCTAAGAAATTTCCCATGGGATAAAAATTTTATTTTTTCTAATCAGTTTTACATTTGATAGAAGTCTGGTACAATGTTTTGCATTCTAAAACATATACAAGGGGCTTTCTCAGACATCAGCAATTTCAGGATTCCTTTCAAATCCTTGCCATCAAATCTAACCCCGATTCCCTGCCTATTGCTATCTGTAATAAAATTGAAACCACAGTTGCGCATTTCAGACAAATAAAATGATCAAAGCTACAGCAAACTGAAATAATTCAGTGGGCTGAAAAATAACCACATTAAGAGAAGCATTTGGTAGCAATATAAAGAAAGATTAAATTTTAATTGAAGTGCAGAAGATTAGATTATTGACAAAATCAGCAGTGATTTTAGATACCTGTGTTTCTGGTGGCCAACTTGACAACTTTCTTGGAAAAATCTGAACTTTCCGTTTCTGGAAAAAAGCTACTTTAAAGGTGCTGAAGTATCAGTCTCTGATTTCCCAATTCCTCCTCAAATCGCCACTTTTGCAATTAAACGTTTTGGTAGAAGTAAAAGCAAAACTGTAATATCCTCAATTTTTTATGATTTTATGAAATCATTACAATGACATGTCATAACTCATTCCAAGAGAAAGCTTCTAACATAAATCTAAATGTTTATTTATTTCATCAAATTCAGGAGGCATTATATTACAAAGGGCTTTAGTTTTCCTGGGTTTTGTCATCTCAAATTTTGTGCAGCAAGGAAGACAGAGCAGCATACAACCCATGACATGCTGTCTCTACATCTCTAGATTATGAATACAAAAAAAATAAAAACCTGACTGTCCTTTTTATGGGAAAAAGTAATTTAAACTTGCATGAAATGCCTAGAAAATATCTGCATAGTGTAGTATGATGAAGCTATGGGTTAAAGATATTTCATAAATAAGTAGAGATTGGCCTTAGTTCCTTGTCCATAACAGAAGGA
This sequence comes from Ibycter americanus, assembly GCA_035590275.1. Lineage (NCBI taxonomy): Eukaryota > Metazoa > Chordata > Aves > Falconiformes > Falconidae > Ibycter > Ibycter americanus. The sequence continues at coordinate 34,012,253 of JAVJGI010000064.1, read as the reverse complement.
AGTTAAAGATACTTTAAGGACATTGTCATATCCTCATTTCTTCAAATGCAGACAAAAGAAAAGGAGCTCTGTGCTCCCGCAGTCCAAACAATGGTGCTATTTCAGTCATGCTGAAGTCAAGTTTTCTCTCCGGAGGAGAGCCATTTTGTTGTCTAAGCCTATTCAGAAACCCCTTCTTGAGAAGTCAGCCTTCAACTTTCTCTATATCCTTTGGGTCAAGCCCAAAGATTTTCAGCACCTGTGAAGTTTTTGTCACAAAGGAGGGAGAGTTGCTCCTGCAGGTCCTCACTAGACATGATGTATTGTTAATTACTCGCCTTTCACTATGTCTTTTTGATGACCAGGACAGATATTCTAGGTATCTTTGTCAGTGCTATCCAGAGTTGAGTTAACAGCTAACTACCATTTCTATAACTTTTTAGGATGATTGTAAATGACATGGAACATCACTGTTCCAGGAAAATGTTCTGCAGACAAAATCCAAAGACTACATATGATTTATTGGAAAACCGCCTAAGGAGAGTAAAGCTTCCTTTTGCAAATATATTTATTTAATACCATCTTCCAAAAAAGGTCCACAGAAAGGCTACCTAACAAATCACAGGTTATGACAGAATGTCACATCATTACTCTCATATTTGTTATTTTCTATATGACTACCACAGAAGAAGAATTTTTATTGCTCTACCAGAGGGATGAGTAAATAGATCACAGAAAGACCTAAATGACAAGAGTCTGCCCTTAAACTACCCACAATTTCTAGACTGAAACTATTACAAATGTCCATGATAACCTATAACCACTACTTAGTTTCTGGGGAAAATGATGTATTAGCTATTGCATTTTCAACTCTGACTTTTCTATTATTAGTTATCAAAATCTACCTTTGACAGTCATCATTTATAGTGTGTCTTCTAATGAAATGAGCTCTATTCCTGCTTTTTTCCTGTCAGAGGGAAGGGGCTGATAGCACCAGAATTCATCCTGTGGCATTTCTGAGCAAACCTAGCTAGGAGGCTGGTAAACAGAAAGCTTCCACTGTGTTTCTGACCTGGACACCTTCATTTGGTCCTTATCCCATTGTGGTAACTTGCCCAATGTTGGATGAAGAGTAGGAGATTTTCTAGAGGGTTTCAAAACATCACCTGGTGGAGAGCCAGTAAGTGTCCCTGGGATGCACCTCAGGAGCCTCTGGGGCTCTGCAGTGAACCAGAACAAAAAGAGCTGGAAAACAGGAGACATTTGTTCTCTTTCGTACTTGATCCTAATCACTAGCGTTTGCAGTCAGCCATCCATGCCTTATCCCCATGCTTCTTCTGTAGATTATGGGTTACTTGAAATAGCTGATGCCACTTTACAGTATTTTACAGTAGTATAAAACAAGCTGAGGATTCATTTTGAGCTATTTTCATAACTCCTATATATGCACGTGTACCTTTTACCCTAACTCTAGGTGGAAAGAAAAAGCACATTATCATATCAGTGCCTCACAGTCTTCTTGTAATGCACTGGGTTTTGTTATTGTTCATGCTCCATAGATGGCCATTGTGTCACTGAGAAACTAAACAGTCCAAGTCAAAAAGACAACTTGGGACAACAGAACCGATGCAATTTTTCAGGAGACCCACCTTAGTAATTCAAACTTTGAGCTATCTTTCCTTGCTGACTAATGTAGGACACTTCACAATTAAGTTTCCTGAAAAATACATTATTACTTGGACAAACCATCAAGACAAGTGTTTTCAACAGAGGTCAGAAAGAGGAGTCAAGTCTTTTCTCAATATTTTCTGAAGACTTTAACATAGAAGAAAATAACTAACTATCTGTTTGGACACCATAATCATTCTTGATACCATAGTATCAGGCAGACTGAAGAAATATGAAAGACGTACAATTATATCTTTTGCAAAAATTCTGAACAGCAAAACTACATTTCCCCATATAACTTTAATGGAAGTACATATATTTTAATAAATCTAATAAGTCCTCAGTACAGCTGGAGCATGTATTACTGAATTTCTTCCTCTATCATGCCTAGTCATTAAGCTGTCATTTAACCTTTACTCATCTATTTCTCTTAAAAGTCTGTTGTAATATTACTGAACCTTTGTCTCTTCCCCTTATGCAGGAACTACACAGTTAGCTCTCCAGCCCCAGCAATGGAAGGAATACGCTCATTGCTCTTCTCCATTCATTCCTTTTTCTTTCTGTCCATAAACTCTGACATTTCAAAAAACTTAACCTTTTATTAAGTTTGAGCTTACCAAAAGGTGTAGGTCAACTCAATACTGGGTGAATGCTTTGGTATAATGGGTGCCCTGTTGAAATATGTATATAATCGTTAGCAACACCATGGCTCTGTAATTCTAGTGGGAAGCTCTGGCTGACATAGATTTTGAGTTTGCCTTGTCAGTCCTTCAATCCATATGTGCCGAGCCCCTGCTGCCTGCCTGACTCACGTGTCAGGTTCAGATCAAAGATAAAAATGTATTGTATCCTGCACGGAAAGATCACTTGCTGCTAGTCCTGCATTGCAAGCACTGAAATACACCAGAAATAATGTTTTTTGCAAGTAGATTTATAGTTGATTAGGTATCTTAAACTTCGATTTCAACTCTTTTGAATTGAAATTTTGTAGTTATTTGAATTTAGCTGTAGCTGGGTCCAGTTCAGTATTTAAGTTGTTACAATGACTGGTTGGTTTGATTTCACCAGCCTTTGTGAATGCTGTCAGACTTTCTTGCTTTATAATATGCTTTATATCTGAGAACGTCCATCTAAAGAAACTGTAGATTTCTGTATGAGGAACAAATTTCCTAAAGTTTTCATGGTTTGAAAGCTATATTTACGTACAAACAAGTATCTTAACCCCTAGACTTATAAAACCAGTGATCTTATGTCATGGGCTTACTGTTCTTGTCCTTCTCCATAGTATCCTCTGAAGCCATAATACAGTATTACCATTGCTAGTAATAGGCCATAAGCTGCGTACCGAGTTTGCAAAGCCTCAGGACAGAGGCTCATCAGGCTTGCTCTGAGTGTGTCTTGTCCTGCCCGTAACTTTGCTTTACTTAGTTCAACAACAATTAACAACATGCTGTTTAACAACAGCAATTTCCGTAACTGACCAGACATCTGTGGCTAATTTGTTTTACTTTTGTTTATCTTTGTGAGCTACAACCCTGGTTTGGTATAGACAGCACTAACAAGCAGTTGTTCTATGTAGAATGAGATATTTAGAGCTAACGCCATAACACAGCGTAGAGAGTCCAAGCTGGTATGAGAGCTGGGGCGACACACAATGCGGTGCCGCAGAGAGAGGGCATGGGGTGATAGGGGATGGGGCACGGGCTGGCAATAGAGACCCCATGGCTATAAACAGCTTATCTGTGGTTAAAGACATGCAGACCTGGAGCTAGACAAAACAGGGTTTGGAGGTAACAGAAAACAGAGAAAAAGTATCTAACGCGTGTACAAGGAACCATGTGCAGTAACTTCATTTGGAAATTACATGGAGCTGCAGATCAATGAAGAACAAAAAACTTGGAAAAGTGCAATAGCAGACATTAAAATTATCCCAAATGGTTCCTAATGCAAGGAAGAAGAAAGCATGAAAATGAGCATGATTCTTGATTTAAACTATAAGTTTTCAACTGTCCTTATGACAAATCCTCGTACATATATGTAAGGTGTATTTCCTCTTTGCCTACAAACAAGGTTTTGAGCATTACAGTTCCTTTACAGTGCTGAAAGCTACAATAAAGGCCAGAACACACAGGTTCTGTGCAGTTGCATTCACTTGTATTTATTTATTTTAGTCCCAGCTTCAGGTAAACTGAATTATTACACAGTGCTACTGAATATCTAAAGTGAGCTGAAGAACAGAAACTTGCTTTTGACAACAAAGAGAGTCGGGATTAAGGAAATAAAAATAAAACACAACAACCTCCATATCTCCAGAGATACACCCTGAATTCTGAATGACATGTTGCCCATTAATAATGTAAGAATTGAGTTCACGCATCTTTCTCATGATGCTATCCCTGATATTTGTTTACCAGTATTTGTTGCCCAGTATGTAGCACTTGGAACAGGTACTTCCCTGGGGTTAAAAATGAGAGGATAATCAGATAGAATCTCAAAGGAAAAGAGAATAAACACATTCTTCCCTACAGTAGATATTTCTTTTCCTGTGGCTTTCAATCCACCTCGTCTTCTCTTTTAATTTGCTCGTTATTTCAAAAAGAATTGTAGAAATACCAGCAAGAACATTGCCAAACTCAGGAACAGAACCCAAGATCAGAGGCTGATGCTTGTAGCAAAACGATCATCTGTAGCTCACGAAATTAATGGCATTTTTTTTCAGTCTGGATCATATGTGAAAGCAAGGGAGATCTGCCAAGAAACGCATTTTGTCTCGTAGAGCATTTAGAAAATGATACTATCATTTTGTTGAAGAAAAGATTCCTCCTCTTCCTCCTGCCTCCCACCACCAAAAAACTGTAACAGAAATAGATTCTACAGGTCAAAGGGTGATTTTATTGGGCCAGTTTTCTTTGTCTTGAAGTCAGGCAAATGTCTAGAGACTTACTCTTCTTTCAAAACTAGAAGTGAGTATCCCAGTGATTTCTCAGACTCACTTAATTAGATAGTCCTTTAATTATCCCAGTGCTGGTTCCTTTCTTTAAATCAGTACAGATATGAAAACTCTAACACCTGCCCTCCTTCGCCCTGAGAACAATTGATCAGCTAGATTAAGATACTGCCACTGCACGCAGGAGAAACAAAATAAAGATGGTAACATTTTGGTACTAGCTATTTTGAAGGCTAGCAGACCAGATAGGAAGATAAATTCTGAGACGCACAAAATGCCGCTTGATCACAGTAGCAGTCCAAGGCCTTACTGATAAACTTCATCTCTTTTCACCTGCTTGCAGCGCTAGTGGGAATTATTCTGCCCTGGTGCCTCAATAATAAGGTCGCCTGAATGATGCTCATATTTTTTCATACATTTATGTGATATCAGTACTTAAAAACATTTAAATGAAAGGGCAATTGTGAGATGTGAATAAATTATCATAAAACGTAAATGAGAGTAAATGAGGTGAGGACACAAAATGCCCTTACTTTTCTCACAGAAGACTAAATATACAGGTGACTCACACAGTAATGTAGCACACAGAAGCTGGGCAATGCTGCTGTGTGGGAGCTGGGATAACTACCAAATGCACGGGAAAGATAAAAAATAATGCTGACTGTAGGCTGCCCTGTACATAATTGTGTCCAACTACCCTACTCATACTCCATTTCCTCAAAAGGCACCACACACAGAGGCTGGAAAGGGGCCAGAGGAAAACTGGAAAACCTTCCCTGACCAAAACACAGTGTAACATGTGGTGGTTTTCTTCCTCCTTAAATTCCACCCAAACAACAATGGAACAGCTTTAAGGCACTAGCACAATGCAAGCAGACAAAGGAACAGCAGGGTGGTACAATAGATCTCCAGAACCGTGGGTGGTCTCCAGTCCCCCACCAGATAGGCAACAACCTTGACCTAGAGCAAGAAACAGAGGTATGTCTTTCTGCAGTGCTCCGAGATGCACAGCTGTGGACAGCTATGGAAGAACTCCACGTCTTATTTGCAGTAATGTTGCTTCTCTGCATACTTAAAATCAAATTTTATACCAGTAAAACACTAGAAATCAGTTCAATAAAGGAATCACTTCTTCATCATCAGTTTAGCAAAGCAGCAAGGGAGTGAGTTTTTGAAAGTTGATTTATAACAACAATTTTTAATCATCTCTGGCAGCTAACGAAGTCATTTACAATTATGCAATAGCACTGCTTATTATAGAGCTTAAAATACCTAGAGAGAAACTCTTTTTTTTCTAGAAAGCTTGTCAATTTTTCCAAGGTCCAATTCTAAGGTTTTATTCTTATTTCATACTATTTACTTTTTCTTTTTTAATCCACATCAAAATGCATGTATTTTCACCCAAACTGAGTGAATTATTTCAGGCAACATTTTATGTTAACTCAAAACTGTCCTTTAATCTGCTTTTTAAACAGGCAGATTTTAAAAACTTTGCAGATATGATTTTGTTTCATTAATCTAAAAGCTTCTTTCTATCTGCAGAACTTTCTAAGGTAAATTTAATTAGTAGAAGAAATGTTAAAACAACATTGGGATCCTCCTGTTTTGGTGCAAATAGACTAAGCAGTGTGAATACGTGAGCGGTGAAGGGTGTCGTGCCCAAGGTGGGTCAGCTGGCCTGGAACCACTTCTCTGCATGTGGTAACATAGAATCATAGGATCATTTAGGTTAGAAGGGACATCACACCAGTGATGCTGCCCATTGCGGAATTGATACAAATGGAGAAGAAATGGGAGCAACAGCAGAAATGCAGCTACAGGAGGGGCTGGTGCTGATGGCTCCTGGATTAACAGGTCATCCAGAACCCAGCTCTCAGGAGGATGTGCAGCTTCCTGGGACATACGAACCAGGAGGCAAAGGACTGAGTAAATCCCGATCACTCAAAGAGGAGGGAGAGGATGGGGAAGCAATTCACAACTGCTGTCAGCTCCTAATAGGTAGAGAAAGATGTATCCAAAATAAACACATGGTCATCAAACTAAGAACCCAGGAGATACAACACAGATTTGCTGAGCAGAGTCCTTTGTCATCTCTTTCATAGCAAAAATCCTGTTCAGATTCCCTGGATACACGTCCTGAAACTTGGGCTACTTCTACACACATCTTGGTGCTTAAAAGTATATGCATATGAGAGGGTGAATGTGAGTGAGATTATATTTGTCTTTAAATTAAACCATCTTCCTCTCCCAAAACATCTTGCTACAATACCACAATATTATACCCTACAGAATCTAACTTGCAAAGGAAATTATTTGATATGTGCTTTTGTTTACTACTTGCATACAAAAAACACCCAGCTAAGGAAGCAGAAACTGCTCTGAACTTTTGCTGTAAATGTTTCTGGAAGCTGTGAATGAAGGAGAGTTGGAGAAAGAAACGGGCTCTCTGCTTAAATTCTAACACAGCATAGAAGTCAACGTGACCCCCTGAAATTTCCTGAAAATGCAGTTCCTTCATTTTGAGGTGAACGTTAATGAGAATACAGACTACAGATCCTTGGAGACCCAACCAATATTTGCTCACCAGTTGCAGAAACAGTAATATTGAGTAGTTCTTCAGTATTTATATTTTGGAAAAGCTGAAGAGGAAAGACAACTCATAAATAATATCCCTCCAGGTCTTTTTCACAAATCTTATCTGTAGAGTTTCCAAGAGCTTTTTGGACAAATATACTGCAGAAACAGATGCAAACATGAGCTGTGTATAATTCAAAGCACTACATTTAAGGGGATCTGTTACCAAAAGGCACTATAATTAAAATTAGGGTTTCCTTGTGCCAATATAAAACTTAATTTAGCCTAGCAATATAATCATTATAGTTGATTAGAGCCAAATAGTTATGCATATGCACTTTTGGGGAATGTGCTTCTGTTACACTGTTCTTTATGTCAACAAATAACCACAGTAACTTCTTTCTGTTTACAACCCCTGAGTCTCCAAGTGCTTTTCAAGAGCCATGAGTTTATCCATTCCTTTTTCATTGAACAGAGGCACAGAGAAGCTCTAATTCTGAGTTACTACAGGTGCAAAGAAAATAAACCAGATACTTTAACTCCCACTCACTCTTCCTCTTGAAACATTGATCACTGCAGTGCTCACACCTGACACTTTTATGTACTGAGTGACAAAACAAACTTTAGAAAAGTAAACTGCTATGAGAAGACCCACAAAGACTCAGACTTGTGTCTGATGGGATCTTGAATACTGTGAGCTTGTGCTGGTTTTGGCTGGGGTAGAGTTAATTTTCTTCATAGTAGCTAGTATGGGGCTCTGTTTTGGATTTGTGCTGGGAAGTGTTGCTAATCCAGGGCTGTTTCGTTACTGCTGAGCAGGCTCA
>JAVJGI010000064.1:33963314-33994288 GCA_035590275.1 Ibycter americanus | reverse complement strand
ATTAATGTGCAAATACATACATAAATTAAAGCACTGAGTTCTGATTGCTGTTATTTCTGGGGCTGCATTATTCATCATTAGCTGTGTTTTACTGAGTTATATTGAAGTCTTGTGTGAATTCCCTGACAGCTATGTAAAAGTATTCATTTAACTTGCAAGTTTCATGAGTTTTAGCACAAGTAATCAGTTACACCACAGCTGCTGTATTTATTATACAACATAATTTTTTTCCTTCTTTTAAAGATTTTGATAATTTGAATAGAAATACAGAATATATATATATATAATGATAGAGTTGCAATATATTTAGCAAATACTGAACAGAAGAAAAGAACAGTTTGTTAATTTGTCCTTGATTGAAATAATTTGACAAATGTTTAGGAATAATAATTATAATTAAGAGAAATCATCAATTCTGTGTGACTGATTTCCAGACCCTAAAAAGGCTAAACTCACCAGGGTAAATTTTCAGACCCACAGTTTTATTGGGTCTGCCAGATCTCTGACAGCTTCACCAGCTGAAGTTCTGCTTTGTGAATAAGATCCAAAACCACCCTTTCTACTCTTGAGCTAACCATAATTTTTACAAACTTAAATTGCAGCCTGAGTTAGATATAGAAGGTTCCTTCACATGGGCAGAAGTGGAAAACATAAAGCCATCAAGCGCAGTGCCCTTTACCAATGTGATGCTATTTCAGAAACACCTGTGCTAAACACCTGACCTACTGTGAAAATGTATAGTATTCAGCAGCCTTTAAAATTTTTCATTTGTTACCCACAGTGAAGAACGGAGGTGGTGAAGTGGCTGCATACTAGACTGCAGAATAAAAAAAAACCACACTGAGACAATCTATTTTAACTCCTAGAAAGACCTTTTGATAATCTGGCAGAAAAGCACCCTGGGGCTTATTCACCTGTTGATCAATGTACCCTGTTTCCACATTGATACATAATCACTTCCTAATGGGACTGGAAGGAAGTTCTAAATATAACCCTGGTGAAGCATGTTGCGAAGAACTAGGACCCACAGTTTCCATTATTCCCACACAGAAAACCAAGACGAACATTAACACTTGCTCGTTTAACAAAATCTGAGCCACCCCACCCCATACAGGGAAAAAGAGCATAGGAGCGGAAAGCCAAAAGACGATGGGTCATCAGCATGAAGGACATCTCAGCGCTATTGAGCACACGAAGTTAAACCAGTAAACAATGAAGCATTACTAGCATAAATAATTTGGCTTTAAAATACACTGGATTATCCTTTCAAGTTCGGAGGAAATCGTTGCTTTAGAAAGAGAAAAAGAGGCCAAAATCTCAGTTAACTGCTGGCACAGTAGGCTATAAAGTGACCTATTGCAGAGTCTCAGAGAGCATACTGGAATAAATTAATAGTGAATCATTTTCCTGAATGAAAAGTAAAAAGACCCTTCTGTGAAAAGAACAGAAAAGAAAAAAAAAATATGAAAAAATCTCACAGAATCCTAGAATGGTTTAGGTTGGAAGGGACCTTACAGAACATCTAGTTCCCGCCCCCCCTGCCATGGGCAGGGACACCTTCCACCAGACCAGGTTGCTCACAGCCCCATCCAGCCTGGCCTCGAACACTGCCAGGGATGGGGCATCCACAGCTGCTCTGGGCAGCCTGGTCCAGTGCCTCACCACCCTCACAGTGAAGAAAAAAAAACTCAAGAAGATCTGTAAGATTTATGACAGAAAAAGAAACGTGTTGAAGAAAAATAAGACCAAACATACATTTCAGATTCCCAAGAAATACTTGAGTTCTGCATGGATATGTATTTACATACATAATCAAGCTGTAAACATCCACAAGTACTCATGCGAATACACTTGTTTGGAATCTCCATACTAGAAAAAAAATTGTACAACTCATGCTCCTGTCCAGCTGAAGTTACAGCTCCCTAAACAGGGAGCAGAAATGATCCCACCTAATGCAATCAGTCCTAGAAAGTCACCAGGAGTTTATGAATAGATGAGATTCAGAAGAGCCCATTAGAAAGCAAACCAACATGCGAAAATCAGAAATAGCAGTAAAACATGCAAGTTTTGACAAAAAAAGCTGGGTATCCACCACTAGCTGTATCAGAGACATTTTTTTGGACGCTTCCGGCAGGAATACTTCCGGAAGTGTTTATTGACATAAGTATTCCCAGCACTTTCTCCTTCTACCAATTAGCAGGCAGCCATGCATGATCTCTGACTGCAAAAGAGCTTAATGTTGAATCCTTGACCCACAGAAGTCACTCAAGCTGCTTATCCTGCCAAAATGCTCATTGCCCTGCTCTGAGAGAAAGATTTCATATGGATCACTGAAGAAGAAGAAACAAGATAAAAGGATGAGGCCAATTAAGAGATGCTGTGGCTGATGTACTAGAGGATAAGAATATATTTTCTTTGTAAGTTTTAAGTTGGACAAGATGAAACTAGGGAAGCTAGAAGGAGCAACACTACAGAATATGACCAAAAGCTGATTTATTTAAGAAGCGTTCATTATAAGACTGACAAAGAAAGGGCAAATTTAACAGGTGGTGCGGAAGAGAGGGAAGAAAAATTTAGTCAGGCCATTAATGGAGAAGGATTTTGAAAATGACAGGGGACCAAACTATAATCTGCTGTAAACAACTGTTTTATTGCATTTTCCCAGTTGCCATTAGCATTCTGTTCTCAAGCTGGAAAAAGTGCATTGGGTGAAAGACAGTGGAATGGCTTACAATGACAGATCAGAGAAGGATCGTCAGAGAAATAGTTGTTGAAGAATACAGTTTTATTTAATACTGTAAACTGAATTTAAGCAGGGAACACAGATCTCCAGGATGACAAAAGTACAGCTCTAAAATGTAATAAAAAAAAAATTGGAACACCAAGAAATGCCTTCATAGTCTACAGCTTTTTCTCCAGAAATTCTTAAAGGTAATTTGTCACTTTTCATAAATGTCAAGAAAACTTAGTTTTGTCTGCAAGATCTTTGAATTTACTGCCAAAACTGTCATAGAAATGGCACTAGCAGTTTGATCCAAAGGTCACCGAAGTCAGCAGGAAGAGCACCACTTTTTTTCATAGGGCTTTGGAGGAAAAAAAATATGCTCTCTACATATTTTAGTGTAGAATAAATAAAATTCAGCAGAGAACGATAGGAGAAAAAAGAAGGGAAAATAAGGAATGATCAGCCCTAAAATTAAAGTCACTGTACTTCCTCTCTACCATTACAACTACTGTTTTCAGAAGAGAAAGGCAAACTCCCCTTCAGTATAGCCTGTTTAAGTACACCAAAGATTACACTCTCTCAACAGTCCTATGTCTCTTCTTTATTAAATAGCCCCACTTTGAGCTACCTACTTCTGTGCTTCCCTTGGGATGGCCTAGAGCATATAATTGGATCCACTTCATATGGAGAACCGAGCCTGTTAACCAGCAGTTACAACAGCAGATTGCTTGTTCACTTGCAAAACTAAAGACAGAAAGTTTCCATCAGTCATTTAAAGCTACAAACATAGCAGGCTGGCTTAGCTTTCAGCAGCTTTGCTGTGCGTGTGGTCATACACTTTTCCACTTTCTAAAACCAGTGCTCAGGCTTTCAAAAAATAATTCATTACCCTTAAATAATGGTGTAACAGTCAGTGAGAATCGCAGAAGCCATCCCAGCCAGTTGGCAGTGCTTCCTTAGCAATATGTTAATGAAGTAATTGTATCTCGGTACAAATTAGCACAATGCATCATCCAAATGAGAGCCCTTGGTAATGTATTGATGAAGATGGGACTGTCCAAAAAGAAGAGATGGATTCAAAACACAGCCAACTTTTTTTTTTTTTTTTTTTGACGATGCAAAGGGGGAAAGGCCTGCCAAAGAGAGAAGATATTGAACAGGCCATATCGCATGCCCCTTTTGATGGTGATATAGGTGATCTGAGTAAACTAGGACAAAATCATGATCCTGCTGAAAGACTGCTGCCCTCTGAAAAAGTAAAACTGTTTCTTTCCTTGCATCACACAGATACATGCAATCCTCACGTAATGAGTACTCTCACTTGGCCAAGCTGCACTAGGCTAATGAATTTCAGGGCAAAATCTCTGGTAAAGGCTACTCACCTGCCTAAGAACTTCCAAATAAGCACCATAGTTCTGCTAATAATCAGCTTTTTTTCTTTTTATTCCTTAGCTTCTCTGCCCTCACTAACCCACAGGGCTTCTTTACACCCCAGTTAAGTATAGTTTGGGATTAAACACGTTTATAGGATAGATAGCACGTTACTTAAAATAGGTAACCTCCTACCGAAAGCATCCCTTCCCTCACTATTACGCGTACCACAGCACTGCAGAGCCCAGGACCAACACTCCAGAGGTCAGACATGCTTCATCTGTGGAGCAGGGTTGCAATTTATGCATTTGCTAGCTGGCTAGTTATCACAGGCTGAAAGGTAGCCACCTTCATACCTACAAATCCCTGAAGCTAGGAAGCTGGTAGGCTTAAAATAACAGCTAACATGGCCCAGCTATTAAACAAGAGATTTGCTTGCTGCATTCAGGGGAAAAAAAACCTGAAAGCACACAAGCAATCTTAAAACACAGAGGGGAGGATTTATTTTTAGAAACTTTTTTCCTAATTCCATATGTTGAGGACTTCATTTCATCATGATGCGTAAGGGATTCAGATTTCATAGCCAGAGCTTTCCCCCTTGCACACAGCAGAATGACACCAGGTGCTTTGCCTTTTGTCCTTTAGGCACATGGGGAAAAAACATACAGGAATGGGGCAAGAGAGTGATATTTTCTTGAAACAGCTTGTCCATCTGGCATTATGCAAAGCCAGCGTGAGACTGCAGGCAGTATAAGCAGCCACCAAGGGACAGCATAAAATCAAAGCAAGTGCAACTTTAGTGTCTAAGATGCAAATTTCAGCCAACGTATAAAAATGGGTGCACTGGCCTTGCAATTTCACACAGCATTCAAATAATTTTTAAGTCATTTGGAAAAGCAGGTGTTTTTACAGAGTACTCTAGATCAAGAAGATAGGTTTTTTTCCCCTGAATGGAGATAGATGAAAGGAGTAATTTTCACAGGAAAAAGCACCGTACCTAGCAAAACCCCCAAATTTTAACCTTCTACCTCATTCCTCCATACATCCTTCTTATAAAGATACAGCAGATTTAAGAAAGACAGGAGTCAAGCAGAACTTTTAAGGCTGATTTCATCCTTTTAGTTCATGTAAATACATGGTAAAGTCTCACATTTCAAAATAAACCTAAGCAAAATGAAGAGAACTGGAGGTCTGTAAGTCACTAACAGGAGTTGAATCAAATTCTCCCTCTCAGCTTCCCCTTCTTGTTAGCTTAGTATTGTGTTAAATCTCCTGTGAATAACAGAAGGTAAATAAAGAACATATTTGTATCACATGATGCAGAGGAACATCTAAATCTGGAACCACACTGACAAATGGGGGGCTGCCGCCATCCTTGGCCGTCGGGAGCCTGCAGCGATCAGTGAGCTTCCCGTGCCCAGATCAAACCCGAGGCTGCACGAGGTCCGCGGGGACAGCGCGCCGGCACGCTCCTGCCCTGACGGGTGTGCGGCGATCCGCCCCCGCACCTGCCGATACACACACGGACAAATGTCCTCCCAGGCATGCACACACTCTTGTATACGTGTCTTACAGCAACCCGGAGTTCGCATTTCTAATGACAATTCATAAAGTACCCTTTTTTCAAAAAACAGTTTTTACCAAAACCAGTAACATTTGCTTTGATGAAGCTTATTGTTTTAGGCTTCAACATTCCCTCTAATTTGCAGTGAGATACAGGAGCACAGATCAGTAGATAGAAGCTCACTCACTCCCACGTACCAGATGAACTGCTATGGGTGGTGATGGACCCAGTGGCTGAGGAGTCCCTGTGGGGCCAGGAGCTTCTTTGCAGGTTGGGGTTTCTGCAAAGTGGGGTGTCCAGGGAGGAGGGGAGCTGGCTCTGCCCTGGCAGGTCTCCCCGCCGCTGCCCTGGCACCATGCTTCCCTACCACACAGCGGGGTACAAACATGGTGTGAGCACGTGTCTGGGTGGCACAGATTCAGGCCACTTCATGCAGAGATGGGTCACAACTGCCAGAAAGAGCACAGAGCAGCGGCGAGTGGAGCCCACACCGTTTCCCTATGCGGGTCCCTCTGGGATGATCCAAGCCAGCCACGCTCTGCAGATTAGGCAAAAGAAGCAGTGATCCCTCTGACCAGTATTTGCACTTCCCAATAGCCGTTATATGGAGGAATGAATTCAGCAAATGCAGAAGGCACTTTTGTCCTGAATAATCAGCAAAGCATCTTTGGACAGATATTGAGAATTCGGCTGCGAGAGAGAACCAGCATAACGCAACGTTGAACACCAGCCATTTCCCTCAGTAAGCCTGTTTTTCTTACCTAGTCTGCTACTCAACCTACTTCTATCCACCCATAAAGAAAAACAAACAAACAAGAGACCCAAAAGTACAAGATAAATAATAACAAATTGATTGAGTGTTCCCCCAATACCTGAATTTATGCCTTTATTTTGCTCCAGTAAGGAAATAACGAGACTAAGAAACATAACCTCATTTATAAAAACTCGTTTGCCAAGAAAAGGGTGTTCTCTTTCTTTCAGCAGGCTGGAGTTAGCAAAACACTAGAGAGATTAAATGCAGACAATTTTTTATGATATAGTGCTTCCTATTTATTGCAGAATATATAACTGTGTCCAAAAAAGAAACAAGAAGCCAACTACATGAAGCCTCACAAAACAATTTTAATTTGACTGGCAGAACATTAAAAGCTTGTCAACACGAGACCCACAAAGTCCAGGTTTGTTTTGCATCAGTAGTACAGAGGTCCCAGAAAGAGAAAGAGATGCCAAAACTAAAGTGTCGCTGCAAAAAGGGAAAAGAAGGGTGGAGGGGCAGGACTGTCTGGTTAGCCTTATTATTTATCTTGTTATAAGACAAATTTAGTGGGTATTTTGACCATTTAAACTTCCTGTGGAAAATAAGTTATGCTACAGATCCTTTTCCACATCATGAATTGTAATTTAAAAAATAATAATCATAAATGTTTGATAATACATATTAAAAATAGGCAATCAGCAAAAGTTCCTAGGTATTCCCACCGCTTCTACTTATATACTGAACTGATTAATAGACTGTAGCTTCTAACAGTAGAAAAGCTGAAGAAAAATACCTTTTCCACATAGCTTTACCTTGGGTATGTTGAATTACTTGAACAGATCAAGAGAGGAACAGCAATATGATCCCTGTAATTATGACACGAAAACAGTAGATACTTAGCTATAAAAAGAAAGATGTTTTAATAAGAAGATACAAACAACAAATCTGTAACAAGCTGTAAGCGTATCAGTGAAGTTCTTTACCTACTTTAAGCAACATCGTACGGTTGATGTTTATACACAAAAATTTTTTTCTTTCAGCAACAAGCAGTTTGAAAATTTAAAGGTGCCACTATTTTTTTGAAGCAGCTGCTGAATTAGGAATGCCCTTCCTAATAAAGTAGAACAGTGTTAAATAACCTGAACATTTTTGAGAACCATAATGTGAACCTAAATATGTTGAAATGAGTCTTTCCCCAGTTGAAAAGTTTTGATTGGGATCCAGATCCCAGTGCTCTTTCTCATAACAAACAGTCATTTACTGAAGGAAAAAAATCTCATTAAAACCTAAAGCAAGTAAGTTCTCAGCTAAAATACGTAAAGCAATCATACCTTCTGCAACTGAGGAGCTGCTTTTGAAGCCAAAGGTCTTTAAAAAAAAAAGATTTAAAAGATAAATGTTTGTTTACCTTTTCTTAATGTTCATCTTCAAAAGCTATTTCATTGAGAAGTAAAAAGAGCATAGCCACAAAGAGCAGCTCATTTTTCTCTTTCACCAGTACCCTCCTTCACAGACACAGCTACCGAAGGAAACGGTCTCTGCCTCCAGCTTTCAGTACGTTCAACCTAAGAACCGCTGCTGACAGTACACTAAGGTAGGTCCAAGTCTAACACAGTACAGCTCTCCCCAGAGAAACCGGGACACTGGCCACAACCTAAACCTGTGTGCTCCTCAGCTGGAGTTTTTTCAGGATATGAACATTTATCATAGAATCATAGAATGGTTTGTGTTGAAAGGGACTTTCAAAGATCTTCTAGTCCAACCCCCCTGGCATGGGCAGGGACACCTTTCACTAGATCAGGTCACTCAAAGTCCCATCCAGCCTGACTTGGAACACTTCCAATGACGGAGCATCCACAGCTTCTCTGGGAAACCTGCTCCAGTGTCTCATGATCTACATAGTAAAAAACATCTTCCTTATACGTAATCCAAATCTACCCTCTTTGGAATTCAAAACCATTGCCTATTGTCCTGTCACTGCTGGTAAAAAGTCTTTTTCAATCTTTCTTATAAGCCCTCTATGTATCTTCAAAGGTTGCAATAAAGTCTCCCTGGAGCCTTCTTTTCTCCAAACACGATGCATCCTTCAGAAACTATCATTTTATGACATTGCTTTACAGTGAGTGATTAATCCTGAATCTTTCATCTGAAATGCTTTTGCAGGTTTTGGTGATTATACCAGATTTGCAGTGAAGCAAGAACTCTGAATAGATGCCACTAATGTGATATGAGGCAAGGTACACTGGGGCAGGCACAGATCCTGGTAGCAATTCAGTGACACTGCAGGAAGGGAAGTAGAATCTGCTTTCCAGCAAATCTTTTGGTCTAGTTTCTTTGTAAGAGACATCCTTCTTACAGTAAAAATTACCTTGAGATATAGTTGTGGGTTGTTTTTTTTTTAATGAAGCCATGAGAATTTTGGAACTCAACATGAGGCATTTCTTTCATGTACTACCCAACAACCAAACCCCAACTTTTTCTTGGAAAGTCAGTGCTCCAAAAATACGCAAAGTAAGAATACACTGAATGCAAACATTAAAACATTATCAATATAAAATACTGACCTGTGAACCTTTTCAGGGATCACAAATATCCCAGGGCTCTCAAACACAAACGCTTCTGTAAAATTTGGATAGGGGAGTCCTACTGTTACACACCTCCAAACTGGGACAAGATGCAATAAGCATGACTTGAAATAAATAGCTATTCAATTTCTCTGATAATTGGCACATCGTATCCTTTAGAGACATACACATGGAAATCCCCCACTATATGTTGCTTTATCATTACAGGCTCCAATGACAGTTAATATGGCTGGAATTGGTGGGTGGTGTTTCATCCCAGCGGGTCAAGCAGAAGACTATAACTCACATCACCATAAGGTAAGCCTCTGTCTTGTTTTAGTGGCTGGTAAAATATTAGTTCTATTAAATCTGGCAGGTTAAGGCTGGAGGCTTAAACTCTACAAAGGTACCTGCATATTTTTGAACTACCTAAGCATTAACAGGAGACCACAAAGGACCCAGACAGCCCTTGAGGCATCCTAATGTCTCTGGATGTGCTGCTTTGTGCCTAATAGACACAAAGTGACTTTGTTAGAGATGCATGAAATGGTTGCCTCCAGCTTTGTATATGCAGCTCTATTTGGCCACCTGCAAATGCTGGGGTGTTGTAACACTGAGCGTTATCGAGTCTAAGTGCCATTGTGGGTGTCAGCCTTTACATCCTGCAGCAGAAGCTCAGGTTTGAGTCAACTCCTATTTAAAATAAACAACAATTTAATCACTGTTGTCAACTGGCCTCGCATAAGGGCTTTAGAAGGAAACCTCAGAATCACTCCCTTGTAATGACCTACATTGAAACAGTTCTCAGAGGAATATTTCAATTAATTCAGACAGTTATCAGCAGGATCCTTCTCTTCACCTCTTTTTAGCACTAGTTGTTTTATTGCCATTTTTCTTATCTTAGTAAACAGAAACAAAAATTCCTTCAAAGTATTTCTTAGATGATGCTAAGCTAGTGAACTTCAGTGAAATTACTTTGGACAATGGCAGATTGAGGAATCCTTTTTTGTTTTTTAATACTAATTATATTTGTCCTTACTGAACATGAAAAAAGCACAGGAAAATGTGCAGAGTGTCTTCTTATCTTTTAATACGTGAAAATTCAGAAAAGCCAAACAAACATAATTTGTTGGGTAAGGAAGTACAAGAGTGAATAGACAAAACCTGTTACTCATTTCAAGAGAGATTTCATTTTCCTCAAAAAAATGCATTGCAGCAGGTACTGTTTCAAGACTAGCTTTTCCATTACATTCCAGTGCTGAGAGGATCATCTCGCATTACGCAGTTACAGAAAACTGAACAGACCCCACTCTGGGATTTCAAGTGACATAACCACTTGCATAGGCTGTCCTGGTACTGCTACTGAGCTCAGGAGGAGCCCTGCACCTAGAGCAAAGGGAAGTCAGGAGAGCACTAACACAAAGGATCAGGACCCAGGTATGTAGTTTCAAATTAAAAAATTGCTTCTAATAAATTATATCAATGGTTCTAGATTTCAAATTTCTGAATAGTCCCAAGGCCAGAATTGTTCTGATTACAGATTAAATAGCAAAACAGCTAGGAAGGCAAGCTCACATAGTTCCAGGCTTCTTTCTTTGGACTCATCATCTTTACCCTGAGACATGCCTTCAGAACGTTTCACAATTCACCTCTAATGTGGGTCTTGTAACTGCCATCAACATTTCAATTACAGAGATGCCTGTTGTGTTTGGAGGGACTGAAGAAGGTGCAGTTTGGAGGACCTTCTTTATTGCTACGAACTAGAAAAACTGCTAAAATACAAAGCAGACATCTATCCGTTCCCTCTCTCATCCATTTTTGTGGATCTTGTTTTGTGACAAAATGAAGTTTTAAATGAGCACAAGCATAGGTGTGGATACGTCCTGCTGAGGGCCATCAGTCAGTAGCAGATGGTGATGAGAATCCACTGACTGCCACAGGAGGTCCAGCTCATCTCTGTGATGAGACAACATCCCCATTAAGGAGCCTGTCATTTAACAGCATTCGCACCCTACCTTGCTCACTGCTTATTAACCTAATTTTCCCCACTGAAGATGTGAGATTTCAGCTGACTGTCTGGTAAAATATTAGATTACAGAAAGAACTGTCTTTCTACCTGCTCCTCCTCTCCACTACCTATGTAACAAGAGATGCTCAACACCACTGTCTCAAGACAACCTAAAACCAGTACTCCAGAGCTTCTGACAAGTGTTCAAGTTCTTAGATGAGTTCAGGCAGACCACAAGTTAGTTCGGGTAGATGGAATTAGCAATATTCCAGCCAAATGTTTCTGCTTTGGACCAAGACCCCTAGCGTGTCAGTGTGGTGCACCTACAGGTGTGCTGCATGGGCTCCAGAGCCTGGTGGCCACTCTGGGTATGCAATGACAGTATAAACTTCTGCACATACCACATATATCTGTGTATGTATGATCAGATAGGCTCTGTAATAGGTATCCAAGTGATAGAAAAATACAGTAAAAGTAGTAATTTTTGTGATCAGTGTTTCAAAGAGATACTATCTATTGCCATCATCATATAATAAGCGTTGCTTTGGAAGTTTTCACTATATCTGAAAGAAAGCATTAAAACTAAATTGATTAAAACTCATACCTAAAATGAATCCATTTTCATTCACAATTAAAACCAACTGCACATTCAGCAAGTGGCTGAAATTTGGCTCTGGTCCAACTGAAATGGATCTTAGACGGCAGCAAGCTTCCTAGTGGCTCAGGTCAGAGTTCTTGTGGGTATGCACAGCAGCTGAAATGCAAATATGTAAGAAACACTGCTGCCCAAAATGTAAGTTCCTAATAGGTTTTTACAGGTGCTGGAACAAAGACATTTTGGAGCACCTTCTCAGACTGAGATTCATAACTCCATCTAAATGATGCCTTTCTAGATGTTTCCCTCACCTCCAAATTTGCTAATCCAAGTTTAACTTTAACTCTTCATTTTCTAACTTTTGTAAGTGCCGTTCACACTCTCATGGTTATTTCAGCATCACTGATTTTCTGGCTTAGTGGTTACTTTGCTACTTAATGCAAATCAAAATCATTTGAAAACCAGGGAAGAGTCATTAATCTTGGAAAGAAGAACTGCTGGAATATGAGATACTAGGTTCCTGCCAAAGAAAAAGAACCAGTCAACAAATAAGTATACTCTAGTATATTATGCAAATTTTGCTTCCCTGAACTGACATGCACGAATAAATTCCTGGCTTCAGCCTTTACAACATCCTGTGAATAGTCATTGGGAAAGTAAGCATTGTACAGAAAGTACGACATCACATAAAGGTGTATAGTTCTACAAACCCAAATAATGGATTGATAAACCATACCATTACTGAGTAAAAGAGGAGACTGATTGATTGGTTAGTTGATTGGTTTTACTCATTCCAAGAGCAAAACTATGTACCAGAAGAAAAAGATCTTTTGTATTGAAGAGTTGGGTCCCCACTACCATGGAAAATTTAAAGTGGTAATTTTATAGTAAAGTTAATATTGTTAATTCTGGTTTTAATACTTGTCTTTGGTTTTAACAGTGTGGTTAGACTTGACAGCGATTATGGTCCTTACATCTTCCAAGGGGTTAGGAAGTTACTGATGTAGATGAGCATCACTATGGGTTATGTCATTGCCTTTTAAGTTAAATTTTAAAGTGGCTATTAAGAGTGGTTTTGTTTTCTTTTACGGCACTTACATTACACAGGATATATTCTGTATAAAGAAAATGAGAGCGCAAGGAACTGCTCAGAAATTGTCTATGTCACGCTGTGCAAAATGCTCAAGATGAACTCTAATACTGAGAATGAGTCCAAAGAGCTCTCTTCCTTTCACTCAGTCTCTCCCACACAATGGTTATAGAAATCAAGCCTCTGATACAGCAGTCTGCATGCTGACAGACTGTCTTTGAAAAGCTGTGACAGAGAGGAGCTGATGTGAGAGATGAGGAAAACAACAGTGAAGAAAATAAGCCACTTTGGATGACTTCTGAATGCTGAAAAATATTTCACAGAGATGACTCAGTATTAGGATCTGAGAATGATTCCTTAAAAACTGAAAAGGAAATTGCTCCAGTTACTCGAAAAGCATAAATGCTGTAAAGATGGTATTTACCTGATCTGTTCCCTGCATGAAACTGCTCTTATCTGCTTTTAACCACACAAAGAAAATTCAGCCTATTTCAACTACTTTCTTTCTTTTTTTTTTTTTTTTTTACCTGATGTTAGTTTTAACTGTAAACACAGAAAACAAAGCTGGATTCTCCATATTCTGGTGGCATTTTATCCTAGTAAGAACACGATATATTTTCCCATTATGCCTACTGACAAAAATGTGAGCATTCCATTAAAACAGATAGTTAAGTTAGTAAGTCCTTCAGATAAATTTTCCTCCAATGATGCACTAGGCAAGGCATCAAATCCTCCAGTTCCTGCATGTGCAGTTCATGTCTGGAATCTGGGAGGAGTGTTGCCTGAATAATGACGGCAATACTGGGTGGAAATTGTTGGCATCCGATAGAAGGGAGTCAGGAAGTACTGTACCCATTCCTCTTCCAAATCAGGAATAGAAAGATTGGGATTTAATATGTAAAGTCAAACTCCAGAAACATTTGGAGGGACTGAAAGCCAGTGAATCATCAGAGTTCTGGTAAAGGATGACAGCATGGACCAGGTTAGGAAATATGACGTGATAGAAAAGATCCAAGAAGAAAAGGTCCCTTGGAAGATCTGAATGATAAGCTGTCCTGTGAATATTGGGAAGACATGTTAATTTGACTGACTACAAATGGAAGGAGTCAAAAAATATGGTTAGAAAGATAAATAAGTGGTTCTACAGCACAAAAGCAATTCTTGGCTTTGTGTTCCTGAGTCCAACAATGCCACTGAAAATCCCATGCATTCTCTTTTAAAAGCATTTCATGCTGAATGAAAAATAGGAACATATAAACAATAACAGTAGCGCATTACACTTCATTAAGCTATGAACCCATAGGTGCACAAGGGTATCGACACTATGTATCTTACTGGTCATTTGCAAGAGAGGAAATATGGAGAGATGTTTTCTGGTTTGGGGAATGGCATAATATAGAATCTGAAACAAACCCCGCACAGCTTCATTTATAATCCCTCCTTGATTAGGTACTATCCTTTATTTAATAGAGGTACTTTTACTATTCACGCTTTTAACTGCAGCTACTCTAATTTAGTGGCTACCCTTGTTTAGCAACCTCACCTTTAGCATAAGATTCAGATTAAAGTAATTACATTTAATAGAAGCTGCCCACTTTTGAAACTGTCCTTGATTTAGAGCTTCAAGGAGAAGTACTTAAATATAATAGAAGCCATGGCCTGCAAACAAAGTCTAGAACAAAGATCAGTTCATATACCCAGCCTAATACTATCTATAAGTGAAAGGTGCCAACGAGATAGAATAGTTCCTGGAAGAGACTATACTTCATATTGAAAGAAAGCTTCATCTGGTGCTGAACAGAAGGACCACCATTCCATTGTACCATACGAGAAATCTGCTTTTGTTTAGTCAAATAAACAGTCCTTGAAATGATCTCACCATAAAAGTTTATGCCTCTGTTTATTTTTAAAATCTTTATCAACTTGTTCACTGGATGGCTCTGCAGTAAGGCGCTGGGAAGGAAGCAGCAGTGTTTCACGTCAGGTCTCTGACACAGATTTCCCCTATGGTGAGACAACGAGGTCTGGTGCCTCAGTTATCTCTGTGAAAGTGAGATTTCTGTTAACACCACAGTCTCTTCATTTGCACCAGTGAGGCAGAAGCTGTTTCCCCCTATGGACTTGCAACGTACCCCCTAGGTTCAGGGTGGGATAGTGTCCTAGAAATCACTCCAAACACCTCTGCCAACAATGGTGTCTCAAAACAAGGTATGATGGTCAACCTCATCAACAAAACCCCAAGATCACCAGAGGTGGCCTTTTGGTTTCTGATTAAAACTGATACATTTTACTTTACAAAAAAAGCAATCCCAAGGTCAATTCCAAAGACCCAACCAAAGGGGCAGTGACCTCCAGTTGATGGTCAGCCTCAAACAATTCTGTTAACAAGCACAGCCTGTTCATGCAGATCAACACAGCTCTCCCTATATCTTGAGAGTCTTTTTTGGAAATAATCACCAGTCCAAAGCTGAGATTCTCCACAAGTTTGTTGTATGCCAAAAGTAGTCATATAGCTACCCAACTTTTTCCCCAGTGAAGAGAGAAGCAAGTTTTCATGCCATCTCAGAAGTCCACTGCAAGGCCCAACAGAACAGAGTGCATTTACCTGTTCCCCTTGTCAGAAGTGTGGATTCAGGACTGCTTTCCTACTGCTGTTGCTGATCAGGACAACAGTTTTCTAGTCATCTCAACCCTCTCAGGGCTTCCCCAATATATACAGATTAGGACAAACAGTTATAATATAATTTTAACAAGAATAAATAAATTACATCTAGAAATACACATTTACATCATAATGGAAGTATATTAAATTATAATGTAAGCACATTATAATGTTACATGCTGTTCTTATTACGATTACAGTTAAGCTATACATGCCAGACATGGTAATGAATGTTTACTTTGCATGTGAGTTAAAACTGTGATATATTCAACTGTTTGATCGACACTGAAATTCTTCCTGTCCTCCTCCTATTAAAAAAAAATTAAACTACCCAGACTGAATAGATATACACCTATAAATAACACAAGTACTACATGGAAAGATTTATAATAAAATACTGTTTCTATTTACCTCAGCGCAGCCATGGTTCTACACAGACAGTTCAGGCAATATATCAGCTAAAGAACAGTCTTCATGAAGGAGATGAGCCCACTGTTTAAGGAGGAATACAGTAGGTACAAAGTATTTTAGCTTCTAATCCAGTGTTACCCACTTGGCAGCCAATAAACCAGATTGCAACCCTGTCTGGTATGACTGCTGTTGGCCCCCTGTCTTTTCTAGGTAGAAAGGCTGTGCTTTGGACTGCTTAAGGACATTCAAATGCCTAATACCTTGAGCTCTAGTGGGAAGAAAAAAAGAAAAGAAAAAAAAAGCTTTTGGCTTAAACCTACATGTTTCACATTGCTGAATTTCAAAAATCGTAACGGCCTATGCTAGAAATACAACATCAGTGGCTGACAGAGATCTGTAACACACAGGACCCACCGTACACTCTCTGATCACACTGCTCTTGCCTTGTGATCAGTGAAACTGTGAATGCATTTTGCAACAATGAACTAAATATACACGATCTTTCAAAATGAGTCTTTGAATGTCCTTAAAGCTAGTTAGTTTTACAAGTTTTATTCCCAGTGAAATTACAGAAATAAAAAAACTGTTTGCCTTAGACTGACTTAAGTGAATTCCAGTCCTAAAAAAAATCTTACAATATCTGACAGAATTGTGAGTGCAAATAGCTTTCAGCATCAAGCAAGAGACAACTGTCAATGGTGACTAAATTTTACAGCTGTTCTTACTGATGAGTTCTTGAGGTATTAAAAACATTGATTTAGAGGTGGGAGCAGTGGACAGGAATCTATTTCAAAGCAGCAAATATGTCATGACTAGGGAAGTCAATGCTGTTGGCAAACAGAGGGAGAGAAAATGTGAAAAAATGTAATCACCTTTAAAGTAGCAATGAAGGAAAACGTGAAATAGGGCTCCCAAACAGATGGGCCAAACAAGGCATCTTCACTGTAAAAATGAAGCAAGCAGGGACTAAGTAATTTCTATAGGGACCAGCACAGTAAGTAAAATTAGCTCATGATAAGATCTGTTTGATAACTAGGTTAAACCACTTGCTCTCAGCTAAGCAACTACTCCATCTTGTCAGTGTTAGAAGACAGATGTAGACATTTTTAGGAGTGAATAAAGACATGGTACATTTGCCTCTACGATTGTCACTGTCAAGACAGCAGCAGAAGTTGAGTCGAGTGCTGTGCTGCCTGCCAAGTCCATCCGCACCGTACCTCTGCAAATCGCTCCATTTGAAAACACGGCTTAGAATTACTGCACTGTGTATGGGGACACAGAGATGGACCTTGCATTTGAAAGAACTCCAGGATTTCTCAACACATGAATTTTACTGGAGAGAATTTTGTAGTAAGGAACAATATTCCAGGTTTCTTAAGTTAACCACAAAATTCCTGTGTACCTCACTAAGGCCAGAATATTACCTGATTATGCAGACTCAAACACACTTATAAAAATCTCATCATGCTTGCTATTTTATAGAGGACTCTTGTCCCATTCCTACCTAAAGAATAGGTAGTCCATGAGCGTAGCTTTGCCTGGTGATGGTGCTGGAAGAAAACGTTCCATCACCATTGCACCCAGCAAAATAAATTCTAAAATACGTCCTAACAAGAAATGGTTTGAACTTCAATGTAACATCATGACTTTCAGACAGACGCTTCCTTTTTCTTTACAAAACAATAAATGTTTTATGCCATAACTTAAAATGACCATAAAATACCTCATAAAAATAAAGATGAGAAAGGCATAAGATTCAGAGCCTAATCAGTCATTAGCATTATATAATAGTGTAAGTGTCAGAGAATAAGATTCTAGTTTCCTGTAAAAACAGAAGACACCCACGTTTCAAAACTTTGCATACACTATATCAACACACAAAAATAAAACTGAGCTTACACTGGGGTTTCTATTGCTAGATAATGTTTTGCGTTATGCATTACATCAATAAATAAAAAGATAAATTTCATATGTAAAAAGCATACTCCATCCAATTGCTTATCTGCTTCAGCTTACTAATTCTCCATAGGATCTCAGACTGTGACCAGACACCAGCTCCTTCTCATGGTGCCTTTTCTCTTGCCAAACAACAGAAAGTGATAGCACATGAGTTTCTGTTACTCAAAAATAACTTTTTCCTTCATCACCTTTGACTCCTACCTTCCTCTTTTCCTTACAGCTTGAGAGGGATCAAATTTTGACATTTGACTTGCATGTTCTCCTTGGGGGAGAGCACAGAAGCCAAGAACTGAATGTGGGATAGTTAATATTAGGCACAGCCGCAGAAGTTCCTCTGTGCCGAATGGCAAAAAATGTGACAGCAATCCCGTCTGATGTACCTAGCACAACTCTTCTTACAACATTATTTGGCTGAATTTTGGCCGGTAGTGCTGGGCTTTCATTTCATTATGCCAAACAATGTTGGACTGCAAGTGCCATCTTTAGGCACTCTAACATACCCGACTGATACCCAACTGCCCTCAGGTCCAAGACTTTAATCAGTAAAATATTCAGTTTTATGCGCTATTACTCAGCCTGGACTGCAACTTGGACTGTGTGCCCACCAACCCGTCCATGTAGAAGCCCGAACTTGCTGATTATTTATTCTCCACTAGCTCTCACAATAGCAGGAGTTCGTCAAGCTCTCCTTCTAAAGCACTGGGCAGAAGGATCAGGCTCGTGAGATATGTGTTTAAACTTTGAGTTCTGGGGAAAAAAAAGAAAAAAGTGCAAGCTATTCCTGTACTGGACAAACAGAAGAGCAGGGAGGGTATTACTGTTAAAAATGGGGCACTTCATAAGGCTTTAGAATTGAAATATGATTTAACCTTAAAATATCTGGGGGTTGGAACAGGTGTAAATCAGCATAATTCACTGTTTTCTTCAGGAGCTGACAGTCCGTCCCTGCCCTTTATAAATACAGTTGCAGAGAATATTTAATAAAAATAAGGTTCAGAGTTCACCGTTCAGTTTTTCCCATAGCTCAACCGAGAGTGCCCGTTATCTGTAAGCCTACCTACTCCCTTGTGTTTGAAGTTGCCAAATCCAAATATAACCCTTTCAACCCATATTTGATAATTACTGGGTAGGGATTTAGTACGACATTTTTCATTATGCCAGTCTAGTATTTCAGTACACTATATCCCTAGTGACTAGATCTCTTTTTTCTTCACTCTCCTTTATCTTTATGTCTCTCTAGTGTTTCTTCTGCCTAAAGCCTTCAAATCATATTAGCTGACTGCTATATTTATTAGGCGTCCTCAATACATTAAAACATTGTTCCCTGTGAAATGTGCTGTTAAGTATTACCTTGGTTAGTAATTTAATTTAATAGGATAGTGACAACACATTGACATTGTGCAGGTTTGTGACCTAATGATTTATGAGACAAGTTACGTTTGCAGACACATTGATTTTGGTAACTCTGCATTGAACAGAAGTGAAGAACAATTTTCACTTTTCACTTTTCTTTTTTTCAATGTCTTTCGTTACTCCTCTCCCACTGTTACTTTATACATAGAATGGGCTCTTTTAAAGCTCAGTGATGGTTTTCAAGAGGTTTTAGGTCATGGCATTACTTTTAGAATGACGCTTAAAGTCTTCATACACTTGAGAAACCCTGTGCATACCAACAAGTGCCAATTAATGTTTTCCACATCACTGGACCTTAGAAGTGATATGATAAAATGCACTGACTGTAGTAAGCCAATTTAAATGATGGTGATAACTTTGTGCCTTGACACTCAAGCAAAATAAGGAGGACAAGTAACACAGCAATCCCATCACCTGCAGAATGTTTTCCTGCATCAGCTGGCAAACATGGGTGGCCACGTGTAGGAAGAGCTGGCCTGCTCCACTCGGACTAAACCTACTGGAAGCATCTGGTGGAAGTCGGCATCCTTCAGTGCTCACAGGAGAAATGCTTTGCTGTGTTGCTGCATAACCACACCAGCCTTAGAGGAATGCTATCAGGTGAGTTGGATAGGGTGAACGGAGAGAAGTCAGGACATGCTATGGAAGATAACTCTCTACAGACAGAACAGGTGATGGTAGAAATTGTCCTACTTTTTCCCCATCCATTCCCTAGCAGCTGTGGGAACAAAGCACATGAACCTTGTGGAAAAGGAGGGAGTACACAAACATTTGCCATCAAAAATACGCTGCCATAAAAGGCAAAGTTTGCATATACCACAGCCAGTAATCAATGGCAGAGATGGGTGACGGCCGAGAGTTGAGATGGTGTCTGCGACAGCACCACCACCAACACTCAGATTTTTCTGCAGATCAAAAGAAACTGGAGAATGACAAACCACAAGTATAGATCCACCAGGGAACACCTTACTTGGCTTCTGCTTAGCAATGGCCCTTGCACAGGCAAAGAGAGGGGACTTGCGTAGCAGTGCAGCAGCTGGTACCCACCTCCTCAGGAGAGGGATGCTGCAGCATCAGCAGGCACCGTGAGCCGAAACGTCAGGGGTTAATCAAGCACTTTCCTCCTCAGGCTGTGTATAACTGAACTGATCCACAGCTAGGAACCATGCAAAAGTCGATTAGCACTGGCATAGTACAGTCAAATAGGGAGCATCTTCCTCTATTCCACATTCAGTGAAAAAAATTACATCCTGGTGGGACAGACCTATAAACTAAAGCTGAAGCTCCTGGCTTACACCATGCTAAATAAGACCACAGTGCTGCAGTATCTATCAAATCTAAAAGATGTTTTGTTCTTTCAAAATTTATCCTGGTTTAAACCTTTGCAGTTGACCCACATTTTCAAAGGGCCTTTCCTGTCCCAGCTCCTGTCCTCATCATGACACCCCTCACATGGACTAGCACAGCAAGTCATGTTCCTCTGCTGTTAGTAACTCGATTTTGTTAGTCAGTTCATCCTGCCTCAATTTATGTCATACCACCTCACATTTATACCCACTTCACATTTATTTTAAGCTACACTCTCTTCATCATTAAATATCTTTTCAGGCTTTAGTCTGATATGGATATTTTATGTCCAGGACAGTATTTCAATATGATTTTAAATATAGCTTTGTCCATTTTGTAAACTTAATCAGATTACTTGTACCCTTATCCTTTTTCATTTCTTCTGACATTTCCTTGTCAAATAACGTTGTTCTAAAATGAGAAAAAGTGCTTGGGTTTTTTTAGAGGTGTGTCTTTCTGTGCTTTTGTACATCCCTAAATAGCTGCACCTTACTTGCACAGTACTATGAAGAGGATTTCTACTTGAATCTGTACTGCATCAATCAAAAATACCAGAGCTGGCTCTGCAAGAGTCTAACCAGAAGCAGAATGCAATAGATGACATCCAGTAAGCGTAATGCTACATCCCATTATTTGAGCTAGCACATTCAGAGCTTCTGTGAGTATTTTTACACTGCCACATTTCCCTGTGTAGGCATGGCATACAAGACACTTTAATGTCAATGTATGAGACAGGATTAATGATGGAGGATATTTAAAAGAAACTAAAGAGCCAGAAGAAAAAGGGAAGACAATGCCAGAAAAGTCTTTTGAAATCACTACTCTGTTATAGCAAACTTTCTTGTCAAAACCACAAAAAATGTAACAATAATAGCCAGGATTAACTGAGGTCCTTTTGCTGCAAAAGCGTAGGACCTTATCACCAGTCCTACAGAACCATCAATTTCTACCGTCACCAATGTGAATTGGACACTAGGTTTACAAACTAATGTTCAGTTGGCTAAGCAATAAGAGTTTCTGCAAAATGTACCTTTTCATTGCCTCAGGCTAATGCTTTTATCCCTCTTCTATCATTAAATTAGGTTTGAAAATAAAATAATTTTTAGGCTCCTGTGAAGTTATTGATGGATTGAAATATAT
Organism: Ibycter americanus; assembly: GCA_035590275.1. NCBI lineage: Eukaryota > Metazoa > Chordata > Aves > Falconiformes > Falconidae > Ibycter > Ibycter americanus. Next base: position 33,972,682 of record JAVJGI010000064.1, on the reverse strand, counting down.
GCGACACTGTGATGCATGTGTGTCTATGAATGGCAAGATTATCCACATTAACAGAGATCTGCAAAGGTCACCAGTGTTAAACTGCTGTTCAATTAAGACTGTTTCAGCAAAACCTGAATGAATTTAAATGATATTTTTTTTTAATGATAAATTAATTTGAATAAAATTAGTTGCTTTGTAAGTTTATGTGCTTCCACCTCTACCAGACACTAAGACCTCTCACTGGTTTGAGTGTTTGGAGATCAGGACTCTGTTTCTCTGCCACAGACTCCCCATGTGACCCTGAGCATCTCTCACTTACCAACAGATCTAATTAGGTACTTAGAAGTTACGCGCTGCAACCTAGATCTGAGACCAAGTCATCGCATGCCCCAGGGGATAGGGAGCATCTCCAAACAGCGACCAAACAGCAGCTACAAGCACAAGTGCTGCAGCCTGTTTTAATGCAGTAGCTTCATGGCTGGAATACTCTCCACAGGCAGAAGAGATCAGGATTACATTTTCTTTCCCACCCTGGAGCCCTTAAACTATGACCTCCTCGTTAAACCAGCAGGCTATATACTTTAAGTGGGTTTTATCCCTTTTACACACTCCTCCTCCAGCCCTGAAGTCTTGAGTACTAGTTTGTACATGGGCACAACTGTAAATAACATGGAAGAATTATAAAAGCATGAGAATAATAAGAAGAAATTAATGTTAAAAGCTACCAAAAGAAGAGGATATATTTGAATTACAACTCAAGAAGAAAAATCATACAGTAAGTCCCATGTTTGCCAGGAGGGAATAAATACATGGGGTTTATTCCAATGGCCATAAGTTCCCATCACATTTATGCAGACAATGTATTAAATGTGTTTGCAGAGAAACAACCAGATGCTGTCATCCACCATTGTAGTTAGAGGCAAAAAAGCAGACAGTGGGAGAACTGTACATCCCTTACAAAGGAGTCTCGTCTAAATTACGCACACTTCTTACATGTTTGCTAACTTCCTGGTACTCCGATTACCATTGCAGTGAAAGCAATAAGCTAGTCAAACATATGGAAAATTAGAAATCTGAACATTTTCAGTTATGGTTATTTCACTCTGAAATTGTTTACTCGTTTCAGGAAAATCTTTCCTATTTTCAGACTTGTCAGTCCTCTTGAAAGTCTCCCAACATCCTAGGAAAAAAATCCTGTATTTACTACTTAGTTGTAGAGGCATCATGACTGCTGAATATCACAGGAGTCCTCCCATTTACCTTCATTGTTTTTCATATCACTGGATGGTTTAAAGATGCTCACAAACAATGGATAAGGTAAATGCTGAAATATATGTGCATACAGAATCAACAGAGTAGTCAAAATTAGTTCTGAGAAGCTGCTTTTACTTTCCTTAGTAAAGACCAGCTTAATGGGCACTTTATGGTTTTCTAAGTTAGCACCACTTTAACTCCTTGCCAGTTTTCCATGCCAGTAAAAGAGCTCATATTTTTTCTTTTTGAGATTATGGGTTTCCTCAGAGCACCTAGAAGACTATCACCCACAGACACTGCATTGCAGGTATCCCCTTACAGAAATAGTACTGAATCTTATTGCGCACCTATTTCTTGATTCATTGTTTACAGAACTTCTAATTACAGTAGTATCCAGTTCACATTAAGCTGAAGTACTGCTCAGTACTATTACTGTTTATTTTGGGGATACCAATGCCCAAGCTGCTCTTGTGAAAAGGACATCGCTGTGGTAGGCACACACACACACAGGAAAACCAACTGCTGATACAAAAAGACATTAACCTTACATATCCCTGCACAATGCCCAAGTTTTACCCCCACTATCTGCAGTGTAATTAAACAAGGCACAGTGACATTAAATATGACACAGAAAAACTCAGGGATTTCCTCAATATCAGTCATAAAATCTTTGATTAATCTGGCAAGAAAAGGCAGATCTCAGTTTCAGTCTAGTGACCAAACAACCTTTCCAAAATGTGCCAAAACCGATAAGTAGTCTTCTGGTCACCGTATGAGCCCTCAGAAGGGGGTTAGTCTGTATTTCTGTGAATTCCTGCACTGCTATTTTCTATTTACGAGTCTTATAAAGGTATATTAACTAAGCTTACAGCATCCCTCCCCACAGTCAGGTGTTAAAGCCATAAAGCACTTCAGCTGCAACAGCCTAAAGAACTATTATACATCAAGAAAATGCCATAAAATTTTTCAAAATATACAAATGAGTACTTTCAGTTTTAAGATGAAATTGGCGTACTGAACGTGATCTATCCAGCCTCTCTAGAAACGAGTCTTCTTGAAATACCTGAGGAAAAACAATACTTCAAATCCCCCTTAACAAGACCTGTCATTGGGGTTCTTTTATTTATTATTTTTAATTATTTTTGTTGTTTTAAGCAAGCAGCCCAAGCCAGCCAAATCTCAGCTTACAGACTAAGATTAATTTTGCAGCCCACTGCCTAAGGCACCCTTTCCACAGCCCAGGGATGCCGTACCTTGGGCGCACACTGTTACAGGGTATCTCCCCCGACAAAGATCAGCACCCGCAGAGATGATCTACCCCAGCTGCCAGGCCAGGCGATGCAAGCGGACCCTCAGCGTGGCAGAGCCACACATGCACAGACTGTTTTGCGAAGCAGCAAGAAGGCAGAACCGCTCCTTGTGCTGTGTGATCTCAGGCAAACTCTTACACGATGGGACTGTGGAAAGATGAGAAGTTTGAAGATAAATATGCAATCCGTAGTATCCTAGTAGGAAACATTCAAAGCAGTTTAATTTGCTGCAGATGCACAGAAACCAAAGGAGTCATTTAGTAAAATAACAGATGAAGCTCTCAAACATATACTCAAGAAATCAAAGGATTACTATAATCTTTGTCTGGGTTTGGGGATTTTTGGAGTTTGTTTTTTTTATTTTCTGAGAGGAATATAGCCTGAAAAACTAATCTGGAATCATATCCCCAATAGGCAAGCATCACAAAATTGCCAACTAAAATTACTTTACATAAACGGTAACAGCAATGACTGTTTTGGAAAAAGATGCGAAAAGTAATTATGAAACACTTCTCTTAGAAGTCTGATCTAGTCTACTGGAAAAGTGAGAGCAGAAAAAGAAAGATCTAAAACAAATCAATTACAAATCAAATACTCTAAAATGGAAATGACTAATGTCTGCAGTCAGTGCAAAGTGATTGAAATACTTTTCGAACTTGATTATTTTCAGAATTACTTGGAAATGAAGATGAGTGTTCCTGTCTGACTACAGTTTGTTCTTAAAGTATATGTACAATTGTACTATTAGATATATAGTAACTAACATGAAATGACAACTGGTTTAGCTGCATTCTAGATGTTACAATAAAGCTTCATATTATATCAAATGAGCAGAATGGAATTAATCAGTGTACTGAATTTATGATACTACAGTGAACACAGCTTAGCAGCAATTGATCCAACAGCAGGTCTGTGTGTAAAATCTAAATATAGGTTTAATAAATTAGACTAGCTTGCTAATTTTCACTTTAGATGCTCATTTATAATCATAATGTCTCAAACGTGCATCACCCCGTATCTTGAAAAGCCTATTTCTGGACTGTCAGCTTGTTATGCAAAAGTATATCTGCTTGGCATGTACCAGAATGCTTCCATTTGTTATTAGTGAAATAAGTATACACTCACAAAATTAAGACAAATTAACTGTGTCAGTTTTTTAGAACAAAACACCACATTCTCTTACAGCTTCATTCACAGAGCAGGGCACACACTGCGGCTGCTCAGCAGGGGAAGCGCCAAACTGGGGCAAGGAAGGAGCTGGGGAGGGAGCCCGGCGGCAGGCAGAAAAGCCAACTTCAGCCCAGTGAGTCATGCCACGCTTCCTATTCACTTAGTGGGGTGAGATGAGTTTCTCCAGAGAACAATTCAGATCAGGAGCCTAATTACAGTTGTTTTGAAGTGCCTATCTCTCCCCATTGCCTAGAGGAGGAGTCTAGAAAGATTGATTTTAGTAGGGTAGAGTTATCTCCAACAGTGGCTAATGGACTAAGACATATGTTGAGACTCATTAAGAGTTTGATTCTCCTTTATTCCTGGGGTATCAGGAAGCTCCAACACCTTCAGGTAACACAATGTTCCTGTTGGGCACGTTTAAATTATGACACTAATTTAAGACATTCAATGCTATGGGCAAAACAGGGGGCTGTTGAGGTGCCACAGAAATCTGCTGTACGACTTGCTCCTTTTCCCATCCGTTGCACCGCCACCACACTTCCAGTGCCAGGGGAAGAGCTTAGAGCCCAGTTTGCAAAATAGATGCACAAGCAGCGAGTTCCTTAAACCTCTGAGATTACTTGCTTCTACATGCTAATGCATTTGCACTCAATGGCAAAGACAGTCTGGCATCCTATGCAGAAAACTCACTGCTGTTCCTTTAGGGATGTGCTTGCTGGGAAATTCCAGTAAGCAAAGAAAACAGCTATCAAGCCTAAGTTGAGTTCTGTATGCAGAAATTAATAAGAAATTATAGTTTGTCTGGGTAAAGGTATGAAAATATTCTCAAAGCTGGATTTGAACTATGGAAAGCATATGTAAACTATATTCTCTTACAGTGCTTGAAGCTGAAATCAGACATTAGCCTCTCCAACTACAGCAAAGACGAAGGAAGATGCCTTGAGGGAAATAGTGAGAAATTGTTAGCGGTGAACCTGCCTGCCAGTTGTAGCACTGGCAAAGTGCAAGCTTGGGGAATTGCAGGAATAGTGCAAATGCTGGTAGAAAAGTTGCTCTGTGGGTTGGACACTAATTTCCTCTAAACGAGGAATAACTTTGACACCAGTGGCATTCCAAAAGCTTTAATCAACTCAGAATCATTGGTTTAAAATTCATCTTTGTCAGAAACCATTGATCAACAAAGGTCTTCAGGAAGGCTAAGCAGGAAAACTGACAACAGAGGAAATACATCAAAGACATTTTTGAAAGAACTATTTATCCCGAGTATAACTGTATCTTCAACTGTTATAAACCATTGCAAGTGAAAAAGTGGAAAGTTCCATTTCTGAACACTTTTTTTCTGAATTTTCAGAATTATTCATTAAAAGTATCTGGTATCTGGCAAGTCAGAACACATCCTTAACTAGAAACTGATGACACCGAACAGCTGCTGGGACAAGTTTATCTAAAAGCCTAGGAACAGTGTTCTTCCAACACTTTAATTGCAGTAATGTGTTTGGGTTTGTGTCATTGGCTGACAACAAACGAACATAATCCCATCTGTTCTATATGCCTTTCAGTCATGAATTACCAACTGTCAGCTTTATTCTTGGTATTTTGAGGCAAACCGAAAAGCTTTTTAAAAAAATATTTTAAAAGACTATCAAGTCCCTCCATATTTTGCTTCCCTGATGCCTCTGCCTCCATCTAAGCAAGCAGACTGAAAACACCTATATTCCTGAACACAAACAGAACAACCTACATATAGCTGCTAAGTTACGTTTAATGTAGCTGGTTAACAACATATGTTAAGCCCCAGTCACTGAGAAATATTTTACGCTGAGTTTTGTGCAAATGTTTAGAAAAGATTCGCAATACAGGTGAGCAGAAGAGTCTCCATTTTCACACCATAGCAAGCTCCCAGCACCATTTCTCAGAGCTCGGAGTGGCATCAAAGCTGCTCAGGAAGCCTGTGAGGATGCTGTGTTATCAGCACTGTTTACTGAGAGATGTATTAGAGTGCCTTAACGTGCTTTCTGATGTCCAGGGAACATAGGACTTTTCAGCCAGAGCCACTGTTGTGTTGCAGACACTAATTCTGTGTCTTTCAGGCAAGGAATAACCTTGTGATATTGCTAAGGAACAAAGAGAATTGTACACACCGCTATTCTTCCTTTTATTTCACTCCTGTTCTTTTTTACGATCATGCCAAAAGGGTACTGGACTTTGACGGTGGTTCTTCAGTTGCCAGCAAGGATGGCATTTCATAAAGGACATACAATCAGTCAGCAAGCAACTTCTGTAGGTTGTAAATTATTCTTCTTTGCCCCAGTTCATCTGCTGCTTCTTTGATACCATTGAAGAATGGCCAGATAGTGCAGCAGGGGTTGCAAAATACAAGTGAAAATTAAGAAATCACAGAACAGGATCTACATAACACAGCAGGCTGATCTAAGAGCTTTTCATCCAGTGGTCTTGAATCAAATCCTTAACTCAGAGCGACCACCCAATAAGACTGTAGATGTCTCGTCCTGTTTTGGGCCTCACATTTTATTACATGGCTTGACACGGTTCAGGACACTAGGGTTTCTTTGAGCAACTGTAACTGTAGGTTTTGACAAATTTCAGAAGGAAAATCCAGTGTTTACCACCAGAAAAGCAATATTTGCTAGCATACATAGTTACTCCACTCTCCTCAGTTAAACAGGAAAATGTGGTATTTCACTGCATCAGAGCAGCGGGTAAGAGCTGAAGAACGACAAATGTGGGACTGTTGGGGAAACCCCATGTAATATGGGTAAGGCTTATGGACAATTGATGCCTATTTCTTGCTTTTGATAAGCATTGCATTTATCCTCAATTTTAAAACCAGATCTGTACCTTTGTAGAGCAGCTTTTTCTATCGGATGTCAAGGGACAGAGATGAAGTTTGCATTTTGTAACGCTCAGTGCTCACTCCTCCGAGCACCCACGCGATGGCGAACCTGGGGCCCTAGCAGTTCAGCAGTACCTCTCACTCAAGCGTCTTGAACCCACTACTAAATATGCTTGTTTTCATTTCAGGCGACAAGAGCAAAAACTGAACAAAAGCCCCTGTGCCCAGTTGCAGTAAGGAGGTTCAGCAGCACACCAGGAGTAAAACCCACAGTCTCCCTTCTAGTCCTGGCTGACCACTGCAGTCCTGGGTGAGAGCTACGGAGATGCTGTGGCATCTTCATGCTTACCTCTGGCCCATAAAATAGTAAAACATTTTATATCAAAGACATAAATAAGCCAATACCATAATTTTTTAACATAACTTCATTTATAAGGGGTGTGTAAAATGCACATTAAACCTGCTATTTACTGTGATGGTTAAATGCCCATTTTTCTGACTGCTTTAGGTGCTTACAAGTCTCTCATTATTAGAGAAATTCACCATCTTTTATGAATGTATCCTCAGAAGACCTTGATAGCAAGGGTAACATTATTACCTTCACTTCAAAATCTGTGGAAACGAGGTACAGGAAGATCAATGTTAATGCTAAAAGGATAAATTCAGGAGCTTCATGTGGATTATCCCAAGACATCAACAAGAAAAATCAGAAGTCCAAATAACATGAACTTTGTGAGGAAACATCAATAAAATGAAAGTTGCTTAAGTTTAGGAAGAAACTTGATTATATATATATGAGCTCAAACTTTAAGAAGAATGAAGTACTGGAAGAGACTGCCTGGATCGTAAAGGCTTTTAAAAAGAGATTAAGGAGAAGTTGAAGATGAAGTTGTATTTATTTTTGTGGAAGAAGGATGAACTTACTGATCTCGAAATGTGCTCACTGATGTAAGCTGAAAATCCCTCTGTGCCTTCAGAGTGATTTGAGTCCCGATCTAGGTGACGTAACCCATCAAGGATGATCTCAGTGGGAACTCAACTCATCCCAAAGTCATTCTTTTAAACTCAGTACAGCCTGCTACAGTAGTCCCTGGGGTAGGTAAATCCAGGCTCATCCCACGCAGTCTTTTATAATTCAACAAAGCTCAAAAGTGTAGGCCACTGCTATCGGTAGGTAATGTAAACAGACAATGTAATTATGTTATACAGCATCTATTAAAACCAACAGCTGATGCATTGGCTTGTTCTAGCATTAGGAAATAATAGTAATTACAGATCTGAGTCTCAAAATGCTGAGCATCTGCAGTAGTCTGAATTCTTCCGGAGATGTTATAGGCTCACTGCATCTGTAAATTAGACTTTTACACATCTGGCCACTGTGGTGATTATTGTTATTATTATTAGAGAGTGCAGAAGATCTAAATAAAACACACAATGATCCTCTTGATCATTCGCTAATTTCTTTCCTGTAGCAGCCTACTGTATTGCTAAGAACAAATAAAATATAATTATTCATAATAGTATAACACTTAATTAGCTTTATAAGAAGACACTAAGCAACACACCAGATGCTAATGAAATCCTGAAAGTCCATTTTGCAATGAAGCACATATGTACTAACATATTATAATTTCAAACTGGTTTAGAGATTACAAAGAGAAACTGGAAGTTACAACCTCGAGATGGAGTCTCAAGACTGCACGCAGACATACAAGAAGCAAATTGACATTACTGGGAGTAGGATTTATAGTTTAAATAAAATAACACTATCAACAATTAAAAAGAAAAAAACATACACACAGCCAGTGCATTCATCAGATTAAAACAACTATGACAGCTGGCAACACTATTGGTAAATTCCCTGAAGATAAAAAGCAATACCAAGTCAGAAATCATCGGTAGTCTGAAGGTAGCCTAGGAAAGCCTCAAAGAAAAAGACCCATTTGATACAAAGTGAGTGAAGACCTGCAAAGAGGGAAATATGATCAAAGGATTAGGCAAGGAAAATTATCTATTTAAAAGTCCTTTAAAGCTACCTCAGTGTGAAGCTCTAAGTCTCTGTTTCTGCCCAAATGTAAAGTACCTCTCCGAGGGCCCAGTTCAAAGCCAATCAAAGGCACTGAGAACCATAAATTTCGGATAAGGCCTTTATGATCATCCTGAGGATGTCTGTAAATTACTGTCATTGCGTTGCCCTTTTCGAGGGCAGGAGGAAGCAGCACATGGTCTCTGGCTCCCTGTGCGCCCAGAGCAGGCATCTGAGGCAGACCATGCCTTGTTCCAAGGACCCCCTGCCTGCAGTAAATGGAACCTCTCTTGCTCCCCCAGCCCATGCGTGGAAAGCTCCAGAGTGGTGTTTCTGGTCATATTAAATACAGAAACTCAAAAAACTAGTTTTCTGATGACCTCACTTCACGTCAAGTAGGGCTACGTTGCTGGAGTAGCACCAATGTCTGTGCATCTTGGAGTTGCTGTGGTGCTGGAGAACCAGGTCCCTGGTGGAGTCAGATGCCTCTCGCTGTTGGGAGCAGCCAAAGAGCCGTTTCAGGATTGCTGGTGGTGGATTTCCACAGCCAAAACAGCTGCCTGCTACTTTGAGTGTACCAAAAACTGGAGTTCTACCCCCAAAGTGAATGGAAATGGAACAACTAAGAATTAGTTAGTTTTTGAAAATTTGATTCTTTATCTGTTGGGACTGCATTTTATGACACAGGCATCTTTGTTGCTATATTGTGTCACTGCACAACTGTGTTAATATTTCTTTACCTGAGTACAGTCAGGAAAGTCTCTTTATT
>JAVJGI010000064.1:33887750-33963214 GCA_035590275.1 Ibycter americanus | reverse complement strand
TTACCTTATTACAGTCAGGAAAGTCTCTTTATTCTTAAGGGGGGCGGGGGGGGGGGAGGGGATCAAACCCAACCTTATTTTACAGCTATCTTCCAGAACACTTCATTTAATCCCAGTGATATTACAGACACTAGCACAGTAAATATTTTCAAGGACTGAAGTAATGCAGCAACTTTAGCAATTGAATTGATGCTCAGCACCACAATTACTGGTTTTGCCTACTATATGAAAGCAGTTTCAAACTCTCTGAAGTAGCCAGAAAGAGAAATCACTAAAGAAGCTCATTCCTTGATTTCTGTCAAAAATGCTACTGCTAACAGTAAGATTACTGCAGCGAGGGGGACAGGTCCCAGTTCTCTACAAAATGCTTAATAGTTGTTACATATATTATCTAATACACCACGCATTATTTTTTTCAGGCATAGGTGGAACACAAATATTAATCTAAGAGCTTTATGTGAATCTGAATGAGTGCAAAAATGATCAAAATGGATGAGATAATTTTTTATTAACATAATGAAAACTAAACCCAGCAAATTCTCCCTCATTTTTAAATTAGCAGTTGGATCTATGTTATTATTATGCAGTTCTACTTCTTCCTTTCCTCTCAATGTATTGATTTTTCTTGTCTGCTAATGAACTAGGCACTCTGACAAATGTAAACATACCAGTGTCCAGTAATATCAATACACAAACCTACTAGGAAGCATTTACAGAGACATTCTGCAGTAGTCATAAAATGCTTATTTTACTAGTCACTTGTTAACACCCACTGCATAAATGTATATAATTGCTCAAGTGGTCTGTAAGCCACCGTTACCTGGTTGAAGTTCCCGGACAAATTGTTTGACTTATTCTGTATTCACATTCTCAGCATGAGTTGGAAACATGCCAGAGGAGCAAACTACCCAACAGATGTTAATTGTGCACTAGACCACACCACATGACTCCACATTGTACACGATTTAAAATATTGCAATTACTCAAAGATACAAGGGCAGGCTCTCCAGACAGCCCTTTGCACCTTAAAAATTCTTTCTGGAAACATGCAAGGAAACAAGACAAAGTTAAGAGCTTGATGTAAAGCACAGAAACAATAGTGATGCCTTCAAAGATTTCTACCAAATTTTCCATATATTACACAAGGAAAAAGGAAGTGAGGTTCAGAAAAATGCCAGTAAAGAGGTTTTGGGAGGGAAGATACATAAGGACTGGCAACAACTGAATAAACCCAGAGAAAACAAAAGGCAAAGAGAGGTCTATGTTCCACAGCAGCACTGTTGTGGCAAGGACGCTCCACAGACATCTGGCTGCATGGGGTTGGGTGGTGGAAATCTACGGATCCAAAACCCCACACTACAGTTTCTGTATTTGAATTCTAAATCCAGGTTTGCAAATTTCTCCACATCAGGTCTGAATGAGTGCCAAAGAGATATCCTAAGCCTCAATCTGTATTCTTTGACTGGAAATCATCTCATCTGACAGCATTTTTTGCTTTAGAAACTTTAGATACAAGCTGTCTGGTTTACATTCCCCTTCTCTTCTACATAGTGTTCATCTTGTCTGAGTATTTTTGATGACACCTTTCCATTTTTATACAAGGTGTGCATAATAGGACCTTGACTTTAGTGTGGGTACCATTTTGATTTCTCACCTCTATTGCCCTTTATAAAAGCCTCAATATAAAGACTGAAAAATCTGAAATAATTTTTTAAATTCAGATATTTCTCTTCTCAGCCTTGTTTTGGTTCTCAAGTAAACATCAGCTTAAAAGAGAACACATTTTCCAGAGATGTTCATTCGATGAGAAAAGGAATTAGTCTTCTTTTAGAGACTGTTATCCAAACACAATTATATAGGTTTACAAGACATATGTTTTTTTCCCCTGCAAATGGAAACCATATTTTAAAGGAGATTTGAATGCGCAACTTCTAAGCAGAATCAAGAGAGCTCATCAACATACAAGTCTTTTATTGTCTGACAGGCATGGAAATTTTGTCTGAGTAGAGATTGATTTGATGCCAGCTTGCTGCAATTAGAAAGTAATTAGCATTCTTTCAAAGTGAGGACCAGAAGAATGGCCTGAGGTTGACATTCGGTTCAGTGAATAAGCAAGAAAATTTATGTCTCCTGCTTTTGAGTATGTGATGATTGAATTTGGAAATTGCTGGCTGCACTGTAATCTCTGCTACCTCTAAAACCAAGTCCACCACCTATAAACAAAGACCTTTTTAATCAGTGAACACAGTATTTTAACTCCGACAAAGAAGCCTGCTAGAAGGTTTTTCTGATCAGCCAACATTTCTTCTTTGTCTTTTATGATGCTGTCCTACTTGCTTGATTGACTAGGAAAGCTCAGCTCACTTACGCACTAAGGACAGTAACACTATGAAGACAATCAGCCCAAAGCCCTCATACACTTTAAGTTCTACTTTAATTCTTTGTAGAGAGTGTTTTTTTGCCAGTTTTCAGGATATTTTTCATTTCAATCTCTGTTCGAAGGTATGCAGCAGTCTTGAACGTGTGGCAAAATACTTCTGCACCTTCATAAAATTCCATAAATCTTTAAATCCAACTTACTGAATTTGTTCTCTTTACACAAATGCCAACTTTAAATTTCATCATGAGCTAATACTGCAACTAACTGCAGTAAATGTAGATGTAAATACTCTGCTCATTCCATCACCTATTACTTTTATTTCTTTGATTGGCATACTGTTAGGAAACTTTTGGGGAGGTAATTGAGAACATAGAAATATTTGAAGTTTTCAAGAAAAGCGGTTTCATATTGGAAACAAAAATGCAAACCAATAAACTCTCATGGCATTTTGTTGCAAGTTTTATATTTGTAGGTCTAAACCAGGAAAGAATGATGAGATAAGAAGACAAGGGGTTTCTGTTTCTGCATTAAAAGTAGTAACTAACAGACCATCCCTTTCTCTCAGCATCATCTTTCAACAACCATTTCCTGGAACAAGGGAATGGAGAGAGAATATTGTATTATGCCATGCAGGAGAAAGTAATCTAAAGGCAGGTCAGGACAGGGGAAAGTGACACTCATTTTTCTCTTTTTCTTCTGCTTGCCTGTAAATATCATGTTTCCTAATAATGACACCAATAAATAGCCACGTGAACCAACTGAGGACTTTTGACACCACCAGCTGGACATGGGGCTAGCCACTACTTCATGCGCATTATTAACAGCTCTGAATTGCTAGCAAAATAGAAACACAAATATTTAACAAAACCTCACAAGCAGCAGAAATAAAGCAGCAAGAAGAGTCAGCCACAAAGTTGAAAGGAAGAGGAGAGAAGGTATTTGTTTCCTGACTACAAAACCTCGGTTTACAGAGAGGATTAAATTTAGTTTTCTAATTAGAACCTTGCTAGTTTTGAACGCTATGCAGCAGCGTGGAAAGGAAATCACAGGGGAAACAGTATATAAACCTATATTAATGCTCAGCAACAACCACAACAGACAGGCTGTGACCATAGGTGCACCCATAGAAGTTTCCACTTCACTTCTAGGATGGAAAGCAGAAAAACTTTTAGCATTAAAGAAAAAGTAACATCACCAGGAGTGGAAGTTCTAATATGTCACATGCCAGGAATACACCTGGTCTTACAGACTTCATAAACAACTGATCTGAGTACAAATATAAATGACTTTTAGTGTGGCTTCCCTTTTTGAGATCCCCTTCCCCCAAAAAAAAACCAACCTAAACAACAAATACAACAGCCTAAAGACCCTTATTTTGTCTGAAGACTGATGTGCTGGCAAGACCCCAAAATGATAAAATCTCATGTAGGGGAAGAAAACAAACAAACAAACAAGAGGAGAACTTAGGAGGGTACTCAGTATAGGAAAAATATATATTATTCTCTTGGAAAGCATCCTGCTAGGAAGATTGTAAAGGCTGCTACAGCCACTGATGGAAGTCAAAATTAGCAACAGCCTTGCTCGACACAGCCATTACGGGTGACAAATCCAACTCAGAGTGGACACACTCTTGAGAACTGTGCATGGATCCCAAAGGGAAGCAAAAGAGTGAACTAAAGAATGAAATTAATGAGCACATTCATTGAGATGTGTCAATGAGAAAGCCAGTCTTACACCCCTCCATGATTATTCTATACCTTGGACAGCTGTGACAGAGTCCTAGGATTTTACACAGGAGAATATGCCTAGAGAAATTAAGAAAAGTAAATCTCTGGTTGCTAATTTTTTCATGTGGTACTTCCTCACCATTTCTATTTTGCCTAAGACCGTGTTTATAATGTCATGTTATGATGAGCTTTCTAGCTAAAACTTGGTCAGGATTTGTATCTACACTGAAGTTAATGACATTGCCCTTCAAGGGTGACAAGCAGCTTGGTAAACAATTACACATAACCATAAAGCAAATTAATGTTGAACCTTCAGTTATCCCTCACTGTCATGGGGACATACTGCAACCTCAGCAGATCTCCGTGCAGACACTGTCTCAGAAGAGCTCTGTTAGAAAATGGATGTATCAGAAGATATGTAGGCGAAGAACGCAAACTGTCTTGTTCAGCGGTGAATTCGGGGACCAAAGTCTGGGGATTAACATAAATAAGTTTAAGAAACAAGTCACATGTAGTTATGTGGATGATTAATTTCTGGAACATGTTACCATAAAAAGCTGTGAATTTATCACGTCTTGTTGCCTTCAAATCAAGGCTGAAGACGTCTGTATAATATATACCATGATGGAGCTGAAGTTAAGATAAGGTTCAACGTAAGATAAAATTCCATGTCCTTACAGAAGGTCAGAGTAAATGATCTAACGTTCCAGTTTGTCCTTAAAAGCTATGTTTCCATAATAAGAATAATTTCTGAAGCAATGGAATGAAAGAAATAGATAAATATTCTACATTGATGAGGGTGAAAGTCTCCTTTTCCACTTCTTCTACCCATCAAAGAGATTTATCTTCTAAACTCACCTTTGAATCAACACAAACGGCCCCTTTAATGTCAACCCCTTTCCTGAAAATAATTAGACAGTTAAGAAGAAACATGCCAGAACTAATAGCTTAAACCAAAATTATTAAATGTGTTAGAATAACAGGATAGTTAATTTCTTTCATGCTTCCCACCAAGAAAAATACTTGTTGCAGCTTTGAAAAATCCACTTTGCTGACAGACTGTTTCATCTCTGGGAATATAGCAAATAGGTTCACTTACACACTTCGTTGACTATCCTACTTTACTTGCACACAGCTTTAAAACACAAAAAACCAAACCCCCAAAGCAAAAGAGTTGGCTTTTCTGGAATAAGTGATTACAGATTGTTTGACCGGTTTAGTAAAATATCATAAAACTCCCTTATTGTAAGGAGAAAGCCTGCAACCCTTTCTAGAGCTGATTATTCTAATTTCCTTGGTTATCAAAGCAAGTAAAAGGACAGATTATTTTTTCCCCTGATAACCTCTGCTGTTATCAAAATGATTGTTGCCAGCAGAGCTCCCTCTGTCTTGCATCTTCATTAAGTTCTAATATCAAACTCACCTCAATTTTCTTCTTTTTCAAGTTTATGCATGTGTGAAGGGTGAGACAGAACCTCCAAGCCATTTAAAACCACAAGTTAACTGTTCTTTGACCCTAATTAGGCAAATCAACAAGCCAACCTCCATATATTTCTCAAAGCTAACCATGAGGTACCACACTGGGCCAGAGCTTCTCTACCAGTTTACAGCAGCAGTTTTCAGCCTTCATAGGCTCTTCTCAGGCAAAAACCAGAGGAGCACCACTGAGAACAAGGTGATACTGGGATACACAACCAACCATGAGGCTTTGCTGCCTTTTCCTGAATATTGACATAGCCAGAAACTAGGTTGAAAGCAGATATTTTTGGGTGGGAGTGAAGAGAACTGCAGGAGCAGAGAGAAAGAAAATTGCTTGGAATCTGCTCCACAGGTTTAGAAACACAGCTCATGTGGCGGACGAAGATTTAGGGTTCAATGCAGTTTGAAAGAAGCTGAGAATTGCAAGGGATTCACGTGGCTCCTGTTGTTTGATTCTCCTTGTGTTCAGAAAAACAGGAGGTTTTGTAGTTTCTTAATTAAATAAGATTGCATATAAGAAACAACTGCCTCCCTTACCAACATAACAGAAACAAGACCCAGAGATTTTGACTAATTGCCTATGTCAAATGGATAGAGGGGATAATACAGCTGTAAGTTCAAGTTTTAATAATTGGATACAGTAATAAGACCAACATCTCTGAATGTCCTTGGGATCACAATTTCTTTTGGCAATAAAACATTCAGAATGGTTATGCTGAGCGTTATGAATGTTTATTAACATAACAGTACATTCTAGTTCCACAACGTGCAGGATGTGTATAATGGTGCTACATGCATTATTCATATTATGCAAGACCAAAAATAATTCCTCGCTTCAGTCTTATGGATTCATAATTTAAGATGAAGAGGCAGTCTCTTTCTTACAACAGAGATGTTTATTCTGCCCTTGGTTAGGTTCACATGAGTCTTGCAGACACAAAGCACAGAACGTGACCTAACAAATCAATCAATACCAAAAATAGTTAACAGCATTTCTGAGCACCCTGATAATCTCAGAATAAAAAGCAACACCACAGCCCCTTTTCTCATGCAAAATATGTGTTAAACAGATGGAAAATAGCATTATATAAAATAGTAAGTTGATAAATTCAGTGTAGGAGCACAAAGCAATGTGTGTAGGAGCCAGAAACCAATTATATCCTATTGCTGTTCTTTTATCTCCAGCAGCTCTAAATTTGGAAACAAACTAGCTGAAACTATTTTTGTGAGCTTAGAGAACTTAAATAGCAAGCACTGGTTGAGGACGAAATTTCAACCTGGTAGCTGTGACTGCCTGAACGCTAAGGTTAATAAACCAAGTGTTGACAGATCCCTACCTACAACATGCTATCGTACCAATCAAAATGTCATGTTTGCCCAGTATTGTCTCAACAGCTCTTATCTCTTGATCAACTGAAGGGATGACAATTCCCTTCCTAGTAGCTTCTCTGTTTGTTGGTTTTAAGATCTTTTTATACAAGGTTCTACAGAATAAATTCCAATACAGCCTGTACTGAAATATTCTTTGTGTACCAGGAATACTAATCAGTGTATATTCATCTTCAACAATATGGAACAGAAATATTTTTGTTAGATATAGATCAATTTGTTGTTTCTAAATTCAGTTTTGGATCAAGCATACTATTCATGAATTCACAGAGAAACTGTCCAAGGGCACGCAGCTGAAAATGTCTTCAGAAACAAGGCAAGGAATGTTGAAATATTTCATTCTGACATTCTCAGACACAGTATTTTAATTTCTATCTTGGAAAAACGCAAAAAAGAAAAAAGAAAACAAAATTTGTTTCATTTTGGTGGAGGAAAAAGATATATGTTAAAAAAAAAATTGTATCAGCCAAAAAAAATTCATTTAGAAAACCACAGCGATAATAGGAGAGTTAGCGGCAGATTGCAGACATTGAAAAAAAAGCCTGAGAAACAGAACATGAACGTAGTGAACCTGACCATAGTATTCACACGCAGGGCCTGGGTGATCTGAGATCAAGGACTTTGCTGAGCCAGATGATATGAAAATAGACCTGGATGTTTCACAGAAATCCCAAAACTGTGAAATTGTTTAAGCCATTTTCAAATCCCTTCCCACTTTTGGCCTAACAATTTCCATTACGACTATCTTATAAAATCTCACTCACAACAATTCTGTAAGGTATTTAATTATCCACTAATTTATCCAGTAATATTTAGTATACATGATGTGGGAATTGACAATTCACATACCCTGAAGAGTCACAGTTTTAAGCAATCAAAGCAATTCTTAGTGCAGTTTCGACACGTAAAGCCATATACATCTTTCCCTGCAGCTGGGCGACCTTAATTGCTGCACTCTGGTGTACCGAGGTTACACAATGCAATAATCTACACAGTTTTTGCTTCCAGGAAAGTCAGATGCCAGTTTAAAACCTCCATGAACAAACAGTCCTGAAATCACACCATAATGTCTGCCGTTTATACGTCCCTCTCCAGACTTCTAAAATTTACTTTTTAAGCGTTCAGTTTGACAGGTGTTTTGATGTATAAATCATACCCATAAATTACCTCTGAAACCACTTTGGTGTCTGACAACAAGCAGAGAGTAAGGATGCTACTTATCTAGAAAAGCAATGAAAAATGACACCAAAGATGACCTTGTCTGTCCTTGAATCAGCACAGCCCTGCATGGCACAAAGTGAATATAGCTGTCCTGGCTCCACCAAGGCAGAAGAGCTCCGTGTCCAGCTGAGTCCACGACCAACTCTTGCTCTGTCATGGGCTCGCTGCTGACAAGCCCCTTCACGTCCCGTTTCGAAAAGATGCTTTTAAACATTCTATTATTTTGTTTCCATTAAACAGAGATCGCAGCTTGTATCTATTTGCAAAACATTGCCATTATGTCCATTACATATCAAGCCTAAGTCAGAGAAGAAATTGTGAACCCTTTGCATTGCAACAGCCAGAATACATCTGCCCCACACTTTTATTTTATTTCAGAGTTTAGTCAATGTTTCAATTTTTGGAGCACAGCAGTGGCATTTTTCCAAGTCCAAATCCAATTAGTCTTTTCATTATGTGACTGCAATGCGGAGTATAAAAAAATAATTTATTGGGTTTGGTGCCAGTTATTTAATCTGGGTGTAAGTAAAATTGCTTATTTGATCATTTATCTAGGAACAAACATTGTGTCACAGTTTTACTGATCACACAATTTGATTTTATTTTCATTTGTTATTAGAGATTCCAAACAGCGGAACAAAAAAGTGTATTTATGACTCCCAGTTAAAACCAAAGAACTGAATTTCCCACGTGAGTCAACAAACCACCCCCAGCAAGCAGTGAGCTGAGTGTATGTTGGTGCCAAGACTATAGTGGAATATAAGCATGTGCTTAAATAGAAAGATATTAGAACTTTGTCAGCAGTAACACAATCAAATAAGCACTGTTGTGTCTGAAAGGAAAAAAAAAAAAAGTGCCAAACTGCAGAATTGCAAGGGAATTTTAGCAGAAAATGACAACAGAGCTGTTGTCCAAGCACTTGGTACGGTATTTCAGATCATCGTGCAAAAATAGTCCAGGTTCTGCAACTGGGCTTTAATAGACACGACATGACTGACACTGCCCAAGAAAACAATTTATCTACACATGTTTATTTTCTTTTGGCTCATAAGCATTTCTAAGAAGTCAAGAAAATTTTATGTTATTCTTTCCTGAAATCCTTTTTGTTGCACAGGAGGACTGCTTTAACTGTTAAGACCAACCATTTCCCCAGCTCTTCAGGGCAAGGAAAAAAGTACAAGCTGCAGTTCTGAACAAAATTATTGTGAGTAGTATAAGTTAGTTCAGCTCAGATCACAGATAAAATCTACTGTGATAGCATTTTACAGTTATTGCAGCTTATTGTCTAAGAAGTAACACAAATTGCCCTCACTCTTAAGAAAGCCACGTGTCATGTCTGAGATTTTTTTTTAAATGAGGAGCAAAGCGCTGTTAGAGAAAAATGCTACTACAGTGGTATATATTTTTAGTGTAATAATATTTCACACACTTTAAGAAATGTTTCTATAAAAGAAAAAACATATTTCAGATGGAAGTTGCCTATCCTGTGAGCCGTGCTCCATAATGTGCTTGCAAAGAAATCAGGACCCACAATCTGTCCGTGCAGCCCCACAAGCAGCAAAATTCTTCTCGCTCCAGCATCATCTGTGGTGTTGGAGAATAGTTTGTTTGTCACATATGCTCTCTAAGTGTGAAGTCATTCAAATGAAATGAAAGACAGTCTGGTGTAGCTCATTCATTAATTTTCACAGCAGTTGGTGCCCTGTTGGCATTTCAAATTAACATAAGGAAAAGTTCAAGAGATTTAGTTTCATTTCAAATCATGTCTACTATGATTTTCGAGAAATGTTACAAATAGATTAAATTGCATTAGTAAAAGCTAATTGCAGAGCAAAAGAGAAGAATATTAAATGCTAAGTACCGAACTAATTTCAAAGTAACGTAATTTTACCAGCTGAATCATCCCCTGCATGAAAGATTGCATTCAAGTAGCTGCAATGGTGACCGAGTCACCGCGCAAGGCTGAAGTCCCTAAAGGTACTGGTTGCAAGTGTTAAATGAGAAATTGAAAAGAAAGGATTTCAGCCCTGTTAATTTCACAGCTCCAGGCCCTTCCAACCTTCTCTGTAATTGGGTCCAGGGTCTAAATAAACCTCCACAGGCCTGCAGTTCTCACGTGCATAATAAACTCTTCGGGACTACTGAAAAACCGCAGAGCTTTAAGAACATGCAGAGCTCTTATGGCGGGGCTGGAATTTCCTGACAATTGCCTTTGGCCATTGATTTTCAAAACTCCCAGTAACCATTTTGTATGAAACTATCCTGGTTTGACCATGAAATGGCGAATTCTTACTAAAAAGCTGCAACCTCAAGTGTAATTACAGCTCCATATTAATTTCTGCCGTGGTTGGTTTTGCTGCCTGTCCTTGTTCTGCTACTTTAAGATCTCAGGCACAGAAGACTCCGGAAATACAACAATTCAAGTAAACTGGCCATTTGCTGGAGGAGAGAATTAAAACACAACAGTTCTTTCTGAATAATGGAATATCCAATGCATTTTACGCCTTGCTTCCTTCCCTGGTGTGTGGGGAAATTCTGCACGAAAACAGCGTCCAGTGAAACACTCGATCATTCAAAAAAAGAAACAAGAGGTGATAACACAGGGGAAACTCGAAAATTATAGCCAGGCATCATCTAATTACAAATCAGGGAGTTATTAATGAAGTTGGATAAGAGCTCAAGGAAGGACTGAGGTTCAATCACCTAATTTAGATATTAGCAGTGCAGATGGCTGCACTTAAGCATTCCCCTTCTACATAACGGAGAGAAATAGGTTCTTCTGTGCTGTAGTTTATCTTTGCCTGTGAAGGAATCAGAAGTGCTTATTTTTCTCATTACCTATTTATTTTCCCATTGTCCATAGTCCAGACAATATCCAAAGGCAAGTAGGTTGAGTCCTACTCCCTGGTATACGGATGCTACTAGGAACCCAAAATGAGGCACTGGCACCCTCCAGAGAGTGTACTGAAGGGATATTTATAAGGTGAGAGGAATAGATGAAATTCATCAAGTTTCCAAAAAGAATTTACCTACGGGCAAGACCAACGTTGCAGTGGCACCACATCAGTCAGGTCTGTTTGTGTGTTGACAAATAGACAAATTCTCATAGGAATAAAGCATTTCACTGAAATTTTTCTGACCTTATTTTTCCCTAAATAGGTATGACTTCATGCTGAAACAGCAGCAAGAGCTGTAGAGTTTCTATGATCAGGTGAATTCAAAGGTGAGTTAGATGGAGAAACAATAAATATCCAGTGGTACTTCACAAACACTTCCTGCCATGGGAGTGGGAGAAATAATCCATAAGGAAGCCATTTTATGCTTGTTATATTCAACGCATGGGAGGAACACTGTGAGTACATTTCTGATCTTTGTAGACACAAAAGGACTGCTCTGGTTTGTTTTCGAAGTAGAAGCTGCCTAAACAGAATCATGATGATAGCTCAGTCTTTGCTAAGACTGTAGACCCGAGAAATGAAGCCATAAGTTTAAAAAACAAGCAAACAAACAAAAAACCTCCAGATATGCATTGTAGAGAACTGAATAAACGAACTAAGGACCAAGGCCAGGAAACAGAAAAAAACACAGCTTAGTCTTTGGTTGCATTAAAACAGTCATGTCCATCCACAGTAAGAGCTGGGCGTGAGGTTGCCTTAAATTAGTCTAAACCACATAAGCTGCTCCTCCTTTTCTACAATGTAATGATAACAATATAATGTTATGATATAATATAATATAGAGCCTCCACTTCAGCTATCTGCATGTGTTCACTTCCTCCATGTGACACAGCGACAGCTCCTGTCACAAGGCACACATTTCTTTGTTGCCTTGTGACATAAAACCCTTGAAGAAATGAGTCTGTAGAACACTATTTTCCTACTTACAGGCTTCAGACTAACAGAGTAGAGTGTAGAAGGGACAGAAGTCAGGAAGAAGAAAGTGAGATAGCTGGTCATGGACTTCCATGTTCAAAGCCAACAGAGCAAGTCTAAGTTCCTGGCATGGCTTAGAAGCTGAAAAGCTTGGAGGTGATTGGTTACAGGGTCAGCTTCCGAGAGTATAGTAAAACAGTATATTGTGTCTGCATCAGACCTAAGGTTTAGTCCTAGCATAGCATACGTCTTAACCAATGAAGTTATCTGTTCTTCAGGCCTGGGTGACAATACTCTTCCCTTCCAGATCAGTGGTGTCAGGCCAATGGAGCAAGCTCTACTGGCAACTTTCTGTACATACACAAGAATAGTTTGAAGGCAGTTTCCCCTGCCTTCCTCTTGGGTCCTTAAAGATGCTTGTAAATTAATTCCCTCTACTTCCCCACCATGCACGTTTATCTAGGGGCACTGTCTCATGTGCAGGTTCAACCATGGCTCTTCTAACATTCATAACTTATCAAAGCACCAAAAATGCTCTCTACAGAGACTGCGTTCAAAGTTTCTGCAAATTTGTAGCTTGAGTGTTCTACAGATGGTTGAAAACATGCAGCAATGTGCCCCATTCTGTCCCTGTGCAAAAAGCAGTAATAATGACCAGTTTATTTAAGGGTCTTTCCTTCTTTTGCCTCCTCCAGATCTTTGAATTTGATCTGTGGTTTATTCAGAGGCCAAGGGACTCTGAACAGGAGTTATTGTTTACCAGCAGTTTACTTCTGCACAACTACCCATGCCCATAACAATTTTGCAATATAGCTGGAATTTGATAGAATGCAAACAGCCATAGCTACAAACTCTACCTGGGACACAGAATTCTTGGGACTGGTTGATCTGAGAAGCTATAGCCAGTGGAATCATACTCATACTGTGAATTCAACAGCGCTTCCACAGCTGCCACTGGGGTGAAGCTCATAGGTTTGGGGTTCAGATAACCGGTACGGATGCACTTGAGCAATGCCTTATGCTTGAACTCAGCTACGTTAACACAGTCCAAGCCCAAAACCTATAGCACAGTATACAAAATAATAAAACTGTGCAATAGAACGATGGGATGCTTTAAATGCAAATCCAAAGAATTTCTGCATGTATGATGCAACATGCTGTATGAGGTTTTAACCACCCTTCAAATAAATGGGAGAGACAAAGCAAAACAGGACTGTAATGAAACTCTCATTGTCTCAAGCTGTTATCTCATCAATCTGAAGAAGCCAACCAAAGTCATGCTAAATGAAAAGTGGGGACTGAGGACCTCCAACGGCTGTCTGACATTTCAGTATAAAGGTCTGATCCTTTGGAGTGGCCTCTGTGTTTTCCAAATTAAGCTTTGGGAATGTTTTTCAGTTATTTTAAGAAGGTTACAAAGTAATAAATAAAAGAGAATGAGCGTAAATATCAGACTAAACATTTGAAAATGTAGTAAATGATCCAATGTGTGCATTATGTATTACATTCATTACATTTATAATGCTGAGAACAAGCATCGCTGTCAGTAATTTAGTTCCAGATCAGAAAAGGGAATTATCACATTGCCCTGGTTTTAGCTGGGATGGAGTTAATTTTCTTAGTAGCTGGTGCAGTGCTGTATTTTGGATTTGGAGTGAGAACAAGGTCGATAAGACCCTGGTGTTCTTGGTTGTTGCTGGGTAATGTTTATACTAAGTCAAGAACTTTTCCATTTCTCAGGCCCTGCCAGCGAGAAGGCTGGAGGGGCACGGGAAACCAGGGGGGGAACACAGCCAGGACAGCTGACCCGAACTAGCCAGAGGGATATTCCATACCATGGGACATCATGCTTGATATATAAAGCTGAGGGAAGAAGGAAGGGGGGACATTCAGAGTGATGAACATCTTTTCATCCCGTAACAGTTACACATGATGGATCCCTGCTTCCCTGGGGATGGCTGAACCCCTGCCTGCCCATGGAAAGCAGTGAATGAATTCCTTGGTTTGCTTTGCTTGCATGCACAGCTTTTGCTTCACCTATTAAACTGCCTTTATCTCGGTCCATGAGTTTTCTCACTTTCACTCTTCTGATTCTCTCCCCATCCCACTGGGGGGGGGAGTGAGTGAGCGGCTGTGTGGGGCCAGCTGGGGTTAAACCACGACACACATCCAGAGAGGAAGAGACGGTGATTCACATCTCCCAGAAGATTTTCAAGAGCAGTAGAAAAATCTTAGAGGGTGACAAATTACCACAGGGATCAGTGGTTTCTCTAATTGCAATTGTCTACAAACAAATTATGTGTTTTGCCAAGCCCTTTTGTCTCTACCAGCAAACGTGATAAAAGCAGTAACAATGGCATAGTCTCAGGAAACGTCGCATTTGGAGTATTTCACAAGTGATTCAGTTTAAAGAGCTTTCCACCAGAAGACAGTGAATTTGCTGATACCTAAATATTTCATGGAATCATACTGAGTTCCGTATTTTAGGTAGTGAACTGGGATGAGGGTGGAATTTCTGGAAAAGTCACAACATCCTGAAAAAACAATTACCCTGCTACTATCCCAATTCTCTGTGTGTTGCAATGTTTAGTGAAGCATCACCACAAATACTTTTAAAACCCTGGACTCAGGACCTCACGTCCAATTAATCAGAGGGTTTATGAAGCAGGCATCATATTCTCACAACACGCTGCTTAATAAACACACTACTACAATTTCATAGTAAGAGTCTCTAGGGAAGCAAATCCTTTAAAATGTTCTGTGCAGGCCTGAAATCCCCTTTTTCCCTTGAGGGACTGCCAATCAGCCAACATCAGGAGAAATTTAAATGGACTATGCTTTGTTCTGTGAGCAAGAATGGATTTATGTTTGTATCAAGAAGATAAAAATAAGATCTAATGGTTGCAATCCCTTACACACACACCCTTCAGGAATATAAAGCACAAACTAAGCAATTTCCATAACTCCAGAACAAAAAATAATTGAGGGTTTCGGGTTTTTTTTCCTCCCAAAGAAAGATTTGGGTTGGTTTGGGGTTTTTCTGCCTCTGAGCAGAATGCACCAGGACGCACTGTAAAAACCTCCATCACACAATTAGTACAGTCATTATGCCCTGGTACTTCAAGAACATTATTTTCATTATTATTAATTCTTTTCATCTGGAAAGAGCGGTGGGAAAGGTCCCATAACAGGTCTTCAGAAATAATGCTTTTAAATCAATCTTTGTTACTGGCAAGAACACAGAATTAATCCAGTTACTGGCAGACCTATTTGAAATTTTGTGATTATCAAGACAGTAGCTGGTCCGATTTGGACATCTTAATAAAACAGTTTAATACTCTGAAAGGTCACAGACCTTTACATTTTAGCAAATGAAGTTAAAAGCCAAACCTAGCTTAGTTTGGAAAGAAAAGGATCACCTCATAACCAGAAAGAAGGAAGACAGGTATAATTGGAAATGTTTTTTCTTAATTACAAACAGAACTCTGAATCCTACTAATCCCCCACATAAGCAGAAAACTTATAACTAGAACTTTTCATAGAATACATAAAAAGCTTTTAAAACAGACTGCTTTACCCACACAGTACAACATGGGTGGTGGTGTTTTTCCCACATTCTTGCACCTTTTGATCACATACAAAGGCACACATAAAGACACTTGTAGACAGCTACCTGTGGATTTACATAGTTATGACACCATTATTATGAAATGGAGAAATCATGACAATAATGGAAAACAAAAAAGATAAATTTATGAAACAGATAAGAATAAGTATAGAAGTTGGATTGTAATGCTGTAACGTGGTAGCAGACCTTTTATATAAAGAGCACTGGGAAGATTTGTCTCCCAGTTCTAACGATGATGAGCAGAAGGTTGGCACAGAGGACCTATGCAGGAGAAGAAAAGGCTTTCTGCAGCTCTGACAGCAATTTACATCCATAATCATGAAGAACGTTGCATAGAATGTACATTTAATGCGATAAATAACGCTGCCACCTAACTTTCATCAGTAGCTTTCAATGCACTTTTTTTTATTATCCCGCCTGTCTTACAGATGGTGAAACAGAAGCAGTGTGAAGTGAAATGATTTGCCAATGATCATCTAGGAGATGAAAATCTCCTGAAACTCCAGACCATTGCTTTATACTTTCAGAGTACTCAGCACAGCATGTTGCAATACAGTGTTGTTGTTCTAACCAAGCTAGGCTCACTGTTCCTCATTAGTTCTCTGCATTACAGAAATCACTGCAGCTGTTTACAGAATTATGGCTCCCTATGACTCACACAGTCTCTTTTAAATAACAAAGTGAGATATTTTATGGTTCAGATCACTGTTTTCGTCACTTCCTTTCCTTCTTCTCTTCCCACGGAATAAACAGCAAGGATTTTGTCCTTTCTAGTTTACCAAATTTCAAGAAACTATAGTCAGGAGGAAAAGCATGTATTTTCTTCTCTGTTGCTTAGAAAAACATCTGAAAATCTGTTCATTAAACGGTTACAAGATTTACACAGGATGTATGGCTTTACACAGGATTCAATCATATCACATCTTCTCTCTATTACAGTGATGCTGAAAAGGTAAGTAGAGGTAGTTCGCCCTCAAAAAACACCAAGGAACTACGTTCATCTCTAATTTACCAGACAAGTTTTCAGACATATGGCTAGGGGACAATCAGTCTTGCTTTCTTGTTTTTGTCACACACCCCAAACATGCTCCTGACCTAAAACTATTGTGCACACAAGGCCGGCAGTTTTAAAAACGTGGCTGTAACTAAACTGTGTTGACAGCAAAAACCAAGATGAGCCCCTGAGTTCAGACAGGACAGTAACACACACACAGGCAGCAGCCAGAAAAGGAAAGAAGAGGCAAAAGATGGCAACAGGGACTGAGTACCAAGACCACATTTAGCAAACACGAGGATGGATGTGCTAAATTACCAAAACAACGACAGAGCAGTTGTCCCAAGATGACAACCAAACAACTTCCACCATGTGATATGGGCAGGCAGGAGCTGGTTCTCATATTTTTCACACCTCTTTTCAACACCCCAGGAACTTGACCTCCCTAGTCCCAGCGTTACCCGTGCCCTACTCTCCCATTCCATTCCACCTGCTTCCACCTTTTCAGCTCTCTTCCCTGCACATTTCATACAAAAAGACACACAACTCCCCCTCACCTTAGCTCCCACCTATAGTGTTTTCAGCTCTCTCCCACATCTCCAGTGGGGTCACAGCCTTGCTGTCTTCCAACACCTCCCACACCTGCTGGGTCACACAAAGGAAAGGACACAGCATGCTTGGACTAAGTGTGCTGTTGACCCCACAAGACCCCTTTCAAAATGAACAGTAATTGGTACCTTCCTGGCTTGCTCTCAAGGCTTTATTTGGCCTCATTCACCTGTGCAACGATTGATTTGCTTAAGGTTTGAAAGAATTTAACATTTTTGCAGAGGTTTGGCAAATAAATGACATTTTCATCCTTGTGAGAAGTGGTACTTAAACTCCTTGTCTTTGCTATTGTTCATCACAGGAACATCTTCAAGCCAATGTCACCCTGACTGGAAAAAAGTACATCCTACATCAGCTCTTACATAAAACACCCAGCAGTGCAACACTGGTCCCACTAAAGTATGTGGAAAAGCTCAGAACAAGTTCAAGATAAGCAGACAAGACACTGAAAGATTAATTTTATATTTTTCCAAGGGTAGCTGGAATCTTTGACACTTAGTTTCTCATTCTTTGCAGTATGCAAGAAAGCTTGCCATAATCATACAGATCAGCATAGCTTATATTTATTACTTAATTATGAAAGAGTAATAATGAAAATGAAAAATGGCAATATAGATTTTCAGTCATATAAGTCCAATGCTCCACTTTGCTAAAATGATGTAAAACACCTACCCTTATTAGCCAGAAATATGCTGAAACAGCTTTTAAAAAAGGACAAAACCCACAGCCAGGCAGTAAGCAAAAATGCTGCAGACTTTTTACACTTTCCAGTTAGGTGTTTCATTGCAAATAAGATATCAAAAATACACATTTCTATCTCCATAACATTACACAATGCACAGGTATCTCAGATCAGCACTCATATAGCATCAATCTCAGAGTGGTGTTTTGAGATCTCCAGATAAATCACAACTTATGACTGGACAAGAAGTATATATTTTTTTGTTCTTCAATTTGTTATGTATCTTCATTTGTGATAAAAAAATGCAATTCACTGCCTTCACAGTTATATGAAGCACTGTTGACATGAGTCAAGGACCAAAACATTTCTTGTCACTGTGTGAAATAGTAGCATCTAAGATGCTACAGTCATTTGGTAATCTAAGCATTAGACACTACTGTGTTTAAATTACAGCAAATGTTGGCATTTTGATGGAGAAAACTACATACATAAAAATCAAATTAAACCAGCAAATATTAAAGTAGCATTAAGGCTGGGAGTGTAATTAACTTCCCTGAAAGTGAGAATACTCAATACATTGAAGATCCTCGGGTGGCTGAACATGTAAGGAGCAGAGAAAGTGAGGCAGAGATAAGACAGATTGCAAAATTATCGAAATCAAGGTCAACAGCACTGCGTAGCCACTGGCTTGGGAGAGGGGCTTGCCCAAAGCAGGAAGGAGCTGGAAGTGGCTCTCAGACAGACACTGGAAACAAGGTTTCCACTGATTTAACACCAAACAGCAGATGAGTAAGGGATCTGGTGATTCCTGTTACACCGGGGAGAAAGAGCAGCCGGTCTGGGGAGGCACAGGAAAGTCGGGCAGCAGCCTCCAGGAACCTGGAAACCACAGGAAGGCAACACAGCTGAAATTTTTAGAAGCAGGGAGTAAAATGGCTTTACAAGTCTTTTTATGACTGTGGCTGTGATGGCAGGTGCTCTCCTCAGCAATCATCTCTCCAACACACCATCTCTTCATTTACTTTGATTACGTCATGTTCCTTCAGCGCCACTGTCTATACACAAGAAAATAGCTGCAGAAAAGTCCTGTCTGTTTCTGACACACTTTATCACAGATCTCATTCCTGCTAAAAGCTGTTTCTCGAGGCTGCAGAACCTACCAACTTCTGGATTTTTAAGAGGCAAGGTAGCAAAAATTTCCAAATAATTCTGTTGAACTGGAGAAGTGTTACAGAAAGGGATGTTTATTATATTGTAAATACAGGTTTCTCAAAAAAGGTCTGGAGATAGAGTCTGCCCAACTGCACCCCCCTCCCTCCCCTTTTAAAGACTTAAATTAATGCTCTGGCCCAATCCAAGCCTTATTTTGCTCATATCTCACTTCCCTGTCTCATATTGTCACTTCAGAAGATCTTTGTGATGTCCCAGGCTCTGCTGAGCTCTCGAGCCAGCACACACCAGCTCTGCTCGCAGACAGCAGCTGGTTACGGAGCTCAGCAGACAAGGTGGTAGCTTCCTCCTGACACGAATCAACAGATGTAAGGATGTCATGATGCACACAACGCGCTTTGGGCAATTCTTTGACAATGGGGTCCTCCTCGCACCCCCAACATATGGCAGCAAACAGTCATTTGAACTGCTTGTGTCTAAAGCCAACCTAGTACATGCACCCAGGAGGAATGCATGTGAAACCACCAAATGCTCTTAACTAGCTAGATAAATTGTTCCAGCTCTAAGAACTGCTTCCTTTTCTCTTTCTACCATATGTTTACTTTAAAACAGTGAGATATATGAGGTTGGAGCTACTGCCTCTGCATATGTCTACCCTGGAGCCAAAAATACAACTGCAACTCCTCCAAGTAGCTTTAAAACATCCAACTTGGGTACCGATAGCAACATATCCACCGCAAGACAGAGCCCGTTCTGGCTAGCTGCTTTGAGTATGCACCTTAAACCCTACACAGGTTTTTCCAGCTTTTCCTCAGCTCCTCGCCACTGTGTTCAGTGCTTGCTGTACCTGAACAAGCTGCTTTAAATCCTGCTGAGATGTGTCGCGCTTTTGCTGCATCGTGGATGGACCCCCCATGCCCGGCGGACTGGCCCACGGCCAGGGTGCAGGACTGGATGTGCTCTCCCAGTTTCTGCACAGACAACCGAGTTGGCCCTGATTCAGTTCAGCAACCAATTGAGGAAAGTAACTCTTCTGTGAGCCACTGCAGCTCACAAAGCTCCACCTTTTTGTTAGATAGACTAGAGAGATAATAATGAAGAGCAGACAGAAAACACACACTTTTTTTCTTAACCCTTCTCAATTCTTACCGAAGAGGGTAGCTTCTGATTGCAGACACATTGGATGGGAGCTATTCAGATGCGGTTCTTGTTTAATTACAAATATCAGCGAAACAGCTTCCACTTTACCCTCGGAAATATTCTCTTCAGCAATACACTTAGAGGTGACTAACACAATGCAGGATGTTTTACTTATGGCTACACAATCGACCACAAGCAACTAAGCTGTCTGTGGATATAGATGAGTCGTTTGGGAGTATCTCTTCATCATCTCTGTGCTAGCCTACCCCAAATTTTTATCCTTCATATCACTTGAAAACAATAATTACACCTGTCAGATTTTTAATGTCCTTATCACCATGATATTAACAGGAGCACACGCAGCATGATTGTCCGGGAAATTTATTGCTTACATTCATTCCCCTGTTTACTCTTTTAGTCTTAATTTAGCAGCAGAGATTGTTTATCAATATTTTAGACTCAGATTGGCTACACTGAAAAGGAAAGGGGATTTGAGCAGATGGCTGTTGCAAGCTGCATACTGTAAGTGGGTAACACACAGATATGCCTCTTGATGTACCACTGAACAAACACTTTTGCAAAATTATGTGCTGAGGAAGGCCAAGCTCTGGCTGCGTGATGGAAACTGTGACTCAGGTTCTAATTTAATTTTTCATTCTACACTCCTCAGATTATTCTATAAACAAAACAAAGGCATGAGCTACACTGCATCATGTTATGCAAAGACACATTTGAATTCAATGCATTAATTTACTGGAAAGTTACTCTGACCTTATGTCTACATAACTGAAATCGGAAAATTCCCAACAGCTTAAAAGAAAATTAAAAAAAATAAAGAGATAGACAAACACACCAGAAAGTCCTTCCCTGAGAAGCAGCACTTCCAGAAATCAATTTAGTTTACAACATCATAAATTCTTACTAGCAGCTCAAGTGAAAACAATGGCAGCAAAGGCAGAACAGAAACAGGAGCTCTCCTCTCAGTCTCCTTCGGCATCAAGGTGGCTGCCTTTGACATAGGGATGGGTCATCTGGGGCCAGTTTTTTTCTGGCAAGGCACAGCCACTGTGAGAGCTTGCTGTGATTTTATCTGTTCCTTAGAAGAGCTTGACCAGCCAGGAAAAGAATAATTGTGTTTAAAATGCCCCGGCAAAGGTGGAGAGAGAGGTCAGGTGGTCTCGGAGCACTCCTTCACCCCGCTGTCAGAGGAGTGAAAAGATAAGTGCAGCCGTGGGAAGGTTTTAGCACATCCAGGATTCCCTGGTGTCTCCTCTATTCAAGCCACAATTTCACCTCTTTAAGGGCATTTTAGCCCATTTTGAGGTAAAACAGCTCTTGGGCTGCTCTTTTCCAGGCCAAGGGCATTAGCTCCACATAGCTGCTCCTGGCCTCCCACCTTGGCGGTGGCTGTGCCATGTGCTCTGCTTGCAGCTGACAGACTGGTGTTTTGTCTTTGATGCATCTTCATGTCTCTTACTGATTTTTTTAATTTATGGACAAGTATGAAGAATCAGATTGGTTTCCATTTGTGCCATTCAGAGTCAGAAGTCCCACTAACAGGAGTCCTCAAAGTCAAGTGTACAATAGTTACAAGATTGATCCCTTTCTAAACTATAACTACCTGCCTCATGAATAATTTTATTTTCTGGGGCTGTCAATCTAGAATCTTCTGTGAATATTAAATTTATTACAGTAACTTAAGAAAAAAAATGATATGGTTTCAAATTAATCTCTGAGATTAATATCACAAGAAAAGCGAAA
Source organism: Ibycter americanus (assembly GCA_035590275.1). Classification (NCBI taxonomy): domain Eukaryota; kingdom Metazoa; phylum Chordata; class Aves; order Falconiformes; family Falconidae; genus Ibycter; species Ibycter americanus. Next base: position 33,941,162 of record JAVJGI010000064.1, on the reverse strand, counting down.
GGTGAGCTTGAGACACCAAGGACACCCATGTGCCATGGGCATCTGAATTATAGCTTTTACACCTCTGTTTCCCTTAGACTGAGGTCAGGATTCTGCATCAAGGTATTGTGAAAACAAGGGTGGAGGACAAGGGCAGACACAGTTAACTTAGAAAATTTTTACATGCCTCCTGGACAGTCCATGACTGAACCAGTACTAAGACCAAGCTGTCTCATGTGCTACGCACCTACCTACCACAGCTGCATGCCTCCCATCACCATTACTACCCTTGCATTTGGTTTGAATTTCCACAGCAACTTATAAGGACAGACTGTTTAATCCATTTTTATCATAGCCACTAAAGTATTTTAGTATTATTACACTAGGATTTGAATTATCTTTTGCTTTTTTGTTTTCTTTTTAATAATTGCTAGCAAGCTCAAGTCAGATGCAAAGAAGAACCTGCTCCTTCTATAACATTCAAAATATTTCTAAACAGTTGGGAGAAAGTTTAGCATTTTAAACACGACAACATGTCATAATAAACTAACTATTTTTATGTAACTTAAGAACTCCTGCAAATGAAGAAAGAATTTTATGTTTCCTTAAAATTCCATGCGAAGCATGAATTTACTGAAAATTCTCCTAAGTGGTATGCAACAGCATATTGTTTAACAAGTAGAACAAATCTTTAGTTCACACCAAACCACTGACTGCTTTTCATTCATAAAATAACACTTTCTTCAGCCAGACATGCACTACCTACATTCCCATTTCAGCTACAATTTTTTTTTTTTTTTCACATTGGACAGACACTGTTCAGTTCTTCAAAGGAATTATACATACGGTTAATTCTATTTTTCCTTGGAACTGAAGCAGATATTCTACGAATGTGATATAGTGTATTTGATGTAAATACTTAGACAAGCTTTTTTTTTTAACATGCACATCTACAAAGCTCTTTAAAAAATATCTGTTCCATTAAGACTTCTTAACACAAAGGTAACATGCAAGTTGCCACCCAAGGACAATTTTAGACTGAAGAAATATGATAATAATGTTATTTTTCCTTCTCTTATGGCTCATATTCCTTTTTTCTTGTCCATGTTCCACTTCAGTACACTTTAAAAGTTACAATGGCTCACTTTTGCAAGAGTTTTGGTGCTCTCCAAACATGTTGCACTACCCTAGATGCTCTCTCTTTCTCCACCAGAAATCACAAAGGCGATACGATCTATCTACACAGTAGAGTAGGCACACAGAGTAGTTCAGTTCACTCCCACATCACCAGGGAGAAGTTACACCATAGATGCACGAACGCCAAGCTGGTGCCCTGACTTCAAGCCACGCTGGGCAGCCACTGGTAGCGTCTGTCAGGAGTCAGTGTGCATTTCCCTGAATTGCTGTGGTGCCCTATAATCCAGGCCTGTGTCCTCTCTTGAATAAATTATGTCTGGCCAGACAACCCAACTCATGCCAAAGTTCATACAAGGTCGTTTAAGTATTTACTTCTGAAGATACATTCACTTTTGGGGCAGAAGACCAAAACACGTGTGTTTAACAATCCTCTCATCCCTTTTTTAACTTATCTGACTACTTCCCAATGGAACTAATTAAAGCTGAAAGGGCACAAGCAAAATATATTTTGAAAACACACAGGGGTGGGAAGGGCTTTTTGCAATAACAATCAAAGCATCTAGAACTATAATGAATTGCCAGAGAGCTGCAATTAGGAAAGGTGAAAGGTTCACTTGTCTTATGAGGAAAAATTTCTCTAAATTACTTTCCTGTGACTTTTGCTCTGGTGTTACAATGAAAGCATAACAGCCATTAAACTACTCAATAGATATATAATCAAAATGAAAGTATCCTAAGTACACATTTTTATGGAAAAGCAGCAAGCAGAAATATCTTCAAAGGAGTGATTAATAGGTAGACTATATTCTTTTCTCACATCTGTCTTTCAGTTTCTGGAACTTACACAATTTGAAGCATCTGTCACTTTTTAGCAGCTCAAGTAGGATAATATGCTGCTATTATTCATCCTTTGCAGATGGAAAGCTAAAACAAAATCTTTAAGAGCTCAGCAAGTTAAACAAAGCCTGCTTTAATAGACAGTGGTTCTTCCAATATTTTTATGGCTCTGGAAGGAAAGAAGTCAGGTGATAAAGGGCACTGGAACAGGGAATTAAAGCCGGGGATCCACAGCCCCACTGAGCCTAACCACTCCAATTTCTCATCACCAGAGACAGCCCACCACTTTGTGGAATAAGGCATGAAGTTATTTTTCTTAAGGTACACAGCATAGTAACTGAATTATCATCTCTATCTTCTAGATCTTTTCCTCTGCATCACCCAAATTCCTACCTGCTCCGACTGATGTCCACTTCCCACTTTCTGCTTCTTTAATGACTTTTACATTGTTTCAATTCATGTTTTACTGACAGATAAGCCAACCCACCATCTCTGTTGTTCCTCGCCTAGTTATAAGCACCATACACTCAGCCTATAGAAAGTGTTTTTGCAACTAAATCTAAACCTGGCAACGTGCCACTTCTACCTTTCAACACAGTGAGTTTGCATTTGGCTAGGATGCTGCATACACAAATATGAAACCACTGACCTTAAACTACAATTAGTACTCAACGTAGCCTATCCGTTTAATGAAACACATCAGTAAAAGCTCTCACTGACTAACTTATAGGTCAGTGGCATTTTTTCTCAAGCTTTCAGTCTTTTATTTTTAAAACTGATGTTGTACCAATTACCAGAAGGGGACACACACGAGGCTAGTCTGCTGGACCACGAGAGTGAACTGAATCACTTCCCCAGAGCTTACTCCTACAGGAAAGGAGCCTTCAAACCTAAAAGCCAAACCTGGCATCTCTCAGCAAGAACAGTCCAAAAGAAATTAAGAATATAAATGGAGGAGAATAAAGAAAAATCAAAGGCGGGGTGGGGGCAGAGTATCCCTAACCACTTAGTAGTGAGTGGAGAATTTTGCAGCCCACCTGTCTTTGATTTGAGGAAACCTCAATTTTTACATTGTAACAGTCAGAGAAATTTTTATCTGTTCATTCTGAAACTGAAATAGCTGAGGCTATCACAAGTCTTCTGTTTCTGGCTCCTACCGAAGAATAATTTGCTGTAAATGTTCAGATAACAACTGAGAGCATGCAAGTGAAAAATCACTTCCTGCAGCTTCGGTTCTGCCAATGTTCCAAAAAGGGCACTTTTTTGAACACTCAAACTAATACTTCAACTAATAATGACAAATGTATCTCGGGCTCAATTCTTGCAGTGAGGCTGCTGGAAAAAAACTTGCCAATACATGCATAGACACATGGAAACAGAAACTGAAATAATTCATCAGATAATACATCTGACCAGTATGTGAACTGGTTTAGGCAGAAAAAAACTTCAGCTCCCACTGGATTAACAGAACCAGATTAACTGCACAAGCCCATAGGCCGTAAAGAGCAGAAAACAGAGCAAAGGTTGGTGTATTTGTGTTTATATCTGAGATTGCATCTGAAGTTTTGGGTAAAGGTGATTAACTGACAGTGTGAAGTTCTGTTAAATACTGCTGCCACCTCAGGTTGCAGCAGTATAATTTTCACCTCCAAACTCCTCAGAGTGGACACCTGGAACCATTTTTCCAATGAACTCAAATCTTTCATGTAGGAGCAAGACAGATAAAAATCAAATAAACATAGCTTTAAAAATGAGTATGCACTGTGCATAAAAGGAGGAGCACTTTTGTCCTAGTTGCTTCGCAAACATACATCTAAAATAATCTTAAATGATGACTGGTGTCTTCTACTATAGTATTAATCTTAACACTTGTCTGAAACTCACAAGTCTTGCCTGAAAATCCATTGACCCTTGGTCCATATAATACAACATCAACAAGAAATGAACACTATTGACTCCCATGTTTTTACCAGACCTGGCATCTTGCAAAGACTCCATGCACAAATGCACAAGGCAGCAGTTGTGACAAGGATCCTGTAAAAAAAGGTTTGTGCAACAAAATACCTGCATTGCATTGCTTCATCTGAGCACTGGGATCTGTGCACACTCTGCTTAAGATTTGAAGCTTGTACATGAATGGGAAAGACTGCATAACGATGTGGCTAAAGGGAAGAAAACCATAATCATCATGTAGCTGCTTATTTCCTTAGGGATGCACTAGCAGTATAAGTTTAATTATGGTTCAGCTACCCACTGCGTCATGCCCCCGTAGCAGCAGGAACATTTAGCTGTGCACCTGGACTGTGCTTTTACTGAGTTAAAATTCTGCAGGAGGTTTTCTGCTATGAAGACAGTTTAAGATTCTTTTGCTTGGTGGCTCTTCACTGATTTCCAAACTCCTGTTTTATATCCACAGTGGGAAATAGATCTGGACTGATGCAACAGTTGTTTTGACTGAGGCCATCTCCAGCCCCAATGGTGTGAGAAGGTATGCATGACAACTGTCCATCCCCAGCCCTAGCAGCTGGGAATCATAGGAATTGAGTTAATATAGTCAAGCACATGATGAAGGAGTATAGTCAAACATGATTACTTAGTATACTAATATCCTTAATTCAAGATCATTGCAAATTAATGACATTGCAATGAACCATTTCAAAATCAACAAAACCTGGACTCCTGGAAAGGGGGATCCTTCTGAATTGTGTTTATTTCATCATGTTTGCCAGTGCTTGTGCAGAGGGAAAAGAGCACATAGTCTGGTTTTGGAGGAGTTTCACCATCTGTAGAGGATGTCTCACTGAAGATCTGGTCCATAATGCTGTGCTTTCTGTTTTCCTGAGCTTTTTCTGATGGGATGCTGTTGCTTGTTAGCTATGTCTAATATTATGGTGTTCATTGTCTTACATTACAGTGTTAATTAGAGGTTCTCTACCAGTGACTACTTCACCCCTCCCATACACAGAGTTGATTAACTTCTACATATGCTTTATACTATAAAGTATATGAATTATCATGCTAAAAATTTATAATTATATTATGCGTTAACAATAATATACTTAATTGCAATAATGATGATGACATCGTGTGTGGGTGGCACTACAATTTAATACATTTACATTTTTCAGCCATGAGACTTATGCTCTAAATTTCAGCAACTCCTTTTCAATAATTGATCTAATTTCTGTGCTTTTCCTTAAAGGCAACTGCTAGCTATTCTGCAGAAATCCTGTGATACACAAATGGAAGCTGCAAGTTTATACTACATTTCTTTTTCAGATGAGATTCCTACCACACACAGAGATGAGACAGAAGGTCACTGAGTACAAACTGTGCAAGCTAAGGGAAAAATACCACAAAACTCTAAAAAAATCCTTGGCTTTTATTGTTAGTCTACTGTATTTCTTTGATAGATCTTTCATGCAGTAAATGTTATTGATGTCTAGATATCTTATCTTGTTTCTGGCTTATTGTTACAATCTCTAGTCTTCTGCTGTCTAGCTGCAAAACTACCACAACATCCTACTAAAGGCATGCTTAAATGTTCAGCTGACCTAACATCAATACTTTTTGCTTCTGCTCCTCCTCCCACAAGATCTTCCTCTGATACATTATTATCTAGAGACTTGCTGACTCTGTACCCAATCCTAATCCATCCTGTTCCATCTCTGAATGTAAAATACCACAGGCAGTATCTCAGCAGGCACAAGTACATTAAAGTTTGGTTCTCAGAAACATGAAGTAGCATATACTTTTTTTTTTTCAGTTAATAAAAAGATACTAAAAATGACAGGAGTTGTCATCTGTCTTTACAATGAACACAAGCTAGTTAAATTTGCATTAAAAGTTATCCTACATGCAAGGGACAGATCTTCTAGCCATGCCATCTTCCACCAGCTTGGTATGCAACTGCCCCCAGGAAGAACTGAAGAGAGATGTCCTGAATGCACAACACAAAGTTGAGACAGATTTCATGTGTGTGCAGCCAGAAGCCGAATCCTGCAAACATTGTACAACAGAGAGAAAGGACACAATCAGCTGTCCTTCCTAAGTCTAGAGACTCCACCTTACCTGACACGTGTCCAGCCCTATCACTGCTTCATGTCCCTTTCTGGGTTTTTTTTTCCTGCTCCTCACGCATTTTATGTGCTTCATCATATACAGATCACTACTAGAATTCAAGCATTAATTATTTCATTATCTTTGTGATGAGGGAAGCATTATTTCAGTCTGAAGGAAGCAGCTGAAGTTACCCAATGTGTCTAAAATAGTTTTCCAAGAAAGTTGTTGAAAGCAATGTTAATCCATTTTTTATTAGAATAGTTAAGCGTCTGTGGCTATGTATGCATGCACGCATATTCACTATCTATTCCACATGCCAAAAAAATCACGATGACAACAGTGTGTTATCATTCCTTCCTGTTTTCACTCCTAAGCAGAGAGAAAGGAACAAATAACTATATTTTTTTTTCCACAGTTATATAAATCCTGACTGCCTTGAGAAATTTTTTATAAGGTTATCTCAGGGAGTTCTTGAAACAAGCCCATACAGTTTAATGGATTTTTTTTTTTTCATTGCTGCAAAGAACTGCAGAAATCCACATACTCTGTCATAGGGAGGGATGTAATCCCGTAGCCCAGAGAAGCTCAGTGAGACACTGCTCAGGTGTGTCCTGAGCTATCACTGGTGATAGTCTACAGGATCATACACATCAGGTTTATCAGGTTGTTTGTTAGCAGGTAAAAATACCAGAGGTCCACTGCCATGCAGATAGTGCGAGAACAGCCAGACAAAAAAAAAAAGTCAGGTCAGGATAGAATCCATACCCATACACTATAACCTCTGGACCAGGAGAAGACAGCATCTCATCTCCCAGGGCCTGCAGGAGTTGATAATGTGCATGATACCAGGATCTTATTCATGTATCTGGGCTTGTCAGATTCACCACATTCTTATCCTAAATTAGCGTTTCAACCTCACTTGAGGGAAAAAAAAAAAAAGTGAAAGCTATTTTTCTTAATGCTTATTCTTTAAAAGTTTAAATTTTGTGACTAGCAATGAATATAAGATTAGGTTAAACACCTGATCTGACAAGAAATTTTTCCTGACATTTTTCTACTTAATATAAAAATGAATGTGTAGGTGTTTTTTCGAAATGAAAAACTATTCAGATGCCTTAGAAGCCTACTTCTTTGGAAACATACAAAATGCCTATGTTAGCTTCAGAAATTCAATTCAGTTCTTTAAGTCACTTGGGCACATTTGAAAATATTACCCTTGATCTAAACTCTTGATAGAAAAAGATTGATGTCTTCATCAAATAACACTGCTGAAATCAAACTTCTTCCAAGTCCTCCATTTTGATGAAAAAAGCTATTTTTCCCTGAAAAAAATATTTCAAATGACAGTTTCACTTGCTCGATTAAATACACGTTATGGATTAATGCCAAGACAAAGGCAGCTTTAGTTAAGCACCATGTCTCAAAGTTTTCCATTTTAGAGGCTTACTAGATACAGTCTTTCCCATACATATTGTTCTCATATAGTCATAATAATTCACTCATTTTCTATGCCTAATTTGTAGAAGACTGAGAATTTAGGCCGTTTAAATCTTAGGGTATGAATAGATCCCTAGCGAAAGAGTCCCTCTCCATATGAAGAGGTTATTAAGTAATTGGCCATCTCTGTTCAAGTCATTGAAATGATTGTTCTTTACAGTTATTACCCTGCGCTCTCAGTTTACATAATTTTTCCCTTTAATACAAGTAGAAAATAATTTACCAAGTCGGCAAAGAGCGTTCTGATTAGCAAAAACATTTTGAGCTAAGACAAACTCAGTGCAGTTATTAGTACAGTCTTATTACCATGATAAATCTTTAGACAAAGTTCAGACAGTAGTTCTATATATGATACTAAATTTAATTACACCTAGTTAGACCATTAAATGAGAAAGCCTGGGCTAGCCTGGGAGCCTGTGGGTATCCAAGGAATGGCCCAAGAGAGCTGACAGGTATTAAACCTATCTTCCTATTCTTCTTGCATAGGTTTGGTGAAAGATGAAAAAGGGATTTCAAAGGGGACAGAAGGATGAAAGGAATCTGTTCCTGCACTGTGGTTACAGCTCCCAGGGTACATCATTTAGTGTATTTAGTGTGTCTGGGATATCGGACCAAAGTGCCTCCCTGGGAGGTGTAACTGGCTGCGAGACACAGATACTTGCCCACTCCCAGGACAACCCCATATACACAAAGCTGCTGCCCAGCCAGTTCTGCACTGTGGCACGCATTGCTCAGGACACTGAGCAAGGACCCAAACCAGACATAAGATAACCCAGAATCAATTGATACAGAGTCCTCTGCTGACCAGTCAGAATCCTAACACTGCCAGCTAAATGAACACATATTCTAAAACACTATATTGTATACCAGTTGTAATGTTCTGTTGTAATCTTTGTCAGCCTTTCCTTCTAGCACGTTGCGTTTCTGGCAGTGCAAAGCCAGAAGGACACAGCTCAAAGGTCCACTCTGCCGAAGCAGATGCCAAGTGATCCCCTAGCCCCACGGCTTGGGCTACAGACCTTGGCACCGCAGTCACCATCTCAGACCTGTTTTCTCACATACGCTGCTGCCTGCAACAGCATTCACCTTCAAGAAAGTGCTGATTCTCTCAGAGGTTTATTTTAAAAGGCCATGTGGCAAGCAGATTCTGTGGTGACCTACCCTTGGTTTGCAATCATCTGGCATAGACAGTGATAGCCCTGGCTCACCACAGTGGAGAACTAGGCAGGATCTCTCTTTTTTTTTTTTTTCCTGCTAATCCGAGTACTGTAGAGGCAAAGTGAACCGTGCCCTGCCAGCCAGTTGTGGTGACCGTGTCCTACCACAATCGCAAAGTATGGTGAACAAAAATAACAAGGAAATAATATTACACATGGGACTCAATACACAACTTCAAGTGGTTCTGAAGTACAGAAGATATGAAAACCCAGGGCACTCGCATCCTAAATAACTGACAGAATCAAGGGGAAATATTTGAAACCACCTAGGACCCCTAAAACCACAAAAGCAAATTCAACCAGTTTAAGTTTGCATCTGCACTTATTCAAGCCTTATCTATGACATGTTAGCTGTACTGGGAAGCTTAAGAACACATCGTGCAGATCAAGAAGTTATTTCTGATTGTCTAATTAAGTCATTGTTATACCCTTTCATTTCACTGCATTCTTGATCATGAGTGCGTTTGTATTTATTAATACACATTGATGGTTTCAAGATACAATATTGTTCAAATAATCCAAAATAATATTTTGGTCTTGTGCATACCTGTAGTTTTCCATTAGTGAAAGAATCACTGGAAGCAGACAGCATTTGAAAAATCGGTGCCATTCTAACTGCTGCAGAGCATAGAAATTATGATATTGCACTTTGTGGGAAATCAGTCACTACTGAAATTAACCACCTTCCTTATCACCTTACACTTTTAGCTTATCACATCATTGACTAACTGCTTATAATGAGTAACACTCAGATTATTGTTACATATACAATTTACGGTAATTATTAGGTTACTGACAATGAAATGACTTACTAAAACTAATAGTGCATCTCTGTACCTCTAGGTTCAATTTAAGGAACTTTGCCATTCTCACTCCATTTTAAAGCATCAATAAAGCTGCTTCCAAGTTAAAAATTCATTTTCATTTATACATGGACTATACATTTCAGAGGACAGAAACCCATTTCTGTATTAGTCACAGGAACAAAATGATTTCTCGTTCACCCTCCAGTTTATTAAAAACAGAGTGCTTTTAATGGTGGGTGAAGATAGATTAAAAACATACGTTAGCTTCTGAAATTAAAATGGAGTAATTTTATTTCTTTATTCCACAGTCTGAGGCAGCACACCATTAGAAGTGTAGAGTTTCAACAGATATTTTGGAATTGCGATTACTGCATTAAGAGGCAAATCTGGACTCCAAGCAATTAATGCATTAAGAGATGTATACAGACTATAAAGGTGGATATGCATAAAGGTTTAATTATAATTTCTTTTAAAAAATATTACTGGAAAATACTTACTGAGAAACAACTTCCCAGACATTATTAATACATTTTTTTCTATACGGCACAAGGAGAATACTAAAATTCCTAAAGTTAATGTGTGGCAATAAGAATCAAAGTATCTCATTCTGCAAATCCCCTTAGCAGAGCTGCCCACCAACAAAAGCACTCCTTCGTGCACGTAATTCTCAAAACTCTTGACAGAAGCACTTCTAAGTCTGCTGCATTTTACTGCTGTCAATCTCCCCTAAGCATTCCCTCACAGATTTTGTGACAGCTCCAGCAAAAGTCTCAACCACAGCTCTTTCTGCAGAGTTCCCTTCTCCCTACCGGCTCCCACCTTAAAAATGTTAACAGACAAGAGAACACTTCAATGCCTCTGTCCCACCCTGTGCCACCTTTGGAGAGGTCAGCAAAATGAACCACCCTGCTTTCGCTCTCTCTTCCTTTCAGCTCCTTTAGATGTAGCTTCTTGGAGTGCACGGATGCTTTTCCTTGTCTAGGCTTCAACCAATTTGATAGACCACCCGCAATGCAGCAGGTCACCATGGGCTGCCCTAGAAGGGAACCCCTGCCACCTGCTACCACCCATCCTCTCCTAGAGATCTCTCCAGCTCTTAGGGGACAACAGATCACTGCTCCCTGGCAGCAGTTCCCATGAGTTCCCAAGAAGTCCAAGCCAGCTGGCTTCCCCTGAGAAACCATTCACATGAGCTGCGGTTGCCCTTCCTTCTCCTTCTATCTATTGGCTTCTGGTGCCAGCTCCTTCCACAATGGGCTGACAGGTCCCACAGGAGCTAGAACTGATTTATTTTGAAAAACAGTAATTAATGTGACACTAACAGACTCCTCTCACGGGTGATAATTTTCATGCCTATGTTGTTTTCTCATGCGAAGACGACTAGATGGGATCAGGATCATTATTTCTTGGCTAGGGATTGATCATACCAATTAAAATGCAAGACAAGTCTTGTTTTCAAAACATATTATTATTATTTTTAGCCATTTGTATACACAAATTAAAGCAGAAAGAGTACTGCTTGGTTTCAAACAAGCCAAATAGTCTGCATGTTTCAACACCACATTGGAACAAGCCAGGTTCGTTGGCTGTTTTAGTTTTTTCCTTCTTCTGCCATGGCCAAATCACTTCTAAAAGCTTGATAAATCATGTCTGCTGTTTATCTGCAAGATTGGGCTGAGTGACTTTATTTTTGATATATCGAGGACCATGAAAAAAATGGGAATATAACACAATGATATAAAGTGCAAAGATGAGAACTGGATCAGAAAGATATGCTAAGATTAGGGCAATCAGCGAGACTGCAGCCCGAGCACCGTGGTGGAGTAGGGGCATATAGAGAAGGTGGCTCAGCACACGAGGCTGCGGACAGCTGCTACCAGACACTGCTAGCCCAACCAGGCTAGACTGCTCTTGCATGGAACAGCACAACAGCACACAGACACATTCTGCAGGTGCTGAACCCCAAGAAATCTCTTCTGTTAGGTTAAAAAAAAAAATTACATGCCAGCTGAAGGTTGATGTGAGTTAGACTCCAATAGAGGGCTGGGCAAACCCACGGAGTCTCCCTGCTCTTGCCCTGTAGGACACTAAGAGCTGCCATCCTGGCTAAGAGCAAAGCCAACACAATCCAGGCACGCGTTTCTGACAAGTATTGAACAGAAACTGCCTAGGGAAAGACTATAAGCAAGAAAGCATGGATAATGTCAGTATACCTCTCACATCCTCTGCCAAAAAAACAGCTCATAGATTTGCTGAATTAGAAATGTAAATAAGGCTCGTCATTTTAAGTAACCATTAATGGACTTATCCCTCATGAATTTATACAGGTCTCTTAAACATAACTGTAATTTTGACTTTCAGAACACCTTGTGGTAGTAAGCTTAACAATTTCATTAGTAATTTTTGAAGAAAAATATTACTTCCCATTGCTGGTTCTGCTTCTGTAACTTAATAATCTCACTTTGTGTCCTTCCAATTACAAATCCATGCCCCAAAGTGTGTTTATAGACCTACGCATCTGCCACCTTCAGTTCTCCTGGATCTATCAGCTAAGTAAGGAGTGGGAGCAGATAGCCTGTGGTAACCTGGCAGTGCCACACAAGTAATCCTCCTCCACTTCCCTGAGATTACTAGTTACATTGGTGTAAGTATTTGAATCCCATTTCCTGAGACATCAACATGAAAACCACCCTTAGGAACAAATTCTGGAGTGAAGTCCTGAGGGCACACAAACTAAGATGGGTGCATTGGAGCTGTTTAAAGCAGTACTCTTGTAAATAGCTAATAGAGAATTTAGGATTTTTTTGCCATAACCTGGCTGAAGTCAGAAGAACAGCTTTTCTAAAACTTCAGCCACAAACATAAAGAAAAAAACAAGAACTGCATTGATAAGCCTAATGTCAGTAAAGTAAGCAAGAAGCGTAAGAATAGCAGCATAAGGCAAAGCTTACACTTATTACAATAACACCAGGCTGCTCAAAATGCTCTCTTTCAGTAGAACAAAAGCCAATTCTACTTTTATGAGGAAATAGTCATCCTTATCACTATCCATTTTTAAGCACTCCGAATGAAAACAAACAAAATCCAATTATTCTTTCTATTATGGTAGCACATCAGGCCCCCTACCAGCACTTTAATAAGTGAGGCACTCTTCAAACACAAGGAGAACAGACATCTTGCTTGAAGTTCTTACAAAATAAGTGCCTGGAAAAGCTGCCATGAAGGAGAGAAACAGAAAGTGAGACTGCAGTCATCAGGTCTTTAGTTCTTTTCACAGTGTTGGAAGCTGTTTACTAACTTCACAACCATTCCTCTAGATTCAGAGCAGTCACTTCTGCTACCTCAATATGTAACCATCAGCAAAAAAACAATTTTGAGAGACAGAGTCATTTCATGCTTTACCTCTGCTCTGCAAATAATTTGCTTTGCATAGTGGTTCTATGAAACTTACACTTGCTTGGCTGAGACAAATTATGGGTAATTTCTTAACCAGGTGACTGTAAGGACCAAGAAGGACTCTAAATCAGACAAGTGGGACACAACAAGGTCATTCCTAGAACATGTCTCTGCCCAGGTAGATCAAATGTTTGGTCACATTCATCCCTAACTTAAGGATACTATGGGTTTACAGACAGCGTTCCTGATGTCATATGTCTGGGGTTTTTTAATTAAATCTTTTAACATCTACCATTTGCATTCAGTGTTTAAAAAAGTAAAATACAAAGCAAACAAAGCAATGAAAGATAAAGTATTAAACTTGCCAAAGTACGTTACAGTGAGTGTATTTGGACATCATAAAAAATCAGCTCCAACATGGTGCTATATGACTTTTAATTAAAGTGTCATTTAAGAAAGACAAGATTACTAATTTTTCATCTGAGATAGCTCTGGCAAATTAAGTAAATCCACTCAACTAAACCGCAAAAGTACTTTGAAGAGTTAGACTGACTGAGAAAATCAAGTGCTGTCAAGTGACCTGAACAAAGGCAGACAGAAAATACCATTGTAAGACTTTTATTCTGAGAAGGCATGATCAAGGTTGCGATTCCCCCATGGATCCACGATGCCATTAACAGTTACAGCAGCATTACTGGCAAAATAGAATAGGAACTACAACTTCAGCAATATGTAAAATCAGCAATGCAACATTTGAAGCAAGTAGCTGTCAGAAACCACTTTCAAAGCTTCTTTCAACCTTTCTGTTATTTACTTAGTAAAACAGGTGATGCCGTGTAGTAGCCAGAGCACTGTGATGTGCTTTTTTATGATCGCTCACAATGATTCCACACCATTTACCACCTCTCTGGACAGAGCATAAATGGATCAAAATATTTATATAAATATAATAATAGGCAGTCTCATGGACAAATCCAAACTGTCTTTTGAGTCACACAAATTCATTGTGGTCAATAGAGGTGAGCCAAACTCATCCTTTATTTTAGGACTCTTCAATCAATGAACTTGCACCAAGAGTGAATCTGGGACAATACTTTTAGGTACGTGAATCTATTCTGTCTCTGTCAGGTGTGATTTGACAAAAAGCACTCAACCAAAGACCATGGGATCCAACTAACATCTTGAAATTCTGATTGCTGTTATTCAAGAAGCCAAGAGAATGTGGAAACTGAATGTGGTTTGTACAATGGCCACATAGCTCCCAGCAGAAGTGACAGAATTACTTTGCTTCCCATTTTACTACAAAAAAGAACTGCAGAAACTTTACACAAAACACAACTGCAGCAAGGCCACTAATATTTGAGCTATCTTTCTTGTATTTTCAGTACAATCAATGGAAAGCTGCTTTGTACTGGGGTCAATAATTTAACATATTGAGAGCTTTATTGATTTCTCAACTGAATTTGCATTTTGCATCTTCCTAGCTTACCTTAGGAATCATAAAATGGGTAACAATTTTTTTCCAAAATGCTTAATCCACACACACAGTAATGTTAGGTGTTTCTTATGCAATCTGTGCTTACAGTCAAGATTTGGAAAAGTTGAATCACTGTGAGGAAACACAGTCAAGCCTTTTATAACCAAAGATTTATATGTACAACCAACGAGCATGCTTGGACAAATTCATGGACTGTACACTGACCTCAGGCTCTTGGGTTAATATTAGCATCTTTTCAATAGACTACAATAGAAAATAAGATTTCATGGGCATTACCCATGAGACACCCAATCTTTACTGGCATCATCAAGCAATTACAACATTATAGCAACTCAACCAAGGATGAGGAAAGGAGACACAGAAGAACACAATTTACTGTAATTAATATTATGTTAATAGCATGCATTTCACAAACTCATTAAAGCAAGAACTATTACTTTATTTCTGGAATACAATGCAGACTGGGGCATTGTGGATTCAGTGCACAATAGTAGGTATTGGTATGCAGCACTGCAGTGTTTCAGTAAGTAGGCAACAGAGGAACAGCTTACTATGGTCAGGTGAGCAACTTTGTTTTGCTGCTGTGATAACCATCTCACCGCTAAAGTTTCTGATCCCAAGTCTAAAGCAACAGTCCTGTTCATGTTGCCATGGACAGGTATTTCCCTCTGTCACTTCCAGATAGACATCTGCTTGATTTGAAACAAACAAATGTGAAGGGAACACTAACCTCTGAACTAGCAAATTTGGTCATGAGTAAGGCATATTCTTCTACATGCTATCCTGGTTTGGGGGGAAAAGTTAGTTCTCTAACACAGGAATCCATTTTCTAATTGGGACTAAGGCACAGATATACAGATGATTTCAATTTGTTTCAGTTACATCCATACCATCCTGTAATTCTTCAATCAGCACTGCTAAGATCATTGAAAGTCTGATAGCTAGTAGAAAATGTGTAATTTTATATTTAGAACTAATCACTGAAATGAGGGAGCCTCCATTTCCCCTTTTCTGCTGTTTTGCTAATATTCTGCCCGGCTCCTTCATTCTTCATGCTTTTTGTCACTAAAGAGCAGCCACTTTCGGAACATTTCAGTCATATGTGTTCTTGGCACATTTCTGCTGGAAACTAAATATATATTTATTTATTTATTTTTTAAGTATAATCCAGCTAAAATAATATCCCAGGTAGAATTATAATGTTTTTTGGGGAGCCTTACAGTTGTACTTTTAACAGAAAATCACAAACCTAGAGCTTGTAAATGGGAAAGCCTACACAAGAACTTTCACTTTAATTTATGAAATCATCTTAGAATAAGTAAAATGGAAGATGCATTCATGAACTAAATGAATAGTCTATGGCCATACATTAGATTTAGTGCAGAAGAGGCTGTCCCTTGGGGCAGCAGACCAACACTGGCAGCAAAAGAGCCACAACCTCACATCTGCAATGCTCATGCCCAAGAGCTGTACTAATTTTGTTCTATATTGAAGACATGTATATACAAGTACACGCACACAATATAACGTTCTTTATTTTTTAAAGACATATTAGACATCTTCCTCAATATTTTATCAAGTGCTTATGAACACTTACACTTTTTTCTTTAGATAATTAATAAGACTCACAGCTATAAATTGACAAAGTTCATTTACTAGTCTGATTCATGGCCAGTATTTATCAGACACTTAAATTTCTAAGGTGAATTGAATCATCTGCTAATCTGTTTGCTGGTAAGTGGGAATTAGACAAGTTTGGATTTAAATGAGGAGCAGGTTAATCAGAGGTGAAAATGATATTAAATGTTAATTATTGTAACAGACTGATGCAACAGTTCTCTAAGTCATGTACACGACTGAAGATTTGATTCCTTTTGTGTGTAAGGCTTGAAGACATTAGTTAACTAGCTTGAGAAAACACACACCTTTCAAAATCGTTATTATAACCAGCCAATGTTCTTTTCTAATGAAAAAACATTATGCCTGATGTAATTCTAATTACAGACTAGTGTATGCTTATATCACTGTGCATTTTTACAGTATGCTAACAAAATCCAGTGTGCTATAGACTAGAGTTTGCCCTGCAAACAATTACACACTCGAGTAGCCTTCCTCTTAGGAAAAGTTCCACTTCAATAATTTTAATGAGACATGTCACGTGAGTAAAATTCCTCTTATGTATATTAGAAAATTTCTCTCCTTAGTATTTAACCTTTGGGGGTTTTTTTGCCCTGTTGGCTGTTTAAAATTTGTGGTTGTAGGGAGATGTTAAAAAATATTTTTTTTTTTTATTTGTTTAGCTTTGCCTAGTTTCAGTAAATTGGCACAGACAGCAGATCTGTTTGAAAGACTTTCAAAGAGAAAAAAATATTTCATTGCCTTTGTATTTTAAAACAACATTCTATTTCATAATGAACCAAAATAAAACAAATATTACTTTGGGGAAAAAAAACTGAAAAACAGAAGTCTGGAATATCAAAAGATTAATACTTCATTTTTATAATAATAATATTGCTTTATATCATTTCTTATTACTAGAAGAGTCAAAGTTAAAATTTCAGCTTCTTAACATCTTTTGTTAGAGATACGGTTTCCACAAAGCTGAGCAACCTTGTGTTTTAACTATTCAGGACAAGCTGATGTCCCGATTTCCCTGTTGGCTTGACACCCAGCGGAGAACCAAGATCTGGAACACAACAGCTACTTTCCCTTCTCCCTCCCCCCTTTAGCCTATATAGTTCAGTACAGTAAGCATCCAGCAAATGATGAAAAATCCAGCTGTTAATCTCAGCACATAACAAAATAAATCTTGAGGTTGCATTGGAAGTGACTAGACATCATCCTTGAGTGAGTGAAGATTTATGAGGACATGGCTGGGTATTTCAGCCCTTCTGTATCCTTACCACATATGATTAAAGAGATGCAGCACAGTCACGAGATGTGGTTGTGAACAACGTGGCCACAAAGTTCAGCCAGAGACATGTCAAGTCTGCCCTGGTATTTGAACAAGAGTGCTGCTGCATGAGAACAGCTGACTCAAACCTCTTTAGGGTAGAGAATAAAAATCTGAGGACACGGCTCATGAAGTACATTTTCAATTTGCACTGGAATATACATCTTCTCTTTAATCAAGTTGCTCAAAACCTACATGTAGCCACAAGTCCATAGATTGTTCACCACAACTTTTCCAAAATACTTCCAGAAGGTCCAGCCCTGGGTCTGAACTATTCCTGTACCAGTAGGGTTCAGTGGAGTTTGAACACTTCTGTCTGCGCAAAGTATGATATTTATATTCTAACTAAATTCAACATTTATAATGTCAGGCTATTTATTTATTGTTCCCTGTAACTTACTCTGCTTTAAAGGCGCTGTTCTTTACCTTGCTTTTCTGATGCCCTCTCCATGTTTATTTACAAAAATAACTTGTGCCATCAAGAATTCTGTTCATCTTCAATAAAAGAGTCAGCAACTCAAATTACAACTATAAAGAGAGATCAGACTCGCTGACCTGTGACAGAGTGCACTCATAGGGAAAATAAATACTAGTTTTAAATTATCATGTGTATATACAATGCAGGCTAATATTTTTTTTCCACAGCCTCGTATATTTATTTATTTGAATGAACTTGAGCAGCACTCAGTGGCAGTTTATATTAGCCTCTAAGATAAAACACCTGCATTAGCATTGCCACAGAACCTGGAAGACTGTACAAGGTGTACATCTGGGTCCATGCTGGACATTGTGAAAAAACAGTATTTTCCTTTTTCTCTGTCTGCCAAAGAGTGGAATTGATTTAGGGATTCATGGAGTGCCAGCTGCTAGATGCACCAAACCAAAAGCAGACCTGGAGTCAGCAGGATCTGGAAATAGCAAAGGCAAATCATATGTGATTTGGGACCAAGAGAGAAAAGGAACTGACTGGCGTTCAAAACAGAAATATTGAATCAGGAGCCAGGTGCTGCAGCACTTCTTGCTGGAGGAACTGGGCACAAACTCAACATACAGAGGAGCACACAACTATCCAGATGCCTCTTACAACCTCTATCAATGAGATCCATTAGCAGAGCTGTAAGAACAGGACACACAGTCCAGCAAAAGACAAAAAACACTGTATGTTTCCTCTATGCAACATGTGGAAGTAGCGTGGGGAGAGAATATGAAGCCATTTTTCAAATCTTCACCAGCAGTGGTGCACAGGGGAATGCGGGTTGTCACCCAGGCAGGTCGCAGAAGACTGCTCAGCTCATAACAAATTTGGATTTTTTTCCCCTAAAGATCTTTTCTGAGAAAAATAAATGCTGTAGGATGGACTGCCATCTTCACACAAAACTTCATGGAATTTCTAGGACTAAAAGATGGAAGTTTTGGCTATGGAACATCAGTCCATTTTTCAGGTGAAGAGGAGTCCTGAGTGGCTTTATCAACCAGAAAAGGGGTTAATCTTTGCTGTGGACTAACTGGAGCAACAAGGGAGTTTTTAAACTAACAGTATAAAGCCAACCTGCTAAAGGAAAGAAATGAAGCACAGAAGTCCAAGATTTCATAAATTAGTTCAGCTGAATTAGGCAGGAAAGATAAGAAATACTTCAGTTATCACTGTATCAATGACAGGAATCTGCAAAGCAAAGGAAGAGGAAGTAGGAAACTCACTAGGAGAAGAAATTAGTGAAGCCAGATAGGCTGGTTCACAGCATCATTAAAATGTTAAAAATCCTGGTTTAGAGCCTGCATAAGGGCAGAATGTGTGACAGAGGTGGAAGTGTGTATTAAAGACATCGTTACTTGTTTTATTGTTATTGATTACTGTGGAGTAAAGTGTCTGGAATGAATATGTAGCAGTGTTTTCAGCAGCAATCTCCCAAAAGAGGCACTGGTATAGTAAAAGGGGCTGGAAAACAGGATGAGCACCTCCTTCAGCATCTACTGACAACACGCATAAGAAAGTGTCTAATAGGGGGCTTCAGCATGAGGTGCCTGGCAAAAGTTACACATGCCTTGTAGTTTAAAATTTGTGTTACTAAAAGGTATACTTGATGACCGATATTAAAATGAAGCAACCTAGTGTTAGCTACCTCTATATGCAGCCACCTCCTGATATAAAGAAGTATGCTTAATCGTGGCACTGAAGTTTGAATTCATTTGGGGATAAATGATAACAAAATACAGTGCTTGATGTGAGCAAAAGAAGGTAGAAAACCACGGTGAAATGTTAATTCAGAGAGGTTTGGAATAACTATTTCAGAAAGGCAGAAAAACTGATGGATTCTTTATTTGCCCACATTATCCTCTCAAGATGGGAATCCTTTCAAGAAGACTAGTTGACTCCTACAAGGTATGCTGTCTCTAAACTATTGGACTTGGAGCAAGATGGAACAGATGACACTACTGTTCTTCCTTTTTGACCTCAGCTTACATCTACAGAAAATATCAAAATTCAGAGAGTTGTATATAACAGCCATCAGATCAGACCCCAACATAACGTATACAATGGGTCAAGAAAGAGGACATGGCACTTTCCAGGTAATCCCTACAGAAAGCAAGCATGGTCTTTTCAGGCTCATACTTTCACTACAATCATTCACATCACCCAGTTGTGCCCAACAGAGCACCACAGGGACTGGTTTTAAAGGCAGAATCCAGAGCTGGGAGCAGAGTTCAGAAAAATACTCCATTTATTACCATAATATTGCATAGTCTAGTTTCACATGTTCATACCAGAATAATTCTGATGTTAATGTAAATCAAAATTATACAGAATGCATTGACAGACAGCTATAATACGTCCAGTCTTTCCAGTGTGTTTAATGACACATGTATTTGTGATTGTAGCTGGAAAACTCATCTATCTAGTAGCTTGTTTTAATAAAGATATTCTCCTATGGTTATATAGCCTACACAGATTTTATGAAGAGAAGGGGTAGCTGATCAGAAAAGCTATAAGGTCGTACGTACTGTCCTGAATTGTAAAATACCCTAAGGGAATTCACCATGTAAAGATTACTATGCACTATGAATAAGCATCCGCCACAGCACATACTCTTTGCATTTCAGATTTGATAATCATCATCATCATCAGTCTTAACTTCACCAGAAAAATGCATTGAGTTCTACAGTTCAAACTTTATGACATCTGCTTGCTAAAACAAATATATTTTCAGTCTAGTTTTCCAATATAAACTCCAAAGTGAAAACTCAAATATAGCATTGTATAAAAATGTATTTTGTGCCTATACAGCATAAGTCCAAAACCTATTATTGATTTCTTCTGCTTGACAGAAGGAACTGAGTTACAGAATGACTCTTAACTGGAAGCCACAATGTTAAGGTCATTACTTTGAAAACACCAAGTTTTGCTAAGCAGACAACAGTGAAACCCACACAACTCTTGAGCATACCAGAAAGTTTATCAACTCCAAGGTTATTTTGAAATTCATTCAAGAGCAGCTGAAAACACCCTATTTCTGTCAGCAACTATGATTGGGTACTCTGAAGGAAAAAAAAACCAAATGATTTCATTAGAATTTGAGTTGTTTACGAGCATCAAGTTGTAGGTGTTTTGCTCCTTTGCCAGTCCATTTGTTATCCATATAGCAATAACAATAGGAAGTCCATAAAGTATTCCTGTAGGATGTTGACTGACAAGACATGCACAGCCTTTCCCTTTGACCGCTAACCCTCCAAGGCAGAGCACAAAACAATTACAGTGTTGCTGTAGAACAGAATGGTTCAGTTGGAAGAGTCCTACAACAGTCATCTAATCCAACTGCCCTCATTTTAACTCGCTGACTCATGTACTCTTAGCATATAATTTAGCCTAAGCTGAATTGAGAATATCAAATCATAGTGAAGCAGAGAAGCACAGAGCTCTACGCTTAGCCTCTACCATGATGTGGCCTTAAACCACCACTGAGACTGAACCTTGAGGGACAATGTCTGGCCCTTCTATGTTTGTACAGCCCCTGCCACTGCTGTCAGCAGCCACATTATTAGGCTTCTCCCTAATAATACTACAACAGGTATTTCCACCTTTATCCAAAGTAGAATATCAGGCCCTTAAATTAATTACAGTCTGAGCACAGGATTGTAACACAGTATGTAACCCAGCAATAAATAGCATTTTCTTGTTCTTAGGAGGAATGTGAACTTACTGCTGAGGTCCTTCCATTAGTCAATAAAAACACTAATATCCCGGCCAAACATTTAGTACAGTAGCAATAGTGGAACATCTATACCATACCTGAGCTGGCCAGAAAAGCTGTCCTAGGAAGACAGTAACCTTTTGCTGCAGAGAGTTCCAGCTGCAGGAAGGGTTCCTTGAACAGACTACCTATAACTATCTCTCACCAGTGTGACTGAAGGAAGGGAATAAGAAAAATTATAAGTCAATAAACTGGAAACATCTGAAATGAGAAAAAACACTTAAAATCTGCTTGAGAAACTTTTTGTTTCACTCACATTCTTAAATGCTTTAGCAAATAAAGCCCTTGTCCTTGAAGTTGGAAAAGAGTAGAGGAAATAAAAGAAAGAGGAGCAAGTGTTCTTAATTCAAATTACAAAACAATAATTCAGGCAATGAGGAGATTAAATGACTCAAGATGAGAGAAAAGTCTGTAGTTTAGTAAGAAACTGTCATTTAAGATTTCCCAGGTCCTAAGCTGATGCTATAACTATATTCCATCTGTTGGAGCTTTTTTATAAACACAGTTTGAGAGTGGCTTAAAGCACTGCAGGTTATACTTAAACTAATCTGCCAGTTTTATACTACTCCCATTTTAGATAACAGAAATTAAGTGGAAATATAAGCATATTCAGATTTCCAAGGGGTACTTGATGAAATTTCACATCCAAGATTGCTTAGCAAATTGGGAACCACC
The DNA here is from genome assembly GCA_035590275.1 of Ibycter americanus. Classification (NCBI taxonomy): domain Eukaryota; kingdom Metazoa; phylum Chordata; class Aves; order Falconiformes; family Falconidae; genus Ibycter; species Ibycter americanus. The sequence goes on along the minus strand of JAVJGI010000064.1, from coordinate 33,918,858 downwards.
ACATTAATTAGGACATTTGGCTTGACAGGCAGTGGCTCAAAAGCAGGAAGTCACATTAGCAATTCAGAAAACACTGGAGAGTACAGGAATCACTTGCAAAAGTCCAGCAAGTAACAAGAAAAAAATACATAAAAGTCCACAGCAATTTGTCAAGAGAAAAACATCAAAGAAATGTTTGTTTAGAGTTTGGGGTTCTTTTCTTTTTTCCTGTTACAGGGTGCAAGGCCACATAGCTAGACAGGTTGTGTAGCTTTACAGCTAGCATAGAAGAGCAGGTGGCCTTTCCTGTGGCATATAGAAATGGGTTGCCCCAGCTGCCATCCCCCCAGATTGTAGGAGCAGGAGTAATGGGGCACATCTTGGTGCAGCCACCACTCTCTCGCACCCAGTGCAATCATTTCAAATATCCAGCTGGGAGTACTAACAAATCCTTTAAGCACAGATATCACACTGGTTCAGAATCAGTCTGTAAAGATGTATCAAGTGGGGTCCTCTGAGACTGGGGCCTGCCCATTGCTTTCATTAGTGACCTCAATGGCAAGAGTAGAGAGCACAGTTATTGAATTTCCAGATAGCACAAACTCATAAGAGCTGTAAGCATAAGCTGAAGATAAGCAAAGACAGAAAACTGATATACCAGGGAAGCAGTCAAAAATGAACCATTCAAAGAAAGGTAAAAAATCCAATACTTCAGAGCAACATGCATCTGTATGAAGTTGATGGGGAAGAGCTGCTTGGTCACAGTATTTTGGAAAAGGACTAATCATGGATGACAAGCAGGCATGAGTCACTAATATACCATCATTAAAGAAAAGCATCATAGGAGGATGCTCTCCATCTTCACTACAAATTACATGGAAGCAACAGACCTGAACCACAGAAAGGAAATATTTAAGCAGTATCAGGAAAATGGACAGCGTAACTGGGACAAGAATCAACAGTTTGAGATACAGTCTCATCATCAGTAGAAACTTAAGAATGAGTTACTCAGCCATTCATAAGGAATGGCTGATTTTTCGTCCAAGATTTAAGAGGAAAAATAAATTACAGGACAGATCTTCCTTCCAACCTCATATTCTCTGATTCAGAGTGGCCCACACAACCTACACAAGAAGGCTGTTCTCGCCCCATTCCCTGCCTACAGGCGGTGGAGAAAAAAAAGGCTTCGACAGGGTATGGCTTTGAGCCCTTTTAAGCTTTTACTCTGAAGCACTTTCCAAAAAGATTTTGTCTCTCTTTTGACTACAAGATGCCTGGGGAGATGAATTGTATAATGTAGGATATTTAGGAAATGCTTGAATCTGAGCAGTGTGAATACCACACTATGGCTCTACCTGGATTGAAAGCATTTGTGTTTGTTACACAGTAGTTAGCTAAGACCTCCATGACTCCTTTAATATACTTCTAAACTACACATTTGACTGAAGTTAACAGGGAAAGATAAAAGTTGTCACAACAAACAGAGGTAAGAAAGCATAAGCCTCGCTGCTGGAGAGATTGACCGAAATTGGCACGAACTACTAAACACCATAGACAAAATATTAAGACCCAAACAGTTTGCAAGTGTCTCAGAAAATAGTTCAACTGAAAGAGAATGCAGTTCAGCACAAATTAATTTAGAAACAACCAGCCAATCGCCCTACACACTAATCAAAAGGGTTGGAAAAGGCCTTGTAAGAAAATAGTAAAAACTGGTAGTCATACACCCTACTGCAGTTTTACTGACATTATGTGTTTATAGTAGTAGAGGAGTAGCACAGCGGCCGGATCCATGGCATGCCAGGCACACCACTGTTACCAGCTTAGCACCACATGACATCAAAACTTCACAGCCTCTGAGGAACGTAGTGTGAAAGCTATTTAAAAGAGCTAGATGTTTTCTTATTGGGAGGAAAATGAAAACACTGAGCAGGCCTAACATGAAAGATTTATTTAAACAGTAAAAAAAAACCCACAAACACACAAACCAAAAAAATAAAAAAGGTTAAAAGAATCAAACTCAGATCATCAGATGCCATCAACTGGCAGAAGTCCATTGGCTTTAAAAGTAACTGCACAGATTTCTGCTACCTGAGGATTTTTCTGGCCCTTGAAATGTTAGTTCTTAAAAAGAAAAAGAGAGCAACCTGTTAAGATTCACCACTAAACCATATACACAAAAAACAAAAACTTGGAATACAACTGAAGCAAGAAAAATTCAAGATGTACCTGTTTGTTGACAAATACTGTTAGCTGCACTTCAATAAGAGAGAAGAGAGGGAAGAGGGGGAAAAAATACAGCCAAAAATATCATGAAAATTTATATTAATGCAAAAATCCTACAAATGTTTCCAAACCTAATACGAACTAAGATTATTTTTTATGTGTAGGTTTAAGTCGGCATGACTCAGATTTCTTCCTGCCTATTTACTGGTATTTTTCAAATATCCACTGTATCAGTTTTATCTTCCTTTTACCGAATTTTACAGTAAAATTTCAAGGGCCTCTAGTAGGAAGAGCTTACACTGAACACATCTGAAAGGTATTCCCCTGGCAGAAAAAAGTCTGTTTCCTAAGGGTATTCCTCATTTAGCATTTGTCATCCTCTTTTGGGGGCTCTAGTCTCTTTTCTTCTGGGAAATACTTACTGCAGACCAAGATCTTTCAGATCATGTTTATTACAAATACAAACAGACTGTGTTTACTTGCCATCATGGCTCTTCTGAGATAACCTAAGAACAGAGAATAGGTTTTGGAAGAATAAACCTCTTTAGTTGCCAGCCAAACAAAGAGAATATTTCCTGAATTGTATATAACACACTAATATTTACTTGCGCTTTGGACAGGTACCATAAGGCATATCTGAATCTAGCTTTTTGTGAACATTTTGCTCATACTCTATTTTTAGTTGAATAGCACAAAATAACTATATCCTTATGGTCCTTACTTTCTTTTTTTTAAGCTATTTTTTACTTCATACAAATATTATAAACAATTTGATACTAAGAGATCACATAGAATAAAGACATTTTCCTTGCTATTATTAGTTAAAGACCCACAAAAAGATAAGTACAAAGCTGTTGAAAGGAAATTCAACCTTTTCTGAAGACAGAAATGTAGCAAGTGAACATAGACTATGATCAGGAAAACCAATACTGCTGAGGTCCTACCTCCTCTACTTATACAGTACCTTTCACCCACCAGTGACAACAGACAGCAAGGAAGACAGGTGCCATTAGCACCATTTCACAGGTAAGACACTAAGCAACAGAACACAGAAGGTATTTGCACAAGTAGGACAGAGCCAGGCATTGACACAGATTTCTTTATTCCCAGCTTCATGCTGCTTATGATACTTGTTTTCTAATTTCCTCTTTATTGCTTATTACATCCTAAAGCTCCACCACTGCATGCTGGTGAAAATCAGGATATACCACTCCATGCTCTTTAGGACTTAGTGCTAGATCAGTAGGTGGACAGGGGGATTCCTGGAGTCAGGAAAACCCCAGCAAGGGCCAAGAACCCTGCCAGGAGCCAGCAGCTCTCACGGGGCTGACATGGCTTGGATGTTGCTGGGAGAAACTGCAGGAAACTGGAATGGCCCCAGGGAGCACTTGCAAGCAGGAGCGCAGCAGCTGGCATGGCGGGGCCCTGCACGCTGCCTGCAGGTCTTTGGAGACATTCAGGACTCACCTGGGTGTGATCCTGTGCAACCTGCTTCTAGGAGAACCTGATTTAGCAGCAGGTTGGACTAAATGATCTCCAGAGGTCCCTTCCAACTGTGACTTCCAAGGCCATACAAATGGTTAGAGAAAACTTTAATCTTTAGTTCACTGACTTATAACCATAGTAGATGGGTATCTCTGGGACAGAATAACCTCAATCTTTTAAGAATTCTCTTTCATCATTTTTTTTTTTCCTTTTGTCCTTTGCTCTATCACCTCAGCCTGCCTTGATGGATGGGATGACCCACTATAGTCGGTAACAATTTAAATTTCTTGATCATGTATTTTAAAATAGATTAGATTTTTAAAAACTTGAAATACTGCAAACCATCTACATGTAAGTCCCTTCCCATTTGTCCACCCCACTATTAATTTTGTCCCTTTTTTAAATGAATCCTGGTAGAAAGCCCTCTCTCCTAGAAAGTCTTTTTGCATAGAGAGATATGCTTTGTCCTAGCACGAACAGATATATACAATATTAGGATTCAAGCCATAGGCCTTTACAAGCTATACAAGACATTTGCTATCTTTTTCATCTAAGCAGACACTATTTGTCTTTCATAGTAAAATTCTATTGAGAAACATCTAGTTCCAACCAAAACAGGACTTCCTGAGAGTCCTGCATGTCTGGAAGAAATTAAATAGGAATATTTTTGTGCTTATGCAACTAAAGTGTCAATTCACCATAAGAAAAGCATCTCTCTGTGACAGGAAAGATTCCTATGTCTGATTTTATTCCCTGTGCTCAGGAGTATCCAAAACACTAATTGTAACTATCTCTGTATCAGCTGAGAGACTGCAACAGTATTTGCCTCAGGTGATTAATTCTCTTTGCCATGGTTCCTATGACCAGCCTTCCTGGCCCTGTTTGCCTGTTTGGTTTTTTTGGAGAGCCTGAGATTATCCTCCCCCCCACCGCCACCCCAAGATTTACACTCACATTGAGGTTTTGGTTGACTTGTTGTGGATGGGGGTTTGGTTTTTTTTTTTAAAAAAAAAAAAAAAAGTCTGTCAGAACCTGAGAGCAGACATGTTCAAACCAGGCAAAGTGACAACAGAGAGTAACCATGCAGTCCACAGACAGATGAACCAACAAGATGTGGCTTTGATATGCTGGATATAACCAACAGTTTAAGACCAATAGAATTACTCTGATAACAACCAAAACTTACCCGTTGAATTTCCAGATAAACCAGTTTACACAAAAATTTTCACGTAGTTTTGTGCTCTACTTTTGATTTTTTGCAGAGGTGACAGAGCCAGAGATTATGTTTTTGCTAACATCTGTTTTATTTAGTACATAGCTTGATCTTCAAAGAGAGAGAGAAATGATACTCTGAATTTAAAAGCCTTGCCAAACATTTTCTCTCTGGTCATGTCAGTGAGGACTTGCCCCCAGATGAGAAACTGATGTTGGCTGGAAGGCAGGTGTAGGCTCTGCATGGCCTCATTGCAACTACTGATCACCTTGCTCTGAAACTTGACATGAGTTCCTCTTCACTGAATCTCTGCATTGCTTTTTGCATGTATTTCATAACATTTTTGTGTATCCTGTTATTTATTTGCCTACACCAGAATTGAATGAGTCATTTATAATGAAAATTGTACCAATGGGATTTCAGCTCCTTTTCTATTTGCAAATTGCCTGTGAACAAATTGCAGAAGCCTCCAATGGATTTATTATTCAAAAATATTGACAATTTTTCACAAGAGTAATTAATTGGTTTTGCAAGCTACCCACAAATGTTTCACTGAAGATGTTTTACATTCCCTGCTCTTCTGGTTAGTTTTAAAAGTTGTATCATACCACTTCTACTCTTTTATTGGGTCTTTTATGTATGGTGGACTCAAGATCTTCTAACTTGAAACCTACACATCTAGCCATGAAAATAAATTCTGATTTATGTACTTGGACAACAAAACTAAAATCCACAGTTCAGAACTGGAATTCTCTTTCCATTTCAGGGCATATTGCAGTATTGGAGGTTAATAGTTTTATTTCTGCTAACCTTCACATTGCAACATGTCCACACTATCGCAGAAAGCAGCTCCCAGAATTATGGGACTGTAGCCAAGGCAAAGTCATCTTAAAGTTCAAATGCATATTTGCTATTTCTATCCTGTGCTACCTCTCACCTCTTTTCAAAATCTAAACAAGGATGTGATGAATATATAATTCATGTCATTAAACTGCTTTTCTTCCTCCTGGATGATTATAATGTGTTAAACGGATACTTCATTTCTTTCTCTTAGAATCTTTAGGAAGATTTTAATCCATGTTTCAGTTCCCACCGCCAAGTCAATTTGGTTTTTCTCAACTAACATCTTATCATTGTTTGCTAAAAATCAGGAAACTTCATTTGTCACATACCTTAAAATCAGTGATTTTCGTAATATTGTAAAAGTCATGTTGTTTTCAGTAAACCGTTCTTCATAAAAGCTGAGCTTTTCATAAAATCACTTCATAACACTCAAGTAAAAATAACTGCTAAAACATTAAGAACCCAAACAGCTATTCTAGTCAAAAACGAAGAGATCACACATTTGAAAAAAAAGATACAGCTGCTATATCCTGTGACAAAAGGCGAAGGTTTTTTTCATTCCCTAACAGAAAACAACCCACTCCTCAGAAGCACGAAGAGGTGCCAACTGCAGAGGCTTCAAGCTGCCTTTGTGCTCTTCCAATCTAATCTGATCAAAGTTTCTTCAAAGACCCAGAGATTCACCATAAAGTCATCACCAGTAAGTTTCATGCAAATGCAGGGTATCTCAGGCAGAAGTAGCCTATTTATACTCAAATCTTGATATTTTTATTAGACCAACAGTTCCTGAACTAATTCATTTATACATTTCCTAAATATTTTTAAACTCAGTCACACAATCTGTTTTACAAAAGCCGCCTTCGCCTGTCCCACGGGGTTAGCTTACACCTCAGCATCCGCAGCATTACAGATGCCCCCGCTGACATCCCTCCAACAGCTTCTCTGAATTTCAAACATCACTGACAGACCCTGTATTTTGGGACTAGAAGATGAGACCTCAGAAGACAACTACATAGCTTTCTCCTGCAGCACTTTAGCTGCTATGGTGGGAGTCTGAACTAGCAGGATGCTGACCTGTTAGAGCAGGTGTGTGCCAGACCATTTCTTAATTTATCTGAAAGAGCTAGAGGGAGCAGGAATGCAAGGGGAAGAAAATTAGGCCTAACTCAGAGTTAGTCGCACTGAATTTTGGCAGTTCAGAGGAGATGTAACAAGAAAGATCATTTTTTCTTCCACATAAATACTTTTAAAGCCACTGAGGTCTGGAAGCATTTCTTGCACATGATTGTAGGCAGTCCAGGGAGCCCATAAAAATAGAAGCTAGCCATGAATTATTTTCCAAATTGTACCAGGACAATGAAAATGGAGAATTAGATTTAATAAGCAATACAATGAGGATCCTTCATAGAATAATACATTTATATTACGACTGATAACATCTAATACCAGCAGGACTAACGAAAACCAGTCTCTCATGTATTTGCATTTCTCATCGCTACACAACCCCATATCAGACTCCACACTCTCCCCTGCCACAGTAGTACCCCATCTCCTCCTCCCCAGCTCACATGCCCCCCCAACAGTGTTTCTACCCACGCAGCATCCTCCGATTTCACTAACAGACCCCATCTGCCAGCAGGACAAGGGCAAAGTGCTGTGCCAGAGCAGTCACTGGGCACAGGCACAACTCAAGCCCAGACGCAGCCCTTCCAAACTCACACTGAATTGCCAAAACGGGGGGGAACTTACCCATCTTTGAGACTTGCGTCTGTGTCAAAAATGGATGAATGTTCTACGGTTACAGTCAGGAGGAAGGACAGAGCTGGTGATCAAGTAAGCTTTGTTGTCTTAGGAAACTAAAAAAAAAAAAAAAAAAGAAAAACCAGATATTAGTGTTAAAAAATGCCTAGATTTTACAGCTCATTGTCCCAAATTACAAACTGCATTGCTGAACAGTGCGAATGTCAGAAGCACAGGGAAGTGACAACAATTTCACAGCAGGAAGACAAAACAAACCACCAAAAAATTTGAGTTGGCCAAAATCAGAATAGCTATACTATGGTTAAAATTATCTAACAGCTTCATAGTCAGCAACTTAATGGGGATGTGGAAATGGACAAATATATAAGCAAGGAGCGAATCTGCGTGTCAGTGCCATATGTAGCTAGGCTAAGAGAGAATCCAGTGTTTCATTCAGAAGTGGAGCATGAGAAGAGCTTATCAAAGAGAACATGTAAAAAAATTAATAAATTAGACCCCATTAGTTGATAAAGAGAAATTTCCAGCTTATTTCTTGTCTTAGGAGAGAGCATAACACAGGATGTTTAGAAGCTGAAATTCAGACTGAATATAAAGCATAGATTTTCAACCTCTGGAGCAGTTATAGAAAAATATTTCCAAGAGATATAGTAGGTGCTCCACCTTCTGAAATATTTAAATAACCAGTGGATTACTTTCAAACAGGTGATCTGTCATCCAGGAAAGAGGTTGTGTGAGCTGGTACACTAGTCATTACTTGGCATTATGTGCTACATGAAGTTGAGATGATCACAGTCTGGCCTTCAAAACTTGAAATGTACTCATCTATAAATCTGTTGATACAGACACACATGAAAAATGTCTTTTGTTCCTTCTAGCACAAAAGAGCAATATCTGTCATGAGAAGCACTTATTTCATTTTGAAGAGCCAGAAACCCTATACAAGGCAAAACAAAGATCACGGCATGGAAAATGGAACTTATCTGAAGCTGAATTCTAGCTGACAGTTACCCTAACAGAAACTCAGAAGAATGCACAGTTTGCCTGGAAAACAGTTGAAATTGTTAAACAAGGTGAGCAGGGGCACAACAGAAGATACACAAAGGGAATTCATATTCTGAACCTTTTAAGTCTTTGCATGTACACACCAGGAAAGACAACAGGAACTTCGATGCAGAGTAATTTCAACCAAGCCTTTATGAAAAAAACCTGCTTGTTTTAATGCCATTTTTGCAGGGTTGTTGTTTTTTACTCCCTCTTAAACTGAAGCCCGAAGTATTGGACTAAAATAGTCCAAAAATTGCATTTCTGTTATTTTTCATTTTGAGGTTGTGGTCCACATCTTTACCTTTCTTTTCTGCTACTTGAAGTTATTCAAAACATAGGACATGGAGGGGGGAAATTTAGTTTTTACAACTGTCATTTTTCCAGAAGAAATCACATTGAGTACTAAATGCTGAAAGCGTTACGTTCTCCCTGAAAGCAGCAAGAGTGGTGAGTTCACAGGACTGTGTCAACCTTTCTGCTATGAAATCCAGAGCAATGCAGCCAGCTCCCTGCAGGAAAATGCAGGAGACACCCAGACTGCAGCCATAACCCAATCACGTTATTAGACAGGGGCTGCGTATTGCCCATCAAAGCACAGTGCAGAAGATTGCTTTGGACCCTGGCAAGCACCAGCAATTCTCTTCAAATAAGGACCTGGGATCCTCTGCTCCTTCCCTCCCAAGCAGAGGTGTTAGGGCACAAAAAAAGTAGGGTTCTGTGAAAACAGAGGTGTGAATGTGAATTCCCCCTCTGGACTTGGACCAATGTCTGCCCTTTCAAGCTGACACACACGGAATTAATACCCAGTCAGTCAGGCTAGGAAATCAAATCCATCACTGCATTGCTTTTTGCTGGCTTCTGGGAGTGGTGAGGTCCTGACATTACCCTGATGACCCTGGACAGGCCTTTGACTTGACCATCGCTTCCAGGATAACCCTCTTTCCTAAATAAGTCATGTTTTCCCCTGATTTCATATTAATCAGATCTAAAATCCTTACATAAAATGACAATCAAAAAAGAAAACATACACACTACAAATACTGCAGCATTAGCAGATGGCATACAAGCATAAGCTAAAAAAAATAGCCATTTCCATGAATTTAGATTTCTGGCACTCGGCTAGTTATTTTCTTTGTATGAAGGAAAATAGCATGTCCACTTAATTTCTGTAGTAACTATATAGCAAAAAGTCATCTTTATTTAATGACATTTTTAAATCACTTAAGCCACCTTCTTATTACTACCTGACAATCCAATAGTAGATTGCGTAGGGAGTATTATTCCAATTTACACGCAGTGTGCTGAATACCATTTTTAAAAAAGCTTTTATTTGCCTATTGGTATTCATATTCTTATGTGTTGATTTTTCTGTAATAGAAAATTAATAAAGGATTATTCCTTTTCAATTATAGTCTATAAGGTAATGTGAAAATTGTAGGCTTAGTACAACTAGAAAGCCTGCAGTAAAAGACAGCTAAGTGTTGCAATAGTGGGAGTAGATAATACACAGTCTTTAGATGAAAAGGAAGCATCTTAATCAGTTTGGACTGGTTAATAATTATGTATCTTAATGTATTCTCAGGACAGAAATTCCCACTGAAGATCTGCGTCAATATTAGGTTAGACAGCAACATAATAAGTGCTAGAAAAAATAAATAGCTTACAAGCCTAGATAACAATTTTGGAAATAAAAATTTCTGTATGTGTCTATGGCTGCATATTACTCCTGTTTCACCAGAAGTATGTTACCAACTCTTTTAGCTGCAAGTAAAACTAAATGATTGCATAGTTATGTCATTGTAAGGACCAAGTCTTCTGTGAGATACACAGAAAGTTTATGTCAAGTAATAGCACACCAGGACCCAGCCATGTGAGTGGCGTTTCATAGCTCTGCCCTGGAGCTTCCAACAGAATTCAGGCATCAGGGTTTGGCCAGACTAACAGTTCCTCCCCTTCCCATACTGGGAGAGGGAATTTCTACAGCATGACACGAATGACTGCTTGCACTGTTATTTCACTGAGAGGAAGAGCCATCGTTGTTCTAGGAAACATGGAAAAAGCAACTATCAGTTACAATATATATTTATTTACATGAGTGTTAAGACAGCAGCTACGTTAGTATCATTAGAATGCTCTGACTGGTCATTGTTTCAGAAAAACATTTAGACAAGTTGTCTTATCTCCTATGAATTGCCAAACAGTAACACGGAAACTTATACTAAACTTTTATAGTATTGATTCATTTGCTAGTTCTTATTTCCACAGTCAGGTTCTGTCAAGTGTACACATATCATTCCTCTAGACATTAGAGGAGATAGATCCCATTCCTACTGATTTCAAATGAGGCAAAATCCACTGAAGACAATAACTAAATTACGTAAAACATTTATGTACATGAACTGAATGAAACTAGTAACCACATATTTTAAAGAAATATAATTTAGCTATTACATCAAAATTGTTTCTTACCTTACTTTATATGTATGGGTCAATATTTTAACTTCAAAACTTCCACCTTAATAACTGGCTATTACTACATATTACACAGATATTTTTTTACTATAGCAGAATTACAGTGATTAACTTTGTACCAATTACTAGGGTGCATATTAATATTCATATACTTTTACAGAAAGAATGATCTTGAAATCTCACAGCAGGGATGGTTAAAATGATTCATTAATGTTCTGCACAGGCTTCTTTTCTAATTCATTAAGAAAATATTAGCATAATCAGGTGAAATTAATTTTCTTAAAAAGGTTGATATAAGCAAGGGATTAAGGGGAGTGTTGCTAATATAAGAAACATGGCTTGCACCACGCTCTTGGTCTCCAGAGGCCAACCTTCATATTTGAGGTATTACTTGCCACTGCACTTTGATAATGAAGAAGAGATCAAAGACAGATGGAGCCAGTTGAGCTGAGGATTTCATTTTCACATTTAAAAAAAAAAAAAAAAAAGTCTTATGCATCCTCTTCTTATATTTCTCTGGTTTAGGAAGACAGAGAAAATAACACATTACTCAACATGAACAGGAGGCTTAAAGAAAATAATAAAATGAAGTGATAGGCTACAAATGAGAAAAGTGTCCGGAGAATGGAATACCTAATGATAATAAAAGGTGAAGAGAAAGTTCAGCAAAGAGAAGGGAAAACGATCCAAATAGAAAGGACTAGAGAATGAAAGCTAAATAGCCTCTCAAAAAGAGAAGTTTCAAGGAAAAAGAAAAAGCAATCTCAATAACAAATGGCAGTGAGAGAGTAATAGGCCTCATTCATAGATTCACATAAAAGGCATTTAAGGTAGGAGGACATTAAGATATCTTGTGCTATAACCCAAAGTGCCTATTGATAAATCCAACTCTGGTGCACCCAGGAGAGAAAAAAAAGGGGGAAAAAAAAAAGGAAAGAAGTGAGTTGTGGAGCCTACACTGAGTGAGAATAATGCCACTGAAACAAACCCAGGAAAATGTGTGCTGTGAGCCTAGTCAAGACTTTTTGTCAATACTACATTACATCTGGCATCACTGTTCCATTTTTCTCATGGTGACTATTCTTTCAAGTCAGCTTTTAGGTCTGTAACAAAACCAAGTTCAATAACACTCGAATGTGCTCCAGAGACAATAGAGAATTGGTCCTCTACTAAGAAAGGCAATGAAAGGTTTTTAATCTTCTTTGTGAGGACCTTATCAGAGAGGTGGTTTGTAACCAAAAGGTATTCAAGGAGCTCATTATAAAGATATATATAATTCTCCCCCTCAGGCTCCGTTCCTCCTCACATCTGATCTCTGTCTGGAATAGGCCCTGGTGGGCCACAAGGCAGCTCTTCACAGGATGGGAAGTCTTGGACAAAGTGACATTTGAAGTTCGGCATTATGTTGTTATTAATGACTTTTCAGCACTCAAGCCTGAGCTACCCCACCTTCACTCCCACAAATTCCTCATGCAAAGGGTTTCCTCCTGAACAGTTTTAGGCCTTCAGAAATACATAGGAGGTGATAATCCAAGGATGTAGGGGGAGTTCAGGTCAGACAAATCTAGACCTGCAAAGCATATATACCTGGCTCCCCCTTCCTCCCCAAAATACATCTTCAAGCCTTTAGTTTCCTTCAGCAAGCAATTGCTTGACTGGAAGAGGCAAGGCTGTGCAGAGCTGCACATGTGGATGTGCCCACAGGGTCTCAGACCACTTCAGTGCTCCCAGCTGCCTGCTCAGAGCAAGAGCTACCAGAACTCCCTGAAACACACACGTGTCGCCATAAGCAAAGCAAGACACAGGTATGGTGTAACACATTGAATGCCGTAGAAAGCAATACTCACAGGGGAACATCTGGATCCTTAATAGACCGAACGGACCTTCATAACCTGAACATGTGAGCTCCTTGTCCATTAAGACTACTACCAAATTCCAGCTGTGCCAACTTCCTTACTCCTTCTCACAAAAACACCTTATCTAATATTAAACTATTGGAAATACAATTATTTTATAATCATTTTCAAAGTTACATAGCACCTGGATCTCTGTACCAAAAAAGTGCATATGGACTTAACTTTAGCTTCAACATCCTAAAAACTAATATTTTCTAGTGATTTGCATCAGTGATATAATAGTTAAACCTTGGTACAACTTTGCAGTGCATTTCATTATTTATCATCACTGAAACTATTATTCTATGGCATATATAGTCCAACCCTTCACAAGTAAATTATATGCACATAAGTGCCACTGATTTATGACAGACATCAATTAATTCTTATATGTGCTCACATTATTCAATCTATAGATGTGAAAGGGTCATATCTCACTTTAAGCAGCAAATCTATATATAGAGACAGGGAATGTAGTAGACTAAGGACCCATGACATGGCAGTGGGCAGAGGGAAGGACATTGTTGGATTAATGTACAATTGAGAGAAGAGAGATAAAAAGAATGCCTGGCATGATTTATCCCTGCTCCACACTAATGCAACTTTTATAAAAAAATTTTTACAAGCTTTTTTCTTCCCTTCTAAATATTGCTTTAAGTCTACAGTCTTCCACTTAAAGAAATTTTATTCTTAGATTTTAAAATTTATTCTTTATTTATTGAAATAACAGTATAATCACTTCCCTCCCCCTCTCCCTTAATTTCAACTTTTAATGTTTTTTTTCCTAAAACCCATTAAATGAAAACCAATATTTGTAGGAACCAATTCAAAGCTCCAGGTATTTTTCGAAAAAGTGCATATGTTATTAATTTTTTTTCTTTCTCTTTTGACCTCAGCATTCTGATTATATCCACTACTAAATGAGATCATTGAACTCAGGTATTTTAGCTTTCTACCTTCCATAGTTTTTTGTCATTTTAAGTAAAGAAAGCTACCTTTAACACGAAAAACAATTTTTCTCAATTTACCCTAATTACAAAGGCTTCTTTAAAACCTCATAATATTATTTCTCTTCTAAAGATTTTTTCATCCAAATACAAGTAATTTACAATAAAGCTACTGTTCTGAAGGTTTTAGACTTATATGGATAATGTTCAGTTCAAACATATAACAAAGATCCTCATTCTTTTATTGAAGTCTCTGTTATTGATGGTTTCTGAATGAGGAAAGGGAATACACTCAAAATATACTCAGGGGCACCCTTCCATCTTTTTTCCATGTAGTCTTTTCTCTTATAATGCTTTTCTCTTGCAACTTCACCTGCTTGCTGGTGGGAAAGTATTTTGACTGACATGAAAAATTTCTTTGACAAAGGAATGAAAACCACTTTTGGAAAGCTTTTAAATTATTACTGAAAGCTCATCAACAGTAAAAGCCATACAGATTACCTTTCCTCATTAATGAGATCAGAAAAGGTTGGGAAGGCATGTATATACCTCTTAAACACACTGTTTCATGAAAGTGGGTCTTTTTTTTTTTTTAAATGAACACTAGCTTCCCTCATTTTTATTAGCATGTTATTCCTTTTTTTGTCTGTTATAAAACTTGAGCTTTTAACTTTATCTAACAATGTTAGCAGGATTTCTATCCTAATTCATGATTCATTAACTGTTATTGTATAGGGATTTATTCCAAATTACTCTTGAACAACTAGACAGCATAAAAGGAAGGGGGGGGGGAAAAAAACCCCAAACCCACAAATAAACATTACATACAGAAAGGAGACACTTTCAAGTGGTCTTAAAGAATGAAGATCAGAGTCCATTGCTGTGCTGGCAAGTGGGCCAGGCAGCCACAGAGGTAATTTATTGTTAAGCCCTAAGCAGATCTAAACTTTCATGTTGCCTCTTTAAAACCTGGTGAACACTTTAATTATAGCCATTCTAGGAATATAATTGCAGCAAATCGAAGGAAGGCTATAGTTTCAAGGACAGGTTACATAAAGACAGCCTCGAGCTGCAAGGCACCACCATACGAAAAGCACTCAAGAATAAAAAAAAAAAAAAAAAAAAAAAAAAGGAAAAAAAAATCTAGCCTTTTACATACGTAAGCATACATATATGCATATAAGGAAAAAAACAAGTAAAAAGGGGTCCAACTTTACAGGAAGTGTTTGATGTTATGTCAGTATCCCGTAGTTATGTGACTACTGTAGTCTATACATGCAGAAGGGTGTCCAGCTATCTAAATACACATAAAGACAATTTCAAAGCTTACATACAGCATGCCTTGGACACTGCCAAGAACACTAGTAATGGCAAGTAATGGTAGTGAGATGCCAAGGATGTGGACTTCAGTCACAGCACTCAGTGCTACCTAGTGCTCCTAACACTGCACATAGCTCAAGGTGGTTTAGCATGCTCCATCCAGCATCAGAAGTTCCTGCATCCTTAACTTGTTTTGAGAATGAAGACTTGTTTAGCCATATTAGGTTGCTATTTGTTTTTATGAAGGCAGCACAAGGTGAAGATGTTCATATTTTGTTAAAAATGCAAAAATACCACATATGTCAAAGTGTTCTTCACTGGTACTATGTCTTTGCTGCATCTTGCTGAGCTTTTCAGAAGTCCCAGATGCCAAGCTCAGGTGATGCCTGTGCTGCTGGTCTCAAGGTTTTTGGTTTATCCCAGCTCTGAAGTTTTAAGCCCCATACTGAAGTGCTGGCATGAAAACAAGGGTAATGAAACAACTTGATTAAATAATCCAGTTGTATAGTTTTCTACAGATCTATCTAGACTGCTTATTTTCCTCATCAGACCCAATGCTTGAAAAACTGTTATCTCCCATTCACCAACACTTCTGTGGCAACCTTTCAGCCAATTCTCATCTTGACCATCCTATTAAAAATGGCAAACCTGATTTCCATTTTTTGTCAGCTAGATTATCCCCTTAGGAGTCTGAACCATTCTTCTTTTCTAACTTGTTATCTAGGGTCAATGCTTCTTGTTCATTAAGCCTTTTATGAAATCATGGTTCAGTGTCTCCTCACTCTCTGGAGATTCTCTCTTTGCTGCACTATTTTCTCTCTCCTCTACCATTTGCCACAGGTTTTGTGGATTATGCCATGGGTTTGGGTTTGTCGGGTTTTTTTATAACACATTTCATCACATATCTTGTATCTGAAGCAAGCTATTAGTTGCAGACACAGCCATCTTAATATAGTTAAAAATGCACTATGCTGAAAAGATAATAATGAAAATTATACTCGAAAGGGCTCCACCTAACTATATAACATTTAACAAACCAGACTATCAGAGGCAGGCAAAACTCACCCTGTTTCAGAATACATTTATTCAATCATTCCTCTCCAACATCAAATATCTTATGCATTAACAACCACAACGCTTCGTGAGATCATCTTCAGCTGTTACAAAATGAAATAAGGAACATAAACCTGTAAGATGTTTTGAAATTGTTATCCTCTATAAGACAGATGCCCAGAACAGGATACTAGGGGTAGGCTGACTTCTGCTTAGTTACTTTTAATACATTTCAGCAATGCCTGTGTACAAAGTTAGTCAGTATTTACTAGCAAATTCTTAACTTGCATCCTGCTCTACTATGAAATGCAAGCCCTAGTATCTACTGTGAATAACATCTGTGTGCATAAGCTTTTGGTGTTTACCGAGAGAACTTTCATTTATAATTAAGCATTTTGTCTTATTATAGAAAACAAGTGACATTTTCATGCAGAAGAACCCAAGAAAATGAGATAATAAATTAATGCCAAAAGGTAAAATTCTACCAATGAATCAGACATTGGCTCAAGAGAAAACAAGAAATGCAAATTACAGCCTGGCTTTCAGTCCACAGAAGATCTTGCTTTAAAAACTAGAAGCATGACTTAAGCATGCAGAAGAACATAAGCAATGAAAAACAAGTAAATGCAGCTATATAAAACTGAAGATGTGTACAGTAAGATGGCAACCTCTCCTACCAGCAGATTATGGAGGCTGATGAAGTCTCACAGATATCGTGATGCACATCAAATGGATTTCATCAAATTCATCAAATACATAATGGAATCACGATCCAGGAAAGTACTTTCTTGATTAAGTATTTCTTGAAATTATGCTAATGAAAAAGGTTTCTCAACATCCAGAAGTTTAGTAAAGGAGCAATTTGCTCATATATCATGGTAGACAACCCAATTAAAACATCTATTTAGTGTTCAGTAACAGACGAAAAGCTAGAGATGTGAAGTTCTATTAAAAATGAATGAAAATAGACTTAAAACACTGAATTTTTACTTAGATTTCAGGTGCAATCTGACACTGAACTGGCATCCAATTGTAGTTATCAGAACACTGGAGAAGTTTCACTAGGTTAAAAGATTAGAAGTCAAACCAAAAAAGTAAAAGCCGTTAAAAAAAAAAACCACTAAAAAAGAGACAACAAGCAGGCAAATACCAGGTACAAATATATAGACAGGATACACAATTTTTTCTGCTCACTTGTCAGGTAGAACTAGATAGACCAATACATCCAAGAATAACAGTATTTTTTAAAATATTATATTGTTATACTGTGGCTGTGATAAACTAATGACCCAAAGAAGTTTCAAAACTGAGCTAATATTTGTAAGAATGTTAAGCACCTCATCCACAGTTAAATGAGCTTGGGCAGAGTCATTAACTACCATGGATCCAAACATGAGCAAGGGTGTAAATTAGTAGTTAGGCAGGCATGTCATTAGCATTATTGGAACCTATCACTACAGGAGCTGTAAAGTGTAAACCCAGAAGCAGGCACATCTCATCATACAGGCATAATTGCTGCTTCCTATAACACGCCTGCCTCCTGTGGGCACTGGGTTTCTGCATCATTCTTTCAATATTTATCACCTCCCAGGACAGGATAATGACGTATCTCCCCATTTCTGCTATACATTACTGCTACTGGACCTTAACTATTACAAAGCAGCATTACACCACTCAGCTTTCAGCCTGGAGACCTTTAGAAATATTTCGCATCAGGTCCTGCACACAGCCACATGAATCCCATAGCTGCTTAGAAGGCACATTGCTGCTGCTCACCAAAGCATCAATGGGTACCCACTTCACCTCTCAAGAGTAACAAGTCCTGAGAATCTACAAAGTCTTTGTTTTGTTGTTGTTGGGTGGGNNNNGGGGGGGGTGTGTTTGATTTTGGTTTGAGGGTTTTGTTTGTTTGAATAAAGCAAAATATTCTTCAGTCTTTCCTTCCCTCTTTGGAATTTCTAGATAAGATTTTCATCCTAAACCACTTTGCATCTCAAAGGCAATAAGCATCCAAGCTCCCAAGTGGACTTGGGAATGGCTGCCTGCAGAATTACCTATTGCAGTATTTCTGTTACCTCTTTTTCACTCAACATTGTAAATCCACGTTCTGTAAATTCAGGTTGGTGGGTTTGGTTTGGGGATTTTTTTCAGTATAATCTGTGTGGTAATACAATTTACTAGAGACAAAAATGAGGAGCTAACTTGATATCCAATTAATTGGACTAGAACTACCACTTGAAAAAAATTGATACTAGAAAGCTACAGTTCCCGCATAAATGGCTACATGAGATATGAATGCTTAAACTTCTAATTCTTTTATTTGCAGCCATCACCTTGAGCAGATAAATCCAAACCTGCAGAGGGGCAGGTGGCTGTGCAGCTGCAGATGTCACTATGAAATGGACATGATCAGGCTAGATTTAGTGATGACCCAGTAGGAAACGAATTAGAGATTATAAAGGTGATTGTGGGCATTTTTAACAGCCTGAATTGCATTTAAAATAGGTAAAAACCTTATGCAAATTTGGGCCATTTTGCAGCTTCAATAGAACAATTTCAAACCTATTTAAAACAATCTCAGGACATAACGTTACGGCATCGTTCATTTCCATGAAGTGCAGGATAGTGTTATGGTTTATAGCAAACCATTATAGATAACAGGACACAATTGTACCGCACATTGTCATTACTGCAGGCAGACAACACATTTTGCAATGCAGTTGCTCAGAATAACGTATATCAGCTTACCAGAGACAACAGGACAGTGGCAATTTCTTTTTGATATTTTTCCGTCCTGTTTGTTAGCCTCACAATTTGTTATCAAGACACTTTTTGGCTGTTTACTTCTGAGCAGCTCATTCTTATAATATATGACATTACAAATAATTCAACTTCTTATTGCATTATTACATCTGTGTGCAATAGAGAAGCGACACATGGCACACTGTAGGGTTATTAAATCACAGTGTTATCTCCACAGCTGCCATAGACATGCAAACAAACATAACTTATTTCCCTGCCACCCACCCCATTTTTTCATTTACCCTCACTTCTCCCTCCTGTTTCTACCTCACTTTGCTCTGTTATCTTTCTGACATAGATAAACGATAAAAGATAAACAATCACATAACTCCAGAAGAACATGTGTTATTTTTTTATGGGTTATGTTAAAGTGAAATTAATGGCAAAACCCTCATTTACTTCAGAGGTACCAAGACGATTCTATTTGTCCTGCAGATGTGCTGTCAGGACATTACTTCACTAGAATTTCCAGTGTCCTCAACCATCTCAAAATGAGTCTGCACCCTTGCAATAGCATCTAACCATTAGATCTTATCTTCAGTTGCACTTAGTGTAAATCTAAAGCAATTCCAGACTCTAGGCCCCAGCTGGAAAAATTATGTTTTTAAAGAAAAAGAGACAGATTATCAGCTAGTGTCAAATAATGGTACAGGTTCTTTTGGAATACGCCTATGTGATACAGAGACACCCAAAATTGCTCCAATAATCAAGTCTGGGAAGCAGAAGCAATATAGGAGCATTAGCCCTTAAAGCCAATAATTAGACTCCCTGAAAGTGGAATGTATTAATTTGGGCAGAGCACTGTGAACTGGATTGGTTGTGGCATTTCTATTTGGTTGTTAACGGTTGATGAAAACTGTTTTCATCTGATGTCAGCTCCTCTGTAAAAAAAAACCATTTTTGTTGGGTTCCTATGGACAAGTATTCCCGTTACCAAAACCTGCAGCGTGTTAGCCTCTTTGCCTTTAATCACTTAAGAAAAATGGATGGAGAAAAGGGTTGTTAATCCCTGCCTAGATGTTCCCACAGATCACGCTCATGCAGACTAATATGCGAACAGACAGTGGAGGGAAGTTTGTTGGGGTTTTGGTTTGGATTTGTGGGTTTTTTCAGGGTTTCTTTTGTTTTGGGTTGTTGTGTTGGGGTTTTTTTGTCACCAGCCCTTTAAAGAATACTTCTTACATGAAATAGTGACCTGCAATTTCCAGATATCAGTCTAAAAACATAACACAAAATGAAACTCCCTGAAGAAAGGAGAATGAACAAACGCACTGCAAGTGCTAGGTCACAAAAACTTGACCAATTCTGACACACAGGAATTTTTCTTTCCTTTTCCTAATCCTTTTCACCAGCAGGATCTTTTGGGCTAAAGGGATTAAATTCAGTACTTTTGTAAAGGTCAGAAGGGACCATTTCTAAAATCTGTTCAACTTTCTTCTTTGCTTCTTTTGAACGGTGCACAAGAGAGAAACTGTATAGGCTCAAGTTTCCATTTAACATATTTTTGACATTTTGCTTCTCTGGTGATGGAACAAAAGGCAGTCAGTTAACTTCACCAGAGCTCACAAAAGAAGAGATGTCAACAGAGCTCAGACCATTTCTTTAGAGCTGACACGAGTCTTCAGAATGCCAGAAGCCACACGAAGTATTTTGTCATTTTGATTATTTTATTTTTTAAATCCTTCAGCGTTCCCCAACAGACCTACAGTTCATAATGCTGTATTCCAATTTATTTGATAAAGCTAACTCTCAGTGCTACTACAGATTTTAAAAACTCCCTTAATATTTTAAGTAGCATCTTGGGTCTGCACAAGAAAAAGAATGATCACTTAATCACAGCACCACTGAGCAGCAGAAATCAGAGATGGAAAGGAACATCTACTCTATCCCCATGCCAGTGAAGGATTGCCCTCTAGAGTACACTTTCTACTACTTTTTCACATCTAATTTTAAACTGTCTTAAGTGATGGGTCTTTCACCACTTCTTATTCTTTCTCTTCTGCATTCTGAATTTAGTGTCATGAAGCTTTACCATGGCATTCAGCCCACATTTTATTTTTCTTAATTTCAAACCATTATTCTCAGTTATACCTCTCTGTTCCTCTCCATAGTAATTCTTCACCATCATTGGTCTTTACCGAGCAAGGATTTCAAGACAGTTATCATGTCCTCTGCTCTATTTGCATATCCAGTCTACATATATTGCACTCCTAATATCACCTTATAAATCAGATCCCTCTAGTCACTTAATCTTTCTGGTTGCTTTTCTGTAACTTGCCTGTGAACTGTACACATCTGAGGTGGCAACAGGCAAAGGCACGAATTTTACCTTCAGACTACTCTCAGCCTAAAGCCACTAAAGTAACTTCTGCTGTTATCCCACCAGTCCTCCAAGAAAGATGCAACTTTTGCTGTCATTGCTGTTCTGAGCTCTGTCTTTTAGCTTGTGGCAGGAGACAGCAGGATGGACAGCCTGCAGACAAGTGCTATGAAACAGTGGCAAGGATAAAGGGAAAGAAGAAAGAATTTTGGTGGAATGGAAAGCAGCAATACATAACAGAAGATGACCAAAAAAGTAATATAATCCTTTATTAAAACATTTGGTTTTTTTCATATACAAGGTATGGGAGAAACAACAGAAAATTGAAATATTGGTTTTAACAGTTAGTACTGTAATAAGTAGGATGAAATTTCCAATGGCATAACAAAAAGATAGTTGAAAGGTGGAACAGTAGTAGAGGGTGGCAGAAAAACAGGAGGCATGGACATCAGACATCCCTTGTTGGCTAGAAGGTAGCTGGTGAGTAATGTAGAAGATCCCCTCTGAATCATGGTAACACTTTGGGATACTACTAGGAGTTGATTAACTAATATCAAATACCTTTCTGAAATCAATTATTTTTGGAGGGGTTTAAAATTTCTTTTAATATGAACCTTTGTTGTACAGCTGTGCTCTGCCTCTCCTGCTGGCTTTGAGTAAGCTGTAAGTTAATATGCATTCCTTTCATGAATGACTGAATTGGTGGCAGACCCAGCCATCAATATGGTTATAGGTAAACACACTTCTTAATGAACAAAATGTTAACATCTCTAATTAAAAAGAAGTTTGCATGTGTTGGTACCAGTATACTTTCTCAAGTGCGCATTTCCTTTTTTTATGTATTTTTACCATCGTCATCTGGATTCATTGTTCTTTGGAGTGGAAAAGAGTCCATTTAAATATATTATTATATATATCAATTTAATTATATATACATTTATATATATAATCAGATTTTAATCTAAAAAAAGTCTTGCATACAAAGATTGCTGACTTTCGGAAAGCAGGGGGTTGCACAGTCAGCAAGACTACTACAGTAAGAAAAATAACAGCCTTAATTGAAAGAGAAAGAAGAGAAATCAACTCAATGCACCAAAGCAGAAAACTCCCCAGCCTCGGGAAATGTTTGGGTTTTTTCCTTTGGAGTGTCAAAACACAGTATTTTCACATAGCTGCAAAGCTTGGACTCAGACTCAGTTGAGATTAGTAGTATCAAAGGGGTATTGTGTTTAAAAGACACCAGTCCTAGAAGCACTTGTTGGCTGATTTCACTAGCCTGCTTTGAAATCCCCACTTGTATTATGCCATAGTTTGTGCTCGATAATAAAGGTAGCACACAATGTTCCATCTTGCCTTCTCAAAATAAAAACACTACAACACTCCATTTTTTTCTGTAGAGTCAGTTAACTCAGCACTAGTTATCACATCAGACCCTTGTTCCTAAGAACACACCGGAGATACTCCCAGTTTTGTCAACTCCAGCTTGTTCCTCGCAACACCACCACACATTCCTGCCTCTTCCTCTACACCAATTCAGAAATTTTAGGGCTAAGCGCCAGACAAAACTGGGGAAGTGGCTTAATCTAAAAACTCAGACTAACTGCTTTGCTTGCAAGGTTTTTAAATCAAATTGTGGGACACTGTTCTGTCAGTGAAACAAACAGCTGCACTGAACAGCTTAGGGCTCCAGAAGGAAAGCAAGAGAGACGAAGTTTTCCTAGTACCTGCCAGACAATTGACCACAATTTCTTAGAGCAGTCCCAGAGATTTCTGGCACGACCCACCTCTACATCCTGAGCAAAAAGCTAGCAGGCTTAGGAGAGGCAAGGGGCAGTGGTCAAAATCTTAGCAATATTTCATAAGAATCACATTATACTCTACTAAAGCTACTAAGAACTTGATAAATCAGTGAAATTAGTTGATCTCCATTTTAATGCAGTTCGCACTTCACTGTTAGGAAACAAAGTGGGTATTTCTTTTGTACTATATATATATTTTCATGAAACATTGTTTCCATTTTATATATGCAAGCATTAGGACTTCTTGCCTAACAAAAATAACTTGTAGAACTGGAGTACATTTTAATAATGTCAGGTTTGATTTTTTTCATTTTTAAATGCAAAACCAACATCCCTCTATAAGTATTGTTCATATCACTGTAAATTTGAAAATTACGAACGTCGCCTCAGGGTGTAAGACATACTTTTCCCTTATCTATCCTGAAAAAAACATTTTATAAAAGTCCAGAAATATCTCTCAGCTATTTAATGCTTTTAGTCGCTAAACAATAGTGATGGATTTTGTTTGGTCTGGCAAACACAAATTATCCCATAATCATTTTGTCCTGCCAGCCATGCTTCCATTGACTTGTTTGCATTTTAAGAAGAAAATGCAGTGATTATAATGAAAAATGGACAGGGCTGGAGGCAAATAAAAGCTTTCTCTGCTGCTGAAAATGCATCTACTTTAATTGTCTACACAGACTAGGCTTGTTTTTTCTGTGAAAGCAAAACAAATTGAAAAATAAAAGGGCACTTTCCCTTTAAACTTTCCTTGTAACTATCCAGGGGTTTATTTCTGCATTTTTCCTGCTTTAGGACAAAAGAACATACAGACAACAGTGATGTTTCTTTCTTTTTTTTTTTTTTAAGATAAAGAATTATTTGAAAAGATAAGAAATGGAACATAGAATTCAAACCTTCAGACTGTTAAAAGAAGCTTTGATTGAGATAACATGATCAAGAGTAAGAGGGATCAGGCTAGGGCAAGGTACACTGATGTCCCTAGAAGTTTATACATTTCTTAGGTGACAGGTTGGTGTGCTTTGCCAACAGGCTCAGGAGTCTAAAGACCAGGTCAAAACATCAAACATCTGCCTATCGATCCTTATCATGGACTGTTGTCTTCTCTACCACACAGCATATTCATCCTCTTGGATTACAGAGGACATTTTCTAAATGAACTCCTACCTATTGCAGTGAGTTAGGGCACTGCAAACAGCACTGGTGACTCCTAGTCTCCCTGTACTACAGTATAACTGTGCCTCCCATGGCTGAATTACACAGCTTCAGTCTGTGAGATGGATTAGGAAGTCATTTGCAGTCTGTGGTGCTAAAATAGGTGCTTTTGGTTACCACCAGCTGACTGGGATGATGGTCTTTTTCAGGCTAACATTCTTGCGAGGGAATGCAAATCCCAGGTCAGGAGAAGTCTTCCTCAGGAAAGTCATCAGGACATTTTCCTCCTAACCCCACCTTCAGGAATATATCCCTCTTCCAAATACATAAACAAGCAATGAGCTACTGAAGGTAGAGTAAATGGCACTAGGAGAGTGGGAGGAAAAAAGTGTGCACAATTTTGGGCAAGGTTGAAAATTCAGTCAGGAGGAAAATCTGGGAGAAAAAAAAAAAAGGAGAGAGGGACAAGGGAAAAGGAAATAGAAAAAGACTGAAAAACAGCAAGCAGACTCTGCTGTTACATGTCACTACTGTCCTTCAGAGAATGAACAGGTTTGAAAAAAAATATCACTGAAACTACAGGAAAGTGAAAAACATTCAGCATGGCAAAGAGAAGGCCCAGGGAAGGCAACAAAATGCACAGGTTGTTCCTGTATGGGTTAACAGACCTAAAAGTCAACATTTGAAACTTATTTTGGGGTGACAGAATAACTGACAAGGGATAGCGGGGTGTCTCTGAAAGGAAGATAGCCTGTCTTGAAACCATGTACATAGCGTTTTCAAAGCCTTGAGCTCAAAACATTGGCATGAGAACAAAATAGTTTCCTCCCCTTTTTTCTTCCAAAATTATTCTCAGAGTTTCACACAACTTCACAGATAAGCTGTTCCCTGAACAATATTTTTCAGGGGATTTATTACTAGGGACGGAAGAACTGGCGGTGTTCACCTAATCTGAGTCCCCTTCTGTGTGAGTACCTGCAACTAAAAGCTGCAAATGCCTGGGGTATCAGTAGAGAAATAATTATGGGAAGAGAGCAGGCTAAAGAAAAGAAAAATTTTCTGTTGAGAGACAACATATAAAAGACGCCTATGGACCAATGACCTCAGGAGAGTAGTAGTCCTGTTGAATCCATGAGACCCAATAAACTCGGAACACCAAAACTTGTCCAAATCTAGACAAGACCATCAGCATGCACCAACATCAACAGGCTGCCCAACATCCAGGACAAAGCAGTGCCTGCTGCGTGCACTGACTACAGGAATATACACGCAAACAATAAAGCAAAGGGTATCGGAGCAGACAGCCAGGGAGCTGCAAGCCATTGCTACAACTAGGCTGAACACGTAGAGTCATTGTGATGTGCAAACAGCTTTCTGCCTTTAATAACAGCTTTATTCCATTAATAGTAGCTTAATAAAAGGTGTTCTAATAATATCATTTCTGATCTACATCTCCTAGCAAAATCCCCTATTAGGGAAAAGGGAAATACCAACATTTACATTAAGTCCAGCTATAATCTTACTAGATTTTGATACCTTTATGGTTCTCCAGTTTCTTGTCAGCAAGATAACCCACACAGCACTCCCCTGAAACAACAGAAGGGATACGCTTGCACTCACTGCTAGTAATATATCATATTTAAGAAGCTTTGTTCAAAAGCAGAGGTAGCCATTTACACAAAGTTATTGGATCTCAGCTCTCAAAGACCTCATAAGTTGGAAGGCAGCAAAACTTTAAGTGCAATAAATCTATCTTTAATGTCAATACAAAACTCATTGCTGTGGTCAACAGCATTTCAGAGAACTTTTAGGAGGTTCAAAAGCAAAACACTCCCTGGAAGTGATGCCAAATGTAGCTGCTATGTCAACTCAGCAGTTTTGAAATGCTCTATTTGGGAAAAAGAGCAAACAGCTATGGTCTATCACGTTCTTCTGAGCAATTTAACCCAACAGTGTTTCAGCAGCTGCCGCAGCTTCAGCCAGCCCCTTTCCAGCAGAGCCCCCTGCACCTTCCTTGTCCCCCCAGCCAAGCACTAGACTCCGGGATAGCCTGAGCACAAACACTCTCCCCACACACTCCCCTTAACTGTCGCAATTTTTAGCTTCTTAGACTACAGTCAGCTGTTAAGGAGGGACAGATAATCCGGTGCTGAGGAAGGATAATCATACAGCTGCCACACAAATCTAACTCCTTGCTCTAACAAGTCACCTGCAAAAAAACCCAGGAAGTAATTTTTTTTTATTAAGGTTCATCAGCTTTTCACTCCGATTTACTTCACATACTATATAGGCCCATCAACTATCCAACTTTTAATTACCACAGTCCTATACTTTTGCTATTATAGACATCTAGAAACAAGTAGTTTCACTGTAAATCTATTAAGTGTTGGGGAGTCTCAGCTGCAGATCTCCTCCTTTAGGTATGCAGAAAGGCTTTTGAGGTAACAGGCGAGTTTTAAGAAGGAACATCAGAAGGAACAGAAGTAGCTCCAGTGATGGTGCTTTAATCAGCCCTCTGCCTCTGCATCTATGAAACACCAAAGTCACACATCAGCATGTGACAAATTGAAGTTCATTAGGTGGGGGGAATCTAAGTGCACTGTAGAATCCTGACAGAGTACCTTAAGTTTTCTTTTTAGGTTAGGATAAAAAGTTGACATTGCAATTAGTCTTTCACTGAAATGGAAGATTCAGAAAAAAACCACATCAAAACACAGAAACATTTTGTCATTCCTTAAACCCAAACATTTTAATGCTCTTTCAAATTAAATTGTTTGCATTAGTCTACTGAAATTAAGCAAAGTAAAAGTTGATCCAGAACTCATCTGTATTTTCATGTAGTATTTGCTGAGTGTGATGTGTTTGTTTTTAATTTGTAAAGCATATCTCCTGTACAGTGATGTAGTCATCTTACCCCCATCATACACCAAGCAGTAACAGCCTGGGAAAATGGAAATTCTGAACTCCAGAAAAATACTTCTATGAGACAGGGTAATAAGGTTATTAAATGCAATCCAATTTTTTTAATCAACTGAGAGTGTCCACAGTTTCTAAATAAGAGAACAGAAAGGAATTGATAAAGCTATAGATCTGACTCAAAAAAAAAAACCTCCACACACCACACAAACACACAGCTAACCAGTTCACACACACAAAAACATCAGATGCATTCTGCTCTCCTCTTTCTCCAAGTTTCCTGCAGAACAGTCCCCCAGGTAACAACAGAATGAATTGTGCCTGTCTTTCTCTTTCTAGATCACATTTTTACCATGCCTCAGAATATCAAGAAATCTATTTGGAACAATACACGCACACACAAAGCTCCTTTAAAGCAGATCCAGAACTCTTCAATCAGACAACATAAACTACCACAACACCAACATTGTTGCGTAAAATCTGTGGCAACTGCACTGCTTCTAAGCAAGCTGCACTCAGTGGGTCAGGTGCTGATAACCCAACGTAGAGAAAAGACAGTAACTGTGATGCCATGAGAGCACACAGCGCCTCAGGCCACAAAGCTGAGCTCTGTTTAACAGAATTTCCCATTGATACGGTGCGATGAAGAAATGAGAACATCTATTTTATTTCATTCACTCCTGTAAGGAAGTTGCCAAAATGAAAGAAACAAGAGAGAAGAAACTTTTCATAAATGGTTTTCAGTCCTGCCAACAACAAAAACATCCCTTTCTCTCCTGGTTTGAGAACAAGGTCCCTCTGACATATCCAGCCTACAAAGAGCCATTCAGGTCGTTCATCCAGAATGAAGATCAAACCCTGCCTGCAGAGCATGAAACACCTGAGCTGCATCTCAGGACAGCAATGACCTTATGCCTCCCAAGCTTTCTTATGCACATCCAAAATCAGCACTATATTTGACAAGACCAGCCCACGGAAGATGCCAAGTCTCTTGTCAAGTTAATAAAATTCCACCATCTGACCCAAAGCAAAGTTAGCAAACTGAAGTCCATGACTTGCCTTACTCTCTGAAGCCAATTTAGTTTTCCCAATAATTCAACGTTCATTTTAAATCCCCACTCAGTGATGTCCAGCATAACAGATCATGGGTAGCCTTTGCCTCTCACCACCAGAAGGACTGAAACCTACCCGAAATTACCTTTTTTTTTTTTCAAATGCATTTGAGGGTCGCACAAAGGAAAGGATGCAAAGGGGAAAGCTGACTGTGTACCCTCTTCATTCTGTGTCAGTGTAAAACTTGTAACCACAGAGAACTTGGATGACATTTAATGGTTTAAATTTTGGTCAAGAGCCTGACTTTAAGCTGGCAGCACTCAGCTAAACTCCAACTGGAGCAAACAGACAGCAAGTGCTGCTGCTTAATAAGGAGTTGCTAGCAGCTGGACAGTATAAAAATTTCACAAAATATAAATAAATGGCTAGTGGAGTGGCAATTTCTCCAATGAAAACCAGAGTCTTTCCCCTTGCCCTAAACTTCTATTATCACATCCCACAAGCTGTTCTGATGAGAAGGGCCATGGACACTACGGGTGGGTACTGAGCATTTCATTTAAGTTTATTAGAAACAAAATGGAAACAGATTGAAGTCCACTGCAATTAAGCAGCAGCTACCTCCATCCTCGGAGCTCCTCAATTGCTCCCAAGCAGCTCAGCACACATCTCAGCAGAGCGCAGTGTCCAGCAAGGCAGAACCCTGGGGCTTAACAACTGAATCATTCACAATTTTCCCAGGAAGGCTCTGAATACAATACTTCTCAGCAAGTACCTTTTCTAAAGATGACAAAGGTTATTTATGTTTCTTCCTGCGTGCTGCAGAAGTTATCACTGCCCTGCAGAGGCAAAATGAAATGAATACTCCACACCCCTGGAATGGACACAGCATTTGCTCAATGGTATCAGAGCTCAGAAATACCCTACGGTTTCCTGTATCCACCGTTCTCCTAGATTTGTCCTTTGATGACAAAATGTGTGTGTAATGTTTCAAGGATGTTCCTTAGGGCACTATTATCACAGGTACAGAAGACAATCAAAGTACCCTGTGACTTCATATCTGCACAGTTGTAAGGATCTGCGGGAGAAGAAAATAACTGGGAAGGATATTAAGAGTAATACTGTATCCCTACCTGTCTCTTCAAGAAGAATCTTTAAGGCCACCGATACCAAATTATTGGCTAACCTACTGCTGCAGTTTGCTAGTGGTAAGCTACCGCCTGTCTTGCGATCTAAGCTGGATGAATATTCCCACTCTCAAGCCAAAGACCACAAAACCAGTGGGAAGAAGCTGACAAACCAGAGGGCAGCGTACCCTGCTGCGGGTGTTACTGCCTCTCACCTTCCCACCAGAGAACAACTGTTCTGCTGACTGGTGAAAGGTAACCTGCTCTTAGGCACAGCAAGACAGGGCAGGGGGGAAAGAACAAACTAACCACTGGCCTGCAAGTGTAGGGAATAAAGCATTTTCAAGTATATCCAAGTCAAAACACTGTTAAAAATTGGTAAGAAAGTTCCTACTGAGCATGATTTATTTTTAATTCTTAAATAACTGAGGGCCTTTGTTCATAGTTTCTAGCAAACTATCATATCTTGTTTAGATATTGACACATTAATAAAAATACCTATATTTACCCACAGCTATGCATCCAGTCATTTCAGTTCCCTTATGACCTATGAAAGGAGTCAGGCTTGCAAGGGGAAGACAAATACAACACTGAAAAAGATATAGTCTCAAAAGTAAAGAGGACAGAGAAGCAAGTTGCTGTGACCCACAACACTTTTCACCAATCTCAGCTCCCAAGAGTTTAGCAGAATAGAAAAAGAAAGTGGCAGAAGTAACAAATGGCAAAAACCATTTCTGATTATCGGTGACAATACAGGGGAACACACACAAATCACATTTTGCAGTGTTGTTTTAATAAATAGACAATGAAAAGCAGTGAAAGGCAGAGGTGGGACTGAATCCCATCTGCAAACGTAAACATGTTTTAGATACCTCAGCTGTTCGCGGCATTCCTATCCTCACTCTAGTTTCCTCAAAAATGATAGCAGGGAGCCTTACCATCGAAGAAAAGACCATCAAGGACTATTAAATACAAAGATACAATATAATTTCCAGCTCAGAAAGTCCCTAAACTGCAGATTGTCAGAAGCTAGAAGAGTAGATCAGAGCTGCAGGTTTGATTTATTCCCACGCTCTTCCCCTAAGCATCTGCTGCTGGCAGCTGCCAAGGGCGAGTGGTGGGGCTAGGCAGACCTTCCCTCTGTCCCGCTACAGCTGTTCTCACCCTCCAGGCTGGCTGAAGGTTCAGGTTTCAAATGGTGCTCCCTAGCCCTCCAAAACATCGTATGGGGGTGAGGAAGAAGATAGAGATACTTTTACAAAGTGAAGTGGAAGTAAAGGGGGACTGCTGTTATGACCAAAAAAAAGCATACATAGACAAAGAACAGTAGACAGGGAAATGGGACAGGATTTTTAGTAAAATCCATGTGAGGGTACCTGAACAAAATGTAATTCCTTCAAAGTAAGGGGTATTGATAGGGAAATACCTGCCTGGCAGACACCAGAGGCATCTCCGATACAGTTAATACCTACATTAACACCACCCTTGGTTACTCATGAGACCAACATAAAGCAAACCTATTTCAACAAAGGTCTTATTGCGAATGCAAATGGGAACAGATTTATTGTGATCTCACAGTTGCTGTGGTCTTGCAGAAGCACGCAGTTTTCATAAGGACAGCGTTCATAAGGATTTATGACATTTCAGCACATCTTTCTTAGCATAGAGAAGAATTTAATCTGTGCAGAGCAAATAGCT
>JAVJGI010000064.1:33873018-33887650 GCA_035590275.1 Ibycter americanus | reverse complement strand
GACCAAAAAAAAGCATACATAGACAAAGAACAGTAGACAGGGAAATGGGACAGGATTTTTAGTAAAATCCATGTGAGCGTACCTGAACAAAATGTAATTCCGTCAAAGTAAGGGGTATTGATAGGGAAATACCTGCCTGGCAGACACCAGAGGCATCTCGGATACAGTTAATACCTACATTAACACCACCCTTGGTTACTCATGAGACCAACATAAAGCAAACCTATTTCAATAAAGGTCTTATTGCGAATGCAAATGGGAACAGATTTATTGTGATCTCACAGTTGCTGTGGTCTTGCAGAAGCACACAGTTTTCATAAGGACAATGTTCATAAGGATTTATGACATTTCAGCACATCTTTCTTAGCATAGAGAAGAATTTAATCTGTGCAGAGCAAATAGCTAGGAAAAGCAATGTGTGCATGAAAGCCTGTCATAGCAAGGATGTGATAGACAGGAGCTCTCAGCTTGGCTCCTAGGCTTCCACCAAGTGCTCTCAGCAGAGCTTGAGGGAAATCCTTCAGTCTCTCACCAGTCACTGGATAATGTCTTCAGGAGGATGAGGAAAAAGAAAGTAATCCTTCACTTCAATTCCCATCCCTAAGCATCTCTTCACAAGCGTGGAAAAGAGTGTTTCAGTCCTGTAAGCAAGCAAAAGCTTCTCCGAAGCTGGAGCTGTTAAGTGATGTCCATGAGGAAGAGATATTTAAAAATTTCCATGAAATTGTTTCTTAATTCTCACTCAAATGCATATTTTCTACTTTAAGCTGCAGGTGCTGCCGTTAGCTCAAGACTACACACAGGCACCAGGGATCAAACATTTTTCCCTTTCCAGTGGTATACAAACCAGGAATCAGTTGTAATGGCACCTCCCACACATACAAGGAAAAAAAGCTCCTGAACAAGGTATTCTGCTTAGTAATATTCCACAGAACTGCAGACACAAGGGACTTGAATTATTATTAGGATTCCTGTAACTTAAGCCAGTATCATAATTAACTACTACCATGAGTAGTTGCCCACAACAATCTCTGCTGCTGTGAGCAAAGTAGAATCCACCCTAAAGAAATAAAGTTGTTAACTTTAAGGTAAACAGAAGTATTTTAAAAAAAAGAAATTTACTGCCACCACAGGATCAAGTACTTAACAAATCAGTTCATTCTTTTTTCCTCACCTTTTTCTGCTGGCAATAAAAAAAAATATATATATATACCAGTACATACAATGTAAAAGCACATTATTTCTTTCAGAAAATGCAATGGGAACACTTCATCATCCACAGGGGTGAAAAACCTCACCAGGCAAATTCCTAGGTATTTCTAGGAGAGGGCCCAGCATCAGCAGACTTGCTCCCTCCCACAACAGCCAGTACTGGAAATTGGGGGTTTTGCAGTCACAGGCTGGGAGTCCAGAAAAACCGTGCTGCTTGCAAGGGTATAGGAAACCTTTTGGCATAGAAAAAGTCCCTTCTGACTGCAGAATTACAAAGCAACTCTGTACAGCTCAGTGCTTCTTCAGACTCAGCATGGTTTGAGTCATAATCCTATACAACTATCTTAAATCAAAAATTAGTTTAATGACTGCTTACATTTCGTGATGTCATTAATTTCCTAGGGACAGTAGGAATGGGGAGGAGGGGAAATACTTGAGTCATCCAGTGCCAGGAAGGACTAACAGCCACCACAAACACAAAAAAGGAAAAGTGCAACATAAGGAACATTCTGTCTAACATAACTAAAGTAACATGAATCACAGCTACTGGATGGGAGAGGAGGGAGAATCTACTGCACAAAGCAAGCAACTGACAATGATGCCTGTGTCCAGCTTATCCTCATGAAGTAAGCAGTGAAAGGCCAATACCATTTCAGAAGGCAGATAAAGGAGCATCGTATCACTAAATGCTCAGAGGGGAAAAAAATTCTTTGCAGCAAATCCAGTCAATTGATGCTGAACCTCTATTGATCAGAGCAGCTGTGAAACACTTCAAGTACAGGTGTAACACTGAGACAGCCCAGCAGCTCACCACCCTTTTAAATAAATCCACACAAAAATATAGCAAGGTACAGCCTAGCCTTTCAGGGGCATTACAACCAGATCCTACAGCACCAGGTACAACAGAAAACATGCAGTAATGACAACCTCGTTGGGGCAAAGCACTATCATTCAGTTTTTTACATATATATATAGGACACAGTATCATGGGAACTAGAGAACCAGACTAGCAAAGCTATCTCAAAGCTCACAGCCACCTGTTCAGCTACAGAAGTTGACAGGCTCTTCTTTAACATGATTTTTCTCTACAAGAATTTTATTTCCTCCACAATAAATTTTTGTTTCCAGAAGGCCTGTTGGCACAGTTCTGCTCTCTAGTTGAGCCACAGCTTGTTTACTTTGTAGTGCCTCAGTCACATCTAGTTTTCCTCTCTTTTGTCTATCTACTTGGATCTCCTCTACATGAAAATAGTAGAATGATCCATAACTCAGGTCTCAGCTTAGAGCTCAGACATTGCCAAGGCACATAGTAGGAACCAGGAACTAAGAAGCATTTCTGGGTCCCCCACATGGGATTCAGCTTATATTTGTTATTGGTCACATATTCACACACATACATGCAAAAAAACAACCCAGCAACATTCAGACTCAAGTCCAGCTTCTTGAACAAGCACAGCTGGTAACAGGGTGCTTAGAGTGAGGAATGGCAGGTTTCCATCCCAGGAGAGACCCAGTGCTCTTGGAAACACTAGAGCAGAGCAGACATAGCAATTGAATCAATGTCAGGCAACCAAAGAAACCACTGAACACAGATAGGCATAGTTTTATAGCCAACTGGAAAATGTTAGGCCAGAAACTGATTTGACAAGAGCTCCTTAATCAATAAGTCTTTCCATTAGTCAGAAATCTGACTAATGAATACTCTTATATGCATGCTGAAGAACTCCAAACACTTCAAGACAAACAAAATAAACCAATGGAAAAACTGTATGGGTTATTGTCCATGAAGAGTCTCTGCTTCATACATTTTACATAAACCTTGTGGTTTACAGCTTGGAGAATTTCACGCATCTTGAAAGCTGGGAAGGTTTTTACTGAATAATTATCATCTCAAAAGCACAGAGCTGTCTTGATCACTATAGTCAAAACCTTAAAAATTCAATTATTGCTTAGTAAAGGCAATTGGCTGACTATAACAGGGTGAAGTTTGTTGTCTTTTGTTTAAAATCAAAATTTCCTTTGACTTTATAAGAGGGAAAGAATTCATGAACTCATTCAAATTCCAGTAAATCTTTATCTCCATATGGCTGAATGATCTCTGGAGCCACAGTAACTCAGACTGAGACACTTAACTGATTTCCCCTACTTTCCAGTATTTCAAAGGTAACCTCTGAAGTTTCTCACATGGAGCCAGCAGCTCAAGAGTGAGAGCTACTCTACCACAGGGGTAATGGGTCACTGGGGATTCAAACAGCAAAGCAGGGCAGGAGGTGGGAGATTTCTTTTTTTAAGACTGTAAATGCAAGAGAAGTCTAAAATAAATAGATGTAGAGAATGCAGGGAAAGCTATGGAGTTTCTTCTCAAGACCTCAAAGCCAAGAGGAAGATGTTAATCAAATCTCAGTGCTTCCCTTCTGCAGTTAACTTCCCTGAAAGTTGCTGCGGGTTTGTTTTTTTTTTTTATTATTATTTTGGTGCAAAACTGCTAAGTCTATATCCTTTTATCTACAATAAATTTTGGAGTTTACCAGCAAAGCTTCACTGACATTTGAATCTTATTGTTTCTTCACAGGAACTACCAGTAAAGATCCAAACCCAGTTTCTCATGTGTAAAACAGAGCATATTTGCATTTAAAAGATTAAATTACTTTGGCCATTTTTGTATAATATGAGGAAGAAAAAGAACGTATCTCCTACTCTAAGCAGCTTTCTTATTTCTGCCAGCTATTTCACAGCGATTGTAAGTGAAGGTTATACCTGAACAGTTTAAGATACACACAGAGACACACAAATTTCTTTAAGGGTAGCACCATGATCTTTGGGGCCAGTACAAAGAGGACAAACACTGGTGGCACAATGGGATTAAGTACAGATATGGTGTAAGCATCAGATCCATCCAGATATGGAAAAAAATTTGATCCCGTGAAATATAAGTGGCTTCGGAGAATAAGAGGCTACAGACAGAAATCACATTAAAAAAACGTTCACGCAGATTTGTCTGCATTCACTGTATAATCAGGACAGGCACACACTGCCAAAATACCACAAGAATAAAACTGAAGATAGTGCATCAACAGAGGAAGGAAGCAAACCTACAGCTATGCTAAGATATGAAACCCGTATGTTATCCCTCCAATGCATTTACCTTTCAATTTGAACAGGAAAGTACAGCCTCATGTTTTTTAGCAGTTTGTCCAATATGTAATTTTTATTTTCCATTGATCTTCTGTTGTAACCATACTTTCTGTCAAATAGCACGCAATAGAAAATAATATGTATGCCCATTTTACTGCCCCAAATTGGATTTCTGTGCCATTGCTTCTGATAGACCACTTTTATTTCATCCTATCATTATTTTACTTTACCTGCTCTCAGTCTTCATTTTGTTTCAAGGAGAAACTCATCCTTATGCAGGAAAGCCAGCATATGATATATCCAACATTAAAAGCTCACTGAAGCTTTATTTGGGGCACATAGTTCACAACACATGGATGAATTTCACTCTCAATAAGCACTGAAGATTTCTGGCCAAATAAGAGAGAATACAGCATGCCAGTATTCAACATGTTTTCCTCAAAACAGAATCAATGCTTCATTTCTGAAGTGATTTGTGACCATGTTCTATTCCTGACTTTCAACATCACCTGAGCTTTTTCTCAAATGGCAGAATAGCTGAGGCTATGATACTGTCTGTCAACCAGCTCCTGTCACAGTCAAAGGTACTGGCAATGTAAATTAGGCTCCTTTTGACTATTGGACCCTTTTTCAGGGAAAAAAAGAAAAAAGAAGACAGCTGTATACCTCCAAACTTTTATGTCATGTAAATGAGGATGTAATCACCTACCCAATTGTTTGCTCTGTCAAAAATACAATATATCTACCTTCTACACTTAATCCAGCCCACTCAGAAACTGATTCTAAAACTGAATTCTTACACAGAAATCCAAGTTTTTCTTCTTTGTAATTTTAAATAAGATTTCTGTGCATAGGGGAATATCTAAAATATCTGCCTACCTAAAATGAAGTGTGATCAGGAAAGAAATCTGCAGAATACATGCATTCCTTCAGCCTAATAGTAATTGGACCAGAGCAGTAAACAAGTACATCCCAGTATACCTTACCTGTGGTCATAGGTGAAAGGAAAGGACTCCCCACAGAAATAAACTCATATTTTTCAAATTATTTCCATTCTTAAAGTGTTAATAATTAGCCTAGTGATTAGGACAGTCATATAACAGGCTGTCTTAGGAAAAAAAAAAAATAGTATTTACTTTCCATGTTATCAGAACTGACTGCTCTACCCATCCTGGTCTTGTTTACCTCCTTGCTCAGAACAGTTGCATCCATGGAGGGGTTATGTAAGGCCAGGCGGCAGCCAGCCTCTCAAGCCAATAGATTTAGCATCTCCATAGGATAATTCAGGCTAACCCCCCTGCTCTGTGCTGTATCCCCAGACCAGCTCGCCTATAAGACACACACATCCCCTGCTTCCACTATGACTTCCCTAGGGCTTCTTCAGACCATCCAGGCTTACCTCACCCTGGGATTTTCTAACTTTAAAAGGTATTTTTCTTTTTGAATACACAGCACCATTTCCAAGCCTTGCCAAGCTGTTTCCTCAACAAGAGGTAACACCTCTAAGGACAACATATGAAGTGCAAACACAGCCTACCATGACAAGCTTGTACTAAACTTCAGGCTTACTTAGTAACTCCTACCTCTCAAGTCAGCTATACTCAACCTCAAATACATCTTTCGGGGGGCAGGGGGGGTGGTGTTTCATTTACAGGTGTGTTTTTCTACTTTCTCACTAGTTTAGTTTGACATCTTTTGTTATTCCCTTAGACCAAAAGGGGCATCTACAGACTTGCAAACTAAAAATGTATTATTAGGCCCAACAGGGAAAAGCTGCTATGGGATTCATCATGGGTTTGTATCAGAGAAACTAATTGACAACGGAACAGTGTAATGCCTTTAGTCTGATTTCACATTTCCCACCACAGCTCTGCAACTACTTCTTTCCTTTTTCTTGGAAAGCAGAAAACAGTCATTAAAAACAGCACCAAGTAGTCAAAAGGAGAGAACTGTGCATTTATATGAACCAACCTACTGCAAATATCTGTGCTAAACCATAGCAATTTCATGCAATGCAATAATTTAATAGCTACAGTAGAATGGAGAGAAAAAAGAGGTTCTTTATTTTTTGCAAAATAATAGTTATGTAGTTTAAATACAAAAGGGTATAAATGTACACAGGCCAGAATTTACCAGCCATGTTCAAGCATTAATTTTAGTGGCAGGAAAGACTGGGATTTAACCTCAGACACTTGAGTACAGTTTAGGTGTAAGTAGGAGGTTATACACCCTTACAGGAATTTATTTATTTTTATACTGGCCAATTTGCTTTGCTGTGCTCAATTTGGAAATAATATAGTCTTCCATAAGTGCACTAATTCCTCCTGAAATTCTTCCTGTTCCACATTCAACAGGTGCACGCCAAATCACACATAAATAGGCAATGACAGCTGCCAAACTGCTCTTTCATCCCTGAAAGACAGGACTAGCCTTCTATTTCAATCTGGTGGCCTCAGAGTCACAGCACTTCTAATCGTCCACAAATTCTGGATTATCTCTTACACCACCTAGATGAAGCAGTCACTTTCAACCGCAGCCCTCCTTGGCAGCTCTCAGCCACCCAGCCAGTCCCAGCAGATGTGCCAGGTCTGTCCCTCTTAGTTTCTGCTGAAGGCATCAGGTGCTCAAAACTTGCTATTTACCTACTGTCCAGCCAACACTAAAAACTATTTTCTGGTGGTTGGGAGGTGGTGTCCTGGGAGGGAGGAAGTGTTTGTATGATTTGGAGGTTTGGGGCAGGGGGCGGGGTGGGTTTGCCTTTCTTCAAAACTTCTTCTCACAACAAAAACAAAAAAATTAATATGCCAGTTTTTTGCAGAGATCAGGACATTCTTAACATCTAGAATTCTAATGCAATTTAGAGTAGTCTGTAACTCAGAGGGTGGGAACAGCAGAGAGTATAGGTTAGAAAACATAATGAATACAAACACATAGCACTGTGACCCAAAAGCTAGGGCTTTTTTTTTTTAAAGCCAAGTTTATAATTTGTCAATTTTCTATTCTCATCACTAAATCGTATATAGTGACAGACATTAGAGCCCTGTCCCAGCAAAAACACTTCAGACAGAACAAGCACTGCAAACTAAATACACATTACAATCGTATTGAAAATTCAGAGTTACCAAAAAACCTAAAGTCCCGTGCAACTGAATTTTACTTTTTTCCTAGTTTTCCTCTTTGTTAGCAATGCAGATTATTTGCAATTATTTTATTTTATGCTAACGTTACACTTCCAGGAATGCTAATGTAACATAGATGCAAGGTGGATATAAATATTTATGATGCTGTAGGAAATACAGAACACTATTTCCATTACTATCAGCTGGGAGCAATGTATTTTACAAAGAAAGGACACCTCTGTCTGTGAAAGTGTGCACAATAGTCACATTGTGAGATGACCCAAGCAAGCGTTGGGTATTACAGAGCCCAAACTAATACAACCATGACCAGGCTTCCAGAAGGACCTTGCTTTCACTGCTGACACCTTCCTGAAAAGCCTGAAGGTTATTTCCACAGCCCACAGCTATGATGCCCAGGGTCTCACTAACACAGTGCTAGAGACCCAAAATCTATTAGCAACGGTCTTCTATTAAAAATGGTTCATCAAGTCACACCACTGCAGCTGTAATTAACAATGTGTAAAACAGCCAATTTCTCATGCATCAAATGAGAAGTTGGTGCCACCATCACGGAGGGACTTGGTCACACAGACAGACAACCCAACACTAAATCGCCTCATAACAAATGACAGCCTTTCAGGGATGGAACAATTAAAGTGAGGAATTTTTGCTTTTAAGATAAGAAAAGCAATGACCAAAACCACACGCTGTACTAGTACTCCGTCATTGACTGTCAAGGGCAGAAAGCAGAGGAAACATGCAGATACAAAAAGTTTACGTGACACGGAAGAGGCCATGTGTCTTTAAATCCAAAGCAACAAGTAGGGTGTGAAAGGCTGGAGAAGTTTCAGTGTGAAATCTCTAGAAAGGGAATGAAAGGAGAGCACAAGAACCATGCTGACTATTACTAGCCAGTCTTTGGGGGAAAATGTGCATAGTATTACAAAAAACTATTTAGGATTCTCCTTTTTTCTAACAGTTCTTCTTTCTCTGCATCTGTCACCAATATAAACACACTCTGAAACGAAAGCACATAAGTGTGCTTTGACACTTTATTGTTTCTCAGCATCATGAAACATCAACACCATTTTCATGTTTATCCTGGATTGAAGTGATGAAAGTTATTGTGAACTACTTAAAGTATTTTATACAGACAACAACTAAAAAAAATTCACAGAAATTCCTTTTAAGGATTGGAAAGGCTCCACATGAAGTGGGATTTTAGGTTATCCCCACTGTTGCAAAAACCAACAGGTGCTGCTCGCAAAAAGAATTTGACCAGTTACACAGCCATGGTGAGCAAAGCCAACCCTATTCTTCAGAACAGCTTCAAGACCAGATCCCAGACAGTATACCCAAACAGAATAGCAATAGCCAGTGAGCACAGGAACACATGAGAAGATGAAAAGACCCTCTTTGTCCCTTAGGTACAAGGGAATGCTGCAAGACATATTTTAAAGAGAGCTCTCCACCTCCATGCAAATGAGGATAACTGCAATAGCCATAATGCCACCACTAGGTATAGTAACACATTCAAGCATGCAAGAACTTATTTGCCTAGTTATTTAAAAAGGGAATTTTACTTTCAAGCTGCAAGTGTATTATTTAACAAAATAACAATATGATCAAGAACATCTGTGTGTGGCTACACTAGATTTGATGGTGCCTGAAGGAGAAAAGCCAATAAATTGATTAAACATTAGCTCTAGGAAGCTGTCATTTTTTTCTCCCTCACTAGAGATGCTTTTAAGCCTTACAGACTTTAGCGTGAATTTGATTTGTCATAATTTTGTTCAGTAGAACAGGATTGCCAAACATGAACAAACTGGATAGATACAGCAGAGAGCATTAATAACACCTAATCATAGCGTTGTTTTAATCTGGCAGACTTTAAATCAAGTTTCACGTATGTCACACCATTTAGTATTTCACAGCAACTTTTTTTCCCTCCACACTTAAGCACCCATCATAAACAATATTGGCATAAAAAGCCAAATGAAAATTAATCTTTATCCTTCCCCGTTGCAACACGTATTTGATATGCAGCCTTCAATCAGACAGCGTGGCTTTTCTTGTTCAGATCAGATTGAGCAAAGCATTCCTTTTGTGATTTATTTAATCCAAAATTGAACCAAAATATATCTTTTTGTCAGACAAGCAGTGATTCTGCGTGGGGAAACGCAACTGCAAATGTTAATGATGTGTCTATACGTGTAGGTTGATTAGATATTTTTTGTGTGCTGTCGACTTGAATAGTCTCTCTTCAGACATCTCTGCTCGAGCTATCTATTAGTCACAGTTAAACGAGCAACAATTTCAAATATAAAGAAAACAGATACACTTAAGTCACAGAAATTCGGTGTGCAATGCTCAACATCAAACACAGCAACAGTGGTTATCCAGAGCCGACAAATCTTGGCTTAAGATGTGGAAAGAGAAAGCGAGGTTTATCCTGCCCCAGCCACTGCAGAGACACTGAACAGCAATCCCACCTTCCTGCTCGAGGCACTGGGACATTACCAATGGTCCCTGCAGAAGTAAGAATCAAATTCTACAGATCATGCTTCAGAAGCAGATTTTGCACCACTATGGTTTAATTGTAAGATTTAACATGCAGCATATATCTGCTGCAGGGATTTCTGGTCACAGAGCTTCATATTTACTCTTTGCTTCAGTGATTTCAGAATATAATCAAACTCCTGGTCTACAAAATTCAAGAACTGAGGTCCCAGAACATCTGTGCAACCTTTCTACACTGTGTCCCCTTTATCAAGCTGATCTTTCAAGCATGATACCAGTGCCCCTCACCATATATGAAATACCAGAGTATTGCTTGACAGCTACCAAACAGTTACCGTGGTCCTCAGAGTTTTCATGGTCCATAAAATAGAAAGGATGAGTAAGGAGAAAAGAATGTGATGTACCAGGATTAAAAAAAAATTACACGTGGAAATGCAGCACTGAGAATTATAAAAAGCTACAGCTCTCCTTTTAAAGTAAGATTTTTTTTTTTCATACTTGCACAGTTTTGGGAAAAACTGTCATAAATATCATAGTGATTTATATTCCACAGGAATAAAAACAGTTCTCCATAGAAGCCTAAACTTCAAAGATATCCCAGCTAGACAGAAAAAACTTCTAGGGAATGAAAGGGACAATTTTGAATGTATTATCACATGAAAGTGTGCAGAACGCGGGGAAGATTACCAATCATGCATAATGGCAATACATGTCATTAATCTTAATAATTAATGTAGCCTTACCACATTTGTTTTCCCATCTTGGGGGGCTGGGAGAAGAAGCATCTGGGTGAAATCCACCCCCTGCAATGAAAACTCAGTTTCACAAAAATTACCATTTTCTCAGAGAGAACCACAGATATGAATAGGAGGCACAGTAGCTTCAGTTACTGTGATTGAGAGGAAGAGGGAAAGAAGGAAAGAAAAAGAGCTTAGATTTCACAGCACAAGGGCACTGAGCTCAAATTTAAGTCTCACTATGGGTTCATCCTGAGAAGCATCCTCGAATTAGAAATAGCACCCAGTGAACTGGACTAAGGGAGCAGACAACATGCCTCCGTCAAATGCTCTCCGTTAGCAGATCTTTAATCATGACCACGTTACCCCACGAGAATGCATATATTTGGGAGTCAGGCTTTGCCTCCAGCTCAGGACAACTGCAGTTCTGGGATGCAAATATCCTCCTTCTCTCCATGGCCTTCCTTCCAGCACCAAAACTTTCATCATTTGGTGGTTTTGACCAAGGCACTGGAGGGTAGAATCAACCTCTGTGTGCTCAGAAGTAGAAGTGGCCTCAAGCAACCCAAGACATCCTTGCCCAGCCAGCAGCCTTCACCCCTGCTCAGAACTAGCTGAAAGTGTTTCAGCCAGAGTTCTCACACACTTGCAATTTAAACAGTTTATGTTTCTCCAATATTGAATAAAGAAATAGACACTGAAGTACAAGAATATCCTGATAGACAGAAATTCTCTTAGTTTGCACTACCTTTACCAATTTGAAAATTATGGCCATGATTTCATAATTAAAGCAAAGCTTAGTTTTGCCTTCTTCCACCATGCTACGTATAAAGAATTTAAAAAAAGAAAAAATCTACAGTTAAGCAGAGGAGACTGAAATTAAGTGAAATGACTAAGTAGTTGATGTTTTCTTGCTCATGCTTCCCAGAGATAAACCACCTCAAAAACTCAACTGAAATTATTCTGTTGTTTGTCAGTATAAGCCAGAGCCAGCATGGTGTGCTCAGAGCACCTGAACACAAAACCAGTGCTGTGTGAGAACTGGACTGCCATGATACACGGTGAGTAAATGCTCAGACTTTATACTCCCTGTGACCACTGCTCAATGCAGTCATGATTTGGGAAGGAGACGGGGGTGGTAATTGTGTTCACATGCTGTGGTGCACCTCAAAGCTCCAAAGCAGAGATTTAAAGAGTTGCTTGAAAGGAGAGCAGAAGGTACAGTAATGAAACTAGAGAATGAGAAACTCACGGGGTACAGGCTTTTCAGAAGTACAGCATGATGTATGTTTACAGAAGCCTCAAATGCCCTTTTCCATAACTCTGTTTATAGCTCATCTGTGTGCAGTAAGTCTTGACCAGAATTGGTCTTTGACACAGACTGTAAAATACAAATCTTAAAAGGACCCAATGGAAAATAAAAGTCAGTATCATGACAAAATGGATGATTTCTGATGTAATCTCTTTCCACTCGTGCCTTCCATATAAAGGAGATATGGAAAATATGTTTCCTGCTATAGAAATTAAGAATTCTGCTTCAATAAAAACACATCTGGCTACTATGATGTTGAAGAGCTTATTAGTATTATTGCTGTTATTACTATAGCTGCTCCCAAATGAACCTGCAGTCCTCCTTTTTGAAGGAGATCTTCCACAGCTGCCTGTTTATTTGTCAAGCAAACAGAGGGCAGTCATTAGAAGAGACAGTAGCAGCATCCCATTAATATACCAAAATATTACCATGAAGACAAGCTGAATCCAGCAAAGGTGCTGCTGTACTATGTAGAGATAAATAGGTATTTTGTCTGTTCT
This sequence comes from Ibycter americanus, assembly GCA_035590275.1. Classification (NCBI taxonomy): domain Eukaryota; kingdom Metazoa; phylum Chordata; class Aves; order Falconiformes; family Falconidae; genus Ibycter; species Ibycter americanus. Next base: position 33,875,115 of record JAVJGI010000064.1, on the reverse strand, counting down.
AGATATTTTGACACCAACACAGCTTGATGACAAAGACATATAAAAAACAGAAAGTCTTCTACAGCTAACAACTTCCATGACAGAGAAAGCCTGAATAGGAGAGGAAATACAAGTAATTTGTTTTCTGGGCTGTCAAGCCCTTTGTCTTGACCCAACAACAAACTTATTGATCTACTTCAAAGCACAAAGGGAACAGTAACTGTCATGATGGTATGACACAAACCAGATTTAAGAATAAGAAGAGAAAAGAAAAACCAGCTTGTTTATACTCCGACAATTGTGTGCTCTGGCATTCCTCCTCCATCAATTCACACGCATTCACAAGGGAGATGTGACATACCTGTCCCACGTGGCACCCCCTAGTATCAACTAGGGCCGCCCCCTCCTCTGTCCTGTGAGCCCTCTCGGCCCTGCTTCCTCAAGGAAGACAACAACTGAGAAAACATAATAGTGCAGCTCGCCATTTACCCAGGCAAGGGATTTTCTCAGCCTGCTTTGAAGTATAAATGCCACAAGGAGGTGATGGCACATGCTGTAGGCTCAGCCACATGCCTCCAGGAACAAGAGCCTACACGCACAAGTCAATCGTTCCTGCTGGACATCTCCCAGTAATGGCGAGGATACCATGTTTTCTCTGCACTGCCAGCAAGTAGCACATCCACTTCATTTCCATCCCCCATCCCTCAGGGCTGGGATATCCACAACTTTCAGTTGAATCCAGATGTCTTTTTCCATCTGGCTGCTTCACAATACAGACCAGCTTGGCCAGTGTCCTCACACCACCTGTCAGTGGTGCAGCAGTAGCTTCCCTAGACCTCTCCAAGCCCATCTTCCTGAATAGCACCAGAAAAACTGCTTCCTCAAACCCACTGGAAACAGCCCTGTTATTTAGGACTCATCATATTTTCCTTCCCTGTGGAAAAAAAACCCAAAAAACATTCTAACAAATTTTTTACTACTGCCTATACATATAAGGAGGGCTCCCATCCTGGCCAGTGCCCTATGGGTGGTCCCATGCCACCTGTAAGAGCCAGCAGATGTGACCAAAGAGAAGTCCTCCAGCACAGGGACCAGTTTCCAGCAGCAACGATACATGATGTGGAGATAGACAACTCAGCACTGCTCACAAAGCAAACATAAAATAAACATCTGATGGTCTTGTAACAGGGCTCAACGATCATTTTCAGCATTTAACATAAAACCAGTGGATTCAAGGCATAAATATACTAAAATATCAGTCTTCAGAAACCCTGCAAGACACTGAGGAGAGAGGTTTGCAAGATTCAGATTTAATGCAGAGAAAGCTAGTGACAAAAATCTAAATTAGAACTCACAGTAGGGATCCTTGATGCCCACCCACTCAACATATGGCTACTTCCTAACAGGAAGTAGTGTCCACAAATAAAAGTCCTACAATAAAAGCCTCCACACGATCCTTTCTTAGAGTTGGCTTACGTAATTCTTTGCTAAATATTCAGGTGATACATGTCAGAAAAACTAAGTTTAAAAAGTGTATTATTTCACATGTAGAACTAATTCAGCAAACAGTATTAGTTAAAACAAGTGATTTTGGAGTTTTATTTGGTTGCTGTCATAATCACAATTTTTTTATTTTTTTTTAAATACTCAATGTGCTTTGGTACTTAAGAGCAAATCACCTTGAAAAAATACCAAAAGATTGAACTAGGATTTCATGTAGGCTACCTGGCATTTTTGCTCAAAGAACTGAATTGGAAAAAGAAAGAAGCTAAAAAAAGAATACTTAACAGAATCCTAGAATAGTCTAGGTTGAAAAAGACCTTTTAAGACCATCAAGGCCAACCATTAACACAGCACTGCCACGTCCACCACTAAACCATGTCCCCATGTGCCACATCTACACATCTTTTAAGTACCTCTAGGATGGTGACTTAACCACCTCCCCAGGCAGCCTGTCCAGTGCTTGGCCACACTTTTGGGGAAGAAATTATTCCTAACATCCAATCTAAACCTCCCTTGGGGCAACTTGAAGCCATCAATTCCTCTTGCCCTGTGGCTTGTTCCCTGGGAGAAGAGAGCGGCCCCCTGCCCACAGCCCCCTGCCGGGCAGTTGCAGGG
>JAVJGI010000064.1:33806261-33863344 GCA_035590275.1 Ibycter americanus | reverse complement strand
AATCAAGGACTTTCCAGTTCCTTGGGCCCTGCCAGCCAGAGGGCTGAGGGGGGCACAGGAAATTGGGAGGGGACACAACCAGGACAGGTGACCTGAACTAGCCAAAGAGGCATTCCATACCATATAACGTCATGCTGAGTATATAAACTGGGGGAAGAAGGAGGGTGGGGACATTTGATATTATGGCATTTGTCTTCCTGAGTAACCATTACGCATAATGGAGCCCTGCTTTCCTGGGGCTGGCCAAACACCTGCCTGCCCATGGGAAGTGGTGAACGAATTCCTTGGTTTGCTTGCGTGCATGGCTTTTGCTTTACCTATTAAATTGTTCTTATCTCAACCCTTGACTTTTACATTCTTTTCCAATCCTCCTCCCCATCCCTCTGGGTGAGGGGGAGTGAGCAAGCAGCTGCATGGTGCTTGGTTGCCGTCCAGGGTCAAACCACAACAGGAAGGATCTCTTACACCTGTGGAACCCAGAGTGGGTTTGTTTTAGACATCATCTTCATTCTACACCAAGTTAAGTTTAGCTAAACTCCTACCATCTCCCCCTTGCCCAAGAGTCACTACTGTTATTTACAGTCCAAATTCAATTGCCAGTTTGCCCCACAATGCAGCCTTGACTGCACCGACATTTCTCAGCATAACTAGGAGTAGAATTTGTTTTCTTAAAAAAAAAGAGACACAAAGTTGTTCACAAAAGATTTCTTTATACATTCCAATTTAATTTGTCTAAATCTAGAAATACCAAGAGAATTTGCTAACTGAAACAAGGCACCTGCTTACAAATGCATTCACTTAGTCATCTCTGTGCCAAACACTGAGCCCTAGTTCTCAAGCATCTTCATAAGTGTTTCCTCCCCAGCAACCCTGTGTGCAAAATAAGCCGGTCAGCCTGCTGTACAGGTACTGATCAGACAGACATGGGGTGAACCCTTACCTGGAAGAACAGCTGCTGCCCCACACTGCTGAGAGGGACAGTGATGTTGTATGGGGACATCGAGTCCAGGGACACATCCTGAGCTACAGGCTCAGCTCTGGGCTTCATATCAGCTAGGCTCAGATACACCCTGCCTCAAGCGGCATAAAGCAGGGCACTATTCTCTGTGCATTTACCAGTATTTAAAAGTGCTTAAACAGTTAAAAAATAATTCCTGTTAAGGGAAAGTGTTTGATCTGTTGCTTTGTTTTTCCATTAATCAGCCAATTCAGGTCAAGAGAATGGTTCTCTGCAAGGAGCTGCCATGGGCTTGGTAATGATGAGGACAGCTGGGGGGCTGATCCAGCATTTCCCACTGCTTAGTTCAGTGGAAACTAGGCCAACTTCTGTGCCAGAGATAGTATCGCTTTCTGTTTAGGAACGTCTTTCAGGATCTCCACCTGAAGAAATTTGGTTTTAGTCTTCCTTTCTTGATGCAACAAAAGAAAACCTGCCACCTCACAAACACCTAAACACACCTTCTTCAACACAGAACATATGCTTATTCAGCCACCTCTGGGCAGCATAAGAATTATACCTTCTGACTGCTTTCAAACTGGATTCATAACACCCCTGCAAGAGACATTGCATGTTTCGTGGTATTGGATATGATAGACAGTGAAGACATTTTATAAAATTGACCAGTTAGTTGTTTGTATTTTTATTGGCATGCAGTATAATCAACCTACTATTCACACATCAGGCAGAACTATTAGGCAGAGCTTTGCATGCTTTCAAAGCACCTTCAGAAAAGAAATGTGTCCATCAAGAGCAGCAATAATATATGTCTGCTTTAAGCCATGAAGTCCTCAAAAGGCTCAATGGATACAAAGGCATGCAGCACCACCTGTTAAATGCTACAGTAATGCAAAACAACTGCTCCAAGCCCAGGCACAAAAGAGTTCTTTGTATTGCACCCAGGCTGAGCGAAGCATAGAAGAGGAAAAGGATGATTGTGATTTTCAGCTTTTAAATATATTCCTAGTCCTTGTATAAAGAATTCAGTCTAGAAGAGTTGCAACAGAAGAGGCTGTTCATCCAAGGTTATACAAAGAGGTTAATCAATTTCAGCACTCATATTCCTCATACTGAATAACTGTTCAAGCTGTGAACAGTTTCACCAGTGCTACTGTGTCAACATGTGAGGGAAGGCATTCATTACGACTTTAGTTATCAAAGTCAGGACCTTCAAGTCCTGTAGGTTTGTTTAATTTCACTGACAGGGTAAAAATTAACACAACCTGCCTGTTGAAGAACTATTATAGATTTAATTAAAAGGGAGGAGACCATAGAAACCCTGCTTTACCTAAACTACCCTTACCCAACTGAAAATTCCTTCTAGACAAAAAACCTTAATTCCTCTTAGATAATATTTTTCTGTTTGAGTTGAGGTTTCTTTTTCCTGAGAAATTGCTTTAGTGGTCTACAAGGTTCTGCTTGCCAGAGAGTGCTCATAGGCACCACCATAAATACATGGACTCTTCCATCTGGTAAAGGTCAAGCCATGGCTAATGGATTTTGGTGGGAAGGTGTGCGGTAGCCTGTTGCGAAGAAAGCAAGAAGGCTATTGCCCAAACCAATTCCGATTTAACAGATGCAGCTTAGTTTGAAAAATAAACAACTTATTCTAGATATCAGAAATTTTTCACATAGTACCTTGATCACATAGATTTCCTTTACTCAGATCAGACTGCTCCAGAAACCCCCCTGAAGTAACTCATGGTTCATATTTGTTACATCTAAACAAACTATCCAGTGTATTGACTTAATCTGCATGATCAAAGGGGGGAAGAAAAAAAAAGTCATACAAAGTTTTCCTATTTTAATTTTACTCAAATCCATAAATGGTATTTACAAATGTAAATCTTGACTGTTTAGAAAATATCAGAATATCAAACAGATGTTATAAGCTTTAACCAGGCAGATTTCCCACAGCAATCATGCATTAAAATATTAAATAATCAGCTACACAGTGTAATATGTGCTACATCTTCCAGGCCAGAAACAGCTGATGGCAATTATTATAAGCAAACTTGCTTTCAAGAGGGGGCAAACTAGAACAAAGGGAAATAAGCTGGAAGAAATCACATCTACCCTGCTTCCCTGGAATAACATGCACAAGGGCAATGGGGAAAGGAAGACTGCAACCAAGGAGCTGAAGTTTTAAGTTCAAAGAAGCCTGGCAGAAAGAGTTTACTGAGCAACAGGCACACTTTGCCAGGAGATATCAGCAAGCTAAGAGGAAGCAGCAGTACAAAACTAGAGGGGTTTCTACAACAAGCAGCAGGAATCCCTGCTAGCAGAGCTGAGGAACTGTGCACAGACACCACATTTTGGTTGTATCTCCTGCATTTTGTCAATGAGTAAAGACCATTTAGTTCATAAAATCCTCTGCAAAAACTCCATTTTCTTTCCTTCAATTCCTATATGCCCCCAAAGAACAAAAATCTTAAGTGTAGAAATCTGAAGCTGAAACTATTGAGCGCACAGCTGAGCAATAGGCAAGTCCTGGAGATCGATACTCCCGCTGCCAGTGCCATTCCCCAGCTGTCGCACCAGGGAGAGCAAGCATCAATCTGCACCCAGCGGCCCTGCCTGCAGAGCTGCAGACAGAAATTATGATTAGACCCATGACAACTCAAGCGAAAAAAAAAAAAGAAAAAAGAAAATGCAAGTTTCAATGCAGTTGTTCACAATCAGTTACTCAGCTGTGACTGAGAAGGACAGGGCATACAGGTTTTAAATGAGCTCCTTGCAAAATTGAAACACACCATATTGTTTGAAACACTAGTCTGAGATACTAAAATAGAAGGGAATTCTTTTTCTTTTTAAAGAAAAACTCAGGTCTGTAGGATAGAGCCTTTCAACCCAGGTTTGGCACCTAACAGAGACCAGCTCCCCAGCTGCAGAGGTGCTGGGGAACAGCCTGCTCCCCTCATTAGGATGTTCCATTTAGGTACCTGAGCATACATTTAGAAGTCTAACTTTAGACCTAAACCTCCCTGAGATATAAAAATGAGTGAAGTTGGATTTCAAAAGAAACTTGTTGCATTTAAGCTGAAAAGAACAGCAAATTGCTGCTCAATGTGAAGGAAGAAGCCTGGTACACCTCATGGCAGGGCTTGTAACAGCAGTGTCAACAGACCCTCAGGAAAAGCAGCATTAAGAGGCACTGATGGAGCATCCTGTAAAAAACAATCCTTATCCAATGGCACCTTTTTATTTATTAGTAGACTTTACATCTCCTATATATGGCATATGCATAGCCTTTAACCAAGTACACTGAAAGGAAAGACAGCAGCAGAGTCAATTCGGAAAAATATTTCCATTTAAAGTTCACTAAGTAACAGCATTCCTAGACTGAAATATTAGGGAGGAAATATTAGACCCTAGTTTTGTCCAAATTAGTTCGCTCAGTCATATCTAAACTATGAGTTTAGGAAAAGTGTCTATGAAAGTATAAAAATGCTTCAAGTTAATCTTTACGTATTAAGGTCATCTGTACTTTTTACCTACCCCTCTAAAAGGAGTAAATACTTTGTATCTTGCACACTATTCATATTTTGTCCTGTAAATTCAGGTGCAAGAGCTAAGTGCTCCCCTTACACCATAGCAGATAATAACTAGCCCAGCTGTGTTCAATTAATATCTTAACACCTTAAAAAGGTCAAGGTGCAAGCACTGTCCATTTATGAAGGGTAGCAGTGTCAAAGGAAAAGCTGCATGGAATAGGCTCTGGTCAATGCTAGACTTACTGCAATTGCTACTAGAGGGTCACATAGTAAGTAGCCACTCGAATAAAATATTTTGTGTCTCATTGTTCTTTACAGCTCTAAAGCACAGGGATCCAGACAAATCACAGACTGCTGGATGCCCAGCTGCACAGGTTGCCTGTGGTGCTTCAGGTTGATTGTTACAGGATTGTAGCCCTCACAGCTTGTGCACTTACCTCCAAAACCACACAACTGAAGAACATTCCAGTTCCTGGAGGAAATACTGTTTAAGGCTCACTCATCTTGAGATGAATAAGTAAATCAAGCTCCACAGTGAAGCAGCTTTCTGAAGGACAGGTGTGAGAAATGCAGTTTATTGCACCTAAGCAGCAATTCAGCAGAATGTTTGTGAAGTCAGCGCTGAAGTCACAAGAGGGTCACAGAAGTCAGTTTGACTTATTATTTCTTCATTAGCACATTAATATTTAGTACAATGCAAGTCCTGTGATTATGACTATCTGTAATAATGCAGATTTATTTTAAACTCATTTGCACACTCAAATTCTGTTTACAGGATTTCCTTGCTGATAGCTCACACTAACACCACCATCAGCACAGACGCAGCAGCTCAGGTCTACACAGCATTATAAAGCACCAGTCCACCACTGAAAGGACAATGCTCTGCAAGCCTGTCCCCTTTTCCTTGCATCTCTTTGAAGATATGAAACACAAAACACCTGCTACAACACTTCTGAGACAAAGCCCCTAAGAAGTCCTCAAACATTTTCAGCAACCCCTAGTACACAGGTACCAAGGAGTACAAACATAGCAGCCTCACAGAGAATCCAGCCCCAAATGCTTTGCCACTGCATTAGGGTAGTGTTTATCCTCTTGGAGAGTGCTGGGATGAGATGGGGGAAATGGTGGGGTGGTTTCCTCCCTCTTTGCCAGTGATATTCCACATGTTAAATCTTGTGTTACGTTCATTTTATCTAGCTTACTCAGACTTGGATGACAGCACAAACAAAACTACCTTAGAGGGAACCATAATATAGTGAAAACTTATAGTGGGTTATATGAAAGTCAGGAGTTTTTTCATGTGCTCCAATGCAAAAGTTACATTTTTGGCTACAACTAACCTGTATTTGTAGTGAAACTGTTATCTAAGGAGGAAAGAAAAAAAAAACACCAAAAAACAAACCTTCAACAGTAGCGATTACTATTGCAATACGGTCTTGGAAGATCTAGTAATACTCAACAAAAGTCTTTAGTTAAAGCAAAGATGAAGTAAGTGTTGGGGGGGGAAGGCAGAAGTCTGAAGGTAGGTAGAAACTATTTTATAGTTTCTACCAACAGAAGCAAGAAATCTTGTGGGAGGACAGAAAGCAGTAGGTGATTTAAAGGGTGTAATATCTCTTATTTTGTCCAAGAAAAGCTTTTTATTAGTTTTGTTATTGAGCAATTTTTAGAGGTGAGAGGAAAGGAACAAAGGAATCGATGTAATAATTCTGAAATAAAAGTCAAGTTTAATAACAAGCAGATGTAATGTATGAACAGATACAAGAAAAGCCTTCAAGATGATAGTTCTGCATCAGCTTTTGACAAGACGTGGTTGGAAAATTATATATTGTATTTTGCATCAGTTTCTGTTAAGTGGTTACAGTAAAATTGCATTGTTCCCCCTTGTCTTTCTAGCATGTGACTGTTAGATGAAAGTGGCTTGTGGTTTTGTTTGTTTGGTTTTTTAACTTACTAAACTGTGCTAAAAAGTAACATTGTACCTTGGAAACATCAACTCAAAAAGGGATTTTTTTTCCAATCTTCCTAACTGAATCCAGGCCCCTATGGTACAACCTAGAAGTTCCCCATCCTCTGGGCCTCTTGGCTCAGTGGTTTTCTACACAATTTTTTTGTTTTTTTATACAATTACGAGCTGTTCTGGCATTCCTGATAAAGCACTTAGTTGCAGTAAGCTAAGCTTTGTGTCTCATTTGTCCCTACATAACAGCTTTTAGCTCTCCTTAGATAGGCTCTGCATGCTCTTACAATTAAATCACTAACAAATATACAACCTACTTTAATCCTTTTCTAAGGTGCAAGAATACAAATGAACACCAAGAAAGACATTTTACAAATAGACAAGGCACCTTCACATAAGCTTAAAACATTCAGTAGAAGACTCACCCTTCACCTTGTAGCAGGTAGCTCAGCAAATGCCCCTTACTTCCCCTCATCAAAGGGGATCACTGCAGCATCAACCACAGATCTTAGAGAACACTCTAGAACAGTTCCTACTCACACCGTTCCTCTAAACCCAACCCCTCCCTCTATAAACCTTCCCTCCTGCAACGAGCCTTGGTCACCTGCTCCACCCCACCCTCCACGAGATGCAGGTGATACCAATTTTCCAAGGCATCCTGCAATTAGCCTTAATGGATCCCAGCTGCCTCTAGGGCTGAACATAAGAACCTCCACACATGCCCATGTGGCTGTGCATTTAACCTAGGAGTACTATATATTCCTACAGCACCAGAAAATTGTTATCTGACGCATTATGAATACCTCCAGCAACTGCTGCTTCACAAACAAATGAAGTAAGCTGGACTGCTTAATGCTTTTAGTTAAACTCAGTAAATACTTCAGTTCCCCCAAAGTTATTGTGAAATATTACACAGCAAATCCTTCAGAATCATATATTTCATTGACAAGTCTGCTAAGTAAAGGATAGCGGGGGAAAAAAAGGTATCAAAGACAAGTTGTCTGAACTTAGCAAGTACAAAAAGAAGATGTAACCAAAAGGAATGTAGTTCATCTGCTTACAAAAGAAGACACAGCATACGATAGGCAAGCACCATCTCACTGCCAGGTGAGATGAGTAGCAGGTGAACTAAAAAGAAACCTTCTCAGCCTGTAAATATTAAATGATCAAGACTTCGGGTTTATGATGAATAGTGGAAGACAAGTAGATTAAATGGCACACTCAGTTCTCGTTTGAAATTTTTCATGCAGGAAAAAAAGAATGAATACCTGAGCACTTTATGTAATGTAAAATAACACGGCATACACATCAGTCACTCATTACAAAGTGCCACAGATGTTTCCCATAACTGAGAGCAGAGCACCATGTGTGCAATGCAATGGACATAGTGAGCCGGGTGGTTGTGTTTCATGCTCGCTATCTGAACACCCCAAAGCTGCTGACCAACCTGAACTAGAGTGGTAGAACCTGCAACTTCATTCCTTTTCTGTCACATGGCTCTGTGCTTAATTATATACTGTCATTAACAAAGTGTATCTTCGTGCCTACTGTACATGAGGATATAAAGATTTACTGATGTACTTAAGAGCAGTTTAAATCGAACTTTTACAGCAGGTGAAGGGCAGAAGTCCCTTGCTCTGTTCTCCTCTGCGTGCTTGGAATTGATATCACTTAATTTCATGCATGTGGGAAAAAAATATGTAATTATTGGTCTGTAGATGGTGTGTATTTTGGAGCTTTTAATATGCCTAGAGAAGCAGCTTTGGCTATTGTTGTCAAACAAGCACTACTCACTAAGCTCTTCTGAGCAGTCTTCTACAGCTGCCAGTATTGCCAGCCCGAAGAATTCAACAATCCCAAGCCAGAAGCTTCAGAACCATGAGATTTCAATTAAAAATTACAATTTTTTACTCTTTGCCTCCTGACTCTTACTTTCAACTTAAAGATTCAGTCAATCCCTATATGCAAGTTTCTTCTTCACAATCCCAAGAGCTTAACAGAAGCTGAAATTCTCATAATTGCCAAGAACTGGAAACCGAGACCTTAAGCAGAACACTAAATACTGTAACAAAGAAGTTGAGAAGGCTGAGCAATTTGTGTTTCCAAAAGACTTGTGTCTAAGCTTTCAGAAGTTCTTAATGATTCAAATTCACAGCTAACACAGGTGTCTTAAAGCTGCTCCCAGGTTTATCATTCTTGCTGCAGGCTTTGAGATCCCCACTGAACGTAACTGGGAATTCATATGGTGACTTCAATGGGGCTGTGTTTATTGACAGCAGAAGGTGATCTCAAAGTTCGCCAAAAAAAGATGTTATCTTCAGTAAAACTTCTGTTCAGAGCTACTAAAGAATCTTGGAAGTGCCCATTTTTACCCATAAAGTGGGATCTAAATACATCTGCGCCTTGATCCTGCTTGTCTGAAAATATTTGAACTTCCTTTGATAATATCAAGCTCTAGCACTTCAGAATACATTTCCCAATCCTCCTGCATTCCTGCGTTGATGACAAGCTTTTTGCTTTGATCTCAGTGTAAGAGTTTTCTCTGGCATGCTCTTTGCTCTCACCTTTCTCTGGTCTACTTCCAAGAACTGAACATTTTTAGTTCTCCCATTAGGTTTTAGCTTTTGTGTATTTTGCTTTATTGGAACTGGCAACACGGTGCTATTTAAACGCAGCTCCATCTGTCAGAGTCAAGTCCTGCAGGTAGGGTGTCATGTTTGATTTCGTGTTATCATTTGTTGTGTAGTCAGAGCTAAAGAAAAAAAATGTTTACTATAAAACAGTTACTTTTATAAATTCCTTTGAGAGCTCTTTTACCGCTGTTGCAGGACCTACTTGTCCCCTCCTACACTGCCAGAGAGAAAACAGAAGGGCTGTGCTCAGTCTGGCTTTATTCGTTGTGTTTCCCTCTTCCGCTCTCCATGTCGACTGCATGTCCTAAGCATGTATGTGAATTTCTATGCCAGCATTACAGCTGATGGAAAAAATTTTAGGCCTAAAATAAAGCTGACATTTTGGAGACTGAGTTTTCAGATTTGAAAATGAATGTACTTCTCTTTCATCGCCCAGCTCCAGAGCTGTTGCCCAGTATTGAGGTTATGTCTGACACTGGAAGAAGAGATATGGTTGACATTTATCCTAGCATGACAAAAGTTGTACTTCACAGTCGGTGCTTCCCAGTCAAAAGGGGACTAGACAGGAAGCAACGCCTAATAAAAACATAATTTATTGAAGCCTTTCCAGTGCACGTATCGAATAGATCTGGTGAACACAATTATTTCCTTCCCAGTCTCCTAGACTGACATTTCTTCTTCTGTTCCTTGTTCTTCTCAAAAAGACATAACCTGTAAAAACCTCAAAAATATGATGCTGACTATAGTCTGGAGATACATATGACAGCATATATAGAAACCTTTGCAACCCATTAGAGTGCTTGTTTTTTCTTTTCACAGACAATATGCGCATCTCACCTTGCAGGTCTCACTGATCACATTTGCTTGGGAAAAGCATCACACTCACGTTTTAATTTTGCTTTATCTTTGGCACTGCATCAACATGCAGCAATCTAGAAATGACTCTTCAGGTCTAAGGCATTTCCTGTGTTTCTTCCTTCTCCCTTAAGCAGTTCTCAGTTTGTTTGTTTTTTCCAATCGGCAACATTAATGTTTCTAGCCTTCCAATTCCTAAAGAAAGGTAGACCTGCAATATATACTGCCTGCACATCTTCACCAAAGGCAACAGTGTCCTGAGGCAGAAAGCATGGCCAGCATCTCTCATGTGCTCCCACTTTGAGACACACCACAGTGGAGAGTGATCAAGTGCTGACAGACAATCCATGTTGCAATAGCAAAAGATCCAGCCATGAAAGCACTTGCCAATGGAGAGTCACATGTTTCATCTTAACATTAGGATGGGCTCGAGTGCTGTGTGGTGGGCTGTTACCTTATGGAGGATCTGACACCGTGGGAGTAACTGGCACTAAAGGGGGTGATGATCTCACTCAGGCTCTCTGCCAGCAGCTGTGCAGAGAGGCAGGGCAGCTTTCCTGCCATGAGGACCGAGCAGACCATGTTCAGAGGGGTCGTGAATGGAAGCTGTAAATGTAAACATGGGGTAGTCGCAGCCGGAGGGCTGGGAGGGCTGAGCTGCAAGCCTTACTGCAACCCTTGCAGATGGCCATGCAGCCAACTGACCCAGACACTTGCTTCAACCATGCAAGCCCAGCCTGACTTTCCACTTTTAACAGCAAACAACTAGGGAAAGGCCATGTCTTAAACAATCAGAACTCCTCTGCTCAGCAAATGTGAGGTATAAATCTGAGGGCTTACATCGACATCAGCACAGCTGACCCCGTGCTAGCCTGCTATCGTAAGATCTGTGCTTTTAGTGCAAATAAAGTACCGTGTCAGGAGGAGGAATCAGCTAAGCCCTCTGCTATTAGCTCTCTTGTTATTGTGAGCGTTTTCCCAGGCTGTGCTGCTGGAAGCAGCTATTTCAATTCATCCACAATTTTTTTCTAAAGCAGATATGACCAGATTCTCCACTCTTGATGGAATGTAAACCAGCAAAGCAGATGCACGGAGTGGCCAGAACATAGGACGGGCACACAAACTCTCATTAATAGCTCTACTGAACTGGGGGTATGGAGAGCACTGGTGTGGTGGACACTGTGCAAATGGCACAAAGAATTTACATTAGCAATACAAAACAAGCAGCACAATTACAAATGGATAACCCCTGTCTTCACATGTGACCTATTTAAGCCTCCACATTAGAGCAATCCAAACCTGAACTATTTCGCTAGAGTTACACTAGTGCTGGTCTTGCCCAGGAAAGCCTCTGGGATTCCTGGGACTGTTTTCTGGTCTAGTCAGCTAATGCACAGCTGTCTTCCTTCTTCGTTAGTTAGTGGCTGTCCTGCACACCTGGAAGGAATTATGGACAGCTGGAAAGCCCTCACCCTGCAGTGAGCAGCTACCAAAACCGTGTTGGCCACAGCCTGCAATGACCCCATAGCCTGAGCCTGGCCTGCAGTCATTCCTGTTTCTAAAAACAAAAGAAGACAACAGCAAACTCTGGGTCATGTACAGTTCATGCAATAACCACTCAAGCTGATAGCACAACACTGGAATTAAAGATGTTTTTAAATTATTTTATTTTTATTTTTTAAATGTTTTGTTTTGTTTGCCTTCCTTGTATTTACAGCTGCAAACATCAAAGGCTGACTCACGCACAGACTGACAAGCACGCTTTAAGTGCCAGGATATGCTGGAACAGCTGCTGCCTGATCAGGAGAACCATCCTTCAGGGCCATTGCCATTAACAACTGTAATTTTTATTGATGGCAATGCAGGAAAACAAAAACTACTGTTGTTCAGGCACTAGCAGTCCTCAGCTGAACAGCTTGTCTTTCTCCAGGAATTGTATATAGCCCCCTCCAGTTTATGGAAGAATGGAAAAATGGAAGACAAGAGCTGGAGAGTAGCTATCTGAGTAGGAGTACATCCCATGTGGACATTGGTAGCTTATAGGCTACAGTAAATTCCCATTTGATGGGTTTACTAATTACTTGAATAGTTGATGAACAAAAGACGTTGAAATGGTTTGGCCAATTCCTGTAGGCTTTAAGTTGGACCATTTCTTTAATGGATCAAACAGTTCATTCTCTGCTGCTTCATAAGTGGTTTGTGCGCAGCCACCTTAGAAGTCCACATGAAAGAATACCTCTCCTAGGCACTTAGTAAGTGGTCCAGTTTATACAGATGAGAGACAAAGTGGAGGAGCTTCATTCTGCCGCCTTCCCATTTTACAGATGAAGGTGATGTCTCTTGCATGGCCAGGCGCTTCCCCTCTGCTCTACTGGCTGCAGATAGGCTCAGAGCACCTGCCTTGTCCTCGGGGAGAGCTGAGCTAAAGACATCACCAAGGCAGAGCTGATCTGAGCACTCATGGTCCCACCTGTGCCATAACCATCCAGATCACATGGGCTAATGCTTGGGTTTTCCTTAGAGCACCAGCAGCACTCAGGCTCTTTTTAGGAGGCATTAGGAGCTTGAGATAACCTTTTGCTTGCTTTTAGATAACGTGGGTGGCAGCTGAATCGTGATTTGGTCTGCGAGATTTGTCTGTAGCAATCTGTGAGCTGATGTACCCAATGTCACTAAAGAAGGCTGTGACAGATTTGGGATTTGACACCAAATGGCCTGAGCACCTTCACCACTGTGTGTGATTCTGTGTGTAGTGCCGTAGCTACAGACCGTGACTTCTCACCAGGGGACTGATTCCTCACGGGGATTGTACCAAACACTAGCAGAAAGTTTCCCTTAAAGAATTGCTTTCTGATCTTCATCCTTACCTTTCTTTTATTCAGCCTTATCTTCTTGCTTTTGTTTTGCTGTAAGTCATTTTTCCATACTGGTATTTATAGCTTCTAATACTCCAGACGCCTCTATTTCCAGGCAGCGATGAGCTCCTCCTCACAAGTATATTTTGTCTCCTCTTTGTCTGCAGGTTTTGATGCTGTGCTGCTTAACCAACATGGGATTAAAATAACCAGAAAAGTGCTAGCATTTTTGATCAGACAGACAACTCTGGGAGAGCTTCAGATGCCCTATGATTCATATATAGATTTTACACAAGACTCCTTCCCAGGCTTCTGAAACAAAAGAAGCTGCAGCTCATCCACCCACTTTTAAGTTTAGAGTGGACAGAGGTGAGGTGCCCTACCTATAAGTACAGCAGATGTAAGTAGATCTGTGGGAGTAAAACTGAGTCAATGGATACAGCTTTAATTTTAGATACGAAGCAGTCAACACATGAGATGAATGTCCTCCTACCCCACAGTTGTTTTCTTTCCAGATTCCTCTCTACATCTAACCTACCTGAAAATCTTCTCTATACCAAGGCAGAGGAGACTGCTTTGGTAAAAAGATGTATATTCCTTTAATCTTACATTTTTCCTCCCTTCTCATTTACATAGGCCCACAGGCAGTTTTCTTTTTTTTTTCTTTTTTTCATACATATGTGACCCAACCATGTCAGCCTGCTTAGATGTTGTGCAGTTACAGTGAATTTTAATTCCTGCCCAGGGCTTGTTGTTCATAAGTTCTTTGATTTCCAGCTAAATTCCCTGTCTCAAATTTTCACCATATTCCCCCACAACCTCAGCATGGAAGGTGGTACAGCACCTCCAGGCAATTAGTCATTGGAAATAATAACATGATTAAGGACGAAGGGTTAAATGGAGGGATTTGTTGCTTCCATGAGGGACCTATTCAGCAAAGTCAATACCAGTGAACGTTATACCCTGCTCTGTGTGCTTCAAAGGTAGGAACACTGGGTCAGAGTTAGATAGAAAGTTAGAAGTTAGGTTCAGAAAGGGAATAGAAAGGAAAAAGAAAAATGTTCATTGATTGTGGGGAGCGGCTTCTTAGGTTTCCTCCTGAGATCTGTAAAGTTAGATCCCAAATTTGACAGCACAGTAAAAATCTGTTCCCCTGACATACCCATGTTTTTAAATTTAACAAAAGTCAAAAGGATATCTCAGACCTGAAGTTGATTTCCAATTGAACAGTAGTTTGGTGTTCAACATTCTTCTAACCCTGCAAGAAAAAAATAAGGATGAGGTAGAAAATGTGGAAGTCTTTCACAAATTATAGCAAGTTATAGAAATAAAGTTGTCTGTTCTGTACAGGACGAAACATACTATTATATGACTGACAACATAAATTAGCTGGGCATTAGATCCTTCATTCTGTTCCATGGAAATTGTTTCCCACTTCTCCTGGTTCAGGAATGATTTTCTAGCTACTGGTAAAAAGTGCAGCGGATGCAGAGAATTATTCAAACACCATTTTATCATGTAACCCACAGTGACAGCGGGCTGCACTCTGACAAGAAGCAGCAGGACCAGCTTGCAATCCACAAACATGTAACATTTCAGGACAAAGAATGAAAAATTGAACCTACATGACACTTTTTCTCAAAACTGTGTATTTCTTCTTTATTTTTTCTCTGAGTCTCTTTCTGGAGAACTGTAAATTAAAAAACTTCAGGTGCAGCAGCACTTTGGTCTAGCATGCAAAGCTTACTCAGCCTCAGTGAAGCAAATAAACAGCCTGTGCTTTTATTTTTTTCTGTCTACCTTGTAGGTATATTCTCTATTGGTTTAAATAATAGCAAGTGCACTGTGTTTCTATTCTGCATTGAAATCTTAAATATTTTTTTTAGATAGAAATTCTACTATAATATATAGCAATAATTATTGTTATTATCACTTCTTTTTTGATGACAGCTGATTGGTCCATCTGTCAGGAGTACAGACAGATTTTTTTGTTTCATTTGAAATAAATGTTTCACAGCTCTCAGGAGAGAAGAATCTTTCAGAATACACCAAAATTTTGCAACAGAACAAAATTGAATTACTGTGAGAAAGGGGTAATAGAGAATATCTGCTGAACTAAAAGAGAAAACTACAAAAAGCATTGCTTATATAAAAAACTTAATTTCTTCCATTACTAGAAAAATGTTAGCAGTATTTTAAGTGCTGTAGATTTCATAATTAGTGGTGTTCATAAATGCAGCAATATTCATTTTGTATAGAAACCTGAACTTAGGCAATAATGAGATGTGAAAACGTTTTAAGAAAGAATGAGATCAATAGAGTCAAAACCAAAATGCATTTGGATGAATACTCTATGCTGTGAAGCTTGAATGTTAGTGGAGAGTTATTATTGCAACTGTTCACTAACACATTCACTTCAGTAACTCCATTGAACACCCAGAAATCATGCTGCCATATGAGAAGTTCTTGACTTAAATATTACACCTATCAATTTTACAAGTTAAAAATGAAACTTCTTATGTTTTTACACCAGGGTTTATGCCAGGGAGCAGCAATGGCTGGCTGCTTCCATAAAGGAAGGTGAGGGGAAGCCAGGGGTGACAGCAGGGCAGGGTGGTGGAAGGACCTTCCTGAGCAGAAGGCAGGATGCTGAGCATATAGTGTGGGTCAAGGTCCAGTCCAGAGGCATTGATCAGGGTCAGTCTCAGTCCCATGATCACCAGAGAGGTCCACAGGGAGAAGGCAGATGTGAGGTCCAGCCAGGAAGACAAGCCAACACCGAATGCTCTCAGGTTGTGCTACCACTTGTGCGCCACGCATTGCTCAACACTAAGCCACTTAAAAACATCTTATCCATTATTTTTAGGTTTATATTAGCTTATATTATGTTTATTACTTCAAAGTAGATTGAATTCTTAACTAAATAACACCTTAATTGCAAAAAAGGAGTCAGCACTGTTGAAAGTTGTGACTGTGCTTCCTGTCTGCATTACACAAGAATCACACACAGCTCTTGAATACTCGTGTGCATCACAGACATGCCATAGAAGAAAAGAGAAATCCCAGATTCCCTGAGAGTCCAGTGCAAGGATGTTTGCCTGGGCTGTAGGAAACCCAGGATTAATTTTCTGCTGTGCAGTTCACCCACTTATCACAGCTACGTGCCTTAGCTCAGAACATCGTGACTGCTCTGGGAGACATCAGCGAACTTTAGAAACCTTTCAAAGGTCTAAATCTTCTGTCCTGAGAATGCTTTCCCAAAACAAGATTATCCAAACTTGCACAGTTTCAGGTAGGGCTGGGTTTTCCAGATATTTTCACTTTTAACAAATCAAGGGTGTTTTGAGGGGAAGCAGGAGCTGCTCTTTAAGAAATCTAGTAACTCAAAAAAAAAAATTCTGAAGCAGCTCTAATTCCTACATAGCATAACTCACACCTTAAATGGGCAAGGCCGTTGAAGAATAGTAGAAAGAAATAATTATTCCTTGACAGGAGGGAAACAGGTAAAGTACTTGCCCAGTATAAATCTTCTGGGTAACCATATAGTTAGCACCTTACTCAGAAGGCTATTTAAGCTTTTTAAAATGCATTCCTCTTTCTGTCCCATATAATAAACACTAGACAGCTGCTTGATTTGTCATAAGCATGAATCTTTAATTCTTCTTCTGTCATCTGTTTTAAACAGCCGAGTATGATTTTGCTGTGATAAAGTTCTGGAATCATAATATATAAATCTGTTTGTGATTTGTAAATGTCAGCACATACGGTACTCGGGCATTTGATTACTGACTGCCTCAAGCATATAAACTAGCATATTAAAACCTTAGCATTCTTGTCAGAATTAACTCATCTTAATGCTTCTAAAAACATCTCTCCCATGCAGATGTAATTTCTTTCAAGGTTTTTTAAATATTCTTTCATTTAAGCTACTCCATTTGTCCTTGTAAATGGCAGAATTCTTTTCAAAAGGACCCAGCTGACAACAAACTCACAGGGTCAGGTGCTCAAAGTATTTAACTTCTTTAATTTTGAGGGGAAAATATGAAACAAGCAGAAGTCTAAAAGTCTTCAAAGAAATCCAAGTCAAAGTCATATACCAGCACTGCATGCAACTCCCACATCTGTGAATATAAACAGGTTTTCAGGATAAAGCTGTGAAGTAAAAAGAAACCTCCTTCCTTCCCACCTGACAAAATTTCAAATATTCACAAAAACATAACAAACAAATGCCGTCTAATCTCTACTGGCAAAAGAACTGCTCTCTCCTTCATTATCCATCTCTTGCTCATCTTATCCTTTGATGGAGCTTCCTCTCATCCTTCTTATTTAGATTCTTCTCAACAGAACTCACCTTTGCCTTCTTGCTGCTATCACTGAATGGCTAAGAACCACATCTCTTTTTTGGTTCAGTACAGACAAAAAACAAACATCATCTTCATCTCCACAAGCTTGCAATTTAAAGTAACCTCCATGTACCACTTTTCACTTTCTGTAAATTCATAAATTGGCACTTCAAGCACCCTGCACTGCCACAAAGAGATGCAGAGCAGTGCAAGCTTCCATGCCTCCGTTTCACAGAGGTACACACAGAGACAGACAGCTGAAGCACCTTCCCTATTAAGACCTGCTCTACTCCATGTGTTCCAGTCAGTTCCTTCCTTACACTTGTTGAAGAAACACATTATAAAGTTACATAGTGCAATATAAAAACAGTAGAAGTATAAAATACAGGTATGTACTATATTTTTAAACAGAAGGCTTGACTTCTCTTTTTCTTGTTTAATCAGGACTACCTTTTGCACATTAGAGTTTAAACCTATTTTTCTCAAAGCTAATTCCGTAGAAGGAAGATTAAGCACTAACTGATGAAGGTAAAAACATATTTTGAACGTAAATGATGCAGTATGTCCAGTAAAACAATCACTCTTGGATGAACGTAAAAGAACTATTCAATAAAATGCATTAAAAAGCTGAAAGGAAGCCCTGTAACTCCCAGGAAGTTACTCATTGTTTTATTTTGTGGTTTGGATTTTTTCTTGTTCCTGAATTTTAATTTTGAGCAATAATAAGGCAACCCCTTTTTCACCTAATTTATAACTGACAGCATGACACACCTCTGGAGAAACCTAATCCTCTTGGATTTTATTTTAAAGTGTTGGTTCTTTTTTCCAAATGAAAGCAAGGGATAGTTAAGGATATAACATAGTTTTAACCAGTTGTCTGAAATCCTGCAATTCGTAGAAGCCTCACTGGATCCCAGAAGACAATAGTAACAGTCCCTTATATTCACTTTCAATTAAATGAAAAAGCAATAGGAATCCTACTATTCTGCCATGGGACAGTGGAAGGCTTCCATGGTCAGTGCAGTATGTAATTAGTGAAAAACATTATTTTGGAGTACATTCTCAGCACCCTGCAGGGGGAATTAGATGTTCACAGCTGCCAGTATGCCTAATTTCTCACATGCTGCATAGAAAGTTTACTCCACTGAGGCTTGATACTGAACAATGAACAAGAGTAAATTTACATGTGCATATTTTTATTCTGGTTTTCTGATGAAATTAGAAGTAGATATTGCAGTGTGGTGTAATATATTAATAGATGCATCCATGTGTATGGTCAACTAGCTTATGAAAGTGTATAACCTCTTTGAAAACAAGCCACAGTAAGTGTTAAAGCAATAGCTAAGTATTCAAGAAACACACATACTTTTCCATCCAGCGATGCATTGGATTTTCCACAAAAGTCTGAGGAATTAAAAATCTGCTGCAGAAGGGTTTGAAGATTCTTGCCACTTTATGTCTCAGGTCTGCTTCATAAGATGTGACATCCTTAGTCTCCAGGGCCTACTGAGCACTGCAGTATCTCCATGGCTGCGATGGTATATTCCTAGGTAGAGATAGAGAAAACAGTTCATACCTAGCAAAGAGACCTCAGTCCACTGAGAACTGAGACCTCTGCTCACTCCCACTTGAAACTCTTGTATTATTTCCCTTCTTTGGTTGTCATAGCAAAGGGCACAAGTTCAGTTTGGACAAACTGGACCTAAGTAGAAGGAGAGGGTGGGAAGCTGAGGTGTGAACCAGAGGTGTCTGTTCTGAATATTAATACTGAAGCATTGCAAACTCAGCTAGTAAAAACAGTGATATTGCATGGTTCCCTCATGGATGCAATTAGTGCACGGTAAGGCCAGGTTTTGCTTACCTAAGATAAAGAATGTTTGAAATAAGGAATTGTTGTTGCACATGCCCTAACGAGGTATATAAATTACACAAAAGTTTCAGAAATAAACAAAACTCCAACTTACTGCTTGCACTCTCAAGGAACGCAGCACAGAGAACCACATATTATGTACCCAGCTGTATGCCAACTTTCCTGCACAGAAAAGCTGTAACTAGCTAGTACTAGTGCAGCAAGGACAAGCACTAGTTACCGACAGCAATTTGATTCAGTCCTAGTCCGTGAACAGGTTTTTTTGCACCTAAAAGGAATACTGAATCCCTGCATTAGAGAAGTGCAAGGACTGAGTTTCTCGATGCATTTGGTAATGCACAGTTGGCTGACTGGGCCCAGTGGACAGTCTTGCTCTATTTGTAAGGAACTGGAAATTATTTTGCTTCTCTTTTTCCTTGCTGAAGCTAGGACAGCCCTAGGAAGGACCCATCCTGGGGTGAAATAATCACAGAAACATTTTTCTCTGAAATTCAGAAAGATTATTAAAAAAAAAAAAATTAATAATCTCAGGTATTTTGCTTGTCTAAAAAGTAAATAAATATGACTGAAGCAAAGAAACACATACTTTTGCACTTAATTACTATTTGTACAACACCCATTTATGACACATTTGTCATTAGGAAATTAAATCAATTGTTCAGCCTCACAAGTGAAATTCTACACTTGTGCATCCTGTGATTATAGCAATTCCAAATTAATAACATACTGATTCATGGTTATTAACAGTTTAACAGTTATGTGATTAGCATTTTCAATTAAGTAATATAATTCATGAAGCTGATTGAGGCAGCAGCACTCTCCACTGTGCATGTGCTGTATCTACAAGCTTGAGTAATTACCTGCAACCCGTAAGGAGGAGTTACACCTTAAGGAATTAGCCTCTGGCCTACTTGCCTCATGTTGGTGATTTAAATTATATACTAGACTTTTTAGTGAAGACTTTTTCAAATTGCCAAAGACTTATAATATATGGATCCCTAGTTATCACAGGTTGATGCACATTAAGCACAAAAAAAGCTACAGACACAGCAATTAAAAGAAGGGACTCGTAATATGAATATCACTGCTTAGCCAAAATTTTAAATCCTTTAAAATCCAAATAGCCTCAGGGGGCTGGATCTAGTCTATTTGCTGTATTATGGAAAGCCTACAGTATCATCTGTTTCATGTTATGCATTCTTTGTTAGTTCATTAAGGGATAACATACACTGTGCCTCCAACAATAAATCTTGGGAATTAATCCTTACTTCCTACAAGCTTCAGTGATGGTAACTTCTCTTTAAACATCACAGAAGTCCCAAGAGTGAATATCTCTTGTTTCAATACTGAGGACTCCATTTCTAGGACTTCACAAATCAATAATCCCTAATGTACGTACTATAAATTTATAAATTTTCTTACTACTCTCATACTATATCAAAGCCAAGTTCTTTGTGACGTGTGCCATGAACTTCCATTTGGCTATGGAAAGTCAATTTGGTGATGGCAATCAGCCATTTTTACAGAGATCTGAAACCAGACAAAGAAATACTAGCTCTGCTTCCTACACAAGACAGAGTGATGACTAGAATGTATGCTGCATTGAAATAACCCTGTAGGACTTTTTCAGAGGGATCTGTAATCAAACAAAGCTCATTAGGGGCTAGATATTTATTTTAGACGTCATCAGTGATCTTTCTGTGTTTACATCAGTTTACTTACCCACTATTTGCACTAATAGAGCCAGTACAAGTGAGGTCCATTCATATGAAATGACCATTTCAACAAAAATACCAGGAATATTCAGAGATACTGGTCTTTGATTTAGCCCTGCCCCCATGTGGTCTCTTATGTAGTTTTCTTTTATTAAAAGTACCACTACCAAATACTTATTAAAGTTATTTCTTGCCATCTTCTATTCCTGTTTTCTGTTTTCCCCATCCATTTTTTCTACAGTTTCAGCTTGGTCTACCTATCACCTCCTCTCTTTCCCATTTCTCATTCTGTTTCAAGTCTTTCAAACCATGACTGGCAATTTCTAAGTAGATCCACAGAAATCTTCCCATGATTTGTCTATGGATGCATGACTGAGTCTCTGCATTTTGATAAGACTCGGGTTTGGATAAGCAGTGTCATCTGAGTGCTACAATTCATAGGAAACGGAGCACAGTCATAACACTGGACTGGAATGAGAATTAGGATGAATTCTCAGGTCTGTTTCTGTGGATGAGCTCTGCTTTCAGGAATCTCTTTCCTCCCTCCACATATGAACAATATAAAGAAGAGCAACAGTAATCCCACTAGCCTGGGAAATTCTGAATAAAACTGGCCTGCAAAATCGCAAGTCTCCCACTTCATATATTCTGTTTTCCTGATCTTGTTTTTCACCAAAACACAAATGGTGTTTGAAGCCATAGGTTGAAACAGACAGACACACTGTCCTGCATCAAGGCACTGTCTCCGTGCGCTCAGAGATCCTGCCAGATGGCACACTCCCCAGCTTCATGCTTTTCTGCCACATGAGGTGTCACGTGGAAATGAAGAGAGGAAGATTGCAAGATCTGTTTACACCAGCACAGAACAGGGAAACATACTTGTCCAAGGGATCCACAGCTGAGAGAAAGGAAGTTACATGTAGATGAGGAATAGTGCAGGTAAACACCATTCGTCTTACATTCCAAGATACAGACACATCCACCCATGAAATTCATAGCATTTTACAGTGAAATAGAACAATTATTGATATGTATGTAAAAAAAAATTATTCGTATTTGAAATCTGAGGTTAGACTGTGCAAAGGTTGCTCTTGTAGTGGAATATATAGACCCTGAATCAGAACTTTCAGTTACAGGTGGACATCTTCAGAAGACATGGAAGGCAAACAGGACAAGGGAGCACTCCTTATATGAGCCTGGAGAGGATCTATGTCATGAAACTTGTTCTGTACTCTAGTAGATTAGCCCCCTGTGTAAAATGCAATATTGTACTTGGAAAAAAACCTGTTGTTCACTAAAAAAATTTACATCTATGATACATACTGCCAAGTTACAATCAATATCTGAAGCTACTTTATTCCCTGTTACACCAGATGTTTCCAGATAATGCCCATCCTTGGCTGACTTACTACACGTCTTGATGGCACAAACACTTTTGAGACAGCCTGATCTAAGAGAAGACTTTCCAAATCTGGTACAGCATGAGGTTCCCTGCTGTGTTTCTGCATTCAGAAAGAACAATGTGAAAGGATACTCCGGGCTGCAGATACAGCTCTTTGAAGGCTGAGGCTGCTTCAAGTTCTTAAAATTGTCCTGTGGTGTGGATACAAACATTAAGAAACTTCAGATGAAATGGTTCAAGCCAGGCAAAATTAAGAGAATCTGAGAATATGGTTTTGTAGATAGAAACAGAGGGCAACACTACTAATAAGGGGTATTTCCAGTCTGGTTCCTAACATGCTTTAACAACTCAGAACCTGTATTAATACAACATATGTTTCTTTTGTGTTCCTTAGATGGCAGGAAATTAGAGAACGAAATTAACTTTGATGTTCTAAATTCTCCTTTCACCTGATTTTTCAGATTCATATCAGCTGAAAATTTGGTGTCTCTTCTTAACTGTATGGTGTAGGAAGCATTGTTAATAGTTAGCAACGTCTTATTTTTCCCCCAAATTTTCCACCTTCCAGCAGCAAGGTTTGATTTCATTAAAAATTTCATTTTATCAGATATTTCATTGATTTAAAAAAAAAATTCATTTTATCAGAGAATGGTTTTTAGTGTTTGCAGAATAGATGACTGGTTAGTCTGAAGTTTAACAAAGAGGGATTCTGTGATATACCCTAGTTGTGTTCCTTTCTTCACAAACTCATCTGGCAAAATATTGTATGATCTTATTCACTCAATTCCAGTTCACTGCAGCTCCTGAAGTTCAGTACAGTTTCCCAGCATTCAAAAACTGCATTCAGGCTTCTCTAACTCATTTTAAAGGGTTTTGACATCATCATCTCTGGAGACACCATTCTTGCTGTATCCCAGTCATATACCAATAGTACTTCTAAATAATGGTAAAATGTGCTCATCAAAATAAGTTGCTTATCTCAGAATATGTAGAACATTTTTCCAGACACCTACCTGCAAACCACATTCCTGCCTTCTGTCCTGTCCTCTTGACATCAGCTCTAAAACTAAAACACTAGAGATGAAAACGCTGCCTGTGAAGTTGGCTGGCCGCCTACTCAGATCACCAGGGGTCAGTCTTTCCTTTTTGCTAGCAACACATCCCTTTTCCTGATACCTCTGTTGTCCCACGCCCATGGATCTCTTTGCTGGAGAGATTCCACCTTTCCTGATTCCACTTTGTATCTTTGTAGAAAGATTCTGCTCTCCACCTTCTGCTTCAGCTGCTTCGCACTGCTCTATCTCCAGTGGGCTCTTACAGTCAAGGATCCATGAATATGCTTCTCTTGAGGGTCCATTTCTTCAGGAACACGAAAACTTAATGATGGCTTGAAACAAGCAAAGCAGAACATTTTCCCATATAAAATGGAGTATATTCCTTTTCCCTTAAATAAGCAGGCTATATAATGCCCCTGTGTAACCCTAGTACCAGCCAGAAATAGTTATAAATAAGTACTTATGACTACAGATGCTGACTTCTGATGATAAACTACTTAATCATGAGCTAATGGCTCTCTTACACTCACTTATTCCAGTGCCAGAGTCTGCTGGCTCAAGTTGCCCTATATACCCTTGTGTTAATTACTTTGACTTACTACAGGAGCAACTTATTAAATTTACTGATTGCACTGTCCATAAACCAATATTTTCTAATTCTTCTACATCAATAACCAGAGTACTGCTCTCTTTAGCACTGATAATTTTTCGTTGGCTTATATTGCCTTTGTTCAAATTCAGTGAAATTTTCCTTTGTTTACAGGGCCAACACAGCACACTAAGATTCAGTGATTAAGTTGTGCACATGGTTTTTTGTAGCCCTCTCCAAGGGGCAATTTTTCTTCCAACTCCAAGGTTTCAACATTTGGCAATCAGTAAAACAGACAGTTACTAGATACCTTTGATATTTAGATATATGGGACCTCATATCTTCTTCCAATGCCACTGAACCATTCTTACAATTTGCAGAGATGCTGTAACAGTTCAGGCATTATTAACCACGCCATTTTCAATTTCTTACAAGAACAAGTTAATGTCATTATCATTACTAGGTATCAGTACCCCTTTTGATCTGTCAATTATGAAAAGAAGAACACTAGTGAAGAAGTCAGACACATCTGCAGCATTACTAATTTTAATGCCAGTATATCTATTAGTCTGCATATGTGTATCAGGAAATAAATTCTTTCAGTCTGCTTCTTCTATATAATAGTTCCCATCCTCTCCTGTCAGTAACTAATTTCTAAAATTCCTACTTATTCCCTTCAATTTACCACAGGTTATTGCATTTTGGTCTTCCAAGCCCACAAATTTAAATATCCTCTTTGCTTAGTGTGTCTTGAAGCAGACTAAAAGTGTCACCCTTCTGCCAGGTGCATTAAACTTTGGTCTCTAAGGTCCAGAGTTGGTGACTACCTTTCTCCACTTTTAATTAGTATAATTACTTATCTCTGTGCTTCACCAGTTACTGCTGGCAGAATCCAGAGAAGGGAGTGGTACAGTATTGCTTCTATTACTACAAGGTAACAAAGGCAAGGTTTCACATTTATTTGAGAGACAATCTGAAATGGAACAGAATTCTAATTTCTGGTGTCTCTAATGCATTATCTTCCCTACATGTAATTCCCTGTAGCTCTTAAGATAGTCATCTTGAGTAAGAGTCTGTGTGGCAGCACAGCATAGACTGCTCAGTACAGGAGGATTAAGGGGTCATTAAACACCTTGGAACCCAGTTCTGAAGGGAACACAGATTAATTAGGATAAGGACCCAAGGCTTTCTAAGGCACAGTAACTTCCCCAGACTGTTTTATAGCATTGCAGCATTGCCTAGAATTTCAGCAGAGCTCCAGTCCTCTCTCTTAACACCCTTTGCAGTTCAATTCCCCCATGCAGTGTGCCACATACCTTGTAAAGGGGTTTTAAGAAGGCAGCACCTGATTGTACCTAAGCTGAGAGAGCATCTCTATCACCAAATGAGAGATTCTTAAGAGTCATTTACCTTTATTTGGAGTAAGGAATGTAAAGAAGAGGCAGAAAATGAGGATTTCAGACCTTTCTCTGTATGATAAAAACCACAACACATTTTAAAAAGTTGTAAGGTTATCTATACTGAAAATATATACTGTATTCCAAATGTGGGAGCCATTGCAGAAGAATAAAACCAAAGAGCAATTTACTACATTGCAGTTTTGTCACCAAGCTGGTATTTCAACAGGCACTAGAATATGATAGCTACCCTGTATCATCATGCAGCACAGAGTTTCGTTAGTCCATGGTGTTCTGGAAGTAAGCCAGGCAATAAATGATGAGGGATTTGGATGTGAGTCAGAAACAAATTATCCTGAATATTAAAGAAGAAAGAAAGAAAAAGAAATATAATTGACCATGCCAGAATAAAAATCACAATGTTTCAGAAATTACTGGTCATTTTTCTAATACTGCAGCTGGAAAGGTGTTGAAGAACCTAAACCCAAATGGCCTTATTTTCAGAGATTCTGAGCATTCATTGGCGCAGCTGGAATGGTTTCTGCTGAGTTTATATGCTATTTCTTTCCTTGCAAAAGAAATCATTTCCCACACTACTGTCTGTCACCTCTCACAGTGTTATGACTACAAGCAGTCAAAACCTTATGATGAAACAGATTTCTATTGGAAAAGGATGATTAGTTAAAAAAAAATGTGCATGTTTCATGGTGAAGTCTGTTTTTGCAAATTTTATAAAGCTTTCCTTCTGGGAACCAAGGTCATGCTTTTCAACTTCGGAGCAGATCCAACTTGTAAACATTATAATGCTTCACCCAAGGACCCAGAAGCCTTATGAATCCCACTGTGAACCAAAGAATTCAAGGACAAGACAGTGCTTGGCATTTAGTATATCTAGTTTCTCTGTCACAAAACTGTGATCTTGAAAATTACAAGTTTTCCATTCCAAGATAGTGATATTAAAATTCCAAAATCTCAGGCCTACCAAAGCTTGTATGTGCAATTGTGTAGTCATGAGATCCAACTATTCAGTTGCACTGCTGCCTTTTGGAAAGAGTTTTCTCCTAAAATGAGAAGAATCACATAGCTTTTGGTTATAATCTCTTGTTGACGACAACAAACACATTTCATTTCACAAAATGAAATTTGCAGGGTGTCAGTTATAAACCTTTTTCCTCATGATTCTGGATTTCAACTCTGGATCAGACATTACCAAAAAAAAATTAAAAAAAAAAAACCACACAAATTGTGGCAAGGAAGTTAAGACTCTCAGTCAGCTTTAGACAGCAAGATGCTCAAGGACCACTGTTTCTTTATATTTCTATAGAGCTCCTTGGGACCTCTTACTTGGATGCATAAAAATAACCATTAATATGTCAGAGCAGAGTTAGAGGACTCCCAAGACACATGCGTAAAGCTGATTTGTAAGGAGCAGAAGATAAAGATTTGTGTCTTTGTATCTATTTTTCTTTTAAAGAGAAATCACCTTTTTAACAATCCACATTCAAAACAGTCAGTCATGCGTTATAGAAATTATTAATATGTATTCCATTCATATTCCTCAAGTAAGGCCTTCCATTCAGTTCCATGTCAAGAATGGGGGAAAAACTTTTCTTGATTTAACCCATCAAGGACTGAGCAATGTTAGAATCACCTATGAGAAAAAGCAGAAACAATGCTACCTCTTCCCCTAGTCTACGTTGCCCGAGAGAGAGAAAACCCATATCCTAACTTCCCTTCCAGACATTTTCTAAAGCTTGCTCTGCTTTATCTCCTCAACTATTTGATCAAAACTATTTGCTCAAAAAAAGCAAAGGTTATTGACTTCTAAAACCTTCTCTTTACAAATGGATCAATAAAGCCTCCAATGGCAAAAAGCAGCTTGTCTCTCATTCCCATCACTGTATTTGCATTTACATCCACTGAGAGTGATCGAAGAAACAAGGACATTGCTGATCTTGTAAACTTCCCAGGACATGGGCTAGAGGGAATAATGTGTGTGTGGATGGATACCTGTGTATCAGAGAGCTTCAAAAACGCAACATTAAAATAATTAGCTAATACATAGCCTAAGTAGGAGGAAAGAATGCCTTTACGTAAATTTTGTCAGAAAGTCTTCAGGATGCATTTCTAAAAGTGTTTTTAAATGTTATCTGTGGATTTCTTTTTTCCTGCTTCTCAGTAGTCGGCATTGATTGGCTGTACATGCAAACTAGTTACAAATTTGTTGTTAGCACTGGAAAATCACCTGCCGTTAAGCTGCATACTGTGGATGCAAATTTAGCATGCTCATAAATGGAAAGCTTGAGAGGAGTACAGAATGTCCCTACAGCTAATGCTTGGAATATTAATCAGTTTGAAATATATTTAGACTGGATGAGCTGGGATTAATAACATTGCAGAGATAATAGATCTTTCTTCTTTAGATAATCGATCTAGGTTTTACTTTATTACTGGTTTATAGCTGTGTGGTAGCCCATGTGAAACAAATGGGAGGTTCTGAAGTTTCCTAGCGAACAGCTTTGCCCACATTTCAAGATCTCTCACCTCAAGCATTATTTGTGGTCCCAGGTGAGAGCTGAAAGCCTGGGAGGGCAAAAGTAGTCCAGGGTGGGATTTTCAAAAGCTAGATCAGAGCATTGGCTCACACTCAGAAGGCCCCTTTCTTCTTCCTATCCATGTCAGGATAGCTCCTCACTGACTTACCCAGGGCTGCTTTTCCTCACCACCCCAGCATTGCCAAATTCTCCACAGAACACCAACATGGCTTCAGCAGGAAGGGCTAAGAGGAAGGGTACCTCCAGAATCCAGCAGTTACAGTGCTCTCCTGGGAAAGACAATACAGACATAAAACATTCATTTGCATGCAAAGGACAATCTGCTAAGCCAGGTTTCCTGGTAGATACAGCCCATGTGTAAGGTCATAGGGCTTATGCCCTCTCCTCTTCTTCCTCAACTGGAAAGTGAAGTCACTTGCCAAGGGAAGGTCGAAGGTACTGAGTGGTACAAAACACAATGCTGTGCTATAGCTGTGCTAGCTCCTATGAATCAACCTGAACTACGGCATTCAGGTCTCAGGAGGTTGAAATCCAGCTCCACAATCTTCTCCCATATTTTAGCTACCTGCTTCTCGCATACTCTGGCTCTAACACTTGCCTTATCTCACAGAAAGCCAGTGCAACTCATTAAACATGAATGCTATCAAGTAAGGCAGAGTCTTTTTTTCTTTTTTATTTTTTTGACTGAGTTTGATTTCTGCGGTTTCAGCAAGCAAAATGGTCTCAATAATAGGACCAGAAGCTCACCAGAAATGGCAGAAGGGAAGCAGAGGAAGATACATTTTGGACTAAGAGGGTAGCTTAGCAAACTCATGAAACTTTACCCCAAATCCTTTTTTAGGTCTGAGTTCAACACCAAAGACCCTCTCCTTCCCAGTGTCTGTCTAGGGTTAAGCAGCTCTCTAAGCAGCATGCTCATACTTTATGGTTCCTCCTTTATGTGCTTAACTGAGCATTTCTGAGTCTCCTTCAGGCACTAGGCTATGCATTTTAACATTAATTTTGCCATACCTGAGACTCAGATCTCTACAGGCATTTACATGGATGCCTTCAACAACTTTCAGTTAGGTCAGGAGCTTAAATACCTCTGAAAATTTCATCCTGTAAGTCCTCTTTTTGTAGCCTCAGCCCTTCAGATTTAAGTTTCTATGCCAGGAACTATCATTTTTAGTTACAAAAGGCTTACCCTCAGCTCTTACCGATGGCATAAATACAAGATTTCAATTTCTGAGAAGTGATTTTGAAATATGAGATAAATATGCCACAGCTCCTATGCAGTATGGTTTCCAACTTATTTTACTGCTGACTATCAGTCCAAAATGAGATTTTATACAACCCAACCTAAAAATGGAAGTTCATCATAGAACTGCTGATAGACTCTTTGAAATATGTTATATGCTAATGCTTTTAAAAGTCCTTACTTGCAACCTAATTTTAAAAAAAAGAAACAGAGAAGAATGAACCATGACCACTAATACAGTATTTTCACTGTGAAAAGATGTTAGGGTATTTCCACATATATGCATTACCCAAGGGTAATTCACCTTTCAGTTGCTAGTAAAAAAATTGCTATCTTCATAAAAAAATTTGCCTCAAGGAACTTGACAAAAGTTGAACTCTTCCATTAATGATATTTTAATGAGCTACCCAGTGAAGATGAGGGAATAACACAAGGATTTTTTTTTTTTTTCTGTTCTACAGCTACTGTTGCATCACAATGGATTAAATACGTCTCTGTGAATACACCTGTTGTTCTTCATCGTTTTGCAGTAGGGCTGTATTAGATCTAATACTTTTTGTTGCAATTCTATAGCACTAGTTACAAAAATAATTTTATGCTTTCATCTCAACACCAAAAACTTTATTACTCCAAACACTGAAAGTCCACCACGTGTGCATGCACCTTCAGATGCCATGTTTTGTTAGTGTTGGCAAAACAACTTTAATGCAGGTTTTCTTGCTTCATGAAAAATTTCAACAAAAAGCAGCTTTGTGTTTCTTTGCATTTGGTTACAACATTTCAGCCTTTTGACCCAGAAATCAAAACGGATCTGCTTCTTACCTCCTTCCACCTCTGCCATCCCAAACTGTCAGCGTATTTTGCTGGTTTGCTATTCATTGAGGCTGGACATTGGTAGGTTCAGCACACTCAGACGCATGGATCAGAGATGGCACAAAGAATCCTCATTCTTCCATGGTCTGGCCAATGTGTCCTGTTACGGGGATTATGATCATACAGATTTGGGTTCAGAAAAAAATTTTCCTTAACATGGACTTAACAAGGATCTCAGGATTGTGAGGCAGGGAGGCAAGAAAGACAGAAAGGAAATTCTCTCCAGTACAGGGGCTGAAACCCACCAGATTTATTCCCTTCCTACCACAGGAACAGGACACTAGAGCTCCCTGCTCTCTGTCAGATAAACCAGTAAAGTATTTCACCCCAGCTAAAAAGTCTTTGGGTTAGGAAAGGGGTCAAGTAGCAGCCTGAGAAACAGGAAAAATCAGATTTGATGCAATAATGGGTTCTTTGAGTTTCTGTGAAAGCTGGGCTTGAATCATACAACCTTATCTTTATCAATCATATAACCTTATCAGATGGCACGAAGCACAAGATTTGCTGACTGTGCTGTCAATGTTACTGTGTTGCATTTGATTCAAAAACATCTAAAAGCTCTGTTAATGTCCCTTTTTTCTAGAACAAAACTAAATTCTTCCTGTAATGAAGCATAAGTAGTATTGAACATCTCTGACTAGAGAATTCTTTTCCATATTCATGCCTTTTGGTAAAGCTCATTTCTCTTAGCTATATTTACTAAGTTTGTTAAAATAATCAGGCTACTGAGAATGGTAATAAGCAGCAATGAAAATCCTGGGTTTAAGAGAATTTTTATGCAGCTATACAGTATTATTCAGCTTTGCAATACCTACACACTAGAAATATTTTCATTTTAAAAGGTTTTTGTCACATACTGATAAGGCTGTTACATTTGTGTTATTAAATATTTTCAAGAAAAAAATCTGGATATAAGTAAAGAGACAAGTATACTGGCATATTTCTGGGTATTGAGAAATATCTGATTCTGAAAATAGGTATTTTACTTGCGGTTTTGCTAAAGAAATTCTTTTTTTGGAATGACCAGCTGGTATCAGCTGAAGTACTGACTGAATATCACAAGTATGTAAATCAATAAGCGCAGGTGTAAAAAAGTGTTATGATACATGTTTCAGAGATAATTTGAAATTGAAAAATCCATGAACAGTGGGAAGGCATCTGGCATATGCTGAAATATCAGGAGTAAGACAGGAAATGCATTCTACAAAAATGCCATTTTAGAAAAAAAAAAGAAAAACAAAACAAATACGTTTAAATCTCTTCTTCGCTCTACTGTTAGCACACCTGTTTCACATGAGCTTATTAGGACCTAGCACTACTTCTCATTCAAGTCCTTCATGTAGTGAGACACTAAAATATCTGTAAGAAAGGTGAATCTGCTTGTTAAGAATGTGATTTGAAGCTGAGTAGACCTCCATGTATCATTGATATTGATGTCTGTAGTATCTCAGAGGATAAGGAGATGAAAAACTCAGCCTTTTGAGACCCTCAGAAAAGTGCCCCAGGCTTCACTTCCACAAAGTGTTTAAGCATATACTGAAATGTATTAATGTCAGTCGGACTTAAACTTGTGCTTAAACTTTGCTGAATAAAGATAGCATTTTTTTAAAATAAATGTTGCCCAAAAGTAAAAGAACACATACTAATCACACAGATAATTTGTGAGGAAATGGAGTTGCTGTAATCAATGACAGGGAAAAACAATACACGATTTAGTATTTGTTCAGATCAAATGCAAAAGTCAAAACCAAGCAAGAGTAACATTTGAAATCATAGATTGCTTGTTTTAATTATAAACTAATAGGCAAATGCAGCAGAAGCTGGCCACCTCAAAGAGATCAGAAAGGACATCTTCAGACCTCTTGGGAGAATATTTACAATTGCAGATCAGATCATGGAGCAAGCACAAAGGAGTAATGGTAGCCTCCTCCAGCCTGAATAAAATCCAGCTCTGTGACAGTATTGAAGTGATTCTAGGTATCCTGATTAAATAACCTCTCTCGCAACAATAAAGAAGGTTTAGCTACTAATTTTTACTAGGTATCTTAATATATAACTTACAGTGAGGTTTAGAAATAAGGCAAGTGTTACTTCCTTCATTTTACTGAAGGCTACAGCACAGAGAGCAGCAGCGTATTACTCAAGGTCAGGAGGGTCAGCAGCAGAGCTGGAACAGCAGTGCCCAGCTGAGAGTAATATTCAGTGGTCCCCTAATCTAGAAGGCAATCAGAAAACAGAGGCAGAAAACCACCCCTTGAGAACCAATTTGCCCTGAAGAGCTATTTACACCTCTGAAAGCACTCTTGATCAGCTAATCTGGAGGCCATGCAGTGGGGAATCAGAACCAAATAGCACATTTAAAGTTCTTATCCTGAGCACCTAAGTGAAGAAAACAATAAACCTCTTTCCCTGCATCTCCAGTTTGCCATGTTATACTCATCTACAGATGCACCCTTTTCATCGTACACCTCATTTTGATGTATATGTATTATTCAAAAAAGCAATAAAACCCAAGCGTGGAAATAATTTTTCATAAACCAAGCCTCTATTTCATAAAGCCAGCCCCTATTTAAGATGACACTGTTTCCAGTGTTCGATTTCTCCACTCCCACACACATTACAGCTAGCCTAAAATGGCACAGGGGCTCTGTTGGGTATGATTTATTGCCTTGATTTATTGAACTGAGCAATGACAGAGCTCTTGCATGACAAGTTTTCGTTTCTTCATGGCAAGTAATTAGCCTTCATATTGCCAAAGGGCTCTTCAGCTGCCCTGTCAATGCTGTTCCAACCTAATGAAAATACACCATCTTATCATAGTAAGACGTTTACATTATTCACATACTGCTTTCCAGTGGCCTCTCATTAGCTCCTGCCTGCTTAACTTCGCTGGTTTACTTGCTGCAACAGAACAGAAAAATATGATGCTCAAGGAGGAAGGGAATCATTCAAGCTGCAATCTTGCCTTGCTGCCGGGCTAAAACAAGGTCTTCTGACACCCCCATGCCAATGATTTTAAAGAGAGCATGTGAGGATATATACCCCAGCACACATTTTTGGCTATATACTTACTCTTTAGCCTTCACAGAGCTGCATCTTGTCATTAAACACAGTCCCAAATAACAGATAGTGTTATAATCCAGACCTCATCACAGTCATAATCTCTCTCCTACCTCTTCCTCCTGACAGGTAGTTTACAGCTATCTGATCCTGATACTGAACTCTCCTGCCAAGCTGCCAGCACTCTAGCCAGCAAACAAAATCTATAACCACATCCCTGCCTGTTCCATAACTACCTGGGGAGAGGATAACTGTCAGCAGTTCAACAACCTTGCTAACTCTTTCAGGCTGGGACCAAACTCTGCAGGCAGACAGTCCATCTGGGATGGAAATGGAGCTGTGAGAGCTTGTTGTCTGAGCCACAGTGCTGCTAGACTCATATGGAGGAAGACGGTCTGTTAAGTAATCCCATCAAATCCCACAAACAGTGCTTTATCCACTGTGGTATTAACATCCCACTGGAGATTTGCAAAACATAAAGTGCAACACCTTCGCACAAACCTACCCAAACTAAGTTGAATACAGCCAGTGCAGCTGTCAAGAGCAATTTTGTCTAGGAGCAAGGTCTTCAGCAAGGCTGTACAAGACCACCTAAGACCACTGGTTAGGAAGGTAGTCAGATTTGTGTGCAAGAAAAAGCATATGGTAAGAGTCAACAGACAAGCTGTTACAAAATATACATTCATCTAGGCTCTCTTATAAATTTCTAGAATCATACTAGATACTTTCAGAATTTTTTTAGCATTCCAATACACAGATTAAGATTATATTAGAGCATTCCAAATCATTTCATCCTTTGCCTTTGCTTTCTCTTGTCCTGTTTTTTCCATCTTGCAATACATTTTGTTCCTGTTTCTGGGACAAGGAACTTTTCCTCATCCACACAGGATTGGTGTTTCCATGGACTAGGAGCCTGGACTGCCAGAGAGAGCAATTAGGAAGCAAAGCATCATTATGAAGAAAACCTAATTTCTTCATCTGGAATGGATGATAGAGAAATATGAATTTTACCTTGTAGACTTCAAAGCTGTCAATGAATTAATACATAGCCAACAATCTCAGTCTACCACCACCAAGTACAAAAAAGAGAGATCAATCATACTAGGAAACCAGCACCTGGCAAAGGTACTTCTACAGAAAGCTGTTTACTTTGCAGAAGCTATCTTGCTAACTCACCAGTGGAGTATTTAGTGTGTTTACATTCCAGAAGCTAACTTGCATCTTGACTGCAGGAGCCTTGCTTGGTTTATGCTAGATAAGGGTCTAACCCTAGGTGGATGCAAAAGCAGGGAATAAGACCCCTACAGCCATGCTATTCTGTGGCCTTCCTCAGACCTTGCATGCCCCAGGAGACATAAGGAGGGGAAAGCAAATCTCATTGCCCTCTGTTTAATCCCAACAGAGAAAGATAGTGAGGAAAAGGTGAAGCACACTTTCAGTCTTTGCCAGCCCCCTGCCAGGTTGTACAACTAAGAAATAGAGTTGGTAATATTAATGAACTGGGCTCCCAGCATGTTCTCCCCACAGATGAGAAATAACAGCAAAAAACATTGTTCCCTAAATCCCACATTCTTCCCCACAGGTCGTTTGAGGATGATAAAGACACATTTATCTTCTAATTCTAGTTTTCTGCTTCTGCCTTTCACTATCCATAAGGAATGCCTTATCATCACTCTGCTTGTTACTCTCTTGTTCTATTTCATCTTTTGGGACAAACAATTCCCTGATGTGAAACTACCGTCCAGCAGAGCAAAACCCAAAATAGATATGGCCTTCTCTCTGCCTGTGTTTATTTTTAGTGGTATTGCCTTTGATACTAACATTGTATCTTCCTTTCAATCTGCAGAGCACCTAGAACATTTTCTACTGCACACTTAAAAAATACGAAATACTTATAAAACATTGCTTGGGAAGCAGTGAGGAACAAAAACAGAGCTGTCCTACAGCCACACATTATGACCAAAAAAAATAAGCGTTGATTAAATTCATGCTATACAGTTTAAGTGTTGCTATTCCAACTGTGAGCAACTAGATACTTCATCCTGAGCTTGCTTTTCAAGGCAATACTAATGCCTTAGGAGGGTCTTTAGTCATAGTTCTGTGCTTATTTCAGAAGTTTCCCCATGCCAGTGCTATTATGCATATAGGCACCTTGGAAACTGTGTCAGAAAGTAGATACCAGGCTTCTAACGTTAAAGCCAATGGCTGCAGATAAATAAGGTTGTGGTGACCCAAGGGAACATGCTATATTTCTTCTAATTGCTTTTTTCATTTTCAGTCTGAATGTTCAGTGACAAAAGCCTACTGAAATTTCAGGGTAGAGGAAGGAAGAAAGGTAAGAACAGAAAAGTAATCACTTTCTGTGGGACTTTTTCAAGTCTTCTTAAGCCCTAAAGGAGATTCAGTGGGGCAGTCTTTGAAAGGAGCAAATGTAGGTCCTGCTTTTCCACCTGATACAGTGATCAGGAAAAAGAGAAATATGCTAAATTTGCCCAATACTTAAACCCTAAATACAAAAATGAAAAAAGCAAAGGCTGAAAGTTACATTTCTAAGGATTTTAATGACAGAAGAAAATCCGCCTTCTCTTCTTCCCTTTGACCAACTTATTATCAATTTCATTTAAATCTTGCTGTGGGTCATGTAAGCTTCTTTGACACTCCTTTAAGCAGTAAGGAGCTTTCTAGTAGGCTGAGGGCTGTATGGCAGATAAAAAGGCTTCCCCAAGATGTGGGGATTTTGCAACCTCATTGATCCCTTTTTGTCTCTCTATTCTGCTTTTATTTATGAGGCTTTGTTATGTTTCTGCCAACTCTGGCAGCCTCCTCCCTCCAACTTTTTTTGTCAGTGGCATTTTGCTTTCACTTTCCAGAGGAGTCTCCCTTATACTTCATTACTTCCCCCTTTGGTCACTTCTTTCTTTCTCAGTTCCCTGGGGTGAGGAGTCGCTGCCGTTCCCGGTTGCATGTAACCCATCCCCAGTCAATGCTGGCATTTTTCTTCTCAAAGTGCATTCTACTGTACAATTCAAAACCAGAGCTGTTTGCAACAGTGCTCAATCTGATTTCCTCATAGCACTTTCAAGTACTGCTTAACTGTGGAGAGGTATCCTCAGAGATGACAATTCAGGTACAGGCAACTGATCTGTGAAAAGCTATTTGTACTCAGCCTGGCCCAAGAACTTGTGAAAGGAAGGTGAAAAGCTATGTATCAGAGACTTCTTTTCAGTTCTGAATACTGTTCAATAACTCTGAGACTAAAGGTCCAATTTGCAAAAGTGGGGTTCAACCAAGACAAAGATGTGCAGATACAGATGCCAGCTCAAAGGCAATGGCAGTGCAGAAGATGAGTGCTCTCTATTATTAGATTTTGACAGACTAGCACAGAGTCCTACAAGCTGCTGACTTAATGAGTCATGAATACAGGATGGCAGCTAAGACATTCTTCAGGATAAAACGGATGCCCTTCAGGGACAGAACCAGAGGTTTGGAGAGTTGATTCTCAGAGAGGCTGAGTCAAGAGGAATTGCAGTTAATCAGCATCACTTAACACCTTCTTCCTGCAAACCACACACAAATGGGGGGACCCTTTCTGACTCTTTGGCCATTGTGAGTTACCAACCGTGTACATCAGAGACCTTTAAAAGTACACCTTTCTCAAGCATACTCAAGCAAAATGTAGTCCTCTGTGGATTTCTTAACTACAACTCTACTTTCAGCTTACCAGTATGTTACAGCCTTTTGTGCAACACATATGAGTCTAAGTAACATTGTTTGCAGCAACAAAACAAATACTGAATCTCCTCCTTATTCATGTAAAGCTTATATTGCACCAATTGTTATTATAGCATTGCCAAGTAACCAAACATTCTGCTTTTCCCTAGTTTTCTTGGTCTTGCAGGTTTCCTCCTCACTATGTTACAGTATTGAAACAGATTGAATTGTGCAGGCAAAACCACGACTGAGAGGAGGGGAAAAGCCCTCAGTGGTTTAATCTGTTTTGATAATGTTTTTTAACATTTTCTTTAATTCTGTTTAAAACTCTGCCAAAAGCATTACTTAACACACAGAGTAATTAAAATTAAAAAAAAAAATTACAAGCATGATCCAGCTTTTATCTACATAACTAAGTAGCTTAGGTATCATTGAGATGCACACTTCTCTAGCCTGTGCAGTCCAGTGAAGGAAACCCAAGATGCAATAGGAAGGAGTTCTATCAAATGCCTTGTACTCCTACAATCTCACATACAGACACGTAGCCCAAGAACTCTGAAAGGCAGAACAAAAACATACCACAGAACGGTATGTCATAACAGCTTCAAGATGGTATTTGGATTCATTCCTAATAAACAGTCTTTTCTCATCACTTTGTCACATCTAGATTAGATGTCCAGCATGTAAGAGGTTTCAGATGCTATATACAACAAACCCTTTCTATCATATAAAAAGCGATAAGACAAAAACTGCAGACTATCATATATCCAGAACACCAGCCAGAAGAGATAATGAAAAACTCACTTCTATAGGAATAACTCCCTTATGCTTTCTATGGACCTGTCACAGAAAGCGTAGTAGAGAAGTAAAAAAGTGACAGATGGTAGTGACTCTTGTTGGATGACGTTACCTGTAGCACTAACATGATTATGGAATTAAGAAAGTGTGGGGATAACATATCTTCTGTATTTGTTTCATCACAGAAATTCCATCAGAAAAGGAAGAAAAACAGAGGATGAGTTTTGTCAGCAGTATTTGGGTCACAAAGCAAGGAAATGATAACGTGACATGCTCCTTAAAATACTTGAGATATTAGAGATGGTGTCACAGAGATTATGTAAAGTGCATAAGAAATTGTGCAGTTAATTAATGCATCTGTATTAATAATGCCTATTTAATGTATATGCCAAGAGTCCCTATTTGAAATGGCTGATGTGAAATCCTTACAAGAGTTAAACTAGAAGTTTCTGTGCCTGGATCTCCACGTACTTCAAAGCAGAGTGAAAGCTGATCACAGAGAGATAAAACAAAGATGGGTGAAAGTGGAAATTACTGGCCCACATCAGACAGAATGACAGAAAGGGGACTTAAGTACCACTCTGAATATTTAGAAGTTCTACCAGAAAAGGAAAAGACAAAATCCCAGCATGCCACTAAACCTTGATGTCAGTATTCCTCTTCGAAATATATATGGCATATAAGCACTCTCTTGACCACTGTTACCTGTTACACATAAACACTGACTGAGCTGTTTTTACAGCTATTGAAAATGCTTATATCCAGCTAAGAGTTTTGGCATTACAGATTCCAGTCCAAGACTTAAAAACAGAAACAAGATACATTAATAATACAGCACTGGATAAGAGAATTTGAAAGATTTTTATATAATTTCAAAAAGATTAGCTGATCTCACTTGCACCTTCTAATGAAGGAAGAGTTCCTTATGTATTCAAGGACCTTACTATCTTAGTAAAAATCAAACTAGAGGAGGTATTATACACTTACTATATCATTTATTAAAATAAATCATAATTAGTATTTTATAATTTGTTGATGCTTGTAATCTGTTACAATGAGATGAAGAAACTAAAAAAAAGGTCATTTTTATTAGATGTTTCTTCACTATAATAGTCTAATCAGTACTCATTTCTTAACAAAACACACAAAAAATGCACATAGGTCCAGTTGCTCCTATGCAGCTCCATAGCCTCCTGCTTCTTTCAGCTTATTTTAACAACACTTTTATGCATCAAATCTAAAATGTCAATGCTTTGAAGTGCCAACAGGGAAAGGAGGAGTAACACTGGAACTTAAAAAAACAGGGCCCATATGGACATGTCAATGTATTATTTACAAAGCCAATTTTGGATTTTCTTCTTTGATAAGGACTTCACTAGTAATCTTTGGTGAGTCATTTTAAGACATATCTGAAGAAAGACTTTGGTTCCAAAGTCCTGCCTAATTTCTATTTGAGCAAAGCGATTCCAAACTACAGTCCTCAGCACCACCACTCAGCTGCCACTCCACAGACTCTTAACCTTTTACATAGAAATGTTTTTTACCAAAGATAAACAACTTTTATAAAATTTCACTTCCTGGGAGTGTTGAGAAACTACCTAATTCAGCTCACCCTCCTTTGAACCACTGTCTATAGAGTTTTTGCAGTCATACATAGTCAGGGAAAAAGGCAGTAGAATCCAGCTTCCTGTCCTTCTGCAAAAGCACCAACATCAGGCTAGAGATCAACATCACTTTCTCTTTCTAGCAGAGTGTACCTTTAATTTTGCCATAAAACATAACTTGCATATGCAGCTGACGGTGATTTTCTTCTTCCATCCCAGTTCCCCCGTTAACTTGCACTCTAGGAGGTATTACCTCTCCAGATAGTGGTGTCAGTAGAGGTGTGAATTCATAGTTCCTATAGCCTGGCTCGTCTTTCTAACCAGTTAGCTACTGGCTAAACAGAGGGCACATTGTCCAACTGGTTTTTGAAGGACGTCTGTTCAGTTTTTGTAGCACTGTCCCAGAAGCAAGGTTGTGAGACTCAGGCAGAAGAAGCTGTCTCCCCATTGACCTCGGGCATCTTCTATAGCCCTTCTCCACCTTTCTTCTTAGGAAATAACACAGAAAACAGGATGTCCTGTGTGCTCTTCTCTCCACCTGATGAGCTCTGCAAGGAAGTGTCTGACTTTCCCCATGCTTTTGATGGAGACTGTAGATGCCTGGTTTACCTTAGGTCACAATGTCCTGAACAAAGTGATTAGCAGTAATTTTAAAGCCACTACAACTCAATGGCAAAGCTAAGCTAAACTGAGCATAACCGTACATGCCCGGTGAGGCAAATATTACTCAGGACAAAACAAGTGAGTACACATAGGTACACATGACTCTAAAATTCATAGAAGTATGTTGATTACCTTGAACTATTCATGCGACAACAAACTAGATTGTATAGCACAGGTAATACACACATATCTGAAAATATCTTGAGGAACAGTATTAAAGAAAATGGGTCTAATCATAAAATGGGTTTAAAAAGAAAAACATGAGAGCATCTCTGCAGAGAGAAAATGAGGGGCCAGGAAATGTATTATTTCACTACATGGGTCCCTGTATTATGAGATGCTGAATGGATGAAGAAAGAAACTGTTGTTGCTTTATTACCACACTCCATGCAGACATTCAGGCAGACAGCCGCAGCCTTACCAATTTCAGTAGTCACAAGGCAGCTTAAGGTGGTGGGGAAAACTGTTTTAGAAAGGCAGAAGTAAAGGGTCCAGTGACAAAAAGGGTTTAAATATGATTCCCTGCTTTTCCTCAGCTACAGCTACCTTTTCTTTTAGCTGGGCTGCAAGATGTATGTAAAGTATTGACATACAGAAGAAGAATGTGTGTATAGGCAGCTAATGTGGAAGACCTTAGCCTACAAGATTGTATCGATGGACTAGTCTTCAAAGGGTCGAATACAAAGATTCCCACTAACATAATAATAGCAGTAATTGAGAACACAAAAAACTGAAACAGTGTAGGAAGAGAAGGAAGACTAGAGAAGGAAGAATACAGGCATGTTAATTCACGTCTGGCCTGTAACAGAAGGAATTCCATCTGAAAACTTCAACTCCCAGGGGGAAAAAACCAACGAACTTTAAATAAAAGTTTAAAAAGAAAGACGTGAAAAAGAAATGGCAATTTCACCTTCAGATAAAAGTTACTAAGGGAATAAGAAAGTACAGAATGTAAAAGGGTATTTTCTTTAAAAAAATACTTTACATATTTCAATTCTTGTATTTCCCTTGGGGTTTGCATATTTCGGTCACATAGTTATCCAATTAAAATGAAAACTCTGCATTATCCTTTAGGCGAGGACAGCTGCCAGCTGCTAAGTTTTATAAAGTCTTTAATCTTGTCCATAAATATTTAACAAGAACTGGTTGGTACACAAGCCAAAGTAAAGTAAGAAATCAAAGGCATGAGCTCTGCAGTAACCTCTGTATTGTCTGAATGGAGATGAGCTACTTGAACAAAATTATGACTTTTCTCTTTTTATGTTAAAATTATTATTAAAATGTATTCACACAACTTTTCTGATCATTTTCCCATTTTCTTCTCCTCATGTAATGTATAGAAAAGAAGCAAAGAACTAAACAGATTTCAAAACGGAGATAAATGTCTCTTTTTCCAAACTGAGTTTGCAGCACAGCAAAGTACCAATCTTTGCCATTTTATCCTATATGCTTTCCATGTTAATTACTTGCTTTTCAAGCACAGCCTTCAGTAAGGGGTAACATCTTTTCATGATACATTGGATATATAGAGACTGTGTGTTCAATATCTGTAGGCAGAAATGTACTTACAGGTGTAATGAGACTGCAGGCACAGCCCACATCAGGTCTTTACAGCATCAGCACCAGCACACCCTCGCACGTGGCATGCGGTCTGAACCCCATGGCAGCAGCAATGCACACAGCCTTCTCATTTAGACTGACACCTGTTTGACGACTGAGCTGGCAGCCTAAGTCACACCCAGGAGCAAGGAGGAGTCCTGTGATCTGCTCTGTTTCCAGACTACGTGCACAGGAATATATCTGGGAGGAGGCAGCCTTCAAATGCACGTGTTTGAGGAAAACACCAATGCAACAGCCCCAAGCCAAGCTAGGGAAAACTGGTAGCTCTTGCTTGGATACAGGATATCCTAACAGAGGCTGAACTGAGGGGCTCATAGACATATCAGTAAAGCTACATGCAGCCATAGCCTTGCATAACCTCATTTTGGCAGAAAGTAGAGGAACGTTCCTGCTGTCTAGAAGGAAATGGTAAGCAATCCTGTCCCCCAATCCCAGGCCTCCAATCCCAATGTCATGTCTGCAAAGGAACAGCCGCAGGAGGCATGGCCTTGCCCTGCAGCAGTACATTCATAAGCACACAGCAGAGTTACAGGCTGTACAGCAGCAGCATTAGAGCATCACCATCTCTTGGGCTCAAGAAAATAAGCTCAATGATAAGCTCTACATGTGGCCCTTGCATGACTAGTCTCAGTTTTTCTCATGCCTCTGCTGATCACCAAAACTCATCTCCATGGCCTGGACTATCAGCTCCCCAGGATACTACACCCTTAGGACTGGGGAGTCCAGACACGATAAGGAACAAGCATGAAACAGCGCCTTCCGAGTCCTCTGTATCACTGATGGACAATCTGTGCCCAAGACAGAGAATGACAGCTGCTTGTTCACACTTGTAGATCTCTTTCTTCAAAATGTTTGCAAACAGAACAACACGTTTTGATAGCTAAGGGGTTTTAGCCCGGTTTCACCTTCACCTCAAGACAATATTGTAGTTAATTTTTGTCTGGATTAAATATATACTGCTAAGTACAGCCAAACTGAGATGAAGTCCTTCAGTACAGCCTTAAAAAAATAATTAACATGACCAACTTCTTGCCCATTTGATTGATCAGCCTGTAAAAACTAAGAACTGAGAGACAGCACAGTGAGCAGTCTCAGTCTAATAAAGAAATACACAACGGCAAGCACTGCTCTTAATCCTATCAGTTTGACAGTAGCCCTTTAAACATCATACTATTTCAATGGGCAGAAT
Organism: Ibycter americanus; assembly: GCA_035590275.1. Lineage (NCBI taxonomy): Eukaryota > Metazoa > Chordata > Aves > Falconiformes > Falconidae > Ibycter > Ibycter americanus. The sequence continues at coordinate 33,820,866 of JAVJGI010000064.1, read as the reverse complement.
ATTGAAAAATGTAAGCACATACTCTCCAAGCAGACACTACCAAAGAAGAGGATCAGCCAGATGACCCAATGACTCTTCTCCACCTCTGTGACAAAAGTAGGTACCTTTGTCAGCTGAACCCAGCTCAAGTGAGTCAGTGAGACGTTTTCGAATTGATTGCTTTTTACTAAGGCAGCCACAGCAGAAACACCAAAAAAACCACACACAAAAAAATTTTAATTTCCAAACAGACCGTATCACTTATACAATAACTATCTGTGTCAGGATGTCAATCTTGATGTAAGCAGACAGTTAGATATTGGAACCTCACTCAGTAAACTAAAGCTGCATATGCTATAAATTGGTTATAAGGCACTCCTTGGCACAACGGAGCAAAGCACACACTAGAGCTTAATCCTTCTGCTTTCTGAATCAATAGAAATATTCTTCTCAATTTAACAGGATGGGATGAGAACACTAGAATCAGCTTCACAGAAGTGGCAGAGTGAATTGTGAGGGATGTTGGAGATGAAATCAGATGAAAGGGGTTATTGTCAGGACCTTTGTGAGTGACAAGCACTTTTCAGAACTTTGCATTTTCAGTTTTAATCTGAAACCTGGAAATAAAGGAACCTGACTTTTCAAAGGAAGATCTTTGGCTGTGTTGTTGATGTGTGAGGTTGGAGGAAGAGAGGCAAAAGAAAAGTGTTCTTGTGAGATTTCTGGAAATTAAAACCTTGATATATTCAAAATCACTAGTCATTAATAAAAAATACAACTCATTCTCCCAGCTCTGTCACTGGTGAGTCAAGTAAGCTTGGAAAATTATGGTCAGAAGTACAGGTGACTGCAAGTGTCTCTGAAGTTAATGAAAGCTGCAGAGACTAAGCACACCAGAAAAAGTCAGGTCATTAATAACCTTGCACCAAAATTTCATATATTTAAATGTAATTCTGAGGCAGTATTGACTTGTCTTTTTCTTCTTCAAGTAATCAAAATAAGGCCTTCAAATACATTCATGAAAAAAGAAAAAAGCAGCTTTAAATTCCTCTGGTGACATTGGCAAAGCCAAAAGCACATCCCATCCAATTTGTGATTAAGATGTTATTTGAACTTTGGATGCAGACTTAAGAGGTATTAGTCCTGAGTTCTACTAGCCCTGATAGATTAGAGCATAGTCCTTTGCAAGACTGTGAATAATTGAACAAAGGAATTCACTGCTATGGTCAAGGTGAGCAGAACTTGATAAATAGTTTCGTGGAAGAACTCATCCTCATAAGAAAATTTTATAGCACAGATTCATCTCTGACATGTATTAATTATAGACGAGGGAGCTCAATGCAAAGATAAGCCAGGCAGGATAGGTACTAAGAGAGTCAGAAAATCTGCACTTAGCCTAGCCAGCAAACCCACTTTTGTCAAAGAGCTCCTCAGGCTCAGAAGCCCTTAGGGCAAAGCTAATTGAAGTTCAGACAGAGCAGCAAGAAGTGATGAGCATGACAATTCCTTTGACAAAGGAAACAATCCAGGGGAAACCAGTGGGAGGCTGAGCATAATCACCCTGAGGTGAGATCTGTCGAAGCTAAGGAAGGCCATATGAAAACTGGTGATATCTGGGTGAGAAGAGCTGGGGTAAGCAGGAGGCAGTCCCATACTTTGCAGTGGGGGGCAGACAAAAGCAGTAAATGACATAATTTTTCCCACTCAATACAAATATTATCTTTTCTTAAACAAAAACATAAACAGTTTGTGTGCTGAAGGGCCGGGTGACAAACTCAGCACAATCTCTAGACTAAACCTCTATGTCCAAATGTTTAGTACTTGAGCCAGAATGAGCTGTACAGAGTGATATAACACTGTTGGATGAAGCCATGGCTACTGGCAGAAGTGCTATGAGCAGATGAAAACACATGCATTTCAGCTGTACAGACTACTAGGGACACATGGTTGCCACAAGCTGAAACATGGCCCACGGCTGCTGTGGGGCAGGGAGGAGAGGGGGAGCACTTCATCTCCAAAGTATTAAACTGTTCAGAGGAGCTATACAAGACTGGCAGAAGAGAGAGCGATATCCTGCTTGTGTGCATCCAGACAGCAATGTGCCATCAAGGAGCTTTGGTGAGAGGCACAGCCAACATCACTCTCCCATTTTGGATCTCCCCTGTAGACAGTACACATAAGATACAGCACAAGACATATAAACAATTTGGACATATTGTAGTTCTATTTTTACCTGATGCTACATCAGAGAAGATTGTTTTTAAGCTAGTAGAAACTTGTAAAGAAGCACCAACTGCCTTTAATGGATACATCACTTCAACTGACTCCTCCACCAAATAGCCAGCAATAGCCTTTATTTCCTAGGTAACTTCCCCACAACAGTAACTGAATTCTTGTTAACAATTTTCAGTCATGGAGGAAATCTGAACAAACTAATCTCTGATAAAGCACTGCTGTTCACAGCTGTGCAATCTGAAGTATTTCTGAGGGAGAGACATATTAAGCACTGAAATTCTTCCATTTATTATCCTCATGCCAATGTGAAAATGGAACATTTTAATTGAGTTTTGAAAGAGTGTTTGCAAACTGCTGACCTAGAATGAAAGCCCTGCAAATCATTTGCCAAAGATTTCTTACAGGACTAGTGAGAAACCTGACATGAAGCAAAACGGCTGTCTGCTACAGCACTGACGAGCAAGTAGTGCATACAGGTCAAGTTAAACACTGTTTTTCACAAGCTTCAGCCAGAGCTACATGTAGCTTTGATTCAGGAGCAACAGAAGCATTTTGACCACAGCACTGTGCCCACCATTTCAGCTTTCCTTTAAAACGATATGGATTATCTGGTTTATAGTGCTTACCCCTCAGCAGAGCACACAGGTAGAAACTCAAGTCGTTTAAGCAACCATCTGCCTGTTATCTAATTTGGAGGAACTTTATACAAGTTATCATAAAACTTAGGTATGGAGTGCATATGCTCATCTCTTTCTGATAAGAATTGATTCAGCATAATTCAACTCACTAGAACGTACGCAGTGCAGCACATGATCACTAGGCAGTAGGAGTTCTAATGTTAACTTTCTGTACTAAATTATTCAGGTTTGATTCTAAGACGGGATTTCTGGTAACAGAATGTGCTACTAGGCTCAGAGATGCTTACAGCTGCAGAGGGACTCACACCACAGTTACCAGGAAGGAAGAATACGGAATGATACAACTCGCATTCTTGCACCTCCACACCAGGAGATTACATTTTGGATTATCTTGACAGGTTGGATTGCAATACTTGATATTTTGGGAAGAGTGTACTTGTGTCAGATAATTGCTCTATCAGAAAATGAAAGACGTATTTATCAGTGAGAGACAGGTGTAAAAGCAGAGATCAAACACACAGAACCATCTCCATGCAGTCTCCCATAGTGGCAACTTCACACGTTAAAATATTTTAGAAGTTTGACCCCGTGTCAAAGGACACAGAAAAGGCCAAGGTACTCAGTGACTTCTCCACCTTGGTCTTTCACTGGTAAAGCCTGCCATCAGCAATTCTAGGTCCATGAAACCTGTAGAAAAGTCTGGAGCAAGGAAGACTTACCAGTCATGAAGTAAGATCAGGTTAGGGAACATTTAAATGGATTGGACTTACATAAATCCATGCAACCTGATGGTGTGTACTCACAAATGCTGAGAAAGATGGACGATGTAATTGCAAGGCCACTCTCAATAATGAAAGATCATGGTGATCAGGGGAGGCTCCTGAGCACTGAAAGAGAGCAAACATCAGTTCTGTCTTCAAGAATGGCAAGGAGGATCCAAGGAACTTCAAACCAGATGGCTTCTTCACTTTTGCTACAGGGAAGTTAATAGGACAAATTCTCACAGACATCCTTTACACAGGTCAGAAAGGTCAGAAGGGGACTGAGAATAATTGGCATGGATTTATGAAAGGGAAATTATGCTTGATCAACCTTATAGCCTTCTACAATGACAAGATCAGCTTGGTGATGACAGTAAAACCTGTTTATCTCTACTTCATTATGACTTTCAGCACTGTCTACCACAGCATTATCACTGACAAACTGATGAAGTACAGGCCAGATAAGTGGACAATGAGATGGACTGAAAAGAGGCTGAATTGCTGGGCTCAGAGGGTTGTGATCAGCAGAAAAATCCAGCTGGACACCATTCCCTAGTGGTATAACCCAAGAGTGAATATCTAGGCTGCTATTGTTTGAATCTTCATTAATGATCTAGATGATGGGTGTGCTGGATTTGGCTGGAGTAGAGTTAATATTCTTCACAGTAGCTAGTACGGGGCTCTGTTTTGTATTTCTGCTGAAAACAGTGTTGATAACACAGAGATATTATTGTTGCTGCTGAGCAGCACCTACCCAGAGCCAAGGCCTTTCTGCTCCTCACCCCACCCCACCAGCAAGGAGGCTGGGGCTGCACAGGGAGCTGGGAGGGGACACAGCTGGGACATCTCATTCTAACTGACCAAAGGGATACTCCATACCATACAATGTATATGCTCAGCATATAAAGCTGGGGGAAGAAGGAAGGGGGGGATGTTCAGAGTGATGGCGTTTGTCTTCCCCAGTGACCGTCATGCATGGTGGAGGCCTGCTTTCCTGGAGATGGCTGAGCACCTGCCTGCCCATGGGAAGTGGTGAATGAATTCCTTGGTTTGCTTTGCTTGCGTGTGCAGCTTTTGCTTTACCTATCAAACTGCCTTTACCTCTACCCACGAGTTTTCTCTTTTACTCTTCAGAATCTCTTCTCCATCCCACTGTGGAGGAGTGAGTGAGCAGCTGTGTGGGGCTTGGTTGCTGGCTGGGGTTAAACCAGAACAATGGGGCAGATCAGGAAGGCATCATCAGGAAGTTTGCAGACAATACAAAACTGGGAGGAGTGGCTGATAGAAGTTGATCGTGGTTGGAGGGACCTCAGCAGAGCTGGAAAATGGACAGAGTAACATTGGAATTCAGGAAGCTCAACAAAGGGAAATACAAAGTTCTGCACCTGGGAAGAAACCACCCAATACACCAGTTTGGTTTGGGAACAACTGGCTGGAAAACAGCTTTGCAGAAAAGGACCTGGGAATCCCAACAGACACATTAAACATGAGTAAGCCATGCGTCCTTGCAGCAAAGATGACTACAGGCATCCTAGGCTGAGTGCAGTCAGTCTAGAGTTGTTTCATCCACAGGCACCCACTTGCAGTCAGTTGCTACTTAATAGCAATTACTGCCTCTCTGTTTTTTCTGTTAGCTTTAGTATAATCTCAACAGCAATTATATATTGATTAATCTTACCTAAATTCAGTGTATATATGTCTCAAATAGCACGAATATTTAATTTCAAAATACCACCCTCCATTCTGATACTTCTCTGCCTCAGTTTCCCTTCTGATTCTGCTTGTTTCATCTATAAACTACTTTGGAGCAAGCAGCATTTCAACCAAGGCACACAGGCACTACCCTGACAGAAACAGTAGGAAATATGAACAATAAATCTCCCTCACTGCATGCTGAAAGAAGGTCTTGGCTTCTCTCTGCAGGTGCATCTTTAGAAAACAGATTGAGATCATTGAACACAGGAAGACTGCCTCTTTGAGACAAACATGGTGAGGAGGGAATATAATCAAGTCAGACTTGAATAAATACATTAAAAACATAAAACAAAGCCACATTTTCCCTAGGCAATTCAATGTCATGACTAGCCTTCTCCATAGATTTTCTCCCAGTCAGAAGTACTAAATGCTGCTATGGTGCCAACTTAGCTGGCCAGTAAAGAGTGGCTGGGATTGGACTTAACGCGGTCTCATCAGCATTCAGTAACACTACATCATACTGCAGCAGGGAGGAGACAGAATGGGGGAGGGAGAGGAGATAAAAAGAAAGGAGGATTAAGACAAATATTATTTCTTAACTTACATAGTAGGTTTTCATGTCAATGGATATTCCCTTCCAGACTTCATGCCAAGTAAAGAAATTAGCATAGTATGTAGTAAAGACACTAGTACGATTATACTTATTTTTGGTGGTTACATTTTGGCAGGAATTTTGGCAGCCTTATTCCACATAGATATGTAGACAAATCATTCACTCTGTAAATAGGCCTCCATTACTGCCAGAACAACATCTACTATTATTCTCTTCTCTCTCTGTGCTCCTGTGACAACACCATTTTTGCTTGAACAAAGAATACACAGGGTATCTGAGGTCTGAACAGCACCCCAGGGCCAGATCTTTCTTTTGTGCCAACAGCCACAGGGGACAGCAGACCAACACCAGTGCATATCAGCTAACACTCCTTATTTACAAAGATCTACCTGAAATTTGTGACCAACAGGTGCAGCTCACACTGAAGCGTGTGATGCTAGGGCATCACTGCTAGCAGTATTCATTCTGCCTACAGTGAACTGACTTGCTGTTCTGTGCTGCAATCACACCTTCCAGTAATGCTGTACACATCTGTAACGTACACAGTAATGCCACTGGTCTCTGCTAGAAACCACCTTGGTCCTAGTACAGCATTTTTAAAAAGTATTTAGTATGCTTTTTATTAAAATTGTCTCCAAGTTCTAGAAACCTATTATTATGCATGGTAATGAGGCCACATTTGTTGGAGGATTTTTAAAATATATTTGTATTATATATTTGTGGGAGTATTATATGTAAATTTTTTTTCCACCCTTAAAGCACCTCTTCTTCAACTTGGGCCAAAAATATTGGTAGTTTATGCCTCTAACGAAGCACTAACGTTTTCAAGCTAAAATCCGTCATGCTTAGCATGAGGCTTGAACTGTATCCACGGACAGTCCCCAGGAGGTACTGTCACCCTATCTCCCCATGCTCTTCTGGCATTCCCATTAGCCAGAGACTTCCCAGTCCCACGCTGACCAGCTATGTTGGCTGCTGGGGGAGAATTCAGTCACAATCCTAGTTTCATCTCCATAGACTCACACAAAATTTGGTAGGAGGGAGTAACAGTACAATTTCTTTTTAAGGATTTATGGCAAGTGCATGCACTGCAGAAGGAAGCAGAAAGAGGGAACTGTAATGAAGATACAGGTATAGATCAAGTTTCAATTTGTAGTTTCATATAGTGTTACAGCGAAAGGAAAAATCTCTTCTATTTAAGTCTCCTCTCCCACTAACATTGCTGGATGTATCAATAGACTTCACTTTCAGACTTTGTGACTTAGCAGTTTAGAAACAAATCTACAGCTGGTTCTAATAGATTCATTCTACCTGTTTCAGAGACCCTGCCTGAAATTTTATAAAACATAATTCCAGCAGGTTTCAGCAGATTTATTTAAAGGAAACATAGATTTCTGATTCCCATCTGTATAGAAAATCAATAACTACTAGACATAAGACAAGAGAAAAAGATTTGTTATTAAAACAGAACATCAGGAGCCCACATATCTAGGTTATATTTCTGGGTTGAGTCTAGGTGCCTGTGGGTCCAAGCATATAATTTCATATATGGTTATCTAGCTGTCTTTGTAAAATGAAGTATTTAATTTGCAGAAAGCTTGCAAAGGTAAGGTACCATTTACACAGGACTTGAAGTCTTCAACTGGAAGGGCGGTCTGGTATCACCAGACTAACATTAAGTATCCATTATATTCAATAGAAATCAAGCAAAATGGGAGCTATTAGTAGCAAAACCTGGCACACAGCAATTAGTCAAGGACAGTTCAGTTGCCCTATTCCTTTCCCTTTGTAAGTCCCTTCTGCACACTGAATAGGGCAGGTACTCTGTAGAGAACTAAAGTAGGATGTTATATTTTAAGGCACTGGACATATAGTTAATGTTGCATGGCCAACTACAAATCTGGCATTTTTCAGCCTCAAAATACTTGACTTTGCAACCTAAGGAACTATCTTAATGAACTGCTTTGCTCCAAAGAAGAAGTAGACCATTGATCTAGACAAGCTTTGCTTTGAAGTGGGAAGAAATATAAGTAAGATAACTTTACATTTAAGTTTTGCCTGGTCCCAAGTTTACATCCCCATAGTCAACTGGTCAGTCATTCTATGGACACATCTGCTAATCACACAGCCCCATGGCACGGGGGTCTGGTTTCGTTTGCCTGAAGCCGCTTCTGTATTCAGCCCCTTGGTCAAACAAGATTTACCAAGGAGCTAAAGTGTATATAACAGCTCTTTTCCTCCCTCATGTGCTACTTTTGTATCAGCTCTGACTGCTTCTTCCCTAGAAGCAGCCCTGACACTCCTATCTTGGCATCTACTTCCTATACCACACCCCAGCCATTAGCACCTGGAAAAGGCCCAGAGACTTCATTTAATTCTCATTTGAACTAATCCACTATTCTGTGAAAGTATAGTCTTACTATCTAGAAAGGCAGGGAGATCTAAACCTTATACTGGCTCTTTATTTCTTGTAAGATGTTATCATCAGGCAGGAAGGCTGCGTAGGTCAGATGAGGTGCCCAGCTTCACCTGTCCAGCACCCTCGTTGTCAGTGTATTTGGACAGCTGTGACTCAGCAAATGGGTCTAGTGCTGAAGAGAGACAAGGAAAGAAGTGTTTTTCTTTGTGGTGGTGGCTGAACAAACCTCGCCAACACTCTGCTAACAGAGTAAAAAATCATTCAAAGCTGTCTCTTGTCACACTAGTCAGTGAGTATTATTCTCTGAGTGTAGCCTTGTTTAGAAGGAAGAGGCTATCCTTACACAGACAGTTTTTGATCTACAAATGCATTTTAAGGTAGAGATGTATATTTTAAAGTGAGAACAAAGAGACCAGTCAGAGAAGAAAGAAATGCAGCACGTGCTAGAATGAAACCAGCAATTGCAAAAAAGACAGGGCTATGATGAAATACTTTCTTTTACAGCATGGATATCCAGCTTTCAGCATACCCTTCACAAAGCCTTGAGGGCTGACCCAGACATTACTGAAATGAACAGCAGACTTCCATACAGAATATTGCTAATTGCACCCTGACTTGACTGCAGGTATCTATACATTTCTTGCAACAGACACAGTGTTTTGTACCTACTGACAATTAGCCACCATCATTACCCAGCCTGCGGGCAGCTGAGTGCTTTTCCATTATATATGCAAAATATGTAGAACTAACTAGGCTGTGATCTCGCTGCTTTCACTTACCTGTTTATCCTTATGGCAGTGCCTGCTATGTGACTGACATCAGACAAACAAGAGTGTAGGATCCTTCCTAAGGGTGTTTTTTGCCAGGTTCCTTTGTTACAATGATGCATCTGGACTCCCTGTGGTCCACAAGAAAATGTACAGAACAACGCTCCTGCACATCTCCAGAATGTGCACCTAGCCTTGCCTTTTGGTTTCATTCTCAGATGTTAAAATAAGCATTTCAGCTTCTTATTTTAGAGTCACAGCAATCAGACAGGCATCCCTCCCTAGGCAGCAGGAGTGGTAAAAAGCCTTTTTAACCTATGCTGGCATTACATATATTCTTCCTAAAGTTAAATGTAGAAACTGGAGAAATGGCTGGAAAAGTATAGCTGCACTCAGCAGACAGATTGACCTTCATTTTACACAGTCATGTTCCCAGTCCAGTCCAGCCCAGTCTTATCTCCCTACAAGAGTCATCACAGTGTCAAGGATAAAAAGATCACTGGAGTTCCAATCTGCAGTGTGCAATCTTGTAGTGCACCAAAAGCAGATATACAGACAACTCACACAACATGTAGAAAAATACTACTAGCTGTTAATTCAGTTCATAGCTATATTAGTAGTTAGCATAGAGTTTCTTCTCCTAAAACTAGCATATTTTAAAGTTGCCTCTAGAAACAGAGAGCTAGTGCAGGATCACACTGAGAAACAAGTTCAGCCATTTTCAAAAAAACCCAAGGTTTTGATTTAAAATGTAGATTCAACACTAAAATGAACTGAAATTTTCTGCAATTTTGAACATGATATTTTCAAAAATGTACAAGTGTACTCTTTTTTTTCCACAAGAAGCAGTTGATATGTGCCAAAATTTCCATGCCAATAGAGACAGCATTTCATGTGTCATTTCAGTGCCTTCATTTTGGGGTTTTCAGTTTGTGACACTTTAATGAAACTTACTCCTTTTCAAAGCAAATACTGCTGTCAGATGGACTCCTATCAATCAAAGCACCAACTAGCTCCTGTCTTTGGAAAGCATGGGTCATGTTTTTTTATGGTAAGAACTGAGCTACAGTTCAATTCAGTTGCCCCACTCTAACAGAATGTTTGATTTCTTACAAAAAAGGCTTGAAATTATGAAAACCCACTGTCTGTGCTGAGGTATACAAAAGGTGACGGCACAGTAAGGGAAGAGGTGCACATCTGCTGTCTCTCCCCCATGCCAAGACACAATGGGAGCATTCTGACTCCTTCCACCCAGTGCACTCTGCCATGTGTTAGAAGTCTATGGGAGCACTTGGTCTGCCTCTGCAGACTCTTTAGGGTCTGTGTATTTTTCATTTCTTAGCCAAAAATTACTTCCTTGTTTCTGCAAAAGCAGCCAAATCTAAAAGAGGAACAACAGACTACTTATTTTAAAAATTAAGTGTCATTTTTCATGTTTGAAAAGGAATACACATGCAACATAAATATGAAGCCAGAGGGTGCTCTTTTTATTTATAATGTCCTGGTTAAGGCTGGTTTCTATGGCAGCAGAAAAGGAGATTTTTGTTTTTTCCCATATACGCACACCCCCAGAGGAACTATTCAGATGCTGAACTTAGGAAGATTCACTTGGCTTATTAAAAGTATTTTTTCTTCTTTGATGATATGCCAAAACTGATAAAAGATCAGCTACTTAGATTATAACCCACTTTAAATATTCCCTTCAATGTATCTGCAACTGTATCTTCTTATTGCTGTTTTGTGTTTCAAAAGAGGCATTTAGAAATACAGCAAGGGCATTTGATTACTTAGCACTAGCTGAGGTCAGAAAATCACACTGACTAATGATATTAAGCTGAGGAGAGTCACAAAATTAATTATAACTTTACATCTGACCTTTACAAGTAGGTAGCTCTAGGTTCATAAGAATGACATTAGGTTTTGGATAAACAGCTATATAGCTGAAGATAATTTCTCCTGTCAAAAGTATATGCATTTACAATTTCTATTTTTATATCTGATAGCAAAAGCTATAATCACCAATACATTGTGCGGATATGGAAAGTTCCATTGTAACATGTCTGGGTTAGGGAAAATGTTGCAGAAAAAAGAAATACAGTCCATTTTAATCTACCACCTCACAGCCATGCATTAGCAGGCAAATTCAAAGTTTCAAGGACTCTGGTCTTTTTACATTGCCTGTGGAAGACTAATATACTCTCAAACGGCATAATATGTAGATCCATGGTTAAAAAAAAATAAAAAATAAAACCCAACCATACAGCCTGACATTCAACATTTGTGAACAACTTCAAGGACCAGTTTAGGAGATCAGCTCAGGATTATTTAGACTGCTAGGCACTTGGAGGTTGATCTTATGTCCACTGAGGTCAACAATTAACACTTCTGTTCACATCCATGGTAGAGATTCGACACTTTGACTAAATAGTTGCCCTGTTGCTTGATAATCTTTTACAATAAAATATGTCAAGCTGCAGCGCTTCCCAGCACTAGAGGTATGTTTATATAATCAACATCTGGTCAAACTTGTGCTCAGCCCAAACTACTACTGAGTCCACATTGTGTGGACACAATTTTGGTTTAAGTCTGCATAATCCCTTGACATGTATTGAGACAAGACAATGAGAAAAGCTGGGTCCCTCATGTCCCTTGGCACAAGTACAAATGTGTCAATATCCAGTGTGGATAAGACAGATATGCTACATTTAACTTGGATACTACCACATATCCCACTTGCTCTTGCAGCAGTATCTCATGGCTGAGGTCAAGAAGACCACTCTACTAGGTCTTTTCTGGGACGCTTTTGTTTGCAGATGAGTGAATATTGCAAGGACTCCTGCACTCCAAGCAAGTGCATGCTATAGGCAACAATTTACATTCACAGCATAAGCACAGCTCTAATTTTACCTTCTTCTCAGGTGTTTGCATGGCAGACCCCTTTAAATTCACAAGAGAAGCAGCTTTGATACAGTGAATATTATCTATGCAGATCCATCCCACTCTTTGTAGGACCTCTTCCATTTTCTCTGTAGCACCAGACTACCTTCTGGAACACAGCAAGTAAATAAAGACTGTATAACTTCTTTGGTGTTTTCAGGAGGATTCAGTCACAGAAAAATTTTAGCATTAGCATGGTCTCAAGTCAAATAACATTGTTTTATGGAATTTGCATCCTGTATTCATAATTCTTTGCAAACCTGACCTTATAACCTTCAATTCTGATGTCACAAATATTTACACAAGTAAGCAGTTTCTGGGATAATCCAGTTTTGCTCAAAATGCAAAATCCCACATATGGAACACAGTTCAGCTATCTAAATATTTGTGTAAATGGATGCTGCTTCATTTGGAGTACTACCTTTACCACACCACTATACTTAACACCTAACATTTCTTTTTTATTCCAGGATGCCATACTGTTGAAACGTACTCCACATTTTTTTCAAGGACCCAGCACAGAAGGGGAGGGCTTTGACCTAGATTCTGCCATCACACACCTTTCACTGACCTGAATGGGAGCTGCATCATGCCTGACAGATACATCTTCCACTAAGAAATTCTAGTGGGCAAAATGTTTTGCTTCATCGTCCTGTGAAGACTTTCAGTTCTCCAACTGCTTCAGTGAAAGACTCTCCAGGTACAGAGAAGAGTGGTGCCTTGCTCCCATTGACTGCAGTATGAATTACACTTCATTTCTTTACAAATCTCTCTCTTCCCTCTCTCACATGGAAACTGTCCAATTTCTTCTGGAGGGAGGAGAAGAAAAATGCATTAAAAAGGCAGCAAAGTGTGTGGTGATTGCCTTTTTCCCTATCTAGTGAACACTGTCCAAAGACGTTCTTCTCAAGTCAGATGAAACTGAATAATATCTTTTTATATCACTGCAGGCTAAGTTTGACCTTTAAATATTAATATTTAAATATTAAAGAAATAGCAGGAGGAAAGCAGACTGACAGGTGTAATACAAGTCAGACAAAATAGCACAGTAAAATTATGTGCTGCATTGAAATTCTCATTAGTGATAATGAGATATGAACATATAATCCATGATCTGAAAATGTACTCCAGAAAATCCAGGTAGAATAAATGATCAGAAAATTTTGCTAAGAGTAATTATTCTTATTTTATAACTTTGGGGGCAAATTTTTCAGAGAAGAAAAGTCAGACACCTGTACTTATGCATGTAAGTGGACTTTTTTCTTTAAATTGGACCCTTATTGGATTTGTTTCCTAAAATATTTTACCCAAGGGTCTATTTCCATTCCAACAGTATAGGAAAATGTTAATCTTTACACAGTTCTTCATATTAGCTCACTAGTCTGTTCTTCATTAATCAAAGCATATCTCTCAAACATGCCCCGAGTACTGCTTATACCACTAAAGCTGTCTGAGAATTGTAGAAAATTACATGCTGAAATTATAAACATTTTCCCATTAAGTGCAATATAACAAGATAGAGACATAATTTTGAAGTAGGATCAGTTCTTCATTCAGCATCTTCGCTGCAACATAAAAAGGCAAAATCACAGAAGTCAGGTAGAGACACTGGGAGCTTTCAAACCATTCACACTTAAAATCATATGTGTGAATCTACAAGATGGTTTTGAAAACATGACTCAGAGAATCTGTCTTAAAACCTGTGAAAACAAGACATTAATAATGAAGAAGAGCTTAAGAGATCACAGCTGCTGCCTCACAGGTCTGTGTCTCTGCTAAAGCTGCACTGTTGAATGGAAAGATAGTATGATGTTGGAAATTAAGTAATTTAAAAAATTATTTACAATTACTTTGTTGATCCTTTTTGAAGACAGTTAACTACCTAGAAGGTATAAAGTTATAAAAGGTGTAAATGTGTAGAAATGCATGGTGGAGGTGAGGTATAACTTCCCCAGAAGAAGTAAACACTCTACACTAAAATCGGGCTGGCTAGGGAATTCAATTTGTTGTATCTTCCAGTGTCTCTCAGCATCACCTGCAGGGCCAGACTTATTCAATGCTTTATCTTCTTCTGTCAGAAGAAAAAGTGACTAACACTAATTCTATGGCACAGAACAAATGGCTTTACTTTTGCGGGTAAGTTCTTATCCTGAGCAATCAGACTCCAGAGAAAGTCTCATAGTGGCCAACAAATAGCTGTACAACATCAGCCAATGTGAGAGTACTGCAAGATCATGAATGTAGAATACAAATGAAAATGCTATTTTCACAGAGCATGTATATTCTGAAGAGGCCAAGATCTGTGCATGTCCTAAGTCTGAGCTACCAGCATAGCGAGTTTTATTCTAAACAATACTTGCAAAACCTGCCGACATAGTCCTTCCAACACTTACATCCTCCCGATACTTATGTCCCCACCACCTCACTTGCACTATGCACAGCTCCATGGCTCAACACACAGTGCAATAAAGTGTCCTGCCAACTCCTGTCCTGGTTTCAGCTGGGATAGAGTTAATTTTCTTCTTAGTAGTTAGTACAGTGCTGTGTTTTGGCTATGATGT
>JAVJGI010000064.1:33795362-33806161 GCA_035590275.1 Ibycter americanus | reverse complement strand
ACCTAAGCCAGCCAAAGAGGTATTCCATACCATATGACGTCATGCTGAGTATATAAACTGGGGGAAGAAGAAGGAAGCGGGGGGACATCCAGCATTATGGCATTTGTCTTCCCAAGTAACCGTTACGCATGATGGAGCCCTGCTTTCCTGGGGCTGGCCAAACACCTGCCTGCCCATGGGAAGTGGTGAATGAATCTCTTGCTTTGCTTTGCTTGCGTGCATGGCTTTTGCTTTACCTACTAAATTGTTCTTATCTCAACCCTTTGAGTTTTACATTCCTTTCTGATTCTCCTCCCCATCCCTCTGGGTGAGGGGGAGTGAGCAGCGGCTGCGTGGTGCTTGGTTGCCGGCCAGGGTTAAACCACAACTCCTTACGCTCCCTCATGATTTCTCCTGACTTTATTGTGCCAGAATCCTGTAACAGGCTCATGAAATTCAGGAAGAACAACTGAGGGAGCTGAGACATGGCATCCAGCTTATCCCAGACACTACACTGCCCAAACTTCTGTGAGAGATGGGCCTGGATGAGGCAGCCTCTGAGTACAGGGAACATGATTGACCTCAGGCCGAAGACACCTCCACTGTTCATAGTAAGCACCACCCATCAGCAGAGATGCTCATTTTCCCTCTGATGTGAGATGATCAACCATGAGCCATTAATTTCAGGATGTAACAGGGCTCTTGAGAACTCAAAACAGAAGATTATCTTTGAAGATACACAACGTGTAGGTTGTGGCAATTGAAATGTGGTGTGTGCTGGGATGTGAGACATTGCATTTTGGCATCACCAAAGGACTGTCCCACTACTGTGGTCAGGGTCAGTGAGGGAATGTGCTCTTTTAGAAGAGCGCACTCAGGGGGCTCCAGGGTACAGCAAAACCAGATCTCTTTCTTGAAGTCAACTATCACTTTTTTTAATCAAAGTTTAGTTCTATGGCACTTGGATTAGCATTTTTACAACAGAGTTTTCGCTCCACATTTGGTGTCTAGACAGAAGACATTTTTTGAATGCTTACGCTTGCTGGGGTGTTAAGGCTTATAGCCTAAGAAGTCACACAGAGATCTGCTTCGTTCATCAAAAGCTGCTGCACATCTGTAAAATATATATGTGTGTCTTATGCTCCTGATCTCCATGTGCATCCTTGCTGTATTTTTCTTGAAATGTACAAATCTCAGCTCAGGATTAAATGTATTTTTTCACATTTTGCCATCTAAACCAGTGAGGCATGTCTTCGTTTTCTTGCTTTCTTTTGTGAAATTACATAATTACAGATTAATGTATTTTGCCATTCAAGGTTGAAGCAATTCAAGCTTCATTTGAAGCCCTAAATTGCCCTTTTACATGCTACACAATGAGTATATTTGCTCTCTGCCTGGAGCTTACCCATGCTGATTTGCTGCATCCTTTTCTTTGTCTTTGATTATCTTCATTCCTGACAGACATGGATGGGAAAGGGTAAAACACACTATTAATCCAAAGGATGGGCATTATATAGAAATGATGTTGTTCTGAGACTAGAACAAAAGAAAAATCCTTTCCATTTCACTCAATCTTACTTCAAAAAATATTTTTTTCATTCCATAACTTCCAGAAAATAAATGAAGGCATGGGCACAGAAACTGTTAGAAAGCAAGCTGAATACCAGGACTTCCTCATGTTTTGTGCAGAGAGGGCTAAGGGAGGACAGGCTCTCCAAGGGACAAAGTGCTCACCAGAAGGACACAGGAACAGCTCTAGGCCAAACCCTGTCTCTGACAATAACCAGGAACTTTGATTCCTTGCATACCCTGGACCTGAGACAAAGATGGATTGTTCTCATGGATAAGCAATCATAATTAACTACTGATCACTATAATAAAGGGTATGACGAACCCTCTAGGGAAGCACAGCATTCCAACTCAGCCAGGTAATACTTAAAACCTACAAATCCAAATAAACATCCAGCACTATTTCCAAAACTGCACTTAAGGACCTTGACTATACGAAGACCCTATTCACTCTGTACTCCCAACAGTCAATGAGGAGAGACGGACACCACTATAGAGCTCATGTGACATTTAAACTGCTTCTTGAAGCCAGCGCTTTTAGTGCAAGACCTCTGTTAATGTCCATAGTTAGATAGCAGGAAAGTGAGCATGAATTATTTGTTTCAGGGTGTCTGTGGCAAAGGTAGAAGTTCCACATGTATTTACTGAGTCCCACTCCCATAACTGAGTGACACTGAAATAAATTTGGTTATATTACTGTCGTTTCTTTGCACCTGCCAATTTACATGAGAATGTTTTAAGCTGTCAGAGTGAAGAGGAGTGTAGAAACTGTATGCAATGGCTGAACACTGTTTCAATCACCAAATGCTTCCTTCCTTTACTAATACATATCCTCTAATAATGCTCTGTTAATTCCCTTCAAGAAAATTCGACTATCTGATGTGCTGTTGCATGCTTGGTAAATGACCTGTGTTTTACCATTATGTAAGTTAAGACGGAACATCTCTCTTCGCACAACTCAATGATTTAATAATTATTAATGAGACATTATGCCTTTAAAGATTTTTGGCAGATGATTAAGTGCATGCTAAATGTTTAACATAGCTTTTAGAGTCTTGTATTATGATGCTGCATAGCAACTGAAACTTCATATACACAGCTAAGGTAAATTCCATTATAGCTATCTGGGAATTGTTTCTGAGATTTTGTGAAGCAGACAAAATAACAAATTTATGTCAATATATTCACTGTCATTTATATATGAAGCAGTTTTGCCACACCAAGGAGTTTTGCACTCTCAATGTACCCATATTCCAAATCTATACCCAGATACTCCTTACCATGTACACGATTCTCACCTGCAGAATCCTGGCACAGAAGTTCAAAGACATTTGCCTCTGCTAGATGTGAACAGCTTGTCTTCCTGCATGCCAAATTAAAAACAGAGCTCTGTTGTGAGAGCCAGTCATCTGCAGGATGTCTACAGGCATGGACGCTCAGGAAAACAGTGGCAAGACATTGATCAATATGCATTAAACTGAACATGGTGAGTTGCATAAGAAGGTTGAGGACCTTTACACACAAAGGTGACGTGGAGGTCTGTTATCACTAACTTAAAAAAACAAAAACCTTTCCCTTGTAATACTGACAAATATGATGAGTGAGAATATAGCTGGACATTTGGAACAATTTATTGTTTTCCCCTTTTGCTTGGTTCTGCAGTAAGCTCAGGTAACAACTGGAATACTTAATAAATATCAGCTAGCTTCCTCATCTGCTCATCTTACTCAGCATTGCTTGAAAGAATTTATTTATGGTATTATTGTTAGTATTGCTATTAGTCAGTGATGAGTTGTTTAAGACAGTTTGAAATGGTTGCAAAGTACAAAGCAAGAATTTTACCCAACAGAAGACAAAGTGTTAGTCCAAACAATGTATAAGCCTGACGTGGTCATGAATAATACATGCCCTTGGTCTCTGTATACTTTCCATTCCCATGCACCTTACTGCAGTTTAAGGGAAGGAGTGGTAACACTGAGAAGCAGTTTTGGGGGTCCAAAAGCCATGATGACTATGGAGATGAATAATTATTAGTTTGTTAGAATTAAAGCTATCACTTGGTTCTAGCAAATAATTGAAGGCAGATCATGGTTTTCCCAAGCCCTGTTTGGGTTGGACTGTGACAATAAGGACAAAGAGCCAACTGAAGCCATTTTTATGCTCTCCTGTCTCGGAATTTCTGGTGCTCTGCAGAAATACATATAGAAAGGTTAGAAACTTTTGTTCATGCTTGCAGCCAACAGATTAAAAGAAACTGATATCTACTACTGCTCTGCAGCAATTATTTTTCCAGTAATAATAGACAATCACATATCTTAGTAGAGTGATATCCCACTGGGTTATAAGCTGATGTGCCGCTGCCTTTTGTCATGTTACATGAACAGACACCAAAAGCACCACAGCCAGTTAAACCCATCCTGATACCCTGTGGAGGCTCTGAGTTGCCAAAGAATGGTGACAGATACGTTAAGGAGCAAATAACAGAGATGGACTACATCATACAGTCTCTGGATTACTACTTTTTTTAGAGATTAAACATACATGAATGAATTGTGGTTTGTTTCTGAGATAGTTTTCTCTGAAACAGCCTGCCTTCAGATGAAGTACACAGTCTTAGGAAGGCTGGCTAGTCATTGACTTCTCCTGTGTGCTACCAGAGAACAGAGAACTGTAGCTCAGGTATGTTGAAACAGCCAGGTAAGAAAACTGCACTAAGGCCAATCTGAAGACTGGAAAGACCACAATTTCCCCTGGATCTATGCAATTGTTCAAGATCTGACACCTGAAAGAAAACGCTTTGGAAGATACCAGAGGGGTCAAGCATGCAGTGACTTGCTGTGCTAACAAGACAGCAAGTGTGGTTCTTCCTTCACTTCATTTTAAATTTTTGCCTGTTCTGGGGCACAAGAACAGAAATTGTGATCACCAATAGAATTTATCTCTGATCCATTAAGAAAGCCTGCCATCTCCTGGTTTTTTCAACAATAGACTTCCTTGGGAAAAAAAGAGTTGGTTTAGTTAAAGCTTACAGCTGATCATAAAGTCATGCTTGCTCTGAACCTTTAAGGGAAAATGTCACTGATGATAAAGGACAGGCAAGTGAAAGTTGGAAAGGCTAATGCATTATGACTACACTATATAGGTTAAGCCAACGTGTGCAATAATTATAACTATCACAGCTTGACACAGTTTATAAAGGCATGAACCATAAAAGCTCAGTCCAGTAATACATGCCATTGAGCATTCTCTTATGGAGCGCTGTCCAAGGTCCCAACGAGTTCCAATCAAAAAAAAGCAATATCGCATAACAGACTAAGAATTAACCATTCTCATGAATATTAAAACTCCTATAAATGGCAATCTGACAGAGTATTAAAAGTAAAAGTAACTTACACTGTTTTTAAGGACATGCAGAATTATGTAAAGCAGAAGAGTAGCGTAAAACTATGGAGGTAGGAGAATACTAATAATATTGGGCAAGGGAGGGGTGAGTCACTTCAAGGAAATCACTAAGTGCATTCCTAACTGCATCTTGCAGAAAACGTGAGAATGAACTCATCTGATATTTTCTTGAAGTTACTCTGTTATTCAGAACAGGGCTGAAAGCACACACAGGTAGAGGTATCACAGATTATTTGACATGTTCTATGTCCACGATTTAGTTTCCTCCTCTGCCCAGACTGATGACAGTCTGATCCCCTAAAATGTATACTTTGTAACAAAATAGCATTTTACTGTATATTTGTATTTACTTGTATATTTAAATTTTGGTGGTTAAGAGTAATACACTTTTGTTTAATTAGTATTGCAATAGTGCCCAGAGCTCCCTGATACATACAGGCCTTCTCTGTTATAGGTCCCACAGAAACATATTTTTTAAATTAATCCTTGCTTTAAGGGCTTGATATCTAAATACAAAAAGGCAGTGGGACTAAAGATATATAGCTATCCTCATCTCACAGATTAAGATGTGCTCACTGTATGGATGAGATAAATGAAATGAGAATGATCACTTCAGGTAATGTGAGCATCTACAACACACCAAGGCATTGAATTCTGTTCTCACAAGTCCCAGACAGATGTCTGCACTGCAAAATCTTTTTTATTATTTTATACAGGAAGGAAACAAACATTTAAAGCATAAACATCATTTTGAACACAGGCATACTGTCCGTATTACTGAAATCAGGGGCCTGAGCTGAAGGAATTTAATATTTAAGGTATCCATTCCCCATCCATAATCAGAAGAATGCTAATGCCATTGTTTAGATAATGCTTTGCTTAATTCAAAATTTCCAACCCCTTCTTCCTTGAAGAAAGAATTTTGCATTGTTTAGAGTAAAGGTAAAAGGAATTTTGAACTGTTACATAATTACTCTCCAGCACAAAAAGATTTACACATTTTAGGAAGAAACATAACAATTCAACTATGTGACATTATCTGAAAGTTTTTCCGCAATAGTTGCCATTGCATCCTTCCATAAGCTTTTAGACTTCTAGGTAAATGTATGAAAATGAATAAGACTGCAGAAAACTCAGAAAAATATTGCATTCTGTTCTCCATCATATTTTTCACTAACAGAATGAGAAACATAGCGCTACTATTCAAGGAAGTAAAATCTGACTTCAAATTTCAGGAACGAACTTTAAAACAACAATTTAAAAAAATCATAAATGGCATGATAGAATTAAATTAGAAGTATTCAGCAAGGTGTAGAAAATTTTGTAGTGAAACAGTGTTCCATGACAGGTGAACAAAGGAACACATGTAAGGGACAACTTGGCAGGGGGGAGTAACGTCTATCCTTCATTCTCTTTCCTCTTCAACTAATGGCAAGTTTATGTTGGAGCAATCTCACAGCTAGGGTGACATCTTGTGTTCGAACTTCCATCAACGAAATGCCACAGATCTGTCCCCATCCAGCTGTCATGCACCCAGAACATCCAAGTTCTCACCCTCCCCTTCATATTTTATCTTCAAAATAGTTACAAAGAGTTTTAGCTGACCCTATGTATTTCACTTACTGTCTCAGCTTTCATACTCTGAGTTTAACTGTGACTTTATATTATATGAACAGAGCTATTTTAAATGAAGATATGTAAATGATAAAACAATATAAAAGACACACTCCTGGAAAAGAGGCAGTAATATACTTATTAGGAATCTTTAAATTAATGAGGGCACTGTAAAAGAAAAGCCTTTTATGCTTGAGAAAATTATTATTTTAAAGATTACGATCCTGTCAGTCTGTAAATTATAAGCTAGCTGCTACACCTGCACTTTGATTAATCTGTTCATTAATCACTTGATCCTACTTGCAGCCTTTGCAGTATTTTGAAAAAACTTCACTAAGTTGGTTTTTTTTTAAACAGGAAAATATTTAAAAATGGATCTTCATATGTAAAGAAAGAATATCGTGAATTTAAGTGCTATCTTTATAAAAGTGACTGTACCTTACTGTCATGTGCCAAACAAGCTATTTATCAACTCTTACTAGGGATGGTGGAACAGTTGAAACAAACAGCTGTAAACAGCCTCCTGTTTACAGAACAGAAAATGTTTGATCACTATTTCATCCAACTCAGAAAAGCAATTTCTGAGTACCCCAAAAATATGTTGTAAGTTTAAATTACAAATGTCAGAAACAACTTGTTCTGCATTGCTAAAATAAAACAAAATAAAATAAAATCTAAACTATTCATCTGTGCGCCATGCATGCTTTTACACTACAGTTATCCTCATGGTACCCTCCTGCCTGCCAGCAGTAGATTACAAATTGTGTACTGCTCTTGTATTATGTATTATTTGTTCTCTCATTGCCTCTGTGAGGATAAAAATATGTATAGCACCTTGTTTTCCTAGAGGATTTTTTTTTTTGTAGTGTGTAGGTGTTAAATATAAAATGTCTATATATTTATTTTGGAAATTGCAAAGCTTTCTTAACAAAAAAGAGTTATACAATTATAACAGAAAGCCCCACTGTGACAACTGTGACAAACAAACCTGCAGATACCTTTGCATCCATCACTTGCATACATATACAGATTTTTTCTTCCATAAGTAAGACACATTTGAAAAAAAATTATATCTGATACTTGATTTTAAACCGAGTCCCTATCCAGAACTTATTACTGTCTGACAGATAAATCTGATTTAACAGGGAAAATTATAATCTGTTAAAAGTTACAAGACAGCTCTGAAAGGTTCTCCAGTTTGTGGTGGTAAGCAATAAAAGCTCTAGTTCTCTAGTTCAAAACTTTTAGCTTAATGGTGCAGATGTTCACAAATGACACCACTGATGTTTTTTTTCATGTCCAACCTAAGACATCGAAAAAGTATTTTTTCAGACATTCTGCTTTCTGGAAATAAAACCTATCTGCCTTAATTCAGCTCTGTACCACAACTCAAGTACCCAAAAATGACTACACACTTTTTTTCATGATCTTTTCTGTGTGGGATTTTGATACCTTTTGTATAAATCACCACCATCTATCTGCAATGATACAACTGAAGTCAATGACTACTTTTGTGTTACATTGTTAATCAACACAAGTTAGTTAATGGTAAGTAGGAGCAAAGATTTTGAATTTGGCTTTAATGACGAATTGGGAGATAAAATACTGACACTGGCAGCCCATTAAAAACATTCATCTTCAGAGATAAATTCAGAGTATCTAATATGGACTTACTCAGGTCTATAAAGGCTTGGCTAACTCAAAACCTGGTTCCCTACAAACCTTCCTGCAAGATCGTATGTAGAGAATTTGAGACATTTTGACAACAACTCAATAATCATTTGAGAAAATCTTATTGTTAGAAACGATTGCCTGGTAAATCAAGCAATTAGGAATTAATCTGTTGGACAGAAATGAGACAGGTACCGGGGGAATTCATATGATATCTAAGAAATGCAGACTTCAGAGAAAAACTATTAACATGAGTTAGTGGTTTAAACTATTGTCTAGAGCTGTCACAATAAAATGATCATTATTGCCTTCTGAGTCTTCTTTTTTTGTGACTTTCCACAATTGCAGCTTGAAGAAAAAACAAAGACAAAAAGAAAGAAGGTCATAAAACATGCTTTGTAATTTCCAGAGAAGCATTCATTTTTGCTAACTCTAAGCAACATCTTTTACAAGATATTGAGACAAGGCAATCTTGGAGCATGTGATACTTTGCCACCTATTGAAACCTGTAATTTCTGAGTTCCTATACTTAATGCCATGACATCTGTTTACACAGAGGCAAGATCATCATTTATCTACAAACACAACAAAGTTTTCCTTGTGTGCCATGCCAATAATAGCCAACTGATGTAGCCAATATATTCTGCTCAGTGGCATCTAACATAACTTCTCAGGACAGTTTATCAGTTTGGGCCTCGCGCCACACTAATGCAATTTCACAGAGACTTGCCAAGTCAGCTGGGACCCAACACAGACACTGAGGTGAGGTCTTTATTTAGGGTTTTACCTGATCAGGGTTTCCAGGTCCTAATTCTTGGCAGAGCTGGGGATGTGATGATGTGGGTCAAAGCAAAATAGCGATGATCCTGGCACTACTGGTTAAGATAAAAACATGTGGACCATGCCATACTTGAAGGACATCATTTTCTCCTCCCTCAGCGTAAGTATTAGTGTCAGCTACCTCCTGTCCACATATTTAATTCACTCTATCTGCACAATGACTGTATTTCAGAAAGGAGCATCATCTGCATTAAATCTGGATCCAAATAGCAAATCTAGTCATATACGTATAAATAAGTACAGGCTAGGAAGAGCAAACCCATATCTACTTAAAAATACATTCTGCGCATACAATATAAGGTAGCCAGGAAGGAAATATGTCCAGAACCTAAATTACTGAGTTGCAGTAAGGAACTTTTAGCTGCTTAAAATTCATCCTTGAACCAAGTTCCCCTGGAGTTTTGTACCAAAAGCCTTTCTTGCTGAGGACAGTTCACTTTATTTTCAAATACAGCTGATGGAGATGGCAGTTACCCTTTCAACTGAATTAGCCAGTGGCCAGACCTGTTATCCAGTCTGTGAAAGTCTGGACAAGATCACACGGTTCATATTCTGAAGAACAAATTTAGATCTCATCCTGGTGATCCATATGGCCTCTGCAAGACCACTACAGATGGTGAAAAATGACTTTTGTTTCATCTCTAACATCAGTAGCTTAAAAAAAAAAAAAAGTTATATGCAAGAAAGACTTCGAAATTAATATAGTAATAGTTCTGCAGTTTATTCTGCCTTACAGCAAGGTATTGCAGGCTGAACCTTACACAATTTGTAGTCCTTCAGATTCCTAAGAACAGGTTGGTTACTGGTTAAGACAGCCAAGCAACCTGCCGCAAATCCCTGTACCGTTTGTGCCATCTGCTGGTCAAGAAGGACGTGAAGGGCGCTGCGGGAACTCCAGCCTGCAGGAACTGCGCTTTGGAAGAGGCTGCAGAGCCAAAAAAAAAAGGAGGACGCTAGAAGGAAAGGTCATGCTGCCGCTCACTGGAATCGAGGTGCAGCTGGGAGCTCCAGCTGGAAAGCGCTACCTAACAGAGCTCCAAGAAACCGTGCCCTGGAAGCGGCGGGCTCCCAGATGTGGCCCGCTGGCTAGCACTGCCAGGCTGCTGAAAGCCCAGGGGGTTTCCACGTTTGTCGCACCCATCAGGAGGAATAGGCAGCGGGCCTGGCGGCTACGGAAGATGCAGGACCTCACCGACGGCACGGCTCTGTGCTTTATCCCCAGGGTCGGTGCCGGGGACCCTGCCAGCCCGAAAGTTTCAGCAGCTGTGGTGCTGGAGGCCGGCAGGGGCGTTTGCACCGCCGTGTGCTGCATCCCCGGGGGGTGCCAGCGGGGTCACCGCCTGGGGCGGCTGCCTGCAGCGAGGCAGCACCGTGGGCAGGCAGCCTTGCCTCCGGCCTCTCCGGGCTGCCCGCCGGAGGGCACGCAGGGGGTGCCCGAAACCACCTCTCCCGGAGGCGCTACGTTTGGCACCGCACAGGTGGATGGATGCCCGGGAGCGTTCCGTCCTCCCGTCGGAGTTAAGCACCTGTAACCACCAGTGGAGGCAACGCCGCGGGGCAAACGGGCGCTGTGGGGCCGGGGGTGCCTGCGGCGGAGACGGCGAGTCCCTTCTCCGGCGTAAAAGGGCACGCCTGGCGCCCTCGCTGGCCGAGCTTTAGGGGGCGGGCAGCGGGGACAAGCGCCCACGGCGGGAGAGCCGGCGCGGCGCGGCAGCCGTGCCCGG